>JAWNLL010000459.1:6249671-6927714 GCA_035042425.1 Drosophila flavopinicola | reverse complement strand
GTAGGCAAATGGCCGATTCACATCGAAGCGCTCGACGCCCGGCTCCGGTTCCGGCTCAGGCACGGGCAACACGGCCGTAGCTGTCTCCTCCGCGGCCAGTGGGGAACGTGCCTGCATGGTGGCCGCCGACAGGGAGTTGGCGCTGCTGCCGCCCTCATCCACGCGCACATTGACAAACTGCACAATCTCATCGACATGGACGTCCTCATCCTCGGAGAGCAGACCCAGCTGAGCCTCAGTGCGCGAGAAGAGACGCCTCAGGCCCAGCTGCTTGAGCATCGCCTCGGAGCGCGAAGTCTCCTCCACCTGGAACTTGGGCAGCGTCACATGCAGCTCCTTCAGCTGCAAATGCTGCCGCGCATACTTGTAGTCGCTGGGCTGCAGCTGGGCAATGACCTCGCTGAGACCCTCCGGCTCATTGGGCAGCACAATGCACAGACTGTACTGGGCATTCTCGTAGGGCAGGGAGAGCAGACGCGCCTTCAGGTGCGGCAGATCGGACACGTTGAAGGCGCCGCGGGCATGCATCATGGGTGTCTTCATGGCATCCTCGTTGGTCATGAAGAAGAACTCGTCGCTGCCGTCGCGCAGCTGATAGAAGGGCTGCGCCCAGCTGCCGCGGTAGTAGAGTCCGTTGAAGAGCAGCATCTTCGACTTGGAGCCGGCGGCGCGACCAGTGATGGAGTTGGCACTCAGCGCCGAGGCGATGTCGTCCTGTCGGAACAAGCTGCGGGCGCCATAGGCCTAAAGGGGCACAGGAATTGACGAAATGATTAGGTTACATATTATTATTATGGGTATACCTGATAGATCTACTGTAGTCCCTGCTCTACCTATAGATTGTCCCTCAGTCCTATTTTGGTTACTTAGTCTTTAGATGATATTCTAGATATGCATTGAAGATTTTTCCTTAACGTTGCAAAATCTACAGGCTCTGCTACTGGTTTCTTAGACTACAATGCATTGTCGGGAGTCCAGTGAGTGTTCTAAGTCTATTCTTCCCCATGGGGATAGTTTCTTTCAATAGTCTTAGACTATAGCAACCTTTGAGGATTCTGGATTGTCTGAGACCGGATGCGTCTTACCAATTCATCTGTATCAGATATCTTTCCTCTTTTCTAAGTTGCTTCCATATGTGAGCAATGTTCCTAGCAACTGAATTAGAGTGATTGATTTCTAAGGTCTCTATGTATAATTGCATTCCTAGCAAGTGAAGTGCTTCCTAACACAAATCTAACTATGGAATTGAGCTTTAGTTGTTGTGACTAATAGTCAGGAGAAAGAAAAGACTTACGCGAGCCACTGTGCTCAGGTGGGATTCGATCGCAATCATTATCTCATCGGCACCCTCCTTGACCATCGTCTTGACGGCATTTTCCAGTTTCTGCAGCGGCAGGCGCACCTTCTCGGGTTCACTGGCCGTCACCTGGTCGGCGTTGAGCTGCTTGCGCAGCTTCTCATCCTCCTGCACCGTCTCGTTCTCCTCCACATTGGGATTCTGTTCACCGTCGCTATCGCTGCGCTTATTCTGCTGCTTGGCCGCAACATTTTCCTCAATATTCATTGCAATGTCAGCTGGTTTTTCTAGTTTTTCCACTGGCGCATCTGTAATGTTGTCTGCTTCCGATGCCGTTGACGTTGCCGTTGCCGACTCCTCGGTGGTCAGTTGTGTTTCGCGCTGCAGTTGCTCTGCCTCGGCTAGGGCAACTGGTTTTTCCACATACTGCTTGTCATCCACATCGCGATCGAACTTGGATGCCTCCTTGTTGAGCAGCTCCTCGCCATAGCTATCACTCGTGGGCGCATCATCGTCCAGGTTAATGCGCTTCAGTGTCTCAAAGCCGATGACATCTTTGCTGTTGCTCGGCTCCGTGCTGTCCACGTCGAGAGCGCTTGCCTCGTTGCCCTCCAGTTGCAGCGAGGTGTTCGGCTCGCTCCAGTCGAACTCCTGCCGATTGATGTCCTTCACATCGACGTAGTAGCAACTCTGCAGCACCTGCTTGTAATCCTCGCGCACGCTATTGTTGCGATAGACATAGAACCAGGTCTGGAACGAGGGCAATGCCACAGCCGAGTCGCGGTTCTGATAGCTGCCCAGGATGCGCTCGAAGGCTGTCCGCAGATCGGCTCGATTCGTGGGGAAGCCAAAGACCTGACCAAACTCCGCATAGGTCTCGTCCTGAGCGGCCTCCGCCAGCACGGCCAGAATGGTGGCGACTCCGAGTGGCGAGTGCACCTGATTGGCATCGATGTCTTTGTTGTGCTTCAGCAGCTGCGTGGCAATCAGCTGCGAGGCCTCGCTGGCAAACGAGCTGGGCACTGATGGTGCATCCTCCTTGGCCGCCGGAGGAGGCAGCGAGCAGACAATGCTGGCCAGGGCCAGCAGCGCCAATAGTCCAAGAGCAGCTTTCATTTTATTGTATGCGAGACGTTGCGGAGTGCGCCTGAAACGCGAATGAAGCTCAAGAAAGTTGGCCAAAGACTTTTTATAAAAAGGCCAAGCAAGAATCGTTGATTCTCAGCGGCGACGTCGACGTCGGCATTAAACTGGTTACCGGTTACGGTTGACCACTTGAAGAAAACATTGTGAGCCATATTTGAAATAAGGTATTCCCAAAGGTGTGTAGAAATTATTTAATTTATTAAAATAAATGTAAGCAAAACATATTTTATTTCAACTAAAACCAAATGGTTAAGTCAGTTTTTTAAATGCAATAAATTTATTTATTTTTTTATGATTAAAGCAGAAGAAGCAACCTCTCGTTTGGCTGCAATGTTTTTCAGTGTTTTACAAAGTATACAATTTATTTTCTTATCATAGGAAGTGTGCCTCTTGTATCACTGAAACGTACCAGTTTTGGTACAATTGTACCAAATCGTGCTTTGACAAAACCAAAGCACATTCGTTGGGCTCAGTGAGCTTCTTTGGCTGCGGCCCAATGGGCAATTGTTGAAGAAAGTCGCGCTCTGAATGAAAGTAGAAGTGGCGTGGGCCGTCGCCCAAATGGGTCAAGCAAACAACAATCAATATATGTATATCTATATGTAAATGTAAACAGCGAAAGAAGAAAAAGGCAACTCCAAAATGCTTCCACATAAGTTCAAAGTCATTGAAATGTTAACTGGTTTCCACACATGGGGGCCTACGTGCTGAACATTTGATTTTCTGGCTTAGAGCGTCGGCTAATTGGCTTTTCTTGTTGTTGTCAATGCGATGCAGCAATCGCTAGACAAACACACACACACACACACACACAAGGGGGGATTAGGCAATCTCTACACAGATCATGCAACATGATTGAGTTCTATGACTACCTGGACACGCTTAACCCAGTTTCAATCAGCAGTGGCAAGAAATGACACATCATAAGCTGACCGACCAATCAACTCGCAGCTAGTCAACACAATTCGAGGGCACTGAACTTGGCCGGCTACGCCGACTACGTTGTGATTACCAAATGCGAAAAGCGGGCGAAAGCGAGCAGAACCTCGAAGTCGACATCCAAGTCGACATCCAAGTCGACATCGCTGCCTTCTGTATAAGTATAAGTAACAGAACGCACCAGGTGTGAGTCGCTAATAAAATGTTAAATTTAAACGAGCTTTGGAAGCTTGCAAACGAGTTTCTGCCCATTTAGAACAAGCCGCACAAAAAGTTGCACAATTGCAATGGTTGTTCGTTCGGCTGCTGGCGGATCGGGGGCTGCTGCTCCAGGGGCGTGAAGGGGGCGTGTCAGGACAGCGAACTCCACTAGGTTGAACGGGATACAAGCCGGGAAGCTGGTCTTATGCAATTTATTATATAAGCAGCACAATGAATGCTGCTTATATAATTGTGAACGTTTTAGTGAATACAGCTTTTTAGTGTGCTTTGTCTTTTAGCATATGTAGTTTCTAATTGGAGATAATATAAACTAAAGTGCTACAATACTAAAAGCAGCAGTTAAGAAACATTCAACAAAAGTCGTTGTAAGCACAGGCAATAATATCAGAGAATTTCTAATGACTTGTGAACCTTTTCATGGCTTGTTTTTCATAGAAAATCTAAAATTCCAAAGTGCTTCATATTTTAATGCAGATTTAGTATAGTGGTCAAGTAATAATCAAAATTGCTTGGGATATGAAAATCGCATAAGCTTTGACAAAGTTACGGTAGTTTGAAGTGTTGATAAGGCATTTCTAAAAACTTATGACCTTATCGTAACTTGTTTCTTATAGAAAGTTCCCAATCGCTATAGATTCTTATGTATAATTAATAAAGATAGCAAACCCGGATCAAAACTGCCTCGGGAAGAAAAATCTCGTTAGTTATCATCGTTTGTTTCTTATAGAAAAGCCAAAATTGGAAATTTATTAAGGTTTGAAAGTATAATTAATATAAAGACCAAACCAGGATTAGAACTTCCTCGAAATCGAAAATCTGATCAGTTTTGACAAAGTTTTGAGAGTCTGAAATCTCGGAAAGGGTATTTAAAGGAGTATTTAAGTGAATTCAATTGGTAACTGTCTTGTTTGTTGTCAAGACAAAAGACAAAAGACAGCAGTCACCTTGGGTCGGGCGGCTTTTATTTGAAAACAAAACCGAAATACTTTTGTATTTTTGTGCAGTACATAAATTCAAAGACCCAAAACCATAAATTAATGAATGCGTCGAGTGGCGAGTTGTTGTTGTTGTTGTTCTTGACTCTCATATGCTGCCCCGAATTTCTGTAAGCTCATCAACCCCCCAAGGGTCGTCCTTGTCGTCGCTGTTTGGGTGGGCATGTGAATGTGCGATATTAGAAGTTATTATGGCAAACTACGAGAATGTCGCATAAATTAAGAATAGTGCAGGACAACACCTTCTTCCAGCTTGACTGCCAGTGTTGTAAGACGAGGCGCAAACAGCACCGCGGGGACACATTAAACAAAGGCCAAAGAAAAGTGGACAATGCGAATAGTGCTGGCTGGCTCACAAAATAGTTGGGCCCCATGACTAATTGTTTGATTTACGCAAATGTGGCTGCTGGCAGCAGCAATTAAGCATTAAAGTTGGCAACTCCTTTTTGGCCTTTTTTGTGCTTTAATGATGCCAGTTGTCAGCTGTCTGCTGTCGGCTGTCTGCTGTCAGCTGTCATAAATCAGGCAATACATCAGGCAGTTGCCAGCACCAGCGACACTCATCATAAGTCAAAAGGTGAGCCTGGGCTTAATCAGTTCTTGCCTCGAGCCAGGACTGCTTCGGCTGGCTGGCAAAATAATTAAACTTCTGTTTATTGTCAAGCAATCGTGCAATCGTGGGTGTGCTCAAGAGAACTTCTTAATTATGTTTGATAAACTAACACAGGCATAGCTCCAACCCTAACACACACACACACACGCACACATGACAGTCGAGGCTGGCTTCCTGTGATGAACTTCCACTTGCTGACATAATTACGCAACAAAAGGATGTGTGCTATGTGTGTGTGTGTGTGTGTGTGTGTGTGGATTGTTCTTAAAGCTCATGCGCTTCATTTGCTTCATTTGCGCCACTTCATTTGCTGCTTAAATCAAGAGGAAACAGCAACAGCAGAAGCAGAAGCAGAAGTAGAAGAAGGTAGCTGCAGCATATAGAATTTTGTATTTTTTGCTGGTCACGTTTTAAACTTGAAAACAAGTTGAAAATGGCGCATTGGCGCCGCCGCTTAAAATGGCGCCCAAAAAGTGTGGCGTTGCCTAACAAGTTGTTTGCTGGCTGTGCCGCTGTTAAGGCGCAGATCCTGGCCAGGACACTTGCTGCTGGCTGTCGGCTGGCTGGCTGGCAATCCTAATTGATTTATGACATCAAAGACATATTTTTCGCAATGTTGCGTGGCCTACGTGCGTGACAGTTTGCCACACACACCAGCACACACACAGAGAGACTGAGTCAGTGCAGCGAGCACTTGCAGGACTGTAGGCAGCTTGCAAGGACACGCAGGACACCGCTCGGCCGTCTTGTTGATAATTTTGACTTATGGCTCGGGCTTGCGTGCGCAGGATTTGTCACATAACTCGTGCAGGACCCCCACCCAGCCACCCCAGCTCCGAGTCCTGTCAGAAGAAGCGTACGAGCCGCTTGACTTGGCCCAAAAGGTTGGCTTGGCCATTGTCAGTCTATGGCTACAATTTGAGAAGGGGGCCCAAAACGCCCAGCGCTGCAAACAAAACCAAGTTTTTCTATTAGGCGCAATTATTTCAAGGTATTATTGCTTTTAATTAATTCAATTAAACGCTTCATAAATTTTTACTTTTTGATTTCGCTGGCCGGCGGCGGCGGCCAAAAAGCGCCAACCGTAATGGAAAAACTTTCGCCGTGGTTGGCCAAAAGATTTTCGCTAGCCAGCGAAAGGGTTTTAATTAACGGCAAATGGCATTTGAGTGGTGGGCGGTGGGGCAGTGGGCGTGGCTGGTAGCGCGGAATTTTGGCTACTTACATTCCGTGTTAAATATTTGCTGGCTGTTTATTAAAGGATTCCAGCGGCTTGGCTTTGACCATCAAATTTGATTTTCGAATTGTTTTATGCGCGTTTATTTGCATTTTTGCTCTGCTTGACTGCGCAGTTTGGCAAGAAAGTAAGAAAGTTGGGCCCCGTTCTGAGTTCTTGATCAAATTACAGAACAATGCCCAAAGGCAAGCAGGGCTGCTGGCACTTCAATTAAAAGGTCATCAGCAGTCGACACAGCTGCTGCACAGGAGTCGACTCTGCAGGACTCGAGTCCTGTGGCCACGTGAGCTGAGCCAAACTACAATGCCGTTATTGATATGTAAGAGGCGTGCTCACACCTTACTTGCTAGCCAGCCATCTATCGCATCTCAGACGTGATGACTGCCATCATTATCAGCACACACAGCCCAAAAGTTGTGTTGTTGTTGCCACCCTCCTGGCAAATAATCGAACTAGCGCACAACAACAATTTGTTTTAAATGCCAAGAAACGGACAATGGGAAATCAAACCCCTTAATAATTTATGAAACGGCAAAGAGCAAGCGGCAAAGGTGCTGGACAGCAGCAAAGGACTTTGCAGGACATGTTACTCCAGGGAGCAGCAGCGGACAGGCACATGTGTAAAACTTTTCTATCAATTTGGCGTACTCTAATAGAGATTAAATGCGAATGTCGAAAAGGCAATTAGTTTTTGCCCAAAAGGCAACCCTCGATTGCTTTTTCTTGAGGATGCTGATTGAATCAAAGCGTTGCGCTATTTTTCTTGGCCACTTTTATTTTTCGTTATTTTTCGTTTGGCAGCCAAGGTGGTCCTTAATTATGCGAAAGTTTTGCGCCAGCAACTGCCAGCAGCAATTTGCCTTAACCCTTTTTTCCGTGGGCCCCCTTAATGCGAATGAGAATGAGAATCAGACGTAACGTCAATGCTAATTAAAGTCGCGCTGTCGCCGCTAATGAGCAATGAAAACAACGTGTTGTTAGATCAAACTCAAAAACCAACCCTCGCCACCAATCCCCCTGCCCCCAAAAATGGGCTGATAAGGGCCAGGCGTCAGGTTAAATCAAGCATCAAAATAATGAAGGTATCGCCAACTTGAAAGTTGCCCACTTGCACTGATTTCTTTTAAGTATTTTTCAACCATTTTTCGGCCAGTTTCTTTTTATACTCTTTTCGAAGAAAATAGTATATTAAGTTTGTCCTGAAGTTTGTAACGCATAGAAGGAAGCGTCTGAGACCCCCAAAAGTTACTGCCAATATGCTTATAAAAAAAAAACAAATTGATCTAGCCATGTCCGTCTGTCTGTCTGTCTGTCTGTCTGTCTGTCTGTCTGTCTGTCTGTCTGTATGTATGCAAACTAGTCCCTCAGTTTTTGAGCTATCGCGATGCAACTTTGCACAGACACTTATTATTCAAGGGGACAGCACATTGGTCGGAGCCGGCCGGATCGGACCACTATATCTTATAGCTGCCATACACCTCAAAGTCGGTTTTGGCCATAAATCCGATGTTTTCAAAGCAATTGCCTTAAATTTCCTTGTACACTTGAACATCCATATAACTCATCGATGGGTAAAATCGCAAATCGATTGAGTCATAAACAGCGAAGATATGCGTCATTAAATATTTTGAAAAAACAGGTGCATATGAGCAAACAAAGTCAAGCGCAAGAAAGCTTTTGATAGTCTGAGCAAACAAAGTCAAGCGCAAGAAAGCTTTTGATAGTCTGCTCTTCAAGGTATTTTGCCACCGATCATCAAAACGGTTTGTGGCGTATGGCGTAAAGAGCCGCGCTAACGAACGCATGTTTCGCAAGTTCAAGTTCGAGCCTCGGCGGCGACTGATTGTTAATTTAATACTTTTTTCTTTTTCTTCCTTCCAAATATATAACTGTAATCAAATTAATTTGCTTCCAATAGCTTAGAACAAAAACAATGCCACGCGAAAAAACAAATGCTGACAAACGCGAGTTGCAGGTTGCAGGAAAACAAAAGAAGGAAATTTGTAACAGTCGGCTCTTCAAGCAATTTTGTCAGCGATCATCGAAACGGCTTGTGGCGTAGTGGGTAAAGTTGCGAACTGGTGAGCGAGAGGACCCGGGTTCGAAACCAGCGGCGACTGGTCATTTATTTTCATTTTTTCTTATTCTTCTTTTCAAATATATAATAGCTGTAGTCAAATTCATTTATTTTCAATTTCCTAAATTGTTTCTAATTTTTTTTTCATACATAAAGTAGCTTTAATAGAATAATTCAAAAGAAAAATTTAAATTCATTGGCAAAACCAATGACACGCGAAAAAAAATATGGATCTCAAATTCTGAATATAAGCTCTCGTATGTTCAGATTAAGTTTTATGACAATTCAATTTCCGACAGCGGCCTTGAAAGGTATAAGAGCAACAGGCACAAAATTTGGTATGTATATTGTAGTATACATATGTAATGTAGTTTTGACTTTTTGGAAAAACTGAAACTTGTATATTGTTCAATTCGGTAGCACTTATGAATGCTAAGGGACGCGTCCACGAGCTGCGGATAGTGAAACGTCCCTGTTTACATGAATACCTTTATATATTTTATTTTATATGTAGGGGTATATGTATGCGACATTAATATCTGCGAATTAAATAAGCAGTCACGGAAAAATAGTAAAAATTGCTTTAAGGTTCGAAAAGAGTATTTAATCTTCGGCACGCCGAAGATAATCCTTCTCCACTTGTTTTTCTTTTTTTTAACCATTTAAAGGGATTAACGTGGGTTCTTAAAGGATTTAAGAAGGGCTCGTCAATTTGCCAGGGTAGTTCACGTGCTGCTGTGCTTTTTTTCGGGCTAGTTTTTAAGCAGCTTTTATGTTCTTGTTTTCCAGCTCCCATTTTTAAAGTATGTGCAAAGCGGATTTTTAATTGAATTTGCTGACAGTCAAACTGGTAATCTTAAATTATGTAAGAGAGAGGTAAAGGTTTTAGTAAAATAATATAATTCTTTAATTTCAAATATGTATGTTTATATGTTTTTACTGCCCAAAACACGGAAAACTGTAGCTAGTTTGTATTTCGTATATTTTCGTACCTAATAAATTCACATTACTATATTACTTTTATGGGCCAAAGTCCAAAACGCAATGTTGTCTTGGAACAAGCTCACGACTGTTTTGTAAACTCAATAAAAATAGTGTATATAGCACACTTTAATACACTATTATTTGTATGTAACATACAAAAGAAGAAAATTTAGTTTTGTGAAAATTATTCATTATTAAAAAATATTATTGGAAGCTGAATTAAGAATATAAATACTGATTCTGTATACAGAATAAATATTATTAAATTAATAAATGGCCTAACTTGTTCGATTTTCGATCCCGAGGCACTTCAAGTTGTTTGTTTGTTGTCAAAATTGATTTTACATCTAAAAGTAATAACATCTTGTTTATTCAATATAAAACATATTGAGCAGAATGTAAATATTAAAAAAAAGTTCATACCCCGAGTTAATTTGTAGAGTATATCCCTATGAAATATACATCATAATGCGTCGCACTTTGCCATAAAAATTACAATTGACTTTGAACTCTCTCTTTCTCTCTAGTCGCAAGCAGCAGGGCATTTTGTGGATTTTGTCAGGCAGCCAAGAGGACGATGGCGATACATGGAAAGGAACTCAGCTCGCGGCGCAGTTGTCGCCATTGTGTGGCCTGCTTGCTTCTTTTTTATGACACCAAGGTACACCAGACCAGACCAGACCAGACCAGATCGGGACTACAGCGACATTGCAGTGGCTCAAGGTAGTCGAGAGCGCAGAGTCTCGGCCAAAAGTGTTATGGCAAAATTATGCGGCGTCGGTGCCCCTGGTGTGCTTATGGGCCAGGACATGCCAGGACATGCCGCACGGGGCGTTGATGAGCCTGGCGCGCCGCAGTCTGGCGACAACGCACTTTGCCCTACCCAATAATTCAGACGTACATATTACACTATATACATGCATATACATGCATATATATATATAAGAAGTCTCAAGTCGCTTTTGCTTTTGCACTTTTTTCCGTGCAGTTAAACACGAGATGCATGAGAAGTAAACGTGTTTCGGGTTTTGGGGCTGCCAGGGCTGCCACTTCATTAGCTGAACACAAAGTTGGGGTTTATCAGCTACTCAATTCGTTTGGTCCAATTAATTGCTTCGCGAGCTGCTGCAAGTAAATATTTAATTAATCGGCGATTTGTGCACTGAGCTGCGCCGTTTGTCTCCCCATACAAACAAAGATGTTGTAACTAATCGAAGTCATCCATTATGTTGATAGATTGGCGACCAGTCGATGCTGCTGCTTCTTCTTCATCTTGGCCACTTTATCACTGTTGCCAGCTGGCTGAGGTACACGTAATTGAATCTCTCGCCCTCTCTCTCTCTCTCTCTCTCTCTCGCTGGGCTCTTTCGTTCTTATTCATAAGCTGGCCATGTAAATAACAAGTGGACGTGAATGTTGTCAAAGTTTGAAGCAGCCTTTTGAAGTGCCACGCCACACACATAACTAGCCACAAGGATGCGGCAAAGAAAGAAAAATGTTGAAAAAAAAACAGCAGCATGCTGTGGCGGACAACAGAGGGACGTGTGTCTGATCTGAATGCTAGATAAAATTATTACCCTTTTTTATTTTGGCTGTGAGTGCTAGACTGAAATTCGAGTTGTTGTTGCTGCTTATTTCCTGTCGGACACTTTCCGTTTGTCGTTTGTTGTACAAAAGCAGCACTCGCTGAGGTTCTGTCTGCTATGGCTGTTTTTTTGTATATGGTCAGCGCACAATAAGCATCATCAACAACAACAACAACAGCAACAGTAGTCGCACACTCAACGTCATCAGCAGCACATTGTGTGTCCTGCGAGTCCTCAGTAGTACAGTTACAGTTAGAGCTTCCAGCTTCCAGCTGCAGAGGCGCCAAAGACGATGGCCACATGCCGATAATGTGCGGCCATAAGGTAATGAAAATTTTATCTGATTTGATGTGCGCCTGGCGCAATAGTTGGCAATTTTATGCTGCACCCTTTTTCCTTTATGCTGGCCAGTCTTTGATTTGATTTTGGACACCCCGGAGCATTGGCGAATGATACAATACTTTGTGGTCAACATATGTGCCCAAAAGGTATTGGGTATTGTAGTCGCATTTGATTGAAATTTGAATTGTCGAATCCCAGTGCCCCAAAAAAAGAAAGAAAAGGATTGCCACGAGTCGTCCTGCTTCTGCTCCTGCTCCTGCTGCTGCTTCCCGCCTGTACTTGTGTGTACGTGTCCTTGTACTCAACTCAACTGAGCTCAGCTACTATTTCATTTTAGATTTTAATCAATGTTGTTTGATGTGACACGTTTATGCGATGATGCCGCTCCCATCCCATCCCAGCCAGCATCCACATGGAATCCCGAGCATAAAGGATGTGCAACATATGCACAGAATGCGCCACTTGCCGTTTAATGAAGGCACAATGGCATTAAACCTATAAAAAACAGAGAGAACGCGCCCAGGATTTACAGAATGAAAACGATTGCTTCATTATACGCATTATTGTTCATAATTTGATGTGTCTGAGATTTCGTTGAGCGATTGAGATTGAGCTGAATTGAAAGCCAATATCTTACATATGCTATGCTACAAATTGATTGTAAGTAATGCAAACTCTATAAAGAAGCTACTTACTGATGCCCAATGTATATCGCACAATATAAAGTAACGAGCAAACATAAAAAGAAAATGAAAGTAATGAATAAAAAGGTGGGGCTCAAAATTATAATAATTGTATAGTAATATACTGTAGAATGAGGTTTGTCGAGAGTACTTGAAATGAAGATACCCTATAGATTATTGCTGTTATTATTAACAATTTAAATAATTATATGTTTATAAGATTTATACTTATAAGATTTGTACTAACCAAACCAAAAATGTGTTTGTAGCCCAACTTATTTTGTATAAAATTGACTTTAAAAAAAGTTTTAAAGTTTATAAAATTTATGAAAACTTTATTGTTATAAATACATCTGTTTCATTTGAACATACAAACTAAACACTTACTTTCTAAAATTAAAAACGAATCGACTACTTTTGATTATGCTTTGAATGCTGGTTACTGCAAATTGAATTGAATTAAGCATAATACTTTCATTTGTTAAAATTTTTAAATATATAGCTCCTTCATAAATATATGGTTATTTTTTTCCAAATAATCGCATTCATTACCAAATTATTTCTAAATATGTATTAAATTCAAAAATAAATATTTATAAATAATTTTCTTTTTGCTACATAAACTTTAAATCAAAGAAATTAAGTTTGCGTTTTATAATTTCATTACTAACACTTCACTTTCAGATTTTACCTAATTTATTTCAAGCTTACTTTCACAAATATATGAAAATAAATAAAGGAAAACAAAATTGCGCTTACTGAAAGTAATACCATGACAACCTTAATGATCCACTTGTCTATGTTTCCCACAGCATGTCTAAACAACTTTCCCCAGCATTGCCTGATATATATATAGTATTGGGAAGGCAGAGAATGATTTCGCCCACACGTAGCTGCCATAAGCAGTGCAATAAATAACAACTAAACAAGCCAATTGAGCACAAATCGACTGTTTGCTGGGCACACAATAAATTTAAGGGGGCACAGCACAACACCTGCAACCCGGGGACTCCAAATGGGGCAGACGTTGCAATTATCGAGAAGGCGAACGGAACGGAACGAAACAGAACGAAACTCTTCAACAAATCCAATAAACTTCACAATCGAACAACACATAAATATTAAACGATGATTGAGCTGCAACTAACACACACACACACCCACACACACACACACACACACACATACACATACTGACACACGCCTCCGCCCCCGCTCAGAAGGAGGCGAGCGAAAAGCTTACGAAAAATTACAATTTATTGGACATTTCCGCTTTGACAAAAATGGACAATCGAAGATTTATGCGCTGTGCCCAACGATTTGCTGGCAATTTATGGGCCACGGTCTGGACACAGATTGTCTAAGAGGCCTTACAGTTAATACCTGGTCATTTGATTAGGAAGTGCGGCTAAACGCTTAAAGCACTTCTGTGTGTGCGCTCTTTAAGCAACGGGCCAACGAGGCGTATGAAATAAAAGCTGATTATTATGCAGCTGACAAACTAAAAGGCACCTCAATTGCATTTCGCAGTTATTCAAATTTGCATATCATTTTGTTTGTGTGGAAAGCCAACACTGAAACTAAAACATTTTTGAATGCTACACTGGAGAATGCGTCACTAAGAGATGCCCTGTAATGGGGCATAGAAAATAGTTTTGACTTCCTGACGGATAAAATGATAAATGTGAAAATATGGTTTCTTTGGGAAGTTATAAGAGTTTATCGTTAGTTTATAGCAATATCTGTTCTTGTAGAGCATGGATAGACATTCATTCATTATAATCTTTAAGATATGTACGCCTGAGCTAACAAATATTACGTATACTAACAATGTGAGGAGTTATTAAAAATATGAAATAAATTTGAGCAATAACGAATTTTCTGCAATCAGCTTTAGTAGAATCCGATCGATACTTATTCATTATTGGCGACATGGCAATAGTAATCAGAAATGCAGGAAAATGATTAACTAAACTTGGTTATTTATAGTAAATTTTTTATAATTAGTTTCTAGAGTTAGTTTAAGTCTTTTTTTTTGCTTTTCCAAAATCTATACACTTTATAGATTCGAAGAGCGCTCTTTTGGGCAAAACGTGACTCTACCCTTTTTTATGCATTTTTAATGGGTACAGGGTATCAAAACTAAAACTAAATAAATGCCAAACAAGCCCAAAAACTTGCCACCCCCTGGGCTTTGGCTAACTTTATTATGCCCGCTTGCCAGCTCAGATCACACGCACACACTATATAGAATAAATAGATGTAGATGTGTGTGTGTGTGTGTTTGTTAGTTTGTTTATATATATGTATATGTATAATGAAAGGACTATCTGCGGCTGGCTGTAGCCATAGCTCAGCGTTGTCCAAAATAAAACGCACAGATTCTGATTCCATGCTGCCGACATGTGTCACTCTGCAGTCCAGTCCGGCATGAAGATTTGCGGGCCTAAGTGAGCTCGGCACCCCCACTCAGTAGCCCCACTCTGTAGCCCCACTTTGTAGCCCCACTGTTCTTGGACTCGAGCTGCTGGTCAAGCTTGGGGGGCAATGCAAAAATTTGCATTTTCTAAAAACATTGCGAGTCCGCAGCAGCTGCTCTAGCAATGTGTGTGTGCGAGTGTGGGTGTGGGCGTTTTGGAAGGGGCGTGGCCGTAGGTGTTTGGCAGTTAAGCCGGCCAAGCGGCCACAGCCACTTGACAGCGGACTGGAGGCGACTCCAGCTATGCGCTATACGCTCTTCCATCATCGTTGCAGTCCCCACTAATTCCTCAGCAGCAATTTATCAACAATAAACAGTTGCAGACATTTGCCTGTGTGTGTGCTGGTGTGTGACGTGCAGTGTCCCAAACAGGAATAAATGAAAAGTTTGCAATTGCTGCTGCGGGCAGCTTTAAAGTGCCTGCCTGCCTTTTTTTTCGCCCGTCTAAAATTGTATTACCAATTACCAAAAAGCGATGCGTACTTTGTATGCAGCGTGTTTAAGCCAAATTCACTTACAGCTGCTAATTCAACAAATGAGCTTACAATTCGCACATTGTTCTGCAGTACACACACACTCACACACACACACACACACACAGAGTCAGATACGCCGCCAATAATCCAATAAAAGCGCTGCAATTTTCGCGCTTGCGTTTAATTTCATTTACGCCTCATTTGTCGCCTGTCAGTTTGGCTCAGTTTCGGCTTCAGTTTTGAATTTGCCGGAATTTCCGTATATATATAATTTGGTATCAGTGGGCGTGGCAGCACTTGATCTTTTAGACAGAGCAAACCTGTTGCCGTAAATTCACTCGATTGATTCAATTCAAGACGTGAATGAGTGAATGAAATTATTTTTTCTGTTTCTTCCCTTTACTGTTTGCCTCTTAATTTTAGCTGGAGTACTTTTAGCTATTCTTTGCATGAACCTTTTCGAGTACTCTATGCTGATTACAATAGACTTTGTCGGGCTTACAATGCAGAATACTTCCTTTCTAGCATTTAGATTTCTTAAGCATACTTATTTATTGCCTAATCTTACTAATATTTTTGCACTTTTTATTATTTTTGGCCTGATTCTTTCTTGATTTTACTTACTTTATTTTACTTAAATACTCCCAGAAAGTATTATTTTAAATATACGTAAATTACATTACTAACATAATTTTTTAAATTTTAAATATATTTTGAAATTTGAATTGCAATCAATAATTTTCATTATTATTTTCATATTATATTTTAGTGAATGTTAAATAAGTAAATAAATGACTTTCAAGATGTATTTCTGTGCTAATGAGCATTTGCTCTGACTTTAAGTCTTACTAAAACTCTTGACTCATGCTGACTGTGTCTTTTCTCATCATGAAAACCCATTTGAATGAAACACCTTAAGACTACACACACACACACACTCGCACACACACATTGACACTTCGACTGGCGCCGAATTGGCTTTAATAAACTTGTCGCGCTGTTAACTTTATTAAGATTAATGAGCAGCAGCCCTCTGATTTTTGCAATGGCATATAGAAAATTGAAAAGCGCCCGCCGTTCACAATAAAAGCACATTTCACTTGTTTTAATGACGTCATTACGTGGCATTTACTTGCGTCATTCCCCACTCCTCCCTCAATCGTTCCAGCGTCTACGTTCACGGCAGAAGTCAAGACGTTAATGTGTCCAATAATTTAATTTTAAGTACCTTGCAAAAAGAAATACGGCCACATTTTTACAGACAATTTCCTTTAATGGGGCAGCAAACTAAAACAACAACAACAACCACAGCAGCAGCAGGAGCAGGAGCAATTCGCATAACTAACTGCAGTCCGCCCGGAACCTGAGGCAGCCTGTCGAAGCGAAGAGACACCAAGTCGAAGACGAAGTCAAAGTCGAAAGTCAGCGAGTGTCCTGCGCTGTATCCTGGGCACTGAATGCAGCCACTGTTCGCGCCATTAGCCAGCAGAGCAGCCAGCAAGGGGGCAGCCACGTGTAAGGACAACAACCAGGCGTGTCCTGCCGCCAAGGCGAAGGTAATTGCATGGAAAAAGCGAATGCTCTGTGTTGTGTCTCTCTGTGTGTGTGTGTACGGGTGTGTGTGTAAAGAGACATGTGTGCCGTCGTCTCTAGTCGCTGTAATTGAAAATTTAATATTTATTTCGCAGTTAGTAAATCACAGTTCAACGCAGTGGATAACACTGGAATTACATATTCATCATACGCCCGGGGTGCCCACTGCTCACTGCTCACAACTGGGGGTACAAACGCAACATCGAGCAAAAAAAGTGAGCACACACATGTGAAGAGCAGGCAGCCCTGGCGATAAATCAACAAGCCAACCTTTGCATGACTTTCACTTCTCTCTTTTTTTTTCTTCTTTTCCCTTCGACAGTGTGAGTCAGCATAAAGTAATAAAGAAGAGCTCAGGCTGAGAGGACAGGCAGCCAGGCTATTATCCCCCTTGTAATATGCTCCTCATATATGGATTAGTGTTCGATAATGCGGCTGGACAAAGTTTTATGCTGACCCGCCGGCGCACAACTGTTGCCAGCATATGCTGGCTGGCTGGCTGGAGGTGTGCTCAAGTCCATAAAAAGTCCATGCACATAAACATGCATATAAACAACAACAACAAGTGAAACAACTTTAAAGCTAAATAAATAAACGGCCAGTGTGCACAACATGACGTATGCGTAATATAGCAAGCAAGTCGAGTCCTTTTTTGGCGCACAAATATTTCACAGCGCATTTTAACTGCAAAATCATAAATAACAACATGTAAATAGCTTTTATCTAACAACTCGTCAAGCGGAAGCAGTACAACAGCAACAAAAAAACGTGGTCAAAAAGTTGCACAAAAGCGAAGCGCCCACCCTACCAAGCCCCCACCCTACCGAGTCCCCCTTTTAACCACGCTGACTGCCGGCGGCGACACTTCAGCGTTGCAGCGGGCATCAATTAAAGCTAAATTGTTGCAGTTGTTAACACGCAACAAAATTGTCTGCTGCAGTGCCAAAAAACCAAAAAAAAAGTGCTGGAAAACGCGGCCGAAAAAAAATATATGCAGCAAATTGGTAAAACGTCAAGTGTTAAAAGAGAGTCGGGGCTGACTGCATAGAACTGCAGCTGCATAAAGCCGCAGCATGTGTCCAAGGGGCACACACTCGAGCGGAGCCGTTGCCTTTGAGTGTGTGCGCTTGTATTTTATTTTGCGCTGTCCAACACTGGCCGGCAATTACGTCGCTTGAAATATTGACAATTACTTAAATTTATCTTTTCTAAAACGTTGCATGCACCTCAGCCAGCGGCGTTTGTCAATCACGCGCCCCAGACAGACACTTCACGCGTGATATATTTGAAGTGGCCAGCAGCGCAGAGAGAGACAGCACGAAAGAGACAGATACAGAGGGAGAGAGGGTGCCACAATCTGCATTGCATTGCCGGAGGCATGCATTGGTGTGTATAATTTTTGCATATTTTGAGCGCTCGACTGCATTCCACGCGGCTGCTCACCTGCGAATCGAAATGAATGGCTGACTGGCTGAATGAATAACTGTGAATGTGTGCGAGTGTGTGTGTGAATGAATGAATGAATGCGGCGTTCGTTCGCTCGCTGCGGTGGCGCCCAGTGCTGTGAAATGGCCTGGAAATGATTTAATGCGCAAATTGTGGTCAGGAGGGATTTTAAATTTATGCGCGCAGGTAAGGTGGCAACTCTGGCTGATATTTCTGATATTTTGCAGCCGCATTATTTGCGTATTTATTTTGGTTATTTGAGCATTTGCAACTAATTAACTTTAAAGGCAAAAATGACTTGGCCGTGCCGGGGCTATTTTCGGCTTTGGACTGTAATTAATCACTGTCTGGGCCCAACTGCAATGTGCTAACAAATTAACACCAGAAAGAGGCAACAAAACACGGCAACATTGTAGCACAAGCTGCAGCAAGCAGACTTTAAAATGCATTCGCCTGCCAAATTGGAAATGCATATTTGCGCATCAGCATCTGCATCTGCATCAGCATCAGCGGCTGCTGCACTTGGAAAATACAGTGAAAACTCTCTTGGCCGGACAGAGCTAGAGTTGGATAAGTTTTGCTAGCTCAAGATGCAGGTGAAATGATTTATAATATTATTTTTTTTAATTGATTCAAGATTGATCAATATTCATTTAAGTGAGATCCCCTTTGAAAATAAAAAACAAAATTGAATTTGTATGACGTTTTTATATGTATTATCCAAAACGTAATGAAAAACCTCTGTTAGACGGACATGTTTCATGTCAGATGTTATATATCAATTAAAAATTAGAGTTGATCAACCTAATGAAAGGTAAGAAAACATAGATTTAGAGTATGTCCAAGGCATTTAAAATTATTATGAAAATTAGTAAAAAGAAGGCTAAATATCAGTCTTTTCGAGCTGTCCGCTTAAAGAGATTTCACTGTAGTTCATTTCATTATTTGCACGGCACTCGGATGAGTTACACAAAATCCATTTGCTGCCTGAGCTCATTAGGCTGACCCACTCGCTGACGAGTCTCTCCAAAAAAGAAGAAGCAGCAGCAGCTAAAGGGCTGACGAGCCGCATGACGGATGTGTGAAATCCAAGCAGCCTTCTACACACACACACACGCACACACATACAGTCAGAGTCAGATATCTACGCATGGCAACTACTTATTTTCGACTTGGAAAAGGGGGCAGCGAGAAAAGCAGGCAGACGCAGCTGACGTGGGACACTAAAATAGACATCAGGTTGGCAGGTGGAATGGGAATGGGAATGGGAATGGGCATTGGGAAGCTGGCATGGGGGGACATATCTTAGTTTAGGCTATGTGGACCTGGGCCATTGTCTGTGCTAAGCTGCTGGAGCCTGGGTCATCATCAACAGAGCCGCATCATCGTTTTTATTGTGTGGGCATTTTTATGAGCACTTTGAATGCTCTGCAAAAAACACAATAAAATCAATGAGGTGTGCGCGTGTGTGTGTGTGTATGTGTGTGTGTCGCTGCACCTCAGCCACATTCAGGGCAAGGCAAACAATCAGCCATCACACACACACACACACACACACACACACACAACAGCTAAGCAATCAAGCGCAGGCAATGGCCACCTACAATGCATTGATGAGTTGCCTCCTGCTCCTGGTTAGAGATCGTTGAGCACAGCGCGCCATCGTTTTTACCTATTCATACGTTATTATTATTATCCTTGCACACTCAAACACACCCACACACACACACACTACCCACACACACACAGAGGCAGACAGGCGTAAGCTGGCGTAACACGTTATCCTGGCCGCATCCTGCCCGCTTTGTTGAGCACTTTGCGAGCCGAAGCCAAAGCCGAACAAAGAATGTGCTTTATTGGCACTTTTTGCACAATTGCCCCCCCTTAAGCCCCCAAGCCCCCCAGCAAGCAGTAAATGAGCCGAGGCAGGAGCTGGGAGGCTCAACAAGGTACACCAAACGTGGCACCGTTGAATTTCTGCTCTCGTCATTGTTGCGCTTTGGCAACAGCCGGGCAAAGATGTGTCCTGTGTGCCTGTGTGTGTGTGTTGGTGTGTGTGTGCCCCACCCACAAACGCCCCCTTGTTAAGCAGTGCAGTGCTGTGTGCGGGGCCTGCTGTATTAGGCGAAAGGCAAAGGATAAACACATTCATGCTGTGCAATCGATTGGCATAATGTGAAGCATTTTATTAAGGTTATCAATCGAGTATGAATACATCGCCTAGGTGTATGTGCAGCGGTGTGTGTGTGTGTGTGTGTGTGTGTGTGTGTGAGTGACAGACTCAGTACGTGTTGTTTGTTTGGCGAGCAAACACGGCGAGGCGAGGACAACAGCCAGGACACACACAACAGGATAGCAGGATAACGGAATTGCCCTTATCGTAAGTGCCGCATAAAACGTTCATCGATATGAATTATGCGGAAATTATTAGAAAGCATTTAAGCGGCATTATTAATGAGAAACTGAACAGAGTTCAGCACAGTTCAGTTCACTTCGATAAGGTTGAGCTGAGCTGAGGTGAGAAGTTGAGACACTTGGAAGCTGACGCTGGCTGCTTTGAGGTGTTTCCGAGAAGTGTTGGCTGCCACAAGAGGCAACTTCAAAGGGATTTCTTAAGGCGTAAATTTATAAATGTATAAAAAAGGAAATTTGTATAAGGAATAAAGGGAGAGTGTGTTACAAGAGATGTTGCAAATTTTGTATAATCTATAAGTTAATGCAAGAATTCGCAGAAAATTAACAAAGCGTTTTCTTATAAATGTTACAAATCATACAAAAACTTACAGATATTTTTTCAATTACTTTTCAGACACTTGAAATTTAAAATAATGGATATCAAATACTTGCTTATATGGAATGGGCATCGAATGCTCTGCTTGAAGCTTTTTTATAATATATAGATATACCATAACAATGATAACAATGATCAAAAGCCTAATCACATATGTTTAGTCAAGCTTATAGCATGTATTACAAACAGATTTTAAAGACTGTTAGCTTAAATTCTTTAAAAGATTTTTATGAAGTGTTTATTGCACTATAAGTGAATTGAAATAAATATCAATTAAGCATAAGCTTAATGCTTGTTTGCTTTTATTTATGCGATTTATGTATAGTTTTATAAATCGTAATATAATATTTAGTTACAGAATAAGTATATTTTCCTGTTTTCTTAAGTTTGACTTAACTCCATTTTGCAAGTTGATCTTGAGCATAAAGTTTATGAACAAAAAATTTAAAAAATTACACTGGGCTCAAAGCAATCTCTTTATGCACTTAAAGCCTGTTTCCATCAAGCACACACACACACACACAGATATACACACACAGTGTTTGTGCCATGTCTATTGTGTATTGTAAAACATGACCAAATGTGATTGTTGTTGCTGTTGTTGTTGGCGTTTCACCTTTGAGCATAAAATGCACAGCGATAAAAGCGCCAGAACAAATTTGCAAATGAAATGAACAACGTGGGCCACGTGGGCTGTTGATTGGAAGGGGGGCGTCTCTGGAGTGGGCGTGGCCGGAGATGTGGCTGTTGCGGTGGGCGTGTAGCTCAATGAAAAATACAATCAAATGCATTCAGCTGGAAAAGCTGTACGCAAAAATAAATACACATATAAGCATGTAAATATGTGTGTGTTGGTGTGTGTTTGTGTGTGTGTGTTGCCTGTTTGCATTTGTGGGCTGCACACTTTTGGCTGCACACAATTGGATTAAAATTTACACGCAGTTCAGCCTCGTCGGCCACACACGCAATTATCTGATGCAAAGGGGGGTTGGGGTTGGGGTTGGGGTTGGGGTTGGGGGGGGGCACAGTGTGGTGAAAAGGTGGGGCTGGGGATGGTGGCTGTGTGTTGGCCTTCGCGTGACTGCGTTAATGTGCTTAACAATAAAACGCAGCGCATTAATTGATAAACCAAATGCAAAATGATGCAAAAATAAGCAGCAGCACAGCAGCACAACAAAACCAAACCCAAAAAATGAAATAAATATATATTTATTTTATAGCTGGGCCCCCAATTAAATCAATTAAAAGATGCCAAAGCAAATGGACATCTCGGCATTGTGGGGCCACCCGAGCCGCAATTCATGATAGTTTTTTTTGTTTTCATAAATTTTATGTCTAATTTGGCGACACGCTAATGACGCGTTCATGCCAAGCAGCCAACCGGCCAAACGCCCCAGCGACCAGGCGGTCCACTCCATCCCCCTCTCCCAGCCCCATCCCTCATAGTCCAATCCATCCCCCCTTCACCATTTTCCACCCGCTGCCTGCTGTGCGATGCAGCGAATTAAAAACACTTTACGCGCATTTTGCATATAATTTTTGGATTGAGGCCAAACACATGCACTACAGGGGAAAAAGAGGGGAGTTGGGGCCAGTTTGGAGTGGGGGGCTACTGCACGGAAAAAGGCGCTCATTTAATGCGCCTTAATTTCGTTTTCATTTTAGTTAATTGCACCCCAGCACTGGCCAAATGCTGAGCGATATGATTAGTTTACTAACAAGGCAGATCAAGTGCACTTTCAATAAACAGCTTTTAGCAATCAGACCACATTTAGTTGATACCCTGGAACTATTGAAGAAAAGTCATTTAAAGTGTATACTAAAGTGCTGCAGGCAGTATAAAAAGCAAAGCTCGAAGGTATATTGATTGTTCATCATTATATTTTCATTATCTTGCCCCTACATCAAGCTATGTAAGTGGGGAAAGCCAATTTTCATTGTTCAAGGTATTTTCTAACAGACCCCTCAAACAATTAACAAATATCCAGGATTTTTATATCCTTGCGCAGAAATATTCCAATTTGAATTATAATTTTGCCTAAGGTTTACCAATATTACACCGCAAAAAAACTTTTATATTATATCCCTTTCTTGTATACATTTTCATAAGTCAAAATTAATCAAAATTAATTATTTTAAAATTTTTTTTTTATTTTTTTTCAATTTTTTTTTTGCAAAAACGATGTTTTTGGCTATCCTTTAGAAATTGTTAACAACATTCTTGGTCACAGTTCGTATGCAAACTATATACTTAAGAGCTGTTCTTTCTACTGATTTAGCTTGTAAATTTGTATACCATTTCAGAGAAGCTATGCATGAACTATTTGCTCTAACTGACCTGATATAGGGTATCCATCTAGTCGTACATGCTAACCAGTTGTTTCATTTCCGCTGTTGCTGCATGTGCGAGTTCCTCGTAAATAAATCGAATCATAAGCATATGGCATAGGACCTTTTGCTGTCTTGTTCGATCTATTAAATGCGCATAAAATCATATGCAGCATAAAATCAAACAGAGATTGAGATGAGGTGAGTTGAGTCGAGTTGAGAAGGAAAACAGTGGCTGCTGATAGCTGGTAGCTGGTGCTGAGCTGGTGGCGCCTTGCCAGCCATGTGGAAAAACAAAGGGCACAACTTTTGAGCAAATAACAATTTATTACATCAATAAACTTTTTGGCGCTGCTTGCGGATGCTTTTTGCTCCAGGCCTTTGTGTGTGTGTGTGTTTTTCAGCCCTAAGGTGAAATAATATGAAAATTATGCAAAAATGCCGGCATCACAGGCATAAACAGCGATTCTTCTATTTTTTTTTTGGCAAGCATTTGATGAGATTGTAAAAGCAGCCAGTTTTCATTAGAAGGTGAATTGAGTTTCGAATTTGCAGCATTGAGTTTATGGCTAAACAGCAAATTTATGAGCCACGTATTTTATGAGAAGCATTGCTTCAGATTTGCGCCAAAATGTGATATGTGCATATAGAAAAGATAATGTATGCTTTAAATTTGTGAGCTTAGCTCTGGCGGCGCCTTAAAGTATGCAATGGCAAAAAGAGACTTGTGGCCACAATTGCAAATTGTCCGCTTAGCGGTTGAGCAATTGAAAAACTGCAAATGCAAAAGTAAATAATCATAAATTATTATCAAAGGGACATAATGCGTGGAAAGCTAGTCGTAAAATGGGAATGCTGCTCATGCTCGGTTAAAGCTAAGGCTATCAAATTGGCTTCCGATGCCGATTTGCGACGATTTGCAACGATTTGCGTTTTATTTATTTATTTTCATGCGGCACACAGGCAAACAAATTGATTTCTAGGCAGCACGAACAACAACTGGAATGGGGAGTAGAAGGCACAGCAACTAAATCAAAGTAAAAGGCAAACATGAAAAGTCGCGCGAAAGGAGAAAGCGAAAAGTGCAAAGCGAAGTCACAACAGCGAGAAAGTGTTGCTCTTGTTGTTGTTGTTGCTGCTTCTCTGTTGCATGCGATAAGTTGCAAAAAATTACTTGCTACATCGTAAACAACAACAAATATATACATGTAGAGTTGGCCAGCAACCCTTTTGGGGGTGCATGAGACTATCGGACGAGGGAAATTGCACGTAGTATTTCAGCATCAGCATCAGCAGCAGCATCGACATCAGCAGCAGCTTATCCCGGGCAATGAAAATTTATACAAATTCGAAAAAAGTGACAACATTTTGCTTTTATTGGCCATTAAAACGACTTAGCGACTTGGCGCAACTCGATGCTCGCAGATCACATGAGATTTGTATTTGTACCTTGCGCCCACTTTGCATACGCCAAACAGAGACAGAGAGCGTAAGAGAGAAAGAGAGAGAGAGCATCCGCATGTGCGAGTGTGTGAATAAGCAGTGTTTATGATGGGGAGAGGGGGGAAATGGTTTGAGAATGTGTTGCCAATTTCTATTCGATAAGGCACCAAGTGAGAGATTTAATGACGCGCCATAGGAAGAAACTAAATTTAGTTAAAGACTGCCACAAGAGTGCTAAAAATTGAATCATTTGAGCAGGTCTCTTAACAAAGAAAATTAACAAATGACTTACCCTAAAGAGTTGACAAATTAATTCAATATAAATTTATTCATTGACTAACGGAAACAAATATCTTAAATATGTTGGTTTCATTACAGAGTACAATTTAGATATGGTATTAAATTAAGAAAGTCTTCTAAGTCTAACAAGTCAAAATTTGTGAAAAGAGAGTTCGTTCTTAGTGAACATTTTCCATTAACAACAGATATTTAAATTACATGAATTTAAAACAAAGAGACAATCATAATTTTTCATCATTTACAATCCATTTTGGAATATTTAAATAGCTGACTGCTAAAAGTTGATTCATTTAAAAATGAAAAATCGACATTTCATTATTAGAAAAATTAATGTTAAATAAAGTTATTTTTACTCTTAAATGAGTAGTTACAGATTCTTTATATGGCAAATGGCAATACAAATCGTTAATTTCAATAACTTAGAATATTTTCTCTTGATTGTATATGTAGGAATACAATATGTATTAAAAACAAGTGGGGAAGGATTATCTTCGGCGTGCCGAAGATTTTATACTCTTTTCGAACCTATAGGCAATTTTCACTCTGCCAACTGCACCACTGAAATTTCATAAGCTGTACAAAATCGTTTTGTCGCGTAAAATTTTTTTTGTTTTGTTCTAAGAATATTTAATTCATTGCCAGTTGTATAGCAGCTATAAGATATAGTGATCCGATCCAGCCGGCTCCAACCAATGTGATGTATCTTTGAATAATAAGTCTCTGTGCAAAGTTGTATCGCGATAGCTTTATAAAAATGGGATATATGGCCAAAACCGAATTCGAGTTGTATGGCAGCTATAAGATATAGTGGTCAGATCCGGCCGGCTCCGACCAATGTGCTGTCCCCTGGAATAATAAGTGTCTGTGCAAAGTCTTATCGCGATAGCTCAAAAACTGAGGGACTAGTTTGCATACATACAGACAGACAGACACACAGACAGACAGACAGACAGACAGACAGACGGACATGGCTAGATCAATTTGTATTGTCATTCTAAGCATACTGGTAGGAACTTCTGGGGTCTCCGACGCTTCCTTCTATGCGTTACAAACTTCAGGACAAACTTAATATACTATTTTCTTCGAATAGAGTATAAAAACAAGAGATATTCTTAGAATTTATTTATGAGAACTGTTTTATACAAATTTTAAAATTTACAATTATTCAAAGTGTAGAGCTTTTAAAAAGTTGATTAAAAATGTGAAATCGCGCAATAAGAAATATTTTAAAATAATCTCTAAGACTTTTCAATTTTATACATTTTCCATATCACAAACGATAATGAATAGTAAAAATTGGACAAAGGAGCGTCAAATCAAAAGAAGCATATTCTAAAAACAGATGATATTCCTTCTAACAGCAGCAACTCCAACACACTCTCTATATGCTTAGGCTTTAGATTGTTCTCAAACTGATGTCGCTGCCTTATACCTTATAGGCTGCAATCACATTGCTCATCAGCTTGGCAAGCAATTTCTTGTGGCACATTAAACAATTTGCAAGGTCTAAGACAAAGCGGCGCTAAAAAGGTGCAAGAAAGCAAGAAATCAGCTCAAAGATTGGGCGCAGCAAATGAAGCAAAGTGAGCCTGCGAAAATTGCTTATCGCAGCTAGCAGAAAAAAAGTTTATTGAGTGGAAAATGTTGAAAGTGAAAAAGAAGATTTTTTTGGTTGCGTGCGGCGGCGTCAAATCCATTAACCTGATATTTACTTTTGCACACTCAAGCACACACACACACACACACACACACACACACACACACACACACACACATACACATAGAAGTGAAAGTGTTTTGTCTGCCTTGTTGTTGTTGTTGTAGTCGTTCTACTTCTCCCCCTTTTTGGCACATTTCCTGTTGTTGTTTGTTTTGGGGCAACGGAAACATGATATTTTTACGTTTAGTTTGCAAAATTGAATAACACGTAAATGTGTTTAGTGTGTGTGTGCGTGTGTGTGCGTGTGTGTGCGTGTGTGTATGGCTAGGCAGTAAATTAAGCTACCCAGCAGATAGGACGAGGTAAATTACTTACATTACATTAACACGAGCCGAGCCGAGCCGAGCTGAGCTGAGCTGCGAGGGAGCCTATGAAACGCAGCTGTTGATAGCAGTTGCCATTTTGGCTAAGTTTATTGGCCCCAGAGCGATAAGGAAACCCATTTGGGCTCTCTGGCCGCACTTTAAGCGAGCGCAGTCTTAAAGCAAGCCGACTGTCAGCTGAAAATCAAATTAGTTGCTGCCAAACGCAAATAGCAAATTACCAAAAAATTACCTTTAGCAGACAGTTTTTACCCTTTTTGTGCGCTTATTCTCGAATTTTTTGTTTTTGTGCGATGCTTTCGCGTTTTGTTTTCGCGGCAGGCAGGCAAAAACCAATTAGACGCATTTCTGATGGACACGCGTTCAATCATTCACATTGCTGTCAAGTTTCGCTGCAACTTCCAACCCCGGCGCCAATGGACTCGCAACGTGCGGAGCATTTTCAAAAATGCCACTGCCAAATGTTGGCAGCCAAAATGTAAAAAAATAAAGAGAATGTAAACGAAATAAATAGAAATAGAAATAGAAATGGTAAGCAACAAACTCATTACAGTCGGGCCAAAAAGGTGCGCCAAAAATTGTCTACGCTCATTTTTCAAGTATTTGCAGCAGCGAAATGAGAAAGGCCGAGCGCATTAATAATGCCCAAAAGAGATCGGGGTAAGACAGGGCTTCGGGTCTGGATCTGGGTCTGGCCATTAAATGCTGCTTGAGCCAAAGCCATTTGGCGTTAATTGTACGTAATGGCTCATCAATAGTTCAAAGGCTGCTCAGCTGTCGCAGTGATTTGTGTAATAATTTCAATTTCAATGATTTCGCACCGGTTCCTCTCGCATTTTATTGCGACGCGCCAAAAACTTTCGCTCAAGTGTCTTCCGTTTGTCATAAAAATCTACCCCCAGCAGCAGCATATGAATCACAGCAATTGTGCCGAGGAGTTTAATGGCCAAACTTTGGCCATAGATGTAGCGACAAATGAGCGAACTGCAAATGTGACTTTGTCTGTCACTGATTACAATTACAACAACAATTACAACAACAACAGTCAGCCAATTGCCAATTGCCCAATTGGCCAATTGGCCAAGTCGTGTGCTGCTCACTTTTGGCCCCAAAACGCGTTGCTCTGGCCCCAAAGGCCGTTCCCCGACTGATGGCCCTGCCTGCGGCTGACAGACTCTTTACATTCTGTTGCCGTCCTGTTAGCCAACAGCAGTGCGGCGCTGTTAACAGCAACGCCGCTGTTAACGCTATGTTTTGGCCATTTCCCCTTACGATATTTGCGTTAGCGTAACGTAAAACCCAATTACTGAATATTCTTCAATCATATGCCAATGAATTAATAATAATATAATATTATTTAAGGCTGCTCAAAATTAAATAAATATATGGAAAATATATACTATGTTTTTATATGAGGGAAAATGGTTTTTTTTCATATTGACAAAAAACATCTTTCATTGGAAATTAAAAAAGAAACAAATTAAAAAAGCAAACAGGAGCAAATGCTTTGCACTTAATATTTAATATCATTATATAATTTCATTTATTAGTGGATTTTATGAGGATTATTTTTCCATTTTGAAAACAAATGCTTAGCATTAGAAAAAAAATTAAAAAAATATATATTATTTTTTTACACGAGAGAAAACGCAAAAGTGACTGCTAAAATAAAATAAAATATTAAATATAAAAAATTAACTGAAAAATGAACTCAAAAAATTAAAACTAAAAAAAAAATAATAGAAATCATTAAACTATAATAAAAATTAACGAATTTCTTATTTGAATTGTGCTAATTCATAACTTTAAGATCGTCTTGCCCATATATATACCCTCTCAAATAAACGCCAAATCACTTATCACAATTGACCCAACTGAATTCACACATTGTTTACAAAAACACACAAGTGAAACCTTTAAAAATGTCACAATAAGATAGATTATAGCCACAAATAAAAACATATTTGCCGCACACAACTTTTATGTTTTTAGTGTGCAAATTTAAGAATATTAAATTGTTGAACGTAAATTATACATTTATTGTTTAGTGTGTTTGCCTGTGAATGTGTTTTGGCTGTTCAATTTATGTCGCACATTCTATTAAACAATGGACAAGCAGCGAAATTGTAATTGAATGTGCAAAATATAATAGTAATAATAATAATAATAATATGTTTCATTTGATAAATACTAAACACAGGCATAAATCGCCCAGAAGACATAAGTTGCCCATCGCTAAGCGAATCGGCCATTGTATTAATTTGTCATAAAATTATGCGCTAAGCCCATAAAATTGTTTTCTCTTCCCTATCAATGAGATGGGTTGCGAATGTTGTTGATGGCTGGAACTCGGCACCTGCTCGACGCCATCGAATATGGCCAAGAGTGGCAAGATTTAGCGAGTAAACAAAACACGCAAATCAAAACAACATGACTGCCCCAAAGGTCGAGGGACAGATCTGTAGATATAGATATAGATATAGATATATGTATATATCTATCTGGTGGGTGGAGCACTCGAGATTTGTTCTATGGTTGGCTAAAATTAGCGAGCGGATGTTTTGACGCTACTTTGTTGATGCTAACCCACATCGCATTTCAGTTTTGCTGCTCTTGTTGTTGTTGTTGTTGTTGTTGCTGTTGTTGTTGTTGTCAGCAGCTAATTAAAACAAATTTCCTACGCATAACTTCCTCAGCTATATGAAGTCGTAAAATGTGTTGCTCAGCTTTTTGGCTCAGTTCGTGCTAATTTGAGAGCGTTTGGTTTTTTAATGCATACAACATGCAACATAGTTGCCCTAGGGCAAATCTAGATCGTAAAGCCGCATGACATTAATTCCCCCAAAAAAGAAACATTAAAAAACTGGCATTCACAATTGCCACAAGGCAATTTGTCAACAATGTTGTCATATTACCTTGATACAAATTATTATGATGATTTTTTGTGGCTGCTCTTGTCTCTTTTGTATATTTTAAAACGCAGCGTCTGCTGTCAGTCATTGTCATATTAACTGGCGATGATTTATCTGCCTCTGACAAATATTATTAAATTATTATGTATTTGAGATTTGAGCGAGCGAGCCGACATGCAAATAACTTTGCCAAATGCTGGCAAACGCTCATCGGGGAGCAATTTGTTTCCAGCAGCAGCTTTACCTATAGTCGAACAACCCTGGGCGAATCAAAGCCTGTGGCTTGTAATAAAATGCAAAAGAAGTAGTAGTCGAGAGCAAAAAACAAGAGAAGAAAAGGGCAAACAGACTGACTGACTGACAACAACAACAAGATAAAAAGGTGGGCGCTGTGGCATGAGCACTTGTTTATATCTATGTAAAATTCGCAATGAAGTCGACCGAAACTGGCACAGTGGGGTTGAGGGGTTGAGGGGGGCTAGTGGTAGTTGTGAGGGGGGTTGTTGTATGTCAAATTGGCGCAGCAGCGCAAATAAAGCAATTTGTATTCAAAATATGAACGCCAGGGAAGCAACTGTGACGCTTTCCCCACCAACAACAAGCCAACGTCTCTTTGTCACCCCTGGGCAGCCCCCACTCAACCCCCACTCATCCCCCCTCATCCCCCACCGCCCCTGGGACCAAATTGCGTTTCGTTTTATGCGGTTTGCAAATACATTTCTTTTTTGCTGTTGCTCTTCTTCAAAAATATTTCACAGTGGCGCCAGCGCGACAAATTTGCCTGATAAAAAAAGAAATTTGCCGATAGAAGTAAAAGTCGATTGCGTATACGCCACGTTTCGCTGTGAATTAGCATAATTAAGCAAAACTGCTTGCGCACACTGCTTGCTAACGTCGGCGCGTCTGTTGCGCGTGTTTTTTGCGGCTCATTAGCTGGCAAATTAACGCCGTTGTCGTCTTTAGCAGGTGCTACCCCTGTTTGCCTGAAAGTATGCAACACTTTGTGTAATAAATTAGCGAGGCGCAAGCAAACGTATGTTAATGTGTGTGTGTGTGTGTGTGTTTGTGTTGTAGTATATTTTGGTTGATTTGTGACTTAATTAAAGTCAACGACAGCCGTGGCAGGAAGGTGCCTTGCAACAACAACAACAACAACAACGAGAACAGCAACAGCAACAACGTATTAGCCAAATTTTCAGTCAGTGCACTCGACAATCAGTGAAAAGGGGGCAGCCCAAGTGGCTTTTGAGGTCGGCAGCCGTTGACCACATGCAAGTTTTGGGCCCGTATCCAGTGCAGGCTGCATTTTGTGTCTGCATATGTGTGTGTGTGTGTGCGTGTGTGTGTGTGTGTGTGCGCCGCTTGCAGAGCTAATTAAAGCGGTTAGCCCAAATGCCACATAATGAGGCGCACAAGTGCTGCCAAACACCGTTAACAGTGCCCGTCATTTGTCAACGTACGTGCGTGTATACGTATATACACATAACAGACTGTCTCTCCCCTCTCAGCGGCTGTGAAAAGCTGTTGAAAGCGTCTAATTGGCTGCAAAGTGGTTTACAATTGTGTGCCTTGATATGTGCGTGTGCGAGAGAAATGGAAATTACACAAATGACTTTAAAGCCAGTCGCTTTAAGCCCAACTGACAAATGTGTCAAACGACATGTTCACATATGTTTCATGTCGATAATATCCAGCAGAGAGAGTGGGAGCAAAAAAAAACCAAGAGAAGATATGAAACGGCACACAGGCGAAACTTTGCCGGACTAAACTTTGGCAATGTCCTGCAGTGTCACCTTTTCAATAAACTGGCAAAGCCGTGGCAAAAACACCCAAAGTATTAATCCCCAATCGTTTGGCCAAGGATGCCGATGCGCATCCAATCGCCGGCTGCAAAGCAAAAAAGGACTCGCTCTGCTAGACAAAACGGTCTTTCGGGCAACAGCTGCCGCCGTCGACCTTTGGCCAGAGCAAAAACAAAAGCCCTAGCCCGAGCTGCAGAATGCCAATGGTCAGCAGAAATGCGCATAACTTTGAAAACTTCCACACACACATGAGAGCAGCCTGTCGAGACAGTAGCTACCTATACATAGACAGGATACACACACAGAGAGAGAGAGAGAGAGAGAGGGATGTAGTCTGCCTGGCTGGCTGCCTGCAGTGCTAATGGCAATGTTCGCACATTTGCAAAGCGCAAGTTCAACTTATGACAGGATAACAAGTGTTTTGTGTTTCGTGTAATGATTTAGTGGCTGCTGCCACAGGACTTTGAGATAGCAGCAGCAAGCAGATTGAGCGACAGACAGCTGCTTTGCCACTCAAACCCAATTACCTGTTTACAGTAATATTAAAAGCGAAAGCCGCCCCCCAAAATGTCTTGGCAAACTTTTTAATGTGCGCCACTAAAAAGCGGGCACATTAAATTATTATCTGTTATCTGTTAGATTATGAAATTTTTAACAGCAGGTAATAATCGTGGCAGCCCAAAAGGAAAGACAAACATTGAGATTGAGCCAACAAGGATAATGGATGGAGGCGAAGGCAAACGCTTCGTTGCGCAACTTGAAACGGCATAAATGAGAATGGTTACATTCTCTGCTTCTTCTCCGTCTTCTTCTTCGACTTATGCTTATGCTTGGCACTTGTAACTGAGGTAATTCAAAAGTTTTCGGGCCAAGACGCCGCACTCGTAACACATTACGGCTAAGTGCCGCCGCCGCAGACTTAACCAGAAATATCTTTGCCAATGACAGCCAGAAGTATTTACTTCAGACACCAGCAACAATTAACTCTTGTCGACTGGTTTGGGGCACTTTCCGGGGGGAGTACGTTGGTTCTGCTCTACGGTATACGGTATACGGTATACGGTGTAGGGCTTACGGAAATTCGCCTTTTGCGTTTTGCCTAAAAGAGTGCGACAAAAATTTTGACATTTCTTTGCGGCTATTGGAAAATTGCTTTTGCGTACGTGTGCAATTGTTTTTTCTTTCCATTTCCCATTTTGGGTTTGTTTTTCCGTTTGGTATACTCTGTTTTCAAAGCTAAAGTGGAGTATGTTATGTTTTACCTTTAACTAAAGACTTGTATTGGTTATGCAAATTTATTTATATTTTATCGATAGTCAGTAAACTGCATGTTTATTCTTTCACAATATTCTGTGCCGACTGTGTTTTTTAGTAATAAATAAAATTATATAAAATAAATAAACTTTTGTTATATCAATGTGTCTTAAATCCCTACAACAATTACAGAATCTATGGATCTTTTAGAAAATGTCCACATTTTAACCAAATTATAATTTTATATTTTTAATTTAAATATTTAAAGTCTTATTTATGCTTGGAAATGTTTTATAATTTAGATTGAATTTTTCTTTTTGACTGTCAATGGTCAGTAATAAATAAATAAATAAATATAAAGCGAAAAACATTTTAAAATTAATACTGGTGGGTAATACAAAAATGACTTATATTAATATTTAAATATTTTAGAAAAAAATGTCAATTAAATGCCATAAAAGTATAAAATAGTTTTAAAATAAAACTATTAGTTTTAACTGTAATACTAAACTCTAAATAGTATACATTCGATTGCTGGAAAATGTACAGCAGATTATAGGGAAATGGAGTTGATACTGGATACAATATTATTAATAAATGTAACGAATAATATATTCTCTGTCACTTCATTCACACTGGCAACAGTGTATCTCGTAATCGTTAGACTTTCATGCATTTTAAACCTGCATTTTTTTTGTAGGTTCTTTTTTGCAAACACTTTTTTGTAGCGCCTGCCATTTCTTATCACGTGTCATTGGGTTTGGTTCTTGGACAAGAGCAAATAAAACGCTGACATGTTGCAGAGGCGGAGCCGAGCAATTTGCAGTGTGCACAGGACACGATGCGGCCAGGACAACGATGCGAGGCGATGTGATGTGATGCTCACATGCCCCATGCCCCACCCCCCCCCCCCCGCCCCTACGACCGATACCGCAAATGAACGGCCGTTGACTAACCAGAGAGTGGGGGGAGAGTGGGGGCGATTGGGGGCTGGGCCGACTGGGTGCGTATATGCAACATTGACATGAAGTTAATGGATGTTTTATGACCGACTAACTTCCCCAGCGATAAATCGCTTTTCCATGAGCCAGTAAATTGCGATTTGATTGTTTCTGTTCAACATGCAAACCACTTCTATTTTTGCTGTTCTCCTCACTCGCAAAATGAACGTGCAAAGTGAGCTGCTGGCAAAGGTCAGTCAGTCTATGTCTATGTCTATGTCCAACTTAAAGCGCAACGTTTCCAATCGATTTTCTGCTCAACTCAACTCAACTCAACTTTTATGCGATTCGTCACACGTTTGCCACTGCGCCCATTTTCATGGCAATCAAAGCCAATCGCCATCTCACCAGAACCAGAACCACAACCAGAACTCAGACCCACACTCACCCACTCAGTTATGATGAGCATGTAGCTGCAAAAAACTAACACAAAACACAAATATCATATAAATCAAAGTTCTTGCGTATGCCCGAAAATTTATGAAAATTTATGCACTCAGCCCCGCCCACTACTTGCAACGCCTTTGTCCAGCTTTTGACCCTCTTTGGGCTTACCTTTTGTTGTGCCACACACACACACATATACACACATGCATACATATCAAGTGGCTGGCCAAATTTATACAACATTTGGCTTTGTGTCCACCAAAAAATTCATATGATAATGTGGCTATTCACGATTTGGTTTTCATTGGACATTTTTCTTTCATAGGTAAATTTCCCCAACATGATTTATGAGCAGAAATATCAGCTTGTAAGTCATTGCAAGTGTAATCCTAACATTCTCAATCTTCACTCTTAACTCTCAGCTCTCAGCTCTAATCGCCTTTTCAGCATCAATTTATTTGCTATTAATCCTTCACCTTTTTATTGTTGTAAGCCAATGTTGGCCTTGCAGCCTCGTCCTAAGTAGTCCCCAGTGTCCTGCGCCATTATTTGCTCTGTCCAGGCAATTAGATGTTTGCCCAGCTGCGATTGCTGTTGTAGTTGTTCTTGTTATTGGAGGTAAAATGAGCTGCCGGCTAGTGGCAATCGATTTTGGGGTTACGCCCTCTCCTTGGAGACCTGCTCTCCACGGTTAGTTGCGTGTTCTATCAAGGACTAGACAGAGAAGGAGAGATGGGGCATGGGGGCTGGGGGTTCGGCATGTCACTTTAATCTCGCTGCTTGTTTGACAAGCTCTTAACACTAATTGAGGATATGTGCAAAAATCACAAAAGCCGCCTTTGTAGACAACTCCTTTTGACTCCATAATGATGCAGCCCAGCTCAGTTTGTATCCCAGACTCTGACTTCAAAGGCGCGTGATTCTCAAACGAGTTGCAAGTTGCCAAACGAGCTGCGTGCTTTTCGATAAATCAGCTCAATATGTGTGCGTCTCAAGAAATCAAATTTCAAAGAAATTTCAATAGTTTTAGTCGTGCTCAAAGGCTTTGATAAACTAGAAAAGAAAACAATTGAACATTTCGTGTCTTACTGTTTATACATTTATGAGCATAAGTGATAAACTGGGTCTATAATTTAAATAGAATAACAAGGCAATCTGGACCTTAATTGTTAAATAAATAAATTTAAAAAAATAATAATTCAAAATTGTCTCAATAGCTCCTCTTCTCTTTTGCCTATTGTGCTTAAAATGAGTTTAAAGGAACCGAAATTTCAAAGGATGCCAAATTTCAATTCTTTTCCCATTCTTTTGATTGCTATTTATGCATATTTTGTCCTCTGCAAGGTGTCAACACTGTAATGCTATCCTCTGGTTGAATATTGTTCAAGTTAAAAAGCAAATTCGCGAAAATAGCAAACTTGAGAAAACCAAAGATGTACAATCAAGATTTTATGTTCACCTTGTAGCTGCTTGTATAATATTTTCATAGCTTCTATGACCAAAAAAGAAAAAAGAAGTCGTCGGCATTTACTTTTAAACTTATTGCGCCTGGCAAATAAATTGGCTTTGTGAACTTTATGAACTCACGCGGGATTAACTTGTACCTTTGATTGAATTTCTTTCTGCTCTTGCTTGCTGCGAGGAGACCTGCCCAAGCCGCATCTGAATCCGATAAAAGAGCGCACAGAGTCCACAAAGTGCTTCCATACGGACTTGACTGCTGTCTGTGGCCGGGAACAGCTGCCAGACGACGGAAAGTTATTTTGGGAGCGGGGGCAGGAGTACAGCAGTAGCTGTAGTCTAGAATTAGGCGTTTCCGTTCAAGTGGGCCAACGCAGGCTAACAATTTGAAAATTTATGCGACTCGGCTGATTTTTGATTGTGCTACTGGGAGCCACTGTGGCGTCTACCTTTTGGACGCGCTTAAGTGGCTGTGTGGCAGCAATTGGTTTGGGCCTTGTTTCAATTAAGGCGCATTACAATCTCTCTCTCTCTCTCTCTCTCTCTCGCTCTGTTGTCCTCTACCTTCGATTGGCTGCGAAAGTTTTTATGGTTTTGCTGGCGAGATGCTATTATAAAGTTTGGGGCAAGACAAGGCATAAATAGTTTTTGCGCCACGCCAAAAACCGAGAAAAGTAATTAAAATTCAAATAGCAGACAAACATTTACATTAACATTTGCCTCAAGGATTGCTCCGCACATATATATATTGCATATTTTTGGGGGTATGGGCTTTATCAGTTACTCGGCTTTAGCTTCAACTTGATGTCGACCCTCTGTGGCACTCTCTGCAGTGCTTTTGTTTGGCCTGGCGCCAGTCTGGCGCGCGACGCCACAAAGTATGCTATACTTTTGTGCGCTAGGTAAAAATCAGGCGTGTCTGCGCTGTGTGTGTGTGTGCGTGTGTGTGTGTGTGAGTGAATGAGTGATGACTCTTGGCGTGTGCTGCGTAGACGTAGACAATGTCGGCATGATTACACTCACACTCATACACACACACACATACGCACACACACACACACACACACACACAGGTCTCCCTGGGCGCTTTCCACAGTTGACAAACGCCAAGCGAGATTATTAATATTGTATTTAATATGTGTGTGCCGGAGACATTTCATTGTTTGCCTTGTTTTCAAACCCAAATGAAAATAGAGTGTGTGCGAATAGCACTTGAGACCTGCTTTAGAGTTATGTGCCAGCACCTAGCTACATTTGATGACACAGTATTTTAACACAACTTGAATTCAAGTCACTTACTCAACTTTCAGAAAGCTTAAAAGCGGCTTTTGAAGTCTTTTCTCAGCAGCTTGTTTAAAAGTTAATCGAATATCATTGAATTACATATTGTAGCATATAATTCATCAAGCTTAAAGTTAAACTAACAGTTTTCAGTGGGTATAGGGTTTTCTCAAATTCTTGTAACATAAAATAGCTGAGCTTAAGGTTTCCATTTCAGAGTCTAGTGTCTAAGTGCCAGCTTAAAGTTGAAAAAGTACAAACATTATACTAGCAATAGAAAGCATGCTGTTCACACCAAATAAATACATATAGTAGGTATATATAAATGCTAGTGCTGACTAGTTTCATTCCTGCGATGCATTGCATAATCAGAGTCGACATTAAATCACTGCATAACGGTGATCACGCCCTAAAACCGCAGAAGGCAGGTTCAACTACTCGTATTTCATTTCACAAAAATTCAATATCAAAGCAATGTGAATCCGCCCAAGTCGCCCACTCAGCAAACTCACACACACGCACACGCACACACGCACACACACACATGCGGACTCTCACTCTCAGCGTGCGCTGAAAAGTATGCAATGGCAATGCCAAAGCGCGTAGAGCAAAGCCAGAGGTCGCCTCAGAGAGCATCTACGTACACACAGATGCACGTCCATGTGCTCGTCCTCGATGGCATCCACGTATGCAGAGCACGCGTTGATAACGTAAAGTATAACGCGAGCAGAGCCACCAACCGCGCTGCATGGACATAATTAATTTGGATCCTTTTTTTACCCACTGAACCCACTGAAAATGGGTAAAAAGGGTATAATGAAGTTGTGTAAAAGTATGTAACAGGCTTAAGGAAGCACCTACGACCTTATAGAGTATATATATATTCCTGATCAGTATTCACAGCAGAGATGATCTAGGGATGTCTGTCTGTTTGTCTCAGAGACTATTAGAGCTAGATACCTCATATTTGGCATATAAGTTATTGTAGTCCCTGATTAGATAAAGTTTGTTTTACTTAATCGATAACTCGTCCAGCTCGAAAGTTATCGATATATTTCGATATCAGAGCAGCGTTTTTTGTAAAATTTTGTATGTATAATCTCAAATATCATACAGATATGGAAAATATGTTACTACTTGGAAAGCACCCCCCAATCCCCCCTAAAATGCAAACAAAAGCCCATTTTTGAAGGTATGACCTTGCAAATTGGATTGATCACACATTTCTTTTGCCAATTTGATGTCCTAAGAATTTCACAGGAATCGGAATGTTAGAACAGAAGTTGCAGCGTATCCCCCAGTCGTGCACTCCCGACTAGAGCACTATTACATGTTTTTTTCGTTGGTTTGTTTGCTTCTTTTGCTAGCCGCCCAGCAACTGGCCAGCAATTTGTTGCTGTTTGCTGCTGGGTCGTTTTTGCTACTCTTTTTTTGTCGTTTTGCGCGCTTTACTTTTGCGTGCAACCAAAAATTAATCAAGTGCTAGTTACTCAGCGAGCGCAGTTTTTAATTAAAGCACAGCGAACAGAGCACAGCATCAAAGCAAACTTGCTAGATTTGCTGTTGTTGTAGCTCAACACTCTTCGATTTGTTTAAAGCTTTAAGCCGCTGCTGCTGCTGCTGCTGCTGACAGTTTTTGAGGTGTTGGCAAAACGCCGCCGGCTTTAAGCGACGACTGCAAAATAATAATACAAACCAATTTCATGCTGAATTAAACAGAGCAGTGTGTTGTGGGGAGTGCAAACAACAATAGTTGAAGTGTCCTGTCAACAGGCAGGCAACAGCAATTACAACAACAACACAAAGGGGCAGCACGTGCATTGCGCTTTTATTTTTCTCTCTTTCTATTTAGAGCGCCAACAAGGGGCATGCCACACACTTGGCCTTGGGCAATTTGGAAGAAAACTTTTGTGGCGCGCTGAATTATCACACGCGCACAACTACAACTGTGTGTGTGTGTGTGTGTGATCACCTCAGGCACACCTCTCAAATGAAAGCCACAGCGACGTGTCTCGCATAATTTGTGCAGCAAGTGCACAACAATAGCAGCCAGCCCCAGCATTAGCATTAGTTGCAGCAAGGATACAGGGGTGGGGGAGGGGGGGGCAAAGGACTCTATTGTGCTCACAATACGCGTGAAATATTAGAAATTAAAAAACACATGACACTTTGATTTGTCCGCCTGCTGCAGACACCGACGCTGACAAGCCAAACAAAACCAAACCCAATCGCACTTTTAATAACTCAAAGTCAAACAACAACAACAATAACAATAGCGAGGGCTGTTTCAATAAATTAGAAAACACCTGTTTTGCCAGACAGATGTCTGCCAGCAGTCCCAATTCCCCAATCCCCCCCTTCTAAACTCCACGTAATGAAAATAAGCACGATATTATGCCGACTACATAATTTGTGTTTTGTGTTTTTGTTTGGTGGGGCAAGTGGGGCGAGCTTTGGTAGCTTTGGGGGCCACTGTCGCCTCTGTGTGGCGTAATTTATGCTTTTTTGCTACTTGGCCGCATTTCGCGGTTTTTTATTGCTACGTGTTGGCGCGGATCAGGCAACAGAGTCAGAGTCAGAGCAGCCAGGAGCAGCCAGGAGCAGCGGCGGGTTCAGCAGGCTGGCTGGCTGGCCATAATGTCGTCATGACAGACGCGGCCATAAAAGATAATTATGATTCCGGTAATAGGTTTTATTTTCGCGTGTACCTCTTTTGTTCGTGTGCCCGGCCCATGTGCCCCCTCCCCCCCTGCTCCGCTCAAGACCCTGGACAAACGCTCCCATTGCCAAAAACTGACGCCATGTTTGTGCCTGTTGTTGTGGCTGCTGTTGGCTGTTGGCACAAAGGTCGCTCCACGTAGCCCCCTTGTATACCCTCCCCCCCCCCTTTCTCCTGCCCCTCGTCTACACTCGCAGCATTTACTTTTCGGGTGACCAACGTGGCATAGAAATTATGCGCATTATACGCGCCGCGCTTCAGCGCCTTGCTAAAAAATTATATCCGCGGCATTAAAAAAACTCACTGCTTTATGCCTTTGATAAATTGCACGCGGTTTAAGTTGTGTGCGTTACATTTTTAATTAGCCAGGAACTAGTAGAAGGGGTTGCAGGGGTCGCACTTAGTCTAGAATGGGTAAGTTAGTTAGGCAAATCAATGCCGTGTTTGTTGACATTATACTTCTTGTGATACCCTGGAAAACAGTTAATAACAGGCAGCAAAAGACTTGCTCAAAATTGTATTATTTATTTAAATAAAAAATAAATAAAGATACTAGTTTAAAATGTAGATTAAGTAAATATTCACAATTAAATTTAAATAAGAAAATAAATTAACTATTGAAAAATGAAACTATTGCTTAATCTGCAATACATAATTTTAAATATTGAAATAACTAAAAACAAATGATAAAATATAGTTTTAAATGTAATTCATTCAAAATATAGAAAAGATACAAAACATGATGCATTTCACTAGATTACATTTGTTTCATTCTACATTTAAATGTTTATCCATTATTGAAATTATCATTTTGTTTACATTTTTCTGTTTTACGAAGAAAAAAAGTCAGCAAATGAAAATATAAAATTGTTTGCTAAAGCCAAACTCAAGATAATAATTAATAAATTAGTTATGATATGTATGTGTATGCTTAATTAGCAATATAGCTAAAAACACCTTCAGTCCATGAAAAGTGTATATTAACTTTACAAATAAAACGAAAGAAAGTAAATAAGTACATATTTAAAAAGCATCCATGATTAGTGGATTATAAACATTACTGATTACTGGATATCTTGCAGGCGAAACTCTCTCACATCCACTTGTTATTCTAATGAAGTTGTCAACCTTATGAAGATTAATGCCGTTTGCACCGTTTCAATTAGATTGGCAAAAACTTTGGCTAACAAAGAATAATTGTTCGAACATGATAATTGTCTTAAATGCGAATGCAAATCGAGTGAGTGTCAGGCGAATGTGATTAATGGGCGCCAACAGTTGACCCAGTTTCAATTAAACGGCACTGCGGGTGGCTGGCTGGCTGGATCGGATCGGATCGGAATTATCCTTTCGTGAAATCATTGGCGAAAGTCAAACAGGCGAGAGCGGAAATGACAGCCGTTGATGTCTAATGGAAAACGTGTGCGGGCATAAAAATGGCCGCTAAGAAAATGCATAAAAATGTGAGGCGAGAGCAAACAGACGGGCAGACAGGCAGACAGGACACACAGGACTTAGATACACACGCACACACGCACACCCGCACATGTGCGAAAGGACATGCAAGGACAAGCGGAAGTCACATACGCAAACTTCGCTTATCGTCCAAGACACAAAGTTACTTTTGCGCCAAAGTCCATAAAATATTTTTATACGCCAGATTCAGATCCTGCTCCAGCTCCGGCTCCAGCTGCAGGACATACCTACGCGTAAGTGGAGCGAGGAGGACTTGCGAATGGGAAATTGTTTACACAAGTCATAAGCATTTTTTAGCGAGCCAGGCCAACGCCTTCTGGACGTCTGTTTGCCAGCGTTAAAGCGCTTGCCATTTGCATAAACCTTGCCAGGACCAGAAGGACGAACAGGACACCAAGCCAGCAGCCTTGCCACACGAGCTGAAGCGAGCGCCAACTTTTGACAACTGCAATAATCATAACTGCAGCTCTCGACATTGATTTCTAATGCGTAGATTGGCATAAAGATTCGACGAGGACACCGCCAGGCGCCATTAATGGCTTTGTCTTACAAGTTGTCCTGCTCCTGCTGCTGCTCCTGCTGCTGCTTGAAGTGTTCGTGTTTCCACTTGATTTGAATCCCCCAACGAGCCCATAAACCAACTAAAGTTTCAACTTTAACGCTTTAGTTTTATGGCAATGGACACAGCTCAGTGGGTCATCAGCAGCCAGACCAAAAAAAAAAACAAAAGCCCAAATAAAACAGAAATACTAAACGCTGAGCAGTGATTGAAATTGATATGCCCAGAAAGGTAGGGGATATGCCTACAACAACCATTTCTCCAATCAGGGATTATGTTTTAAGTGTTCTACAGCCACTTTTTTGTGTGTTTAGGTGTACTGTGTTTGTACACTGACAGAAAATACAGCTCACAAATATGAAGTTCAAAGCGACTTCTGAAATTCAGATACACCAGCAAATCTCTTTTAGTTTATGATAAGCTTGCGAATAGATTTCCTCATTAAACACTTCAACTTAAATTTGGTACATTTAAAACTAGATAGAAAAATGTTTGCTTAAATACATGTTAAAATTCTATCTATTGTTTTATTAGTCAAACTCTTGCCACTAGAAACCTATATGAAAATGTAATAAATATAAGCAAATAATATACTTATTTAAATTTAAAATTTGATTATAAATTACTTTAATTCAGTCCAAATTTGAAAATGATTTTGACAACAGTCCGAACTAAAATAGCATTAAGCGAATAAAATAAGTATTTAAATTCATTTAGTTTTACACTTATTTATATTAAGCTCAAACATTTTCTACTATTGAAATCGACATTTAAATTTTGAATATAAAATTGAAATTTCTTGCATTTATGTCAGACTGAAATTCACCTAGGTCAATTTAAAAACAATTTCTATTTTCCTGATGCATTTCTGTTTGTATTTTGAAAACTACCCGAATGAGCTTTCAGCTGACGTTTTCTGGAACACTCCATGTGACGTGTAATCGATGTCTGCAACTAAAATAAATAATCTTTGTGGGTTTTTTGGCATTTTAGGTTAAACGGCAGTTTGTACCGTGACATGTTTGCCTGTCGTCGACTTCGTCGTTGATATCGCTGTTGTTGTCGCTGATTTCGATCCATTTTTGGACTGCTTGCAGATGATTGATGACACTTAATTGATGAACAGGAGGCGGCAGGAGTGTGGGGGACGCTTAGCGAAAGCGACTTAACGTAAACATTTGCACTCGGCCCAGACGAACGACTGGCTTTAAGTGGGTGCTGGCCAACAGCTCTAGGCTTAAATGTTGAAAGAGCGAGAGAGAGAGAAAGAGAGAGAGAGTTGGCAGCCAGGACGAGACATTTTCCAGGTCACAGGTGCTTTTGTTGTCCGCATTAGATTTGCCTGTGACATTTGGCCACACAAATCTCTCTCTATGTGTACGCTTTTGGCCTTTTTGTTTGCCCAAAAGTCTGCCCATTTGGCTGTGAAATTTATATCATTTGACCGCCCCGCCCTGCCCAGCCGCCCCCTTGTCCACTACACGCGTGACGCTGACAGTTTTATGGCAAAGTTAAGCCGATATCAACGGCAGGACACATGGCCGCTGCAGCAGGACGAAAACCCGTTGCCAGCCCCGCCACCATAAAAGTGCAAAATTTAAAGCCCTTCTCGCTGCTACCTTTGCCAACAAGTGGGCGGAAAGAGCAGGAGCAGGAGCTGGAGCTGGAGCTGCAGCTGGAGCCTTTGCTTTGTGTCCAGCTATTTTGTATACAAAAAGGTTTTTAGGTTTTCCGCAAAGCCTTTCAATGAATTCATTCATGGCTAAAGCAGATAACAGATTGTCACATGCCTGCCCAATGTCCTCAACTGCTGTTGCTGTCAGTTGGCTTTAATGCAGTAGAATATAAAATTCATCATTGTAAAACAGCAATCAAAAGTTGCGACTTGTTGAATAGAGTCAGGACATGGAAATCAGATAGGCAAACGATCTGAAATTATTGAAAGCAGCCCTGACTGATATATGCAGGATACGTGGAGTAGTTATAGAATTGCATATTACAACAAGTTTAGCTGTTTTATGGGGTATGATTGATTGAAAGACCAAGAAACAGGCAAGAGCATGAATGACCTCATTCTTCTCATCGTTATCCTTGCCCGAATACATTGAGTTCATCAAGTTCGTCATCCCATATGGTCAGTATACAAATCAATATTAATGCGAAACAGTTGAGACAAGATTTGAAGATGTAATACTCAATACTAAAGTTTAAAACAATAGTAAATACCAATCTTGTGACTAATTGCACAAAATATCGTTGACCTTCGTTTCGAAACCAAGATGGCTTCAATCATCTTACAGATAACACTTCCGAGCATTTTCTAATCGTTCGAACGCATCGATTTTCTTAATACCCTGTACGCAATAGGTCATCTTTAAAGTGTAATTTTACATCTACGGTATAGCTGGGCTTATAAGCAGCTTAAAGTTGTTTCTTGTTTTGCTTTAGACACGTACTTGGTTTTCTGTTGCATAAACAAAATGCGCTGAGACTTGTAAACAATTCGAGTGTCGAAGCAGCCGGTCTCAAAATATTGGCAGCATTGCACAGTGGTGAAAATCAGACAAGCATTTTTTAGAAGATTCTTTACAGAGCTCATGGAACAAATGAAGCTTCAATTATACCTTACTTGGCGCAACTGAACTTATATACTAATCATAAAATAAATCATAAGATATACATAGTACATATATATCTATTTTTTTGATTATTTGACGCATTTTAAAATTATAGATAGTTCGATTATCTTATCAATAAATGTGCAAGCAAATATATATATATTTCATTTATATTTGTATCCACAGTATTTATATTTTGGTACTGATAAAATGTATTTAAGCTCTAGAAGTGAATCCATTAAGTGCATGTACATATTTATTAAATGACGTGGGCCCACAGTGCGTATCTGACTTGTCGATGATTTTTATACCCTGAACCCATTAAAAATGGGTAAAAAGGGTATAATGAAGTTGTGCAAAAGTATGTAACAGGCATAAGGAAGCATCTCCGACCATATAAAGTATATATATTATTGATCAGTATCAACAGCCGAGTCGATCTAGCCATGTCCGTCTGTCTGTCCGTCTGTCCGTCTGTCTGTCTGTATGAACACACAGATATCAGAGACTACAAGAGCTAGAGACTTCATATTTGGAACATAAGTTCTCCTAGTCCCGGGACAGATCAAGTTTATTAAAATTTATCGATAGCTCGTCCCGTTCAAAAGTTATCGATAAATTTCGATTTCAGACCAGCGTTTTTTGGATATAACTTACAAGTTATAAGAGCTAGAGGCCCCTAATTTGACATGTATAATCTCGAATAGCATACACATGAACAAATTTTTCACTTTTTGGATACCACCCCCCAAACCCCCAAAAGTTAAAAAACGCATTTTTGAAGGTACGACCTTGCAATTTGGTTTGGTCACACATATTATTGACAATTATTTGCCCCAAAAATTTCAATAAGATCGGACGATAAACACAGAAGTTATTTAAGATTTAACTTTCCATTATGTGGGGCTCAGCGAAAAGCAAGCTAACTGCTTAGACCGCTTGCACTGCTTGTACTGCTTGTACTGCAGCATGTGTGTGTTTAGATTAATATGAATGATTGTAAGGACTGGGTTCAGGGTATCTCGTAGTCGGGCACTCCCGACTAGAGCACTCTTACTTGTTTTAATTAAACGCAGCGCATTCGCTATCAAAACGCCGAGTCGCTGCGAAAGCGCTTATCAATTGGGGAAATTAACAAAGTGTACAAACAGCACGGTGTTCCATGCTTTGGTAAACGGTTATTCCATCTACGAGTATTTTTAAACATTTATCTCGCGCCAACGTCAACGTCGAAGCCAATGTGCAAAATAGTCGGCAGTTGGACCTGGCACGTAGACACCTCCAGACGGCCAGAGAAATGCACTCGTGGATACATAAGCTTGGATTCTTGGCCGCTGTTCTGCTCTTGGGAATGGCCAGTGGCCAAGATGCGGACGGCGAGAAGAGCCACTGCACCTCGGTGGCGGGAATGGTGAATCTGCTGCAGCTGGAAGCCAATCTCATCGAGAATCTCAACAACTATGCGACTGAACTGGAGCATAAGCTGGGAACAGTGCGCAGGTGAGTTGGTGGTGCATATCAGATGTATCTTCGATTCTGCAATTTGGAGTATTCCTAGTTTCGTCACACAAATGCGCGTTGACAGCGAGCGGGCGCTGGAGGAGACTGAATCTTATCTGTCCAATCCTCTGAATGCATTTTCCCTCATACGCCGCATGCATGAGGACTGGATCCACTGGCAGCTGTACATGGAGCAGCCAGTGGGTGTGCAGCAAGTGAACTACGTCAAAGAGCTGCGGAGCCAGCTGCCCAGCAGCACGGATCTGGAAGAAGCAGCCGAAGCCCTGCATCGCATACAGGCCACCTATGATCTGAAGGTCTCCGACTTGGCCAATGGTCTGATCAGCGGCAAGCAGTACAAGTGAGTAGCCCAATCAGTGATTGCTGAACACTTTAAAGGAGTAACGCCGACCGCGATCTTCTTTCATGTTTATTCCTGATGTCACTTTAATTGATTGCTGATTACTCCTTCTCTGCTCAGTGCCAGCTTGAGTGCTTTGGACAGCTTTGCCCTGGGCAAGTACCACTACGATCAGCAGAGCTTCGGCGATGCCAGCCAGTGGATCTACCAGGCCATCAACTGGCTGAGTGGCAAGCAGAAGCTGCCTTTGCCCCTGCAACTGGATCGGGCTGAGGTGCTGCATATCTATGCCGAGGCACTTATCAAAATGAGTGAGTACCTAGATAGCAAGTGGGCCGCGCAGCCTCATTAATTATGTCTTGTTCAACTACAGATCGTTACGGCGATGCTCTCAAGCTGCTCACTTCTGCAGCGGCATTGAAGAAAGATAATTTGAAACTCTTGCTACGCAAATTGGATGTCGAAACGTTGATAAGAACCGAACCGAATGTTCAACCCATGCCGGTATGTGCACTCTCATAAATCAGAAATCATGCTCTAAACATTTCCTATTATTGGCAGTACCAAAAACCTCGGGTGGGAGCCTATGAACGTGGTTGTCGTGGCCAGTTCCCGAAGCAGTCCAAGCTCTATTGCCTCTACAACAGCACAACTTCGGCCTTTGTGCGACTGGCACCACTGAAAATGGAGCTGCTGGGACTGGATCCCTACATGGTGCTCTATCACGATGTGCTGGCTCCCAGCGAGATCAGTGAGCTGCAGAATCTGGCCGTGCCCAGCCTCAAACGCGCCAAGGTCTTCAATCAGCAGTTTAGCAGGAACACTGTGGTCAAAACACGCACCTCAAAGGTCACCTGGCTAACGGATACTTATAATCCACTCACACGTCGTCTCAGTAAACGCATCTCGGATATGAGTGGTTTCGATATGAACGGATCGGAGATGTTGCAGGTCATGAACTACGGCCTTGGTGGGCACTACGACAAACACTTTGATTACTTCAACTCCACAATCGTGAGTAAACTTACATTTAGAACTAGACTTGACTAGAACTAGAACTAGACTAGAACTTAGACGTAAAACCATAAGCCAATTGGCCTCGAGCTTGAAATTTGGTTAAGTTTTGGCGATCTTATGTGAGTTTGGGGGAAGCAGTCTCAAGATTTTAATGATATTCCCTACAGTTTGAGGATGGCCTAGTATGTATGTTTTTGAGGATATATACAGATCTATGTTCAATATAACATCTGCGTTCCGAGTATCTTTCTCTCTATTTATTACTTATATTACTAATTGTAAAACATTTCCAGGCCACAAACTTAACAAAACTCAATGGTGATCGTATTGCCACCGTTCTATTCTATGTAAGTAAAAACAGAACATTTATCCCAGCACAACATACTCTAATATATACGTCTATAGCTAACCGATGTGGAACAGGGTGGCGCTACTGTCTTTCCCAATATAGAAAAAGCTGTATTTCCCAAGAGAGGCACAGCTGTTATGTGGTATAATCTGAAGGATGATGGAAACGGTGATACACAAACTTTGCACGCAGCCTGTCCTGTAATAGTGGGCTCCAAATGGGGTAAATATCCTACAAGCAATACATATTTCCAGTATTTTCATAAAATATTCTTATTTTCCTTAGTTTGCAACAAATGGATACGTGAACGTCAGCAGCTGTTTAGAAGGCCCTGCTTAAAGAAGTGAGATCTCTCAAATATATACAAAGCATTTACCTTAACCTGCGATGTTTTTGTAGTTGTAGTCAATTTATTGATAAGCAACATTCTAGCTTGATAACAAACATAAACAATGAGTAGCACAAATTGTTTTGTTTTAAAAACTCAATACTCAAAATAAAGCACAATTAAAGATAAGATATTAATCCGAGAAAGTTGATTATCTTAAATAATTTCCGGTATTGTAGTTTGATTATTTTATTGATTGGTATAAACAGTGTACAAAGTGCTCGATTTCTAGTTACCCTGTAATCATTAGATTGTGTTTTTGTCTACAGGGTATTAAAATACTTGTAATTACTGATAACAATCATATGAATTCATTGTAGAACAATTTATAAAAGAAAGTTTGTATCTTTTTTTGGAGATATTTTCAAAAAGTTTAACAAACATTTAATAAAATTTAAACGATTGAGTTTAGAACATAGTTGGCTATGAGCTGAAAATCCAATTTGTCTGTCATATTACCTGAAATTCCTGCTGACTTAGCAGTTCAAACACATTCCACACAATGCGTTTGTCTATTGCTCTCTATACATTCGCTTACATTGCGATTGCTCTAATCGTCTATCCGCAAAAGGTACAAAATGAATCGCTTGAGGAGAGCCACTCCACCTCAGTGGATGGAATGGTGAAGTTGCTGCACCTGGAGGCCAAACTCATTGAGAATCTCAGCAGCTATGCGAGTAAGCTGGAGGAGAAACTGAAAATACTGAAAAGGTCTGTCGATAGATTGGTTTTAGTTGATCAAAGTCTATAGCTATAAGTGTTCCCAGTGTCGTTCCACGATTGCAAGCCGAAAGCGATAAGGCCAAACAACAAATGGAGCATTATATATCAAATCCGCTGAATGCGTTTTCACTCGTGCGTCGAATGCACGAGGATTGGCGGGAATGGAATGTTGTCCTGGAAACTCGAGTGGGTTCCTCGCACGCGGAGTTTATAAATCAGCACAAGGCACGGCTGCCAACTCCAACAGATCTGGTGGAGTCCTGTGAGGCGATTCATCGCTTGCGTAATGTGTACAACTTGACTATTGTGGATATGGCAAAGGGACTGCTCAACGGGAAGCAGTACGAGTAAGTTATATATCATTTACTCAAATGCCTCAACTAATGCCGCATTCAGTGCCAGTCTCAATGCTCTGGACTTCTACGCTCTGGGCCAACACCTACACAAGCATAAGTATCCGCAGCTGGCCAAGGATTGGTTTAATGAGAGCAGCAAGTGGCTAGTGGAACACACACTTCCCACTCCAATTGGAGAGCCTGTGAAAATGCTGGAGCTCTTTGCAGGCGCACTCTGTACCTACAGTGAGTCTTTGGCATAACTAATCCTCGTACATAGCACTACCTAATCTTGCTATTCTTAGAGTATTACTCGTTTGCCCTGCCCATTTTTGATCAGGCACTGCTGTTGGGCAATAAAATAAACGATACCAAACTCTTGACCAAGCGGGCTGAGATTGAGCAACTGGCCCAAGCACCGACCGAAGTAGAAGATCCGAGCTCAAAAGCGGATAGCACTCTCTATGCCTTAGGTTGCCGGGGTCAATTCGTGCCACAATCAAAAAAACTGCATTGCCAATACAAGATCCAGAGTTCCCCGTTTCTTAGACTAGCACCCTTCAAAATGGAGGTACTCCTACTAGATCCCTATGTGGCCTTATTCTACGACGTATTGTCGGACCATGAAATCCACGAGTTGCAAAAAATCTCCCGTCCGCTTTTGAAGCGTACCAGGGCCTACGGATTCGGAAGGTATACGGTGAGAAAGGTTCGCACCTCGAAGGGCACTTTCCTGAAACGAGACCTCAAACTGTCCGAGCGCATTGAAAGACGTGTTGCGGATATGACCGACTTAGACGCGAGCAGTTCAGAGTCATTTAATATTATGAATTACGGTTTGGGTGGGCACTATGGTGTTCATCATGATTACTTCAATGATACAGTAAGTTGGAAAGCCAAGAATCTACGGCGCTTGTAATCATTGTGTATTGTTTTCAGATAGACAGAACAGAAAAAGGGAATCGCATGGCCACGGTTCTGTTTTATGTATGTCAAAAGGATATTATCTGTTTATAAATTTCACTACATTGGTATATTTGAGTCCACAGCTAACTGATGTGGACCAAGGAGGCGCCACAGTCTTCCCAAAGCTTAAACAAGCCATCAGTCCAAAACGTAGAATGGCTCTGTTCTGGTATAATTTGCACGATGATGGAACCGGCGATGAGAGAACCCTTCACGGTGGATGTCCTGTTCTAGTGGGTTCCAAGTGGGGTAATTTGCCAAATGATAATCCATTTTGAGTTTATTGTTTATAACTAATGGCCATTTGCTCAACAGCTATGACCAAATGGATACTGGAACGAGCGCAAATCTTTGCTAGGCCTTGTCTGAAGAGAAATTCGAATTGAATGTATTTGAATTAAAATCGAATTAACTTTGCTTTATTTACTCGATTCCAAATGATAAAAAGATAACTTTTTCGGAACGGCAAGTCTTAAATCGTTTGTAATTAAATCGTATTTACGTATTGTACAGTATTCTTATGAAAGTGATCTGGCATATTTATAAATATGACTGACATTGCCTTACTATGCAATAATGAACTTAAATGTAAACATCGAAAGTATCACAAACTGTAACTGGGAATCGATATTCCTAAATGTATAAAGACACCAAATATTTATAAATAAACAGAGCAGTTGCTCAACTGGTTTTTTAGATTTGCTATGAAAACAGAGAAGCATCTGTTAAAAAATGGAAAGTTTTCTTAGCTAGAACTTAACAGAAACAGAATATTTGTTAACAGACTTCAATCGCTCACGGCTTGAAAGTATAAATTCTTGGCGACTGAATACAAATAGTTTAGTGCACAAAAACCATACGAACAGTTCAAATAGAGTTTATAATAAAATAATTAAATATAAATTTGAAAAAGAGCTGTAAAAAAACTCAACTAAGAGACATTTCAGTCTATATTTTCATTAGGTGACTGATATAGAAAACAAAATAACATAGTTGGCTATGAAATTAAGAACATGCTGTAATATCAAACAGTTCAAACGCTAAAAAGCGTCACACACAATGTGGTCAACTAAATGGACACCTATTTGCACTGCGATTTCTCTAATCTTGTGCTCGGCCAAGGCGGAAGAGGTTAAGGTTGAGCAGAGCCACTGCACCTCAGTGGCGGGAATGGTGAAGTTGGTGGTGCTGGAGGCCAAGCTCATTGAGAATCTCAGCAGCTATGCGGCTGAGCTGGAGAAGAAATTGAAAATACTGAGAAGGTCAGTCTTAGTCTATCTTAGTCGAATCTATAGCTTTGAGTGTTCACAGTGTCCTTCCACGATTGCAAGCGGAAAACGGCAAGGCTTTGATGGAACTGGAGCATTATATATCGAATCCGCTGAACGCGTTTTCACTCATACGTCGAATGCACGAGGATTGGATTGACTGGAAGGCATTCATTGAGGAGCCAGTGGGTTGGTCCCAAGTGGATTATCTAGCTCAGCACAAAGAACAGCTGCCAAGTCCAACGGATGTGGCGGAGGCGTGTCAAGCCATGAACCGACTATATTATGTGTACAACTTGACAGTTGGGGATATAGTCTCGGGTCTGCTCAACGGAGAGCAGTACGAGTAAGTAATATACTTCTATATACTATACAATTACCTTAAAAATTGTATCATGCAGCGCCAGTTTAAATGCGCTGGACTCCTACGTGTTGGGCAAATACGTAGACGAGAAGCGAAACCACCACTTGGCCAGGGAATGGTTCAATGAGAGCAGCAAGTGGCTAATGAAGCACACGCTTCCCACTCCACTTGGAACCGAACATTTGAAAACGCTGCATCGCTTTGCAGTCGCCTTTACCAAAGATAGTGAGTACTTGGAATACCTAATCCACCTAGTACCTCTACTCAAGTCGCTTATTTAGAACATTACTCGATCGCTCTGCGCCTATTCGATCACGCTCTCCGGATGGGCAATCAAACAAACAATGCCGATCTATTGAGCATGAGGGCTAAGCTCAAGCAGCTGGAAAGTGAGGAGCCCGATGTTAAGCCACCGACCGAAAGGATCAACCCTGTATATTCTCTAGGATGTCGCGGTAAATTCGTGCCCTCATCAAATCTGTATTGCCAATACAAGTTCAAGACTTCTCCGTTTCTCCGACTGGCGCCGTTTAAAATGGAGCTTATCCTGCGGGATCCCTATACAGTGGTCTTCCATGACGCATTGTATGCCCGGGAAATCAACGAACTGCAAGAAATTGCCAGGCCACTTTTGGAGCGGACCACTGTGTATAAGGATGGCAATAATGTGTTCCAGAAAACGAGAACTTCGAAGGGCGTTTGGCTGCAAAGGGACCTCAATAATCTGACCAAGCGCCTAGAAAGACGGATTATGGATATGACCGAACTGAACGTGCAGCAGTCGGAAAAGATGCAGGTTATGAACTACGGATTAGGTGGACACTACTCACCTCATTACGATTACTTCAACACTACAAAGGTGAGTTTAGTAATGCACAGCTTAAAATGATATTTTAACTTTAGAACTTTGTGGTAATGATTATGAATATCCGTTAAATTTTGAAATATTGATTCTTTGTGTAATACTTAAAGCGATTATTTGATATTAACTCATTATGATTATAACACTTTTCAGGTCCATGGGAGTGAATCAGGCGATCGCATTGCCACGGTGCTTTTCTATGTAGGTTAATGTGATGTCCTTTTTAAGGACTCTCTATAAAAGTTTCTATATGAATCCACAGCTGACTGAAGTGGAGCAAGGAGGCGCCACAGTGTTTCCTAACCTTAAGCAAGCAGTCAGCCCAGAGCGTGGAATGGCTCTGTTCTGGTATAACTTGCACGATGATGGAACCAGCGATGAGAGAACCCTTCACGGTGGATGTCCCGTTCTAGTGGGCTCCAAGTGGGGTAAGTTGACTAGTGGCAATCAAATAAATCATTTTTACTCTCCTACTAAATATGTTCCGTTTCCTTTGCAGTGATGACTCAATGGATAAGCGAACGTGAGCAGGTGTTTGCCAGACCTTGTCTTAAGCGCTTTGCTAATTGAATATGTAGTTGATGTAATGGTATTAAGTGCTCATCAGTTTAACGTGCTCCCGTCTGCCAAACTACCAATATGCATATCGTTTAATTAAGGATTTGCATATCACTACTGACTGGGCCACGGGGCAACAGAGTCGACCCGACACGTATGCAGAATCATAGACAAACAAATTTCCGGCGTAATCACTTTACACACTTAGCAAAAAAACCAAACAGGCGATATTCCCCTGCTGCTGCAGCCAGTGGCTTAAATGCTTTTTAAAATGCCAACACGGAAAAAATAAAGTGCTGAGTGGTTGATAGTCGCTATGGGTTTGGTTGGTTTTGTTCTTTTTTTGTTCTGTTTTGGGGGCTAGGTAAAAGCTCCAAGCAACCGCAGTTGCGTTAAATTTTAGCATACTCCTAGGCGCCGGGAACTGTGACCCCTTGTATCCACTCCTCCCCCTCCCAGGATACGTCCAGCAGGCGTCTGGTGTCTGACACCGCGTACGTGATGTGCAACTTAATGTTTCAATTAGAGGTGAAGTGGCGCCAACGGTGTGGATGCTACTCCTGCTCCTGCCACTCCTGCTGCTCCTGCTTAGGTTATCGTTATCGTTGCCAGCTATGTGTGTGTGTGTGTGTGTGTGTATCAGTGTCAGCATCTCTATCAGTCTGTGCACTTATCTGATTTTAAAAGTTTTAATAATGAACTGGCGCTTTACCACCGACAAACGTGTTCGTGTCAGCGAAATGAAGCCCCACCTAATCCACCCATCCAGCATCCACATTCAGTTTTAGTTTGCCTGCTGACTGGGCACTTTTGATAATTTGTTTACAATCCACTCGGCGCACCTTTTGTGCAAGTTATTTGCATACAAGTTTTGTAAGCAGAGTATTCTGCCCCAAAAGGGTCAACTTCGACTTCAACTTCAAGTTTATAATGTGCAGTGCAGCGTGCATAATGCGTAGATTTAATTGAATTTCGCAACTGAAACTGTTAACTCAAATAAAACTTTAGCTTGACCACAAATGAGAATTTACTCGGGCAGCAGCCAAAAAGTTTTCGTGAAATGCATCTGCTCAAAAGATTTCTTATTTAAGTTTTGACAAAGGAGCAGCCCAAAATGGCCAGCGGCTGTCGTCATTCCATTTGCCAACAAGGAGCACAGGATAATAGCCCAGTCCCTGGGCAATCGTGCGCAGCCAACACCTTTAAATAAAGCGACCACAGCGATAAATAAGAAATTGCCAACATATGCGAAATGATATGCAGTCGGCATAGCAGACACTTGAATGCGCTACACTGAAAAAAGTAGATCAAATGAAATTGAAGAAAAGTATTTGAAGAAATTTGTATTTTAAATTTAAGTAAGTAGAATTTCCTTTTCACTAAGTCACAAAGTTAGCTCATGGCTTAGTCGACTCTGTCCGTTCAACTTGTAAGATAGAAACGTACCTAAAACGTATTTCATTTTGATTGTGTGCACTTTATGATGCGTCCTGTACGCTCACAGCACCACCGAGATGATTACATATGCCCAGACCAATAATTTTGCCCAGCATCCAAAAAAAATAAAATAGTAGAGAAAGGAGAATAAAAATCAAACAAGGTTAAGAAATGTTTTTTGGTTGTAAGGCAACGTTGATTGTGGAAATCTAGCAAAATGTTTTATGCACAGGCTTAAAAAGGGTTGCTCCTCTCGCATACATTTTGTGGTCAATGAAGGAAATATGATTTGGATTTTGTTACTTTGATTACACACATTACATGCGAAATATGAAAAACGTAGCAGCCAAGGCGGCAGACGCTCCCAGACGGACCCCCATCCCCACTGCCCCTCCTCAAATGAGGTCAACGGTGGTGGTGGCCAACAACAACGTGTGTTAAATTTCAGATGGACATGGAAATGGAGTGGGAGACAGGAGCGAGCTAGAGAGAAGTAGAAGGAGAGATAGAGATGGAAAACACGGCCGTAAAGCATTTGATGCCTGTGCCTGTGTCCGTCGCAGGAAATTGAGTTTTTCGTACAGCCACACATGCATATATACATGTGTACATATGCCTGAGTGTGTGTGCGTGTGTGTGTGTGTGTAATGTAAATAATAGCCAGCTAAAGGCACAAGAAATTTATGCACGCACTCAAGCGCACAAATTCGCTTGGCGCGTCGTCTTCGCTTTACGTTCTTCTTCTTCTTCGTCGTTCTTCTTCTTCTTCTTCTTTAGCATCGCACTCTCAGGGTCAGTTTGCCTATATTGTACCCCCCCATGCAGAAGGGTATATTGATTTTGTCAACATACATGTAACACATTAAACTAGCATTCTCTGTTTACAAAAGTTGCCATTTTGTAAAATAATAACCAACTGTCTTAAATATTAGTTAATCTTGTAGTGGTGCTAGGATAAAAGTAAATAAATAAATAATAATCATTTTTGAATGTACAGAATATATATACTTTGAACTTAACTTTCAAATTTGATATTCTATGTCAATGGAAATGTTATGTCATTTTATAAAACAAAATAATCTAAGCAAAAATGTTATTATACATTTTATTTGGTAAACAATAAATTAATCAAAAATGTATAAAATTTGAGCAGCCCCTGTTGATAGGAACGAATGATCAATATTTAATTTATAGTTAAAAAAAATCCTGTTTAATTTTGTCTTATGCATATTTTTCAGTTAGCTTACATTTTTAGTAAACTTTTTTAAAAAACAAAATTTATAATAATTTCACTGAGTATATTAAAGCTTATAAATACTTACGTTCTTGTAAAACAAAATTAATGTTTAACTTTTTTTAAACATATTTATCGGGTGCTGTATTCATTTTTAAATAATCTTGAAAACTAACAAAATTTGTAAACATTTATGTGCATTTTTCTTTGAAAAACAATACAATTTTTGGTTTATATAATAAAGAAAATAATTTTACTTAAAAAGACTATTTAAAAATGTGGTTGGGGATTAAATAACCAACATCAAGATAACAGAAAATCCGAAAGATCTTCCTTCTATAAACAAAGCTCTCTCAGGTAATATTTATACTTTGACTTCAGCCTGATGTAAGAAAACTTAAAACTGTAATGTAATAGGCTAAGCAAATGTTACTATAATGCAATTAATATGCAATCAAGAGTATTTAATCATCGGCCTACCAAATATACAATATAGTTGTTCGTTGTTGTTGTTTTTTGTTCTTTCGCATTTTCTGCTCTTTTTTTTGTGATTTGGTTCAACAATGTAAATGCTTGAGAAAATCGATAAATGAGAATGCGAGATGTGTGTGTGTGTGTGAGTGTGTGTATGTGTGTGTGTGTGTGAGTGCGTAAGATTTAAGCTATTTAAGTTCGGTAGGCAGATAGACTGTCAGTCTGGCATTTATTTGAGTAACACTCGATGCAGTTAGCTGCCAAAGCACTTGGACTCTGTTTGACCCGCCTTTCAACACGTCTGGCACTTACCTTGTAACCAAATGCTCAGCACAAGCTAATCTATATGCTTAGCTAAATAGGATGACTAAAGCGGACAGGTGCCAAGGCAAATGAGATGCGAGAGATGCGAAACGAGCCAGAAACATAAATTGATTAAATGTCTGTCGAATGTGGCTGCAATCGGCTCACAATCAATTACAGAATGACAAATTTGACATGAGTCTGTATGTATGTGTGTGTGTGTGTGTGTGTGTGTGTGTGGTCCTAAACGGATGCAATGCGCATAATCTGGACAGTACGTCAGTGCAGTGCAGCCATCCAACACTGACAACTGTCCAGTGCCGAAATCAATGGCAAAGTTGATTTACGTGCGGTTGGCAAATTGTGTTCAAGTGAATCGCAATCGCAATCGCAATAGCAAAAGCCCGCCCCCGAAAAGTGGGCGTGGCACACTGCTGTCTATATCGAAATGATTTGCTGGCCAACGGAACGGAACGGATCGGACAAATGCAGCTAAACGAATTATGTCTAATGGCATTTCAGGTTGAAATGCGATTAAAATGCAATTTGAAATGCAAAACATTTTGCAACAGCCAAACAGATGTAACAGAGGTGTGGCAATGGGCAAGGGGGCACGGAGGCATGGGCAGGCTAAAGAATGGTGCAACTTGTGTCTGTGCCGCACTTTAAAGATGCTTTCGTGTGACTGTCTGACTGTCTGGCACATTGGCTGCCAGCCAATTGATGTTTTCTTATACTCTTTTCGAAGACAATAGTATATTCACTTTGTGCTGAAGTGTGTAATCATAGAATGTATGCTTAGGATGACAAGACCATTTGATCTAGCCAAGTCCGTCTATCAGTCTGTCTGTCTGCATGTATGTATGCAAACTAGTCCCTCAGTTTTTGAGCTATTGCAATGAAACTTGGCACTTAGGCTTATTGATCAAAGGGACAGCACATTGGTCGGAACTGCCCGTATCGGATCACTATATCATATAGCTGTCGTACAACTGGAAGTTGCTGTTGGCCACATATCCCATGTTTCTAAAGCTATGGCGATGAAACTTTGCACATGGACTTATTGATCAAAGGGACAGCACATTGGTTGGTATCGGCCGGTTCGGATCACTATATCATATAGCTGTCGTACAACTGGATGTTGCTGTTGGCCATATATCCCATGTTTCTAAAGCTATCGCCGTACATTTCCTTGTACACTTGAATATCCTTATTACTCATCGATGCTTAAAGTTTCAATTGAGTCATAAGAGCGAACATTTGCATCAAAGGCTATTTTGAAAAAAAGAGTATAAAATCTTCGGCTCTCCGAACCAAATTCCTCTCCAATTACTTTTCTAGTTTGTTTTGTGGCACTTGTGTGTTGCATGTGGCAAGCCGGCCACATGATTACCAAGATTTCATGCGTTACCTGCTGACCAGGCAGAGAGAAATTAACATTTAATGTTTCAGAACCGCGCGACGCCTGCCAAATTTATGGCCAACAAAAAGTTTCGACAATTAAAACTCCATTGGAGACAGCAAGAAGAAGCAGCACAATGTGGCAATGTGGTGTTTTTGCCAAAGCGATGTTGCATCGGCGTTTTCGTACCTTTGGCACCTCAAAGTGCGGCGGGCTGCGTTGTCAACAAAGCATAATTTATGCGTTTCCCTGTTGGAGTCGGATTGGGACAGGGACTGAGACTGGGCTGGGGATCGGGACTGGGACTGGGTATCTGGGATGTGGCCAGCAAAACACATTGCTAGACAAGCGAACATGACAGCGGCTATGTTGTCGTTTTCGTTGTCGTTGTCGTTGTCTGCAGTGGAATTTCACGTGGAAAAAACGAGTGCAGCCAGAAATTATTTTAATTAAAAGAACAAACTGGCAAAAACTGAAGACTAAAGAGACTTAACTGCAGCCAGAGCAAGACGAGGTGTGCACAACATACACACACGCACACACACACATCTACTGTTCCACACGATTTGCGCGTTGCATTTGTCATGATCTGTTTATTTTGATATATGTACACACAAACACAGAGAGAGGCGAGTGATTAATTTAGACAACTCATGTTGGCTGCCAGCGATTTGCACTTTATTGTCTGAATCTATGCGAATTTAATGGTGTCCCAAAAGCACACACACTCCACACACATATCGATTGGTATTTGTTCGCTTCTGTTTTTTATGCAGCCATCACCTGTTGTCTGCTGACGCGCCCCAAAATCATTTGCATATCGATATAGTAGAGTTGGCCTTTGCCTCCCCTCCGCCTGAAATGTAATCAAATCAAGGCAGGCCAGCTGCGCCCTCAGACACGGACAGAGACACCTTACCAAACAAAAGTAACTGTTGCCCGTAAATGTAGCCGTAAATGTATCTGTATCTGCATCTGTATCTTTGGCTGTACCAGCTGCCACACACACACACACACACACAACCACACACACCTACGTACAATTTGATTTTATGTTTGCACACGCAGCAACAATTTCCATTGTTTGCAAAATAATTGCAAATCTACGCAGGCAGCTGTGGCCCCACCAGCAGCAGCTATGCAAAGGGGTATAAAAGACCCACTGTGTGTGTGTGTGTGTGTGGTTGTGTGTGTTAGTAATGGCCAAAAAGTGTAGCTGGCAAAACTCTTATGGCCGTCGCCGAGCAGAGCAGCGCGGAGCAAATTGGTCAAAAAGCCAAACAATTAGCGCGGAAACAATGGGCCCTCAAATATTGGTTGATGTTCTTGTTGATGATGGCCTGGCCCAAAAATGGATTATTGCAATGGGCATAAATTTACAGTTACAGTTACAGTTGCTTTGCGTTTTGGTCGATTTCGCTCTGCTTCTGCTTTTTTTGGCTTTTGTCAGCGCCCACAAAACAGCAACTCACATATGGCCAGAAAAACATGCCAGAGCCCCATTGACCACACAACTCAATATTGGTATTGTATTGCTTCAGTGTGTGTGTGTGTGTGCGAGTGTGTGTGTGTGTATTTGTGTGTGAGTGCAGCGATTTCACACACCGGAAGTTCAGTCCATTTAATGCACGAATTTCGCGCCATTTTACGTTGGTCAACTCTTGTCTCTGGTCTGTTTCAATATTTTTCTCTACTTTTTTTCTGCGCCCCCCCAACAAAGTGCATAGAAATGCAACCATGGGGGTGCAGCCAACAGCCAAACAAAAAAGGTATACCACAAAATGATTTTTATAGTACGAAAAAATGTCGCTTGAAGCGTTTCCGTTTTGAGGCCTGCACTATAAACAAAAACCAAGTGAAGTACAATTGAGTCTAAAGCTCAACTTTAAAGGAAATTCTCTTCAAATGCTTAAATATTCTAGCTCAAATTGATTTTAATGTGTGGCAGTAGAGCAATATGGAATTAGAATGCTTCACTTGCTGCTAATTAAATTTAATCAATGAGCGTAAGTAGAAGTCATCAATTGGGATATACCCTTTAACAAACAAACACAATTCACAGGATATATATGCGTATGTTAGTTCAAAATAAACATAAACTAAAAATTAATTCAGGGCTCAAATAAATCATTATATAAATTTAAAGCCCAAATATTAGGCCAAAGTAAAATTATACCATGTGGTATTAATATCAAATTATTTTGGAAGAAGTTTTCAATTTCAAACCAAACGAGCTTCAAATCAATGACCGAAAATGTTCCAATTTTTATACTCTGATACCGAAGGTACTCATAGTATATTGGTTTTGTCGAATGTCCGTCAGGCCGTCCGTCTGTCCGTCTGTCTGTCTGGATGAACGCGCGTATTTCCGAAACGATATTAGATAGACTCTTGAAATCTTTTGCGTTATGATTATAGCTATCTGCTTCAGATCAAGTTTATTCCAAATTTATGCCACGCCCACTGGGAGGCTGGCAAATCGATAACATGTCGATACACCTCAAATCACAAATCGATTAAACGTGAATAACTCCCACAATTTTGAAGCTAGAGTAATCAAATTTGGTAGGTATATTGCTGGTGACCTCCCGAAAAAATTGGATCCTAGGTTAATCGGCCACGCCCATTATTACGCCCACCAGCCCCCCCTCCAAAATTAATTTGAAATGCTTATATCTCCCGCAGTTTTAGAGGTCACCATATTTGGAATATATATTACTGGTGACGTCCTCTACAGATTACAGAAACAAAATTTCGACCACGCCCACTCCCGCCCCCGTAATCGCGAAAATCGATATACAAGAATGCACAATTCGATAACACGTGTATATTTCCCGCAATTTTGAAGCTGGAGTCCCCAAATTTGGAATTTAGACTAGGGCTGACCAGCCCAAAAGATTGCGTCCTGGATTTTCCGGCCACGCCCACTAGAACGCCCCCCAGCCACCCCGCCCCCACGAAACACGGAAGCCTATATCTCGCACAGTTTAAGAGCTAGGGCCACCAAAACTGGAGGATAGACTTATTGTCAGCCCCCCTAAAGATCGGCAAAAAATTTTGGGGCCACGCCCCCTCCCGCCCCCAAAAATCGCGAAAATTTATATCTTCCACAGTTTTAGAGCTAGAGTCACCAAAATTGGAGGATAGACTTATTGTCAGCCCCCTAAAGATCGGCAAAAAATTTTGGGGCCCCGCCCCCTCCCGCCCCCAAAAATCGCGAAAATTTATATCTTCCACAGTTTCAGAGCTAGAGTCATTAAACTTGGAAGATAGAATTCTGGTCAGCCCCTCTAAATATCGGTAAAAAAATTTTGGGGCCACGCCCCCTCCCGCCCCCAAAAATCGCGAAAATGTATATCTTCCACAGTTTTAGAGCTAGAGTCAAGAAATTTGTAAAATAGACTTCTTGTCACTCCCTCTAAAGATCGGCCAAATTTTTTGGGGCCACGCCCCTTCCCGCCCCCAAAAATCGCGAAAGCTTACATCTTCCACAGTTTTAGAGCTAGAGTCACCAAAATTAGTAGATAGACTTCTGGTCACCCCTCTTAAGATCGACCATGCCCCTCCCGTTCCCAAAAACTTGGAATGCCGATTTCGGGTCACCCAAACACCAGCAAAAATTTTCTGTTCACTTGCTTTCAGCTGTTCTTAAAATGGTATCAGAGTATTACGCAGTCGGCTCCGCCCGACTGCAACGTTCTCACTTGTTGATATTATTTTTATACTCTGATACCGAAGGTACTCATAGTATATTGGTTTTGTCGAATGTCCGTCAGGCCGTCCGTCTGTCCGTCTGTCCGTCTGTCTGTCTGGATGAACGCGCGTATTTCCGAAACGATATTAGATAGACTCTTGAAATCTTTTGCGTTATGATTATAGCTATCTGCTTCAGATCAAGTTTATTCCAAATTTATGCCACGCCCACTGGGAGGCTGGCAAATCGATAACATGTCGATACACCTCAAATCACAAATCGATTAAACGTGAATAACTCCCACAATTTTGAAGCTAGAGTAATCAAATTTGGTAGGTATATTGCTGGTGACCTCCCGAAAAAATTGGATCCTAGGTTAATCGGCCACGCCCATTATTACGCCCACCAGCCCCCCTCCAAAATTAATTTGAAATGCTTATATCTCCCGCAGTTTTAGAGCTAAAGTCACCATATTTGGAATATATATTACTGGTGACGTCCTCTACAGATTACAGAAACAAAATTTTGACCACGCCCACTCCCGCCCCCGTAATCGCGAAAATCGATATACATGAATGCACAATTCGATAACACGTGTATATTTCCCGCAATTTTGAAGCTAGAGTCCCCAAATTTGGAATTTAGACTAGGGCTGACCAGCCCAAAAGATTGCGTCCTGGATTTTCCGGCCACGCCCACTAGAACGCCCCCCAGCCACCCCGCCCCCACGAAACACGGAAGCCTATATCTCGCACAGTTTAAGAGCTAGGGCCACCAAACTTTGAGGGTAGACTTCTGGCCAAGTCCTCTAAAGATCGGACAAAAAATTTTGGGGCCACGCCCCCGCCCGCCCCCAAAAATCGCGAAAATGTATATCTTCCACAGTTTTAAAGCTAGAGTCACCAAAATTGGAGGATAGACTTATTGTCAGCCCCCCTAAAGATCGGCAAAAATTTTGGGGCCCCGCCCCCTCCGCCCCCAAAAATCGCGAAAATTTATATCTTTCACAGTTTCAGAGCTAGAGTCATTAAACTTGGAAGATAGAATTCTGGTCAGCCCCTCTAAATATCGGTAAAAAAATTTGGGGCCACGCCCCCTCCCGCCCCCAAAAATCGCGAAAATGTATATCTTCCACAGTTTTAGAGCTAGAGTCAAGAAATTTGTAAGATAGACTTCTTGTCACTCCCTCTAAAGATCGGCCAAATTTTTTGGGGCCACGCCCCTCCCGCCCCCAAAAATCGCGAAAGCTTATATCTTCCACAGTTTTAGAGCTAGAGTCACCAAAATTGGTAGATAGACTTCTGGTCACCCCCTCTTAAGATCGACCATGCCCCTCCCGTTCCCAAAAACTTGGAATGCCGATTTCGGGTCACCCAAACACCAGCAAAAATTGTCTGTTCACTTGCTTTCAGCTGTTCTTAAAATGGTATCAGAGTATTACGCAGTCGGCACCGCCCGACTGCAACGTTCTCACTTGTTTACTGTGAATTTGACAAGAAGTTGTTTACTAAAATGCACATTCATTTTATCCCTTTTACAAAAGTTCCTATCCTTTTGTATAGATTCTATGAGCAAAGGGTATAACAACTAAAATCAGCTAATTTTCCTTATGCAGCATAATAGAGCCTAATTAAATTTACTTCTTATAACATAAGCTTGCCTTATCAGGTGCGAATATTGTAAGTAGTAAAGCTGTTTAACAATGACAAAATATTGTGCTTAACTGGCCTCTTTTGATATCGAATTGGGTCAATATAAACGCCTCAAGCGTAAAGTTTGGTTTTGAAGACAATAATTATTTATTGCTAGTTTAAGAGTATATATTAAATGCAACAAATATGATGAAGAATTGTTGCCCTACTCAGATTGCTTTAATCCATTTATGCACTTCGCAGAATTTGTGGCTTTAATTCGAAAGGGGCTTAAAGCAAAACCTTTCGCCTCTGCCCATAACGAGCGTTATGGCCACCTTAACAATTAAGCGTAATTTGAATAATCAAAAGCCAACAAACAACAACAACAGCAAAAACAACAACTTGCAAATTCCAAGCCGAAAGCCGTGCAATAAAAACTTTGCCAGCCATCGAACCTGACAATAAATTTCGGTGCGGCAGCAACAAAAACAAACGCAACTAATGAAAGCAAGTCCTCGGCCCACAGCCCCCAGCTGAAGAGGAGGGGGGGGGCGTGGCAGGGGCCATTTGTAAGAAACTTAATTGAAATAATTTTGGCGGGCACAAGGATATGAAGCTCAAGCTGTAGGCTGGAGTGGTTTAAGGGTTCCTTGGCCAAAGTTTCACTACACAAGCTACGCAATCAAAGTGCAAATATTTGAAGAATGCTGCGATTGGGGGCAAAAAGCAAGTAACTTACCTATCAAATGTTTTTGCTTCGATTATTCTGTGATAAGCTTTTGAAGACGCTTGGTATGCAATTAGACAGCAGGGAACAGTGAAACTTGATTCCAAATATGATTTGTTGATACATATGTCTATTCTAATATTCCAAAATTTGGGACAAATTTGCTAATACAGAATTAGACATTTAAATATATGCAAAGTTATATAACTTATTAAAATATAATTACTTAATACTCGATATTATCAATATTATCGATATTCGTACAATTTCTATAAGATTTAGAAATTTTTTTTTTAAATTTTTTATATATATTATTTTTCTAAGCCAAACTAAAATAATACAAGAGTATTTCTATTAATTCGCCAATGCAGATAAAACAAGTAAGAGTGCTCTAGTCGGGAGTGCCCGACTAGGAGATACCCTGAACCCAGTCCTTACAATCATTCGTACTACTCTTAACACACACATGCTGCAGTACAAGCAGTACAAGCAGTGCAAGCGGTTTAAGCAGTTAGCTTGCTCTTTCGCTGAGCCCCACACAATGGAAAGTTAAATCTTAAATAACTTCTGTGTTTATGGTCCGATCTTATTGAAATTTTTGGGGCAAGCAATTGTCGATATAATGTGTTACCAAACCAAATTGCAAGGTTGTACCTTCAAAAATGCGTTTTTTAACTTTTGGGGTATTAGATGTGAAAAATATCGATAGTAGCTAACTAAAATAGATTGCATTAATATTTTAACAGCAGTATCTAGATTATAGCTTCTAAGACAAAAAAAAACTTGGTTTTAATAAAATTTAAAGCTAAAATTGGCAAACATTTCAAAATATATCACAATTAAAAATTGCGAAAATAAGTTCAGTATGTTTTGAAATTAATGCTAATATTTTAGAAGACATTTTTAGTTTCATTTAAAAAAGTTGAAGAACTAAATTATTAATTTATACTGTATATTTTTACTGAATATGCTAATCAAGCTAAAACGTAATCCACATTCTAAAAACAAAGCTTAACTGTTTCTCTTTTTCCACTGAGTAGATGTTCATTTCAGTTGAAAATTAATTGAGCAAATGAGTCGGAACTGACAGACTGACAAAGGATGTTTGTCTTGGATAGGTAAAGTAATTTAAAGCCCCTCACTTTCTACACATGTGCTCACATCCTTCAGTTGAAACATTTCAAAGCAGCGACAACTTTTGTAAATAAAGCGCACAAAAGCCCGCTGGCTATTTGTGCGCCAAACTTTGAAATGAAGACATACTTATATGTATATATGTATATATATACTTATATATATATATAAACCCAATTGCAACTCACCTCAAGATATTTGTGAAGAAGTAGAAGTTGAAACGCGTTGAAGCTTGCTGCGTGAGCTAACGAATTGCCCCAGGCACTTGCCCAAGTAACTGTATCTGTATCTGTATCCGTATATCTTCAACTGTATCTGTATCTGTATCTATCCTTTCAACATGCTCATTAGAATTCATTATAAATTGCGCAGAGTGCAAACTAAGCGTGGTTGCAGTCCAGCCAGATAAATAACCAACACCTGTTTGCCGTTTGCGATTTGCCATTTGCGATTTGGTTTTGCGGCATTGTCTGGCTGCTTATGTCCTAGTCCTGGCCATTGTCCTGGCAACTACGTGAGGTAACTGCTGCGGATGTTTCTATTAGCCTGTGGCAGGCAGGCAGGCAGGCAGGCAGAATTCGCGTTATTTATGAGTCGCGCTGCAAATGTCTAATTTATGTCGCTGCTTGGCTGCAATTTGTGGCTGGGATTATTATAACAATTATGAGCAGCTACACAATATGCTAATAACATTAAAGTCTGGCCAAATTAGGCAGAGACAGGAGCAGTGCGACTCGCATGGCTTATTTAACTTAAACGCAAGTTAAACAAGTATAGCACAAAACATAAAAATCTACACACACACACACACACACACATTTGCAAAATGCCGAAAGTCGTCGGCAAAGTAAACGATTAAAATATGCACAACACGAGTAAACATATTTTCAAGAAGTAAATATCCTTGAGGAACAGCAACAGCAACTGAAATTCAGGAGCGCATGAAATGTATTTAAAATATGCCAAGTGGCAGACGCTCCACAGGAGTTGGGCGTGGCCAGGTCTGGGATTGCTGCTGGTGCTGCACGTAGCTTTGGCGACGACAGCAGCCGGCAAGGACGAGGACGAGGACGAGGACGAGGACAGGGACGAAGACTGCACGTGGGCACAAAAGGCGCAAGGTAAATAAATATTGTAGCACAAAATGCGAAGATGCAGACGAAGACGTTGGCTGCTGGCTGCTGGCAAGTTGAAAGGCAACCGTGTTGCCCGCCCCAGCAGCCCCACCATCCCAGCCAGCCCCCACTTTACACAGCACACTCTCAAGTTAAGATACTTACAAGGATTAAAGAGTCACTCAAGTTAAATGCATTGAAAATGAAGTAAAAGAAGCGTAAAAATTGTACCGAAAGTTGCTCAAGTGCTAGCTAAAGTGGTGGTGCGGCTGAGGGTGGGGCAGGGTGGGGCAGTGGGGCTACAGCTGGTGTGTAGGTGTACTCAATGTGTGTGTTTGTGTGTTTGTTAGCTTTTGCCTTCGCTGTTACTTTTAATTTTACTCGCAGTTTATTTAATTTTGTGCTTTTTATTCCGCGAGCGTCTTCGGCTCAATATAAAGTGGCAGTTGTTGATTTAGCGGTATTTAAATTGAAGCAACTTAGTTTGGATTACGCACAAGCTGCTTGTGGTTAGCCACAAATGAGGCGCTCCACTCAATGTTGATAGCCTTCCCAAGGAATTGTTAACTGCAAAAGGGATAACTTAAGAGCGCTGCTAAATTGATCGTTTCATTAAATTAAGCAGATGTTTTAAATGCTAGCTTAAATCAGTTATGTTAGCAATTTGCAATGTTATTATGCTAGTTATTAAAGCGTTATATTTATAACATATGTATGCTAAGAATTTTAATCTGAAATTTAATAACAAAATATATAATACAGATACGAGCGAAGGCTCTATTAAAGTTTGTTTGATTGTAAATTATTGATAAGCCGAATTATTTGTCTTAAATTTAGATTCCACTAATTTTACCTCCACTTAAATATAATCTATGAGCTAAAGTTGGGATTCACTATTTAGTGAATCTTAATTTAAAGTTGTTTTTTTATTTTAATAAATAATTGAAAAATTCATTTATGAAAGGGGTGTAAGATTATATGTATTATTAAAAATGTGTTGTTAATTATATTACTCAAACTATATTTCTTAGTATAAGGATGTATATCCTAGTCCCTTTTTACCTATCAAAGACAGTTTGAGTAAATTAACTTTTCCATTACACTTAACATATAAGTATACAAAAAGTTGCTAACAAAAATGAAATTCTAAAAATATGTCTAAAAATTGTTGAAAGATGTGAAAAACTCAATTCTGAAAAAAAAACTTGATTGGTGTATATTATCTTATATCTTTAAAAGTATGCAAAAGTATATATATAATATATTTATATATTTATCTATATCTTAGTATAGTATTAAACATACTGGACACTGTTGAAAGAAAGTTTAAGTAAACGGGCTTTATCATTACATTTAACATAAAATTACGCAATGAATTTCTAACAAAAATTTAATTCTAAAAAAAGAATAAACAATTTTTGAAGGAAACCAATGAAAACACCCCAACAAATATGGTAAAAAAGTGCATTTGCTGATGAATAATGAAAGATAAGACACGTGAAATTTCCACCATATTCGAAAAATATGTAGCATCAGAGATTTTAAGCATTTTATAGCATTTCCCTTTAGCGCTTAAGTAGGCGCAATTAAATATTGCCCCTTTCCTATTGCCATTGTCATGTCTGCTGCTGTTTTTATTGTTGTTGTTGCTGTTGATAAAAGATTGCACAGTGTTTACAGACACATACAGAGAGAGAGTGCAACAGAGCACTCGGACTCGCATACATTGCAACATTTTCGCAGTGTGTAATGCAAATTGCGGCCGATGCGGTAATTGCCGCTCATTATGGTCAGGCAAATGTGTCGTCGATGGGTTGTGGGCGGTGGACTGTGGGTGTGGGTGTGAGCTGTGGGTTATGGCAATGCCAATGCCAATGCCAGGAGCCCGCTGATAAGACAAATGCACGGCCCGAAATCGCCACGCCCACCTCTCGCCCCGAACCTTTTAATGCAATTTTTACATGGCCAACGCAGCCGAGTTCCAATTGCAATATGCGAGTGCCACTTGGAGTTGGAACAGGAGATGGGAGCGGGGGACTGGGACTGGGGACTGGGGAGTCGTTGTCCTGGCCGGGAACGCGCCATTCACATAAGTCACTTTAATGGGCTTTCAATGAGGTGTGCCGAAAAGGGGGCCGACCGAATATTACACACAACATTACGCAAATGCATTAATGGCATTTTAATGTTGAGGTATTTTACAGAGGGTCCAGCTTTTTATGCACCGCCTTCCATTTATAGCAGGTAGTGGGGCAAAGGCATTTCAACTATGCAAATTAAAAGCGAAAACTATATGCAATAAAAGAAAACTTTAAATTACGAAAAACAGTTGGGCGAACTTTAAACCGCAGGCGATAACGAAAAAGGTAGCAGCAAATGTGGTGACAAGTCAACGTGGCACTTGGTGGCTCCAATGTGGGTCCACTGACAACAGCAGGCAGCTCTCTCCACACACACACTAGCACACACACACACTTGGCACACACATAAGTGAATTTTCACACAAAATTCAAAGTGAAAATGATAAATGATTTTCGGGAGCAAAACCAAAAGGCAACGCCGCAAGAATTCTGCTTGGCAAGCTGAAAGTTAAGAAAGCAGTTTGGGCCAAAGGGATTATAGAATATACTTATATATATATATTGTATATGCATGTGTCCTCGAGTGAAAGTACAAAATTTTAAATCGTTTTTCGTGAGATTTATTGTGGCTCTGGTTAACCGCACCACCACCCCCACCCCCACCGAGTCTCCATCGAGCCCCCACTTTAGGGCTGTTAAATTTATGCGCCTGCGTTAGTCATCTCGACGGCATTTCAACAATTTACACCTCAGAAATATTTGTGTCGCCAAAAGGCGCATAACTTTAACGTTTAAGGTCCTGCCTGGCTGGCACGCATCAAACTTAATTTGCTGGAAAATGTTAGCAATTAAACAAACGTTGCCAAGCGGAGTATTAATGCGGACACATATGGCCGGACAGTGAAATTAATTTCGACTATGAACTTTGACACCTCATGCAACAATTTTGCGGTTGACAATGAGACCCAAAAAAACCTAACGAAAACCCAGCTCAGTGGCTTACATACGTTTACACCTATGCAAAACTGAGCTGGGTGCTGCTGCTGCTGTTTTTTTGGGGTTTTTTGCTTTCACATTTAATGAGCCCAGACCGACGTCGGCATCAACATTATTATTTCAAATAAAAGCGCATTATGCTGGATTATCAACTGGACTTTGGGCCAGAGCACACACATGGAGAGAGAGAGAGAGGGAGAGAGGGAGAGTGAGAAGAAAGGTGGCAAATGCGAAAACTTAATTTCCAGCTGGTATGCCATGTATGCGCATCTCGGACACAGGACACCGGATACTTGACCATCCCCCCAAAAAAAACACACACACACCGAAAAGCCGCTCAAGGGTTGCTTAATGAATGTGCGTCCCTTGGATCTGGGGATCTGGGGAATCTGGGGATCTGGTAGCTGGGCAGCCCTATGTGGCGACATGTCCGGCCAGCGACTTGCAATTAAATGTGAAATGTTGAAAATAATTTGCATTACGTATGCGCCCCGTCTAACGGCTTAGCTCATGCAATTAAGGTAGTTGGCCCAAAAAGTAAGTTGACGCTTTATTTGCCGGCATTTGCATACATTTTTGGGCAATTTAATTAGTGCATGGATTTAATTATGTCATTCCCAATCCCAAGTTTTCCAGTCCAGTGTTGAGTGCTCAATGAAGTGCAGAAGTGGGCGTAGGCAGTAGGGGTAGTCACTACACCCAGCAGCAGACCAGCATTCATGAAGTGTCTGCCAATTGTTCAATGAGTCGTGCATTTTTATTTGCATTCACGTCAATTTGTTGCCGAGCTTTATTACGCATTCGCAGTGTAAGCCAAGGACAATAGACAAAGGACTAAAGCGCCATCTGCACTCAATTTACCTGCATTGTTGTCCTGCCAGCGCTTTTTTTATCCACATATTTTTACACTTGAGATTTTTACGCTGTGGTGTGATTTCTGGCTGCCTTTTTGGGTGTGTGCGAGTGTGTGTGTGTGTTTATTTTAAATGCAAAAGCGGCGCTGACAATAAGCGGAAATGAATTATGTTTTGGGGAGCCTGAACGAACTGGTGCTCATGGTGGCTGCTGTGTCCTGACCCACCGCTGAGGTGGTGCAGCTGCCAGTGCCTGTGCCTGTGCCTCTGCCTGTAACGGTGACGCTGACGGTGACGGTACCCACTTTTGTGCATTGTGCGAGTGCATTTCGCGTTCAGTTTATTGTTGTTGGCCACGCAGCAGACAAATAAATCAATGACAGCCCGACTTTATTGTTTCGGTCACAAAAATATTGCTTTTATATTATTAAATAGCAGCGTTACTGTGCTGCTGCTGCTGCTGCTGCTGCTTCTTCTTCAACGCCGTCGATCGCTGTCCGCTGATATATAATAAAATACCTATAGGGAATATGCCAGGAGCTGCGGCAGGACCTGCTGCAGGACTGTGCTGCACTGTGTTGATAGGCAGCCACATTCAGTGGCTTATATATTAAATGTGCTGCGGTCTCTATTGACAAATTTTTCTGAATGATGCATTGCCCGTTGCGGTGAAAATGCAATGAAAAAAAGCGTTAATTGTTGTTGGCCATGGTTCAGATTGGGCCTAGGCCTAGAACAGATGATAAAATGCTTTGATTTATACAAATATTGAAAAATAAACAAATGAATAAATCTAAATACAAATTTAAGAACTAATGAAATGTTAGCTGAAACAAGCTAAATATACATATACATCATGTATTAATAGGATTAAAGCTTAAAGTTGAATAAATTGGCTTATTGTTAAAAAAAGTCGTATTATATTCCTTATTCATTTTTAAATTAAAAATTTTCAAGTGCTTCATATTTGCAGAATTGTTGTAGAGCTCAAACCATGTTTGAAAAATCATAGGATTAAGATATAGAGGTCAGATCTTTATAGAAAATCCAAAATATGTTTTTGTTTTAGATTTAACTGCAAAATTATTGTGCAGCTTAAAACATGATTGAAAAAGCATCGTATTCGGAAATACAATCAGTTTTGACAAAGGTTTTGGAGTTTGAGGTCTTGGAAGATATATTTTAAGCACTTGAAGCCTTTAGTTGCCTTGGTTTTGAATATAAATACCGAAATGTTGATATTTAAAATCAAAATGCATGTAGAGCTGAAATTATGATCCAAAAAAATCATATCTTGATCTTAATATAAAATGCGCAATTTAAGAATGTTTCAGATTTAAATGCAGAATTATTAAAGAGGTCAAACCAGGATCAAAAATGTCTCAGATCTGATCAGTTTTGACCATGTTATAGGAGCTTTAAGCCTTGTATTTCCACTTATAGATACTAGGAAGACTAACAAACAAGTGCTTCAGATTCGATGCATTTACTAGTTAAAGTTTTCTTTAAAATGGCAAAACTTAAATAAATATTTGTATACATTTGAAATCTCCATTGACTGAGACAGCCTTTACAATTTGATTTCTCAGACACTTTCACTTGCTGCCCGGCAGCGGAAATGGCAACAACTGTCCAAGCTGCCAGTCAACAAACTGGCAACTAGTTGGCACAAGTTTATGGCTAAGCAAACTGGAAAGCAAAACTGGCAACACTGAAACTCAATTTTTGCACAACAATGCGTTCATAATTACTCTGCGGATAGTCAACAGGCAAACGAAATCGAATCAAATCACAAACTTTAAATCTTTGGGGCTAAGTCGGGCAGCATCAGGAGCAGCAGCTGCAACTAAACACTGGACATGGACCTGGGCCTGGGCACCCCCACCTAAAAGGAGCTGCTACTGGCGGACACGGGCTCATTCAATCGTCAGTTCCAGCAATTACACGCATTTTGCGCAATTTAAGCCAAATGCTAACGACAGCTAACAACCAGCCGGCAACCGACAACCGACAAGCGACAACCAACAAGCAACAACCGACCAACAACCTTTGCTGCACCTTCGACCAGCTGGAGCAAACAGCAGAGAGGTTTCTGTTAGAGAGGAGGATGAGGGGGGGCAGGACCAGCCAGGCGTTTGATGAACAAAAAGTAGCATACTGTAAATCAAAAAGTAACTTGCCGTACGGATGTCATTCGTTGCAGATCGTTCGAGCGCAAAATTTAACAATGACACAAACACAAACTTTGGCCCAGCAGCAATAGCAGCAACAACAATGGCCTCTAAAGCTGCGTAGAACATGATGACGCACGCAGCAACCACTTCCACTCAGTGGCACACACAAGATAATACCTTACACACACCTACAACACACACACACACACTACACACACACAGAGAGAGAGAGAGAGAGTTGGCCATTGACTTTGGCTTTTGGCATAGGGGCAAAAGTTGCTCATGCAGAAGCTGTCATGTCCAGCACTCAAATTTCTAATGCCGGCCTAAAGGGCTGTGCGGGCGGTTGTGTACGAGTGTGTGTGTGTGCGAGTGTGTGCGTGTGTGTGTGTTTCAGGCAACACTTAAAAGTCACACGGGCGTGGCAAGTTAAATGAAATGCACATTGATGTGGCATTTGTGTGTCCTTTCGACTGCTGCTGCTGCTGCTCCTGCTGCAAGTGACAGAATGTGAGAATGGGCATCAGCAGGATGCTTATAGAATGTCTCAGTGTGTGTGTGTGTGTGTGGCCTTGTAACAGGCAGGTGGCCATGTCTATGACTGTCTCTGACGCCAAGTGAGATAAATGCAAGCGTAACCCAAAAAAGCGCAACCTGTGGCAACAACTAATGGCAAATGGCAGCAGCTGCTGGCATGCAAAGAAATAGACACTTGCCACAAGCAACTCCAACAAAAATGTTCAATCAATAACCGTAACGATAACATTGTCAGCACAAGGATACAATAAACTAGGCAGCACAAGATGTTTTAGCCACACCAATTCTTGTATACCCTTGTCAATTTGTAAGCATAATAAGGTGAACGTTTTTGGAAAACTAAAATGACATTTACTAGAAATAAAATGCAAAAGTTGTATGAAATCAACAGAGCAAACAATTCATAGAAGAAAGTTTTGCAGGAATTTATGTTTTTTTTTAAATTATAATTCGGGTATTATCAATAAGAAACTGTATTATGTATACAAGGTTTCAAATAACGTTTATTACTAAATTTAGTTTATATAAATCGACTAAGAAACAGTCAAAAACAGAAAATAAAATTAAAAGTTTTGCAATTACAAACAAAATAATTAATAAAAATTTAAAAAAAAATTTCAAAATAAAAATGAATATACAATTTTTAAACTTAACGTAATTTTAACTTTTTATCTTTAATTTAATTTTTTAAATTTTATGTACATTTTTAATATACCTTTAAATGTTTTATAATTTTATATAAATTCTTTTGTGTCGACTGTCAATAGTCGACAATAAATAAATAAATAAAACAATAATACAAAGTTATAAAGTTAAGAATATTTGTAATAAAAGTAAAAGGTCGTAGGGTATTTAAAGTATTTGTTTTACAAGTCTAGTACATCTCTAATAATCTCTTTTTGCCGTGTCAATATTTTATTTTAAGCCTCAACACATTTTACAATTGAGCGTAACCCTAAATATTATTTTTTTTAGAAATAAACTATCATATTGATTATATGCTTTCGATCTTGTTGCAAATTCTCAACATATAATTATATTTGAACCATGATCTTTAATTTGGAAACATTTCTACTATATTTAACCCATATTATACAGATAGTATTCTCAACTGTCTCTAAAGAAAACCTTAAAGTTTTCCGAGCAAATTCATAATTTGATCAATTTAAACTCTATCCTTTCAGCTTACAACTTTCCACTTTTGCATATCCCGCTTGAAAAGTGTAACATCCATCTATGAAAGGGTAACAAAACGTTGCAACTCTTTGGCCCGCAATTTCAATAAATTTTGCCGCCTGTTGACAAGCCGCAAAGTATGCTTTAAAAATGGCTTAGCTCCTGTCTCTCTCTCTCTCTCTCTCTCCCTCTCTGTGTGTGTTTGTGTGTGTGGCAGACGAGGACGAAGCAAGGCGAACGCGATTTTTATCGCAATTCAATAGAGTTTCCGTTACATTACGCCACGGGTTTTGTCTTGGTGCGGAACTAACAGCGCCATATTTGTATCCGTTCGACGTGTCAACGTGTATTGCTTCCGTTTGTTGTTTGTTATTGGTTTCGTGTCTGTGCCTGTGCAGCAGGCGGTGCACCTTGCCAGGATGTGCCAGCACAGCAGACAATTCAGACTCAGTGGGTTAAAGCGTTATTGAAATTTTATGTTGTCTGCGATTTGGGGCTGGATTTGCGTTTTCTCTCGTACAGCTCTTGATTTATGGCCTGTCGCTTTAAACGAGAGTTCACTTTAAGGCGCTGCTTAAAGAGTTTTCGAGCTAATTACGTACCACAAATAATATTTTGATTGCTGCACACCCGTTAGGGTTAGCTTATCAAAGGGTTGCTTTGGCATTAAAAACTTTTCACTGGTTTTATTTTTCTTTGAGCTCAGAAATTGAATTAACGTGCGCTCTTTGCTCAAATGTCAATATGCCCAGCAGGGTGGGGGGGGGGGGGCTGATAGGTAAAGGGGCCTGGGATAGTCACCTTGAGACAGCTCATTAGAATTCTGTTTCGACTACGGAAGTTGGTTTGTCGTTTGTTTGTTTACCTTCGCAAAATTAAAAATGCAAAAGCAGACAGTCAGCAGCTTGAGCGAAAGCAGATGCTCCTGGCTATCTTCTCTGCGAAGATGCAACGTGAAGTGCCTCTGAGGCAGCTGAATTATTTATGGCACTTGCCGCAACAGTAACAGCAACAGCAACAGATTACAAGATTAAATTATTGTAACAAGCGCATTACGTAACTACTTTGCATAATTTACCGCCTAGAAAAGCCAGCCAGAAATAAAAACATTCATCTTGAGCTTAAGTCGGGGCCCGTCAGGAGCTGGTCGCCTTTTGGGGATGCCAAGAGCATACAATAGGTGGGCCAAATCTTAACCGGCCGCATCTTGTGTAGGTGACACTGACAAGTCAAGAGGTCGTCCCACCGGGCGTATGCGCAACCAGCGGCAACATTTTTGTTTACAACAATTTGTCACTGTTGTGCCACTCTGTGTGTGTGCCCCTGTGTGTGTGTGTGTGTAAGCGACCGTCTTCCACGACTGTCTAATTTGCATTTTAATTTAATTTTTTCCATACCGCAAAATGTCAACAAAACGCCGCAGAAGCAGACGAAGACTCTCCGAGTCACTTGCAGACTTCTTTGCCAACTTCTTGCGCTCATCAGCTGAAGAAGGGGCTGCCAGGTCTTCCAGTTCTTCCTGCTGACTACCTTCAGTCTTGTGTTTGTGTTTGTCTACAGTTTTTCTCTGGGCGCACTTTTAATTGAGTCTTGCATATGCATGAGCAGCAACAGCAGCAGCAACTCAATTAAAGCGATTGCCGCCACACTGAACTCCAATTTCAACTTCAACTTCAGCCTCAGCTTCAATTTTTAGCGGCTTGAACTTTGAGTCGCTGGGGCAAAATCAATGCGACTGCGACATTGAGCCTGAATGCGAATCGTAAAACTTATATCGATTGGCCCGACCATAAAATGACGATATTGTCTGCCGCATAAAATTATGAATGCCAGCAATGGAATGGCAGTAAGTACAACAAGTCTAAATGCTCGACTAGAAGATGTCCTGTAATCAGAGAAAAAAGATCCCTATGTTAAATTTTGAATAACCTTTATGTTTAATTTCCAATCTTTATATACTTTATAAAATTTCTGTATTTATATTTATGTATGTGATATTAACTAGTTTTTTCTTTCGACTGCGGATGTAACCCTAGAGTCGATATTGAACAAACAAATATATATAAATATCATATTTATTTCATTATTTATTTAATATCGACTAACAAAAAGTCAAACACAGAAAATTTAAATCAAAAATTACATAAATTAAAAGAAATTCAACAAAAAATTTAATACATATTTAAAACTAAAACTTCTACTGTATCCTAAAGGTCTTTCACTGCCTGTTACATATGCTTGCTCAACTGAAATATACCCCATTTCACCCATCCGTTTGGTTACAGGGCATAATCACTTCGAATTGTCATAAAATGGCATGCGGTAGACAAAAGAAATGCGGCGACCTTTAAGCAAATACAAAGAGCGAATTTATGACGACAACTTGTTGTGGTCGCACCACCGCCCCGCCCCCAACTGCCACGCCCTGCAGCTGTAATAACGCGCAGAATGATACATATTGCATAATGGACTCACAAAAGTGGGGCTGAGTGGGGGTGGGGGGTGGGGGTGGCTGTCTGGCATGCGCTGAGCTTTGACTTTGCCATTTGCAACGTTGTAAATTCTAAAAACTGTCAGGCTAACCAATCGTGCAACCGTTATTACCTGTTGGCCACGAAGGTGGCTCTCTCTCTCTCCCTCTCTCTCTGTCTCTCTCCCTCTCTCTCTCTATTGGATGTACGTGGCAGCAGTTCGGTTGCAGTGGACGCGCTTCCGCTTAGCAATGGCAACGTCACGGCTCATAATTCCCGGAATTTATGAACTGTAACCGAGCGTCTAGCCCGACAAGGAGCACAAGGATAATATCCAGAGCAGCACAGGTTGTTACTATTGATAATGTGGACATCAAATGCATATAGTAATAGCTTTCAATATGTGTACATACATATAGTATATGCATAAATCAGATATACACGGTTTCCGATAATACTAACTTTATATAGTCCCTAATACCTTCTATGATATAAATGAATGATTACTTTGTCGTAAGCTGATTCGATTTACGATGCCGAGACATTTTTGATAATTTCTGAAGTACTTTCGAATTTCGATCTTCTATCAAGAACAAGCCATGAGAAGGCTACCAAGTGCCGAGAAATACCCTTCCATTATTAAAAACTCCCATAACATTGTCAAAACTAATCCGATTTTCGTTTCCGAGGCAGTTTTGACATGATTTTGCATCTATAATAATTCTGCATTTAAGTTTTAAGTAATTTCCAATTTTCGACTTTCTACTAAATACACGCCAAAACAAGTGGGAAAGGTTTATGTACGGTTTGTTATCTATAATAATTCTGTATTCAAATCTGAGGCGATTGTGAACATTCGATTTTCTATTATAAGCAAAAGGCATCTATGCTCTTGGTTTATACTAAAAATATATACATATATGGCATATTTAATTCTAAATAATAGGCTACACATTTGTAGCTAAAGTATTTGCAGACTTTGAGTATAAATACACCTTAAGACACTTTTAGAGAAGCTCACGCATTTCATCGCTTCCTGGCACGTACTCTGATTGAGTTCGCGAGCTCCCCCAAGGAGCTCACCCCACTCCCCCCAACCTGCCCCACCCATTGTCGACACTCTCACGCAGCGGCACTCACCTAATTTGAAGACAACACTTAATCTGCACAATGAGATAAATACCTTTTGTGGTTAGCTGCTGAGCCACCCCACCGTCCACCACCCACCATCCCACCTGCTTGCCTGTCTGCCTAACTGAGGGAGCTGTTACCGTTAGCTGTTGTTAGCGTTAGCGTTACCGTTAGCTGTTAGCTGCTATCAGGGCACTTGGCACGCTCCCGAATTGCCACTTGAAGCAAATTGCCCAGGCGCAAAACTTTGCCAGACAATGCCGCCCCGGCGACTTAACGACTCAGCGTTTATTACCTGACATCCTGACATCCTGATATCCTGATATCCCTGCTCGTGCTAAGGTCGCTTATCTCGAGTTGTTAATGTATTAATTTGAATTATTTTTTTTGTTATATTCGCCCTCGCCAAGCGGACTGCAAATATGTTTGACATGCCAAATTTAGTGGAAAATTGTCGCATGTCATTGGGCAAATATGCAAGTGAAATGCTACGTGACTCCATTGCCAAAATAGAAAGTCCTGCCAGCTGGCGGGACAATGCGACAAATTGGCCAGGGCTCTCTCTCTCTCTCTCCACCTCCGCCTTTAGATTTTTCAGGCTGCAGAGAAATTTAAAAACAAATCACACACCTACAAGCACTCAAACCCGCAAGACAAATTTCCGACATATACGTTTTGGGTCGGAAGTGCACACAAGTTTGCGCCGTCTCAAAGGACACACACACACACACACACAGGAAAAGGACTCTCTGTGCCGGTAATGGAGTGGACTTTATTTGTGTTGTTCATGGAACGCATCAGTGGACAGTGCCAGGGCTGCCAGGCAGGCACCTTGTGGCACATTTGTCAGCCGGTACAGTGTGTACCCTGCATATAAATGTGTGTGCACAAGTTGGCGCTGCAATTTCTTTCAATTTCGTATTATTTGCCTCTTTTGGTATGAATGTCAATTTGTGATTGTCAGTTTGTTAAACGCGGCGACAAAAAATTCTCAAAATATCAAGAAATCCATTTCGGGCTTACTAATTGGCAAGTAAATTCACTGACTATGGAGTACATACTCAAGACAGCCGAGGAGATCGATCAGCAATGGGCACAGGTGCGCCAGCAGCAGGAATCCAATGGCAACTACAAATCCCTCTTCACCATCAATGGCAAATCGATTATATCGCCACTGGTAAGTGTACAACATATCCTCTCACTCTGATTTCTGTTCGTTCTAGTAGTCATTTAGTCTGTGACCAATTTTTAAGTTTAAATATCACCAGATAACATACAATTCATATTCTTTGAGTTTTGCCTAATTTATATTGTAATATATAAATATGCCTAGATAAAATTTCTTTTAGTTTTTAGGAACATTTAATTGTCAAGTTTAAATATATTTTTAGTTTTGCATAATTTTAATATTTTAATAATTGTCAAACTAATTTTTTTATAATAAATAAATATAAAATAGAAATAGAAATAAATAATATTAATCAAATAAAAAATTCGTTAATTAAAATGAAAAAGTTGAGTAACTTAACTATACAAAATGTAATAAAAATGCTTTAATATTAAAGCAAATCAGTCGTAATAAATTTGGAGTATCTTGAAATGTACATTAATATTAATACTCTTTTCGAAGAAAATAGTATATTAAGTTTGTGCTGAAGTTTGTAACGCATAGAAGGAAGCGTCGTATACCCCCAAAAGTTACTGCCACTATGCTTAGAATGACAAAACAAATTGATCTAGTCATGTCCGTCTGTCTGTCTGTCTGTCTGTATGTATGCAAACTAGTCCCTCAGTGTTTGAGCTATCGTGATCAAACTTTGCACAGAGACTTATTATTTAAAGGGACAGCACATTTGTCGGAACAGGCCGGATCGGACCACTATATCTTATAGCTGCCATACAACTGGAAGTCGGTTTTGACCATAAATCCCATGTTTTCAAAGCTATCGCGATGAAACTATATCTTATAGCTGCCATACAACTGGAAATAAATTTAATATTTCAATAGAAAATTTTACAGTTTTTACAGCTAATGAAAGTGTTGCAGTTGGCAGAGTGAAAATTGTCTAAAGGTTCGAAAAGAGTATTAAATCTTCGGCACGCCGAAAATAATCCTGTCCACTTGTTTTAAGTAAGAATGAATGCTTCCCTAGTATCTTAGTACCTTAAATAATAAGCTAAGCTTAAGCTTGAAACACTAGGGAAAATCATTAATAAATAATAATAATATGCCATGAATGTGAATACAAAATACTCTATAATTGGCAGATGACGCCCGAGAAGCGTGTGGAGATGCAGCAACATCGGCTGGCCGCCATGGCCATAGAGAAGCAGTCGAAGCGACCAAGTTGCAACAAGCTGTTGCAGACAGGCAGCGCCTTCAGCCGTCAGCTTGCGGATGCCGGCAGCAACACGGATGTGGAGCTGACGCTGCAGCCGCTGGTTGTCATTGGTCGCCTGAGGCAGCAGCTGCAGCGCTCGGAGACGCTGATCTATGACAACAAGTGCAATGCCATCATCAAGTTCAGCAGGCAGCCGCTGGTGCAATCGGTGGGCTTGTGCGAGGAGTACGTGCACAAGGGACCACATAACGCCGTGACTAAGGAGACCAGGCCACAGTTTGGCACGCTGTCGACTTATACGCTGGAAAGGACTGAGTCCCAGGCTAATCCTGAGACCAGTCCTTTGCAGCCGAAGCAGCAGACAGCGACACGGAGCGAGCCAACGAGTCCGCTCAAGGATAAGGCGAGCAAGCTAAACAAAATGCAACGTGAACCGCTGCAGCGTTCAGTCACAAGTCCTGCTTTGGTAACCAAAAGGGACAGGGATCAGGCTTGTGACAAGGACCGACTGCACCCGCAGCTGTGGAAGCGCTATCACTCCTATCCGCTCAACTGCAAACTGAATGCAGAACGGCTGGCGCCCACTTCACCCAACTTGACCTTGATTGCGTCAGGTGTGGCCGCTGTTGCTGCCACGCCCATGAAGAAGATTCAGGTGAAGCAGCAGCACTCGACAGCGCAGCAGCTGGAGTCGAAGCTGGCCAAAGGATCGCAGCAGAAGCTGAGCAGCAGCAAGGCAATCAAGCGTACGCCCCGCCACGCCTACAGCTCCGTCAGCTATGCCGCCCACGCCCACTCCCATGCCAAGGCGGAGCTGGGCAGCAGCGACAGCGGCACACGGATCAGCTGCACCCAGCGGCGGCTCAGCTACGATCCGCGTGCCACCATCAAGCGGGAGGCGGCATTGAAGAAGGTCGCCTCCAATGGCAGCTGTGCCGTACCTGCAGCAGCGAGTCCGGACCAGCTGAAGCACAAGCTGCTGCAGGACATGGAGCAGCAGCAGCGCAAACGCTTCCAGCAGCTCGTCTCGCAGCAGGCGGAGGAGCAGCAGCGTCTGCAGTCGGAGTTTCAGGCGCAGCAGCAGCTGCTCCTCGACCAGATGATGGGCAGCGATGGCAACTACGACAAGGATACGCAGTCGGATCATGCCGACTCCGAGTCCAGCTCGACTGTATCGCTGCCGCAGAGCCGCCTCGATCTGTATGCCGAAGAGGCAGAGTCTGGCATATGAAATCAACCTTATATCTATGTGCATTTGTAATCAAATAAAAAACAAAAATATACAAATCAATAATAAATTTATAAAAATACATACTTGGAATAATGCTAAAATAGTTACTAGTACTGCTAAACAAATTTAATATTCAGCTCTATAATAATGTTATCATATATATGTTATCATATATGTAAGCAATCTGTTACTACGTTGAGCAAATAAAAAGTTGTAAACGTTAAATTATGAAGTTTAACACTGAGTTTTATTTTATTTGCAAATATACATATATGTTTGGAAAACAAGTCTTGAATATAAAGTGTGCTACGAGTTTTCAGATGCGCTGCCTTTCCTAGCAGACTATGGAAAATTGTTGATTCGACTGTGGAAAGTTAAAACGTAAACGAGTTAAATCTTAAGAATACTAATGTCCGATCATTGTGAAAGTTTGCGGGCATAAATTTGGCAATAAAATGTGTGAACAAACCAAATTGCATACCCTCAAATAGGAATGCTATACAGTTTCGGGGAAGTAGGGATTGTATCTAAAAAGTGAAATATTTGCTACATGTGATGCCATTAAATATTAAATATATTAAATCTAGCACCTCCAGCTTTTATAACATGCAAGTTATGATCAGGAAGCGCTGGCCTGAAAACCAAATTTATCGATAAATTTTGAACGGCACGAGTTATCGTTGTAATTAAACAAACTTGATCTGACCAGCGAAGACGAGAGCTCTTATAGTCTCTGAAACATAAAAGCAGACAGACATGCTTGATACTGATTAAGAACATATATTCTTTATATGTTCGTAGATGCTTTCTTATACATATTATTATTGATGGGTATACAAGGGTATACAAAATACAAAGTAAAAGTTAAGTAAATACTTGGAGCAATAATAGTCTTAATAGCAATTAAATATTTTAAAGAAATTAAATTCAAAACTAATATATATATAGATATGCATATATGTATTCGTGTTTGCTAATTCACACATCATGAGTGCGATAAATCGCAGCGGGGGCAGCACCCAAAAAGACTGGGAGGGGAGAGGGGATGGGGAGTAGTGTTGCCAATTTTAGCGCAGCGTTTCTAATTATGCTCAGCGTGGCGAGAACGTCTGCGGCCATGCCACACAAGTGGCATGCAACATCCCTCTTCACCTGCGCTGGCAACTCACGTTGATGTCTCTATATTCCCGATCTGACTGTCTGTCTGTCCTTCCGTCTGGCTGTCCGTCTGTCTCGCCCGTCTTAACTCGGCGTGTTATTAAGTGTAAGAAATTAAAATTTCATAAATTGTTACGCTTTATTTAGAGCAACGGCACGGCATCGAAATTCGCATCCAGTTCGCATCCTCTTCGCATCTCTCGCGTTAATTGCCGAATCACAGCCAGACATATAGCTCCTCTGATTTGCGTAATTCGGAAACTTGCAGTTTCGTTTTTCTTCTGCTTCTTTTTTCTGGTTGTAAAGTGGACGTGGACATAATTAAAAGCACTTAAGTCGCCCGCCGCGGATGCTGGCGTTGGATGCTTTCTATTGGAGCGCCGCCAAGTTGCATCAAATTGGCAGATGCACTCGCAGATTGTCTTGGCCATTTGAATGTGCTGCGTGCGGGCCGATTGTGATCGGGCCAATTGGATTACAGCGCCATTTCAAATCACTGTCCGCCGCCTCAAGTGTGCTTTGAATGATGTAAGTCCAAGTGCCCAAAAATAACTCAAATAATAGGCGTAATTATAGTGGGATTAACTAGACGGATGAGTCTTGCATGGCGGCAAATTGTTTTTCGCATTTAATTTGTCATTTGTTAAATGCACGCTTATATATATATATATATATGTGTGTGTGTGTGTGTGTGTGTGCGTGTGTGTGTGTGTGTGTGTGAATCTGTCAAGTGTCAGTTTTTAAGTTTTGTCTAGATTTGTCTGGTATAGAGAGTCAGAAACACAAAACATCTTAACTTTTGCTCTATATATTGGTTTTTATAAGCTCTTTACAAATAAATAGATATAATCTAAAATTAAAATATTTAAAATTATTTAAGAATATTTGAAAAGTTTAAAGAAGCCTTAAAACCAGGAAGTGTGTAGAAAAGTTTAGCAAAAATGGTCTGCTTATTAAAAACTACATATTAGCAAGAACAAGACAGAGAAAACTTAATATAATTCTCACATTTTATTCACTTTTATTACATTTGAAGCACTGAATATAAGAAAAATGTTAACGAAAAGTAAAGAACCATCTAACAAATTATAAAATGAAATTCGAACAAGTCTTATCATTATTTATCATTTCCAAAAAATATTTTTCAAATTACAATTAATCTAGCTGTATAAAAAACTAGCTTTAATCAACATTAACAAATATTCCATAAGAATATAAATTCACACAGTCCAAATGCAATCTTTAATAAGCATATATTGTCTTCTATTAGAAGTGCCTCTCACCTCAATACAATTGCCATAATTTCTATTCAAATGCTAATGAAGTTCTAAATAGTTTTTGCCTAATCTCATGTTTTTTCACTTGGTTAATCACACAAGAAGAAAATTCAGTGAAAATAATTTCGCGCTTCGTCTGCGAGTTTATTAAATGAACGAGAAGTGCACATGAAACCGGCATTAGGATTTCATGACTAAAATAAACATAATCAAAGTAATAACTCCGAGATGCTCTCCCCAACATCCCTCCAGCCCTGAGCACATGTGAAATTAATCTTGTTTATGTTGCCAGTGGCTGGGCCCGCAGGAGGTTCCAAGGACTCGTGTCAAAAGTTGGCGCCCAAAACTTTGCTGCCTTTTCGCACAAGTTTCGCTCGAGAGAAGTTCTTCGAGTCCAAATAAATAAAATCAGCTCAATTCACATTTGGTATGAGTATGGCTATGGGTATTAGTATATTGGTATTGGTAGGTATACAGTTTGGATAAGTCCTGATAGTTTCATGTGTGCTCTGCGAGCTGTGAATATGAACATTTAATTAAAATATTTTCAAGCATTTGAAAAATACGCGAGAAAAGCGCACAACTTTCATATATGCAAATTGAATTGCTCTAAAGGGGTGTCTATCTATGTGTGTGTGTGTGTGTGTGAGTGTGTGTGTGTGTATGTGTCCTATAGGTGTTCAATAGACAGAAGGCGCAACCCTTGTTTGGCTTATCCCTGCTCAGTATCATTGCCGTCATCGTCGTCGTCATCGTCATCACATAATCTGCTTATTTTGCAACATAAGTGAAAAGTTCTGTCAACAAAATCAAAATCACGAAAAATTTGTTTGCCGTTTAAATTCGATTTTGATCCTATTTATCCTGTAAATTGCAGCAATTGAAAGGATTTACTTTGGCTGGCGCTGGCTTCCTTAAAGCTTCCTTCCCCCGGCACAACGCTTTTTGGCGAGTGTTTGATTTTGAAATTACCTTTTATTGGCGTTGCGTGTGTGTGCGAGTGTGTGTGCGAGTGTGTGTGGGTGTGTGTGTGTGTGTGGGAGTGATGTATGACGTGTGACGGTGTGTAAATGTAAACAGTTGTAACGGCATTAGCATGCACAGCAGTATTATTGAAGCAAGGACATGGATATGGCCACAGCTTTAAGGAGACAGAGAGCGACAGAGAGAAACACAGAGAGAGAGAGAGCTGATATTGAATTTCAATTGCTGCAGCTGCCGAAAGAAAAACAGAAAATAAAAGAAATCACTTCATAGACGACGCAAAGTAGAGACAAAGTAACAAATACAAAGGAAACATGAAATGGAAATTGGCGACGAGGACGACGACGACGACGACTGCGAATGGAAATGGCAGTGGAAATGGAAATCCCCAAGTGCGGGTCAAAGAAAATAAAACTTTATGCAAATGCGCCACTTTGGCCGTAAAATGAAATAGTCCCTGGCCAAATTATACCTGATGCCTGATGAGCTGACTTGCAATTGCCGTGAATTGAAACAAAAGGACAAAACCCCCATAAACTTTTCTTGGTGGGAGTGGGGGCAGTATCGCAGTATAGTTTGGGAACCAGCGCAGGTGACTTTAAGTTGCCAACTTTTGCATTACATTGCTACAAGTTTTTTAGAACGACTCCTGCTTCGAAGATATTCCGCCCCGTAGCCGGATGTTGTTACGGACACGTTTTGTCGCTGTACGGATGTGTTGCCCTCAACATTTTTGGCCAACTGGACTGGACTGGACTCATTATTATTGTTATTATTATTATCATCATCGCAGTCCGCTCGTTATTTAACATCATGACGTCGCATTTTCCACGCTCATTTTTGACCGGAAACGGATGCCTGTTATTAATTTGCATGTCCGGCGGCGTCAGCAGCCAGGTGGCAAGTAGCTCTCTCTCTCTCTCTCTCTCTCACTCACTCTAACTCTCGCTGTCTCTTTCGTTTATTCACATACTTTCAGCACACTCATTTCCTAATTAAATTTGCCACTTTATTTGCGCTGCGCATCAAGATTCGCACATCCTGAGTCCTGAGTCTGAGATCTGAGTCCTGCGTCCTGAGTCCTTCGAGCCGCACAGCTGCTTTGCTATGCTCTTTCTTGATGTCGTCGTCGCTGTCTTAATTGTGTTTGTGCTACTCTATTTCAGCAGCGCACTCAAAGACAGCTCCACTTTTTCCTCTTTTTTTCTGCTCCTGCTCCGCCCAGCACTTGAAATAAGACCGAGCCATTTATGTCTTTGCTTGAGTCTCGTTTCGTTTCGTTTCGTTCCGTTTCGGTCCTGTTTGGTCCTGGCTGGAGCGTCTTAGGTGCTGTTTGCGCTAAAATAATTGAATTAATAATTGCTGCGTGTGGTTTTCATGCTTTTCCAGCTAAGAAAAACCCCCAGCCAAGCCAAGTGCCAGATCCTTAAGCCTGAGCCTCGGCATCCGCAGCAAGTCGTGTGAAACTTTTATCTTTGCCACTGCCAGTTGCCACTGCCACTGCCACTGCCACTGCCACTACCACAACAGCCACGCCCCCCCCCGCCCCCTGCTTGTGCTCCTGCTCCTGCTGCATGCCTTTACTTACACACTGATTTAATAAATTAACGTTAATTAGCTGTTGTGGTCGAAGGAGAGGGAAGACGCTGTTTGGCTGCTTCTATAGCCGCTACTCATTCTGTCTTAGCTTAAAAGACAATAACGCTAAAATCCAACACGCAACGTGGCAACTTTTGCACTGGTACGTGATTTCCGGCGTTCGTTCAAGATTTGCCGTTCGATATATGAATTATGAGCTTATGAAGCAGCCAGGATGGCAGCCAGGATCCAGGCAGCCAACGGTGTCTCATACTCCATCGATAATTCATAATTGGGTGTGCACTAGCTTTTTCTCTTTCTCTTTTCACATGTGTGAGATTTTGTTTGTTCATCCCAATTCAATTAGCCAAATGAGCAACTACAAGCTGTAAGTAAGCCAGAAAATGTGCTTCGATTGAAATATTCAATCTGATGCGCATTTAGCAGTGTATTATAGAATTATATAAATATATACACAATTTAATAGAAAATACTGCGATTTAAAACTGCAAATGTGACGAAATGGGGTAACTAATTAGAATTATATTCTCTTTAGACAAATAAACACAAAATGAAAACTTCTTTGAATCTGCTGAACATTGAAATATACAAAATTAATTTTAATATAAGTTTCAATTATAAATTTACAAAATTTCTCAAAGTTTATTTTCAAAATATTCTTTTCTATATATATAATATATACAAACTAATAGAAATTATATTCACACAAAAAAATCTGATCTAAAACATTGAAATTTACAAAATTGATGACAAAAGTCAATTACAATTTTCTCAAAGTTTATTTTCAAATTATATATACTAAAAACTATATTCACCGAGCATTTACTACTCAAAAACTGCTCAAATCAGTTGTAGATTCATTCAGTCAGTTGCGAGTATAAATAAATGAATTCATTTAAACTTATCAAACTATTTGAGGCGCCGCTGGCCTTGTGCTGAGAATCTAATTAAAGTCCCTATCGGAGACGGAAGTGCAACTGCAAGACGATGACCAAAGGTCTGCCAAAGGCTGTTGACAGTTTAGCAGCTGGTCAGCAGCTCCTTGAGACATCATCTGGTTGGCAGGACTCGTTTGGCATATGAGGCACAAGGCACAAGGCAAAAGGCAAAAGGCAACGGCAAAAGGCAACAAAAGCCAAATCGCTTGCAGCTAAGGACGTCGTGTGTGACAATTGAAGTAGGAGTCGAGGCAAACTGCAAAGATGGCAAGCATTTAAATTGAAATTAACATCCTGTTGGTCGGCACATGGCCTGCCGGAAGCACTTCAGCAATATTCCAAAAAGAAACTCTGCTCCAATTATGGCATCAAAAGTCAACTCAAAGACATGGCTGAAAAACTTAGCCAACAAGTGGCGCGAGGCAAAGCAAAAGTGTCGGGCAAACACCAGACTGTCGGCGCCCTAGACAAACACTCACACACTCGCACACACACTCGCACACACACACACACACACTTACACACAGACAAAAAGCGGCAGCCACACACGTAATTAAGAGGCCATTGTTGTTTCGCTGACAAAAGTGAAAGATGTCTTGATGGATAACATGGCTGCGTTTTCCTCTCGTCCTGACACTTCAAAGTGCGAATGTGTTTGTGTCCTGGCTTTTGATGTAATCAGCTTGCAGCTACCACAGCTCTCGCGCTCTCCCAGCTCTCCCAGTTTCCAGCTGCCAGCTCTCGGCACTCAGCCTGACATATTATCCCCAATCTTGCAATTATTCTTACCTCAGCATTTGAAGACGAGCAATTAAAAGGCTCACACATATGTAAATACACTTCGCGACTGACAACTAATTTCATATATGTATGTGTGCATGTGTGTGTGTGTGTGTGTGTGTGTTTGCTGATGTATGCATAAATATTTAATGTGTTTGCCTTGTTAGTGGCTGGCGGTATCACTTTATTTTGCGGAAGGATTAAATTAATGCCAAACGTGTGCTGTGTTTTGTTGTTTTAGGTAGCACACACACTCGCACATACACACACACACACACACACACACAAGTGTGTGCCTGGTGTAGACAAACAACGTGTGGAAACCGCTACTTACACTAGTTAGCTAATAAAATTAGTTTTATTAACACGTACTACGACAAGTGCCAACAGCAGCTAAACACACTACGTGTGCATAAGTGTGTGTGTGTGTGTGTGTGTGTTTGCCTATGATAGTGTGTGTGTGTGTGTCAATTGGCTTTAAGTGTTAATTGCATGTAAAACTGTTAACTGCCTGACTGCCTGCGAGTCTGCTAGCATAATGTGTTTAAAGATGCAGCTGTCAAACGTGTTGCCTACTTTTGAGCGCAGCTTAGAAGACAAATAAAATAGGTAAAATTAACTGTGAATAATATTACGAGTGGTATATAGAGTAAATTGGTATGAATAAGTTAGTTGGATGAGACAATTATCTGCAAACCTAAAGTTTCTTTTCTAAATATTATCTTTTTTAACCTGAACCATTAAAAATAAGTAGATGGGATTATAAGATTTTTTGTAAAAAAGTGTAACAGACATTTAGAAGCATTTCCAAAAAATTTAAAAAATATTGTGAATGTGTAAATGGGAAAACAGTGATAAAAAAGTAAATTTTGAAACTTGAATAAAACTAAAATGTAGAATTGCTTTAGAGGTAAAAACATAAACAAATTGGTCAAGGGTTTGGCATTGACAAAGTTATGTGAGTTTTAAGTGAATATAGTATACAATTTTGAGTCATAAGAGCCCCCCACATGCTGCATACCTTTCCCATTGCTCACTGCTGACGAGTCCTTTGCTCTGGCAAACACTTAGAAGGCCAGCCTTATCGCATGTCATCAAGTGCCGCCATAGGCCATACAAAATAGCCAGTTAATTGGGGCGCTGACATCAGCAAAGCGAGAGAGAGAGCTCAAAAGCCAAACCACATGAAATTTGATGACAATACGAACAACGAAGATGACGGCGTCTACAATTACAACACACACACACACACACACTGACCACCACCCATAATTAATGTTAATAAATAATAAATTTACATATACATATACGTATAAAGCTGGCCATGTAATACAAGACAAGTTGGCCGAAAGTGAAAGTCCGTAACGGCATACAAATCTGTGTAATTAAAAGCAGCATTCAGTTATAGAGGGCGAGTGGGGAGGGCAGCGCGATGCCAACGCAGTGATAACATGCAAAAACTTTTGGCCGGAAACGTTTAATTAACTTGTTTGTTTCGTCTGGCCAACCACAATTCATATGCGAAACGTGGCGTGCAATTAAAAATGCCCGAGATTTCCATCCGAAAAGAAATTGAAAGTGAACGCATTTATGAAACCGCCGCACTAATGTGTGCCATATGTATGCGAGATCAGTGCCAGATTGTACTAGATAGTACTATAAGGACACTTGCATTAAACCAATACAGTACAGTGCTAACCGCAGCTAACTTGGTCAAATTGACAAAACTTTCAACGAAATTAACCGCATTTCAAACTCGACAAAACATATCTAGTTACATTTATTGAATTGTTTTCATGTGTTTGATAACTATTTGGGCTCACTGTCTATGTGTGTGTGTGTTGGCAGTTTGTATTTGAGTTTGGCAATTTGCACTTTACTCAGTTGCTCAGTTTTACTTTGGCTCGCTCTCTCTCTCGCTTTGGCAACATTGCAAGAGCAAAGTTTTTCAATTAGACCATCTCAAACCCCTTGGAGCGGAAGTGCCTGTCCTGACATTACTGTCCAACCAAAAAGCTCAAAGGGTTGTTTTCATTTTCATTTACTTAGTTTTTGTCGCCTCAGCCAGCTCGGCAATAATCAATGGGCAGCTCAATCAAAGCGGCACAGAATTCATGTCAAGCGTGAAGATAAGCAGCAGCCGTCTTTCTTTAGCTTAAAGTAACAAATTAATTAGCATTCATTGCCGCCCAATTGAGCTTGTAAATATTTAATTAATCGGCGATTTGTGCAAGCGCCCAAAATGCCAACGGCCAACGCAGGCAATCAATTAAAACTCTTGATGAATGACTGGAGAAGCTCGCTGTAAGGACTTAGTTCAAAGAACAAAGTGAAAAAAATTATAGTTAAAGTACCACAAACGCAAGTGGTTGACTAAAAGTTGACCTGTATCCAAAATGCAGACTAGTTTTGAACATATACTTCAATTATAATAATAAATTTAATATTTCAAGTTAGCTAGTTAGAAATATATTTAGCTAAAATTATAAAAAAAATGTCTTTAAGAAAATAAGAAAATACAAAAAATTCTAGTTTTTAATCAATTTTTTAAAGGCAATGAGAATTTAAAAATGAACAGTAAGTTGTGAAGGGTAATAAACAAAATCAAAAATTTATTTAAGAACAATCAAATGCTTATTTGTAAGCTTTTTTATAAATTTTGTGTAAGCTGAAAAACTTGTACAACATTTTTTCAAAATTTTAATTAAAATTGATAATAAAAAATAGTTTCATTTCAAAACTTTATTACAATAACTTTAAACTCGTATGGCTTAAATTCGAGCTTTCTTCCCAAATACTTTTAATACCAAATGGTTTTGATTTAAATAAAATACTGTTAGAATTTGCAATTTGGATAATTAAACAAAAATGGTTTATATTTGTTTAAAATTCTAAAAACCCCATTGACAATCTTAAAACTTAGCACACAAATTTTACTATATAAAATGTCTTATACATCAGAATATTGAATTTTCAACACTTTAAAGTGCATCTAAAACAAATAGAACTAAGTTAACGATCTTCTCAGCGTACTGAGAATCACCGAGAAGGGCTTTAAAATGCTTGCAAACATTACCTAGAATGCTCCCCAGGCAGCTTGTGTGCTGGCCAACATCAACATTCAGTCCCCCCAAGGACTTTAGCTAAAACAAACATACAACAACCCGCACACACTCACACACACTCATACATATACAGAGATGAACACACATGAGTCAAGTTTTAATTTGCTCGCTCTCTCATTTGTGAAAACAAAGTCACTTCGACACTCCACAACAAAAGATGCCAATTTAATCTAGTTCTAGTGCCTGCTGGCCACATGGGACACTTAAAACCACTGGGCACTGCCCGGACTGTGCACAGGAAATGACTTCAGTGCCGACCCAGCTGTTCTCTCTCTCTCTCTCTCTCTCTGTGTGTGTGTTGGTGTGTGTTGGTGTGAGGCTGGCGCCAGCAGGTAACTTCCGGCATAGTCAAATTGAAAATGGCATAGCATACCGCAGGGCGCCCAGCAACTCGGACAGCTGCTCTACTTTTGCGGGCAAAGTGTAAAGCTGTGAAGCTCCTCGGTGACTTGAACTGTCCAGTTGTGGGTTATGGCTAGTGTGTAGTGTGAGTGGTAGATTGTGGGCTGAAAGTTGTGCACTCGTAAAGTGTGACAAATTGAATTAATGCCGCTGCAAATGGCAAAGTCTTTGGCAAAGAGCTGCTCACCGTAATTGTTTAATACGCACTCTTAATTAAGGCCAGGCTCAGTTGAAAGTTGGCCAAGCAGCAAGGCAACAAGCTAGAGATGAGCGCGTGAGCGATTTTCGATCAGGTAACGTAAATTCACTATCAATATTTTGCTGTCACGTCACGCAACTACACAGCCTTTCTTAATAACAGCTAGAGATGGACACGTGATCGATATTTCGTTCACATAATGCATATTCACGATAAAAATTTGTCTGTCACGTCACGCATGCAATGTTATTTGATGTTTTTTAATGCTACTTAATATAAAAAGTTCAGCTTACACATAATTCAATTGTAAGTCATTTTTGTAGCAATATATTTATCGATAGTTAAAATTATCAATTATAATATATAAAATTTATAACTAAAATAGACTTTGAAGTTTTCTGATATGATTTTCTTGAAGTTTGCTATACGACCTATTCACTTTTGATCATGGGCTGTCACGCGGTCACGTCACGCACACACACGATCAGCTCTAGGCAGAGCTAAAGCTTTGCTTTAACCTCTACGTGAGCTCTTGAACTGCAACCCGCAGCACTTGACTTATGGCATGAAAGCGCAGACACAAATCTTTATGATGTGGCGCGCGGTTAAGTAAGAAAAACTACAGTTTCCACTTAAGGCCAGCAAAGCCACGTGCGAGACACACACACACACACACATGAATACACACACACACACACACACATACACACATCGTTGAGTCGTCGCCAAGTCGAAGGCGCTGCAAATGGCAACTGAAAGTGGACATTGACAAAAACGCAGAACTGACGCATTGTTGCGGCCATAACTCAGGACAGAAAAAAAGAAAATAGCAAGAACCTGTGCAGTGAGCGGAGAATCTTAAAGATAAATAAGCAGTCCGAGCGACGTGGCTGAACTTTGACCCCAAAAACTGGCCAAACCGCAAAGGGCAAAAAACGCTGGCAAAAAGGACGACAACGAGGACAACGATTATGACGCTGCGAGGACGCTCAACGAAGCGCAACTGATGAAGCCCACTTAGAGGAGGACGACGAGGTGTCCCCAGCACTGGACAGCGGTCAGTGCAACATTTGCCGTTGACAGAGTCGAAACGAAACGAAACGAAAGGCAAAAAAGCGTCCAGCAGCTGTGTGTGTACTACTTGGGGTCGTCTGGACAAACATTGGCCGTAGTCGTTGTCCACCGGACATGACCAAATGAAAATGTGTAGTCCTTGCCCCAAGGCCCGCGGCGCTGTTGACGCCGTCTCACAATTATTACTCCAAGTTTCCATTTGCTTTTGTGCTGCTGCGGCGATGTCTGGAGGTGCACACCAGGATTTCAGGATGCTGCCTGCCCCCTGCCCCCTGTCTCTGCCCCATCTCTGGCCCATCCTGTGCCTTCAACGGAGTTTGTAATTTCGCTTCCTGCGTCTCATTTTTCATATTTGGCGCACTTTGAGTGCCATTTGGCAACTGCAACCAGCAAGCAGCAACGGCAACGGCAACGGCAACAAGCCAAAGCCCAACAAGGTAAACAGACAATTTCTCAAGCGACTAATGCTGTGAGTTATTGTTCAAGTTCTCCACACCAGGACACAGGCACAAGGAGTGGGCTAAGTGCGCTATTAGACACTGGCAGAAACTCCATTTGAACAGCGCTTCTATAAGAGCAAACTACTTATATGACTTATGGGCTCGACTAGATTTCAAAATGCGAAACTTGGCAACCTGAACAAGCAACCTAGCCTATAGCTTAGATTTGAATTAATAAAATACAAACACTCTTAAATTGTAACAAATAAAAAGAGTATTGTGTCAACCAAAACAGGTTTAACAAGTAAATGTGCTCTAGTCGGGAAGGAACCCTGAGCCCAGTCATTACAAACACATACAAGCTGCAAGCAGTGCAAGCAGTCTCTTATTCATTATCATTCGTCTATAAGTTCCAGTTGAAAAAAATCCTTTGAAGTTCATCAAATTTGTAACTCATTTTGATAGTTTGTATCGATAGCACATACAAAGTAATAACATATGATAATAAATATTATAAATACAATTGTTTGTTTTTAGAGACATTACAACAACCAAAACAAGTGGGGAAGGATTATCTTCGGCGTGCCGAAGATTTTATACTCTTTTCGAACCTATAGGCAATTTTCACTCTGCCAACTGCACCACTGAAATTTCATAAGCTGTACAAAATCGTTTTGTTGCGTAACATTTTTTTTTTGTTCTAAGAATATTTAATTTATTGCCAGTTGTATAGCAGCTATAAATTATAGTGATCCGATCCGGCCGGCTCCACCTAATGTGATGTCTCTTTGAATAATAAGTATCAGTGCAAAGTTTCATCGCTATAGATTCAAAAACATGGGATATATGGCCAAAACCGACTTCGAGTTGTATGACAGCTTTAAGATATAGTGGTCCGATCCGCCGGCTCCGACCAATGTGCTGTCCCCTGGAATAATAAGTGTCTGTGCAAAGTTTTATCGCGATAGCTCAAAAACTGAGGGACTAGTTTGCATACATACAGACAGACAGACAGACGGACAGACAGACAGACAGACGGACCTGGCTAGATCAATTTGTATTGTCATTCTAAGCATACTGGCAGTAACTTTTGGGGGTCTCAGACGCTTCGTTCTATGCGTTACAAACTTGAGCACAAACTTAATATACTATTTTCTTCGAAAAGAGTATAATAACAAAGAAGCTGTGCAAAATGTAAACAACGCCAAGACTGCAGAAAGAAAACAAACAGCACAAAACAAGAAACACTATGAAAATGCATTTTTCAGCGCTTCTAGGACATTATAAACACAAAGTAAACATTCATTATGCTTTAAATAAACACAATATAATTATTATAATAACGCATCTCAATTTTAATCGTAGTTATTTGTGCACTGCATTACAATGGGAACACATCCGAAAAAAAAAGAGTTTCGTTTTACTTTGCATTCGTCTGTGAAAGATCTTTCTTCTCTCACTCTCTCTTTCAGAAGTTGCGTTCTTCCGTTACTCCGTCTGACGTAGGCAGTCAAGTCAGGAGTGAAAGAGACAGCGACAGCGATAGCGATAGTATGTGATCCTTGCTGGCACATTTAAGCGTTAAATACACAACATTACAATGTTTTCTTTACTACAAATATGATATTAAATTCATGACGCGCAAAATTTACCTTACGATTGAGAGACCAAAGGTAAAGCAAAGACAGGCTCCGATATTAGAACGAAGAGAGTGTTTTAAGAGAGAGCGTGAAGTCTACTCCACAAGCAGTGCGTTTAAGCAGTGCATTTCGTATGCTGAACAGCTACATATAAACAATTCCAAGCACAGCAAATAGAATCAAAATATTATTATTATTAAATTAATATTTAATCAAATGAACATTCGTAATTTAGATAGAGCTTGAGGCTGAATGCAAAATGAAAGAAAATGTTTGTATGCTGAATATAAACATTTTTCAGTGAAAATCGCCTCATTCGCAAAACATAAACAAAAGTTCATTGACAGTCGTCTCGTTTGTTGTGCTCTCAATGTCAAATTTGCTGACCTTTGCAAAGTGCAAAGTAAATGTCGAATATCGCACATACGACCTGTTGAAAATACAGAAACAGAAAACTTTTGCCTTGCGCTAAATGTCAAAAATGCAAGTGAAATTCTATACACAGACCGCCTACAAGATGGCCCAAAAGAGCGAAACAAGCGAAAACAAATTGAAACGTTTCGGCTGAAAAGAAAAGGAAAGAAAAGCGCCTAGCGAAAGAACGAAATAACAATACACAAAGAAAATGAATTTATTCATATATATTCGTATATATATTTATATTTGTGTGTGTGTGTGTGTGTGTGTGTGTATCTATGCCATGAAGGTCATATTAAATTGCTATAAAATTTTATCGATTTTATTTGCAACAAAAGAAAACGCGCTGCGCACAAGCAAGCACATCCTAACGAGGACACTGACACCGCAGCAACAACAACAACACCAGCAACAACAACAGCAATAAGAAGAAGAAGAAGAATAACAAGAAGAAGACAACAGTGGAGCCAGCTGGCAGCGACGGCAACGTCCGAGGCGCCTCGAGAGGCTGCTGCCAGAAAAATCCATAAAGAGGCGAAACGTTCTCTTTTTTTTGCCGCCTTTCTGCTTCTTCCTCTTCTTTTGCTAGCCAATTTGCAACGTTGGCTAATTAGAAAAGTTGGCTTGTCTGCTTAGGGGGCGGAGGGTGGGGTGGCAGCTGCTGCTGCTGCTCTACGCTCATAGGTGCGTGCGTCGCCATTTTTAAGCGCACGTGTCCGAAGGTGTTCGGTCTGCAGCTGTATTAGTGTATGCTCAGCCGGATAGCCAACTAACGCAAGCGCCCGTAATGTCACACCTACCGCTACGGCGGCAGAGACGCAACCATTGGCTGGCATAAATCACGTCCCCGTCGCGCACCTACAGCGCTGAGAGCACCGCACACACACACACACACCCATACACACATACACACGGAGACAGAGAGACACACCTTCCAGGCAGCGACTGGCTGGGCGGGTTAGCTGGCCAAAGCACCTGATGCTCTCCGCTCTCTGTCTCGGCTGGCTGCCACTGAGGTGGAGCCACTCGGCAGCGGTCTCATTTGTATTTACCTAAAGACGTGCAGCAGCAGCAGCAGCAGCAGCAGTAGCAGTAAAAAAGCAAAGGCAGCACAGATACACACGACAACTAACGAGCGACACGAAGCTGCTGCGTCTATGTATTTGTGTGTGTGTGTGTGTGTGTATGTGAGCACCTAACTGCGCTCAAAAAACTTGCACAGCAGCGACAAGGAGAGCAAGTCCTCACACACATACACATACACATACACAGACATAAAGCTAAGAGCAAGGTGTATGCCGAAAGTGAGACGATGACGATGACGACTGCGAGAACGGAACGAGCACAGGACTATATATACATATATATATTTATATATATATATTGCCATGACGTTGATGAAAGCACAGCAGCATCAAGGAAAAAGGAGCGCATGTGCTGGCCCCCAAAAAAAAATGTTATCATCATTCCATACATCACTTGTCTTATGTGCTAGCAAAAAATTTCGTGCAATATTAAGCATACGACGTGGCAGCCCACATAAATCCACCGTCGGTAGAAAAGAAAGCCAACTGCAAGCAGAGCTCAGCGCTCAGAGCTCAGAGCTCCACGCTCGTTGCTCGTTGCTCAGCAGTGAGCAAGCGAAACAAGGTGCTTGGCTTTGGTTGGCTGCCAACATTCCACACACCTTAACGGTAACGGTAAACGTGCGAGCGAGCCAGCAAGCAACAACCTGTCTGTGATGTGTATACGTACGTGCATGTGTATGTGTGTGTGTATGTGTTTGTGCTTGTGTGGAGCGAGAGAGAGAGAGCGAGAACGCAAACGCACGAGGCCGCAACGAATGAGCAAACGGAGGCGAGAAGCACCGTTACTACGTGCACGGCTGCAAATAAACGCAAAACAACTGCCACTTGCGGTTAGGCAGCAGTCGGGAGCAGCAACAGCAGCAGAATCTGAATCAGCAGCAGAACGAGCAGCAGAGGAGCCGGCAACTGAAGACTCAAGCTGACTCCCGAGTCTGACTGATGGCCAGTTATACACTTAGAACAAAAAGCGGAGATCCGAAATGAAGAATAAGCATTTAATCTTTATAAATATATATTTTTTAAATTAACACAATTATCTTAACTTTAACACTACTCAATGTTGGATATTGTTAATTTGTAAAGTATAACAAAACAATTGACTTAATAATATATATTTTCAATTTGATTGAAATTCTGTTGTGTATTTATAATTTCTCTTTTATTTATTTATTTCTATTTATCTGTCTTTATTTTTTTATAAGTAGTTATTTCATTATAGTTATTTTCTTATTTTGCTTTAATTTATATTTTATTTTATACTTAGATTTTTGTTCGCGAAAGTAGAACAATGTTATTGGTAGTAGAAGAATTCTATGAAATATAGAACATCATTGATAGACATTTGTTAGAGCTACGAAGCGAAAGATTGCGGCTTAAATCACAGCAAAGTATTAAGATTTTTAAATTATATATTATTTGTTCTCTTAAATATTGTGTGAAATTATAAAATGTTTACTCAATACTCTTAATAATTGTGGAAAGAAAAAATATTCTTAAAAAATGGCAACATATTCTATATTCTCGTAATAAATGGATGCAAAATTATGATGAAAACTAGAAGAAATCGTTCTTAAAACAATCTTAAGATACGAATGCTAAATGTAAAATTCTCTTGATCTACAGCTCATTTCGTTCTATTTAAAACTATTGTTTTTTTTTTACTTAGTGTAGCAACATCATTTCGTAGGGGGTAGTGAGGGACAGCACACGGCAGGTGGCGCTGCTTAGCTGGTGTGCGAGCGAGAGAGCCGACGAAGCCAATGGCACCTACAAGGGCAGCTCGCACTGCTCTCGCCAACAACACGAGGCGACGCTGCTAAAGACGATGCGACGACGACGACGCTGACGAAGACCAACACCTAGAACAGGTACACACACACACACACACGCACACACACACACAAGCACAGTAGAGAGGCACAGCTGTACATACCGTTCGTTATGTATGGTTAGCGGGTTGAGGTTTCACTGGGGTGGGAAGCGTTGCTTTGCGCAGGTAGATTGGTGGATGCGTAAGGTATATTATATACGGCACACACACACACACACACACACACATACACGACACGTGGCCGCAGCGGCAGCGGTGTGAGGAGGCAGGCACATGCGCATTAACTCAAGAGAGTGAGAGCGCAAAGAAACATGTTAACTGGCAGCGCTGTTAGCTAACACAGCCACTGCTAACACTTAACATTCACCAGCACTGTTAGAGCGCAGGGGAAATGTGACTGTTAACCCAAAATGTAGCTGCTGTTGCGCTCTATTAAACGTAAATTCATAAATAATGTTAAGTGTGCACAATAAAATACAAGCGCACTTCTTGCTTTTGTATATATATTTATGTGTGTGTGTGTGTGTGTGTGTATAGTTGCATTACTTTCCAAGTCAATTGCACGAGACATTGACCCATAAACGAATTAACATAATTGTTGGTGCTTGGCGCTTTATTCTTGAGAACGCCGCTGGACATTCAAATCGATGCGTTGCAGGATAAAAGTTGAATTCAGTTTTCATATCGAAAGTAGATAAGAGAAAAGTGAGTGAAAGCTACGGAGACTTTAAGAATTTTGCAAATAATGCGTAATATTGCATAACTAAGAGTACGTTAAGACATACCTATTACAGAGATATTTAATACTGAGCTATAAATCGCTGTAAAATTTAAATAAATTTAACCCATACCCAAAAGAAGATTAATTGTAATTCATTATTTGCAAGCCTTGCAAAAATTGTTTAAAACAAATTTATGCCTGGAAACACAACCGAATTATATTTATTTATCATTATTTATTTGTTATATATTTTTATTAAAATCAAATCAAATTTTTTCAGTATAAAACTTTTGATCATCAAATATGATTTAAAAATGTTGTATAAATATTTTTAAGACCGAAAAAATTACACATTATAAAAACTATAAAAAAAACTAATTAATATAATTATTACATATTTATTATTTATAATTACTAAAATAAAACGGTGTTTCAATTTTCATCAGCATTACAACATTCATTCAGCAAACATGGCTCAAAAATGTTGTATAAATATTTTTTAGAATTTAAATATAGACATTATGAGCATAATAAAAAAAATTTACTATAATTATTACAATTATTATTACCATTTACTTATTATTTATATTTCTTTAAATAAAATATAATAGTCGTTTTATCAATATAATTTTAAATTTAACTTTCATGCACAAAATTTGTTATAAAAATTAAGAAATTGAATATAAATATTTTGAGCACGACAATAAAATATAAATGGTTTATTAAAGTTCGTCTTTCACTATCATTGCAAATCATAAAGCAATATAGCAACTAAGATAAATTAAAACTCCAACAAAAGCATGAAGTAAATGAAAATAAAGAAGCAGTAAGCCAAAATAAGAAAACCGTAAATGATTTAAGCGCTTATCGGGCAAAAAAGCAGTGAGCTGAAAAAAAGCAAACCAAGGAAGTGGCAAAGAAAGCGTCGAGTGAAGCTTAAATCAAATGCTTGTAGGTGATTATGCAGCATAATTTATGCAGACGCCAAGGACAACAAGGAAGACAAGGACGACAAGGAGAACAGAGCTGGCGGAAACAATGGACAGCAAAATGTGGCAACCTGCGCAGCTGAAACTGATTTAATTAAGCAGGTGATTAAAGTTGATGCCGGCTATTTGTACCGAGCAAAACAAAACAAGGACTCGTCGGCGTCTCCGTGTTGCTGTTGCTGCCCATTTCCGCCGGAAGTCAGCGTATAAAGTGCGCGAAAAGTTTGGCGTGCAAAGGGCAGCGGTAAATTTTGGATTCTACAATGCAAATGCGACGAGTCCTGACTCCTGGTTCGGGTCCAGGTCCTGCGGGCACAACTTTTACACTTTTTGCTCGCATATATATATTTTGCTGTTAATTGAATATTGCAGGCGCTTGTTGTTTGTGTGTTTGCCAAAGGTCGAAAAGTGAAATCAGCGGTAATTAAAATTCAATTAGAGCAACAAAAACAACAACAGCTGTTGCTTATGGCCAACTATCGTCATACATATCTATGGAAGGCAATTACAATTGGCAACACTTAATTGGCAGCCCCTCAAAAAGCAGCGCCGTGTTAATGTAATGGCCAACAATTTACGTCAACTTAATGCCCCCCATTTGCTACTGAGTGTGAGTCAGTTAGTGCATGTGTGTGTGTGTGTGCGAGTGTGTGTGTGTGTGTTGCTTCATTTACTGCTCCATTTCTCGCACCACTCGAGCCTAGGTAAGATTTATGTATATGGTGGGGGCAGTTGTGTCAATCGCTGCTAGCCGCCTCAAGTGTGCAACGCAATTTAGTGAAAATATCAAATTTCCCACTCACACACAAATACTAATACACAACACAAACACACGCAACACACACTTCTTTCTTTTTTTGGCTTGCTTGCTGGACGTAGAAAAGTAAACAGAAGGTTAATGGATTTGACACACGGTTCAACATCAGGGGCAGAGCTTCTACGGCACTTGTGCGTGAAATGGATATGCTTTCAGGCCATACACACAACACACACTCCCACACACACACACACACACACACACACATACACACACTCTTACACACACGCGCAGCTTCAACAAACGGTAAAAGACGCTGAAGTTGTGCCATTTTTGCTACTCCGGTTTCACGTTATCTGTGTTATTTTTTGTGGCATTCCAAAACACTTTAACACGAACCACAGCGGTAAGATGATTGGAAACTCAAATTCCATAAGAGGTGTTAGAAAGCAAGTTACAATCTACAATTTAAAACTAAAACAAATTTTAGAAAATATTTAAAAATACAAACGCAACTTTAGCATATTCATTTGATAAGCATTAAAAGTATTATAATTTAAAAAATATATATATAAAATATAATACTTAAAAATTAGATTTAAAATTGTATATTTAAGACTATTTGAAATTCAAGAATCTGGGGGTATTTAAAATGTACATTGGTCCAATATTTGTGACAAGGATGGGGAAAAACCCAAAACAAAAGACCAATCAGACAAATTAACAATTTTATGGGGCAGTTGGACAACTTATGTTATCAGATTATTTCTATTTTGACCAACCAAACTTTATATATTTAATTTATTTATTTATTACCAACCAATAACTGTCGATGCTCATAGTAAATAAACATCAAATTAATAATTAATGGTTCTTTCAAATGTTAAAAAATAAAGAATTGCAAATAAAAATATAAAGTTATGGCTAATTTAACTGGAAATATATCGTGAATAAAAACTTAAAAGAAAACTTAAAAAAAAAGCAAGTATGTACATATGTTTAAGCACAGTTCATAAGAATCTTGTTCTGCTCATGCCAAATTCAAGGTACATTTGTCTGTATATTGTCGGCAGGAGCAATCCTGCTGCTGCTTGTGTTGTTTAAACTTTCACGGCACGTTCGCCACGCACTGGCAAAGGCCAGAAACGAAAGGCAAGTTCCAATCAGACACCAAAGTCGTCCTGGCACTGACTGACAATTGGCCAGGACGCCAGGACATGGGGCGATGCTCCCCAAACAGAAAGAAAATAAAGAAACTGCAACTGTTTACAAATTTGTGCGCAGTTTTTGCGCCAATTTCGATGGTCCCTTGCTCTTTTGCTGCTCCGCTCCTTCGCTGTGCACTGCATCCGAATAAATCATGTGTGAAGGTGTCCTAGCTACCGCAGGCAATCTGCGCCACTGACAGTTTTAATGCCGCATGAAGTCCTGCCATCCTGTACCGGCTTTGCACCCAAACTTTTATGATTTCCTACTGTGTCCTGTGCACAGGACTCCGCAGCCCCCTTGATTTTTGTTTTTTTTTTGGGGGGGGCTACGTGCGTGGCTCTCGAACTTGTGGCATATGTGTGACGTTTCAATATCCTGTTGCGTGATTTTTATTTTCATATTTTTTATGTTGATTTTGGCTTTCTTTTTGTCTGGTTTGGTGGGGGCAGTTACGTGAAGAGTCGCAAGTCACAAATCAAAATGCCTGCCATTGTTTGTTGTTGTTTGTTGCCTTCATATTTTGTTGGGTTGTTTTGCTACGTTTAGGCCTCTGAGCTGTCTACTTAGCCACGGCCTAGTTGGGCTTGGAGTGGCGTTTAGCAGGGAGCTGAGTCAGTGCCAACATAGAGGCTCAACAGCAGCCAATAAATCAGAATATATACAGATTTCTTTTTTCGGGTTTGGTCATAACTTGATTTTTATCCTATTTTGTGTTAGTTGTTGATTTTGTAATTTATGTCACGGTGTGTTTCAGTGAGTGGAATGCTATGAAAGTTGGCAGGGGATTCAGTTCTATATATTTAAGCAATTGCCTTTTGAGACTTCAAATTCAAATTGTGATAAATTCAAGAAATGCTTATAAAAAGCTTTGAGAAATTATTGAAGAAATAATAAGCTTACACAAAAAAAATTATAGTAACCTAAATTCCATATTTGTAGTTTTATTTAGGTGAACAATATTATGCAAATTACAAACATAATAAATACAAAATAAAAACAAATAAAATCAGAAGGATTACAAATTTTTAAAAATTCTGATAAAAGTCTCTGTATAAATATTACTAGAGAGTTATAAAAAATCATATAATCATTCTTAAATCATAAAATAGCTTAATTAGACCTTAAATCCTTCAAACATGCATCCTTATTGGTACAGTTTGAAGTTCCTTGCAGTCCAGCCATGTCAATATTTTAATATCCATTTGGTGTAGCTGCAGCAAAAAGTTTTCCAATACCATTTACCATAATTCCACTTTGCACATTGACACCTAACCAAAAGTCATTCAAAAAAAAGGGAAAGACAAGAGCTGTTTGCCAGCTGAGGAGCACATATATACATACATATACATATATATATATTGTCGAACTGAGTAATAGCTAGTAAAAAATTGTGAAAAGCACTCCAATGTTCAACTACACTGCTGGACATGGACACTTAACTGACAATGTCTGACCTTTTCAACAACTGGACGAGCTCGAGGCCGAGGACCAAAAGCAACCGACGACAGGACGAAAAGTAAAAGCAAATTTTGACAACAACAACAACAACAACAGCAACAATATAAGAAAATAAAAAAAAACTGCTACATATAAAGCAAGAAACAAGAAATAACTAAAAATTGATGCATGCACAAATGTGTGTGGCTGTTGAGAGGAGCAGGGGGCAGGGGAAGGGGGTGATTGGTCCTGTGAAATACTTACGTGATGTTTAAGTTGCTAGTGTGTGTGTGTGTGAAGGTCGCAGGGAGGGCAGCAACAGCAGCGGCGACACAGACAAAGGCAAGAGACAAGTCAAGTCAGCGCATTGCTGCATACAAAACAAGTAAGAGTGCTCGAATAAAGACTGCACGACTGGTAGATACCCTGAATCCAGACCTAACATGCATTCATAGTCTAAACAAACATACTCATACTGCAAGCAGTGCAAGCAGTACAAGCAGCTTAAGTACTGTTCACTATGAAAAGATTAATCTTAAGCCACTTCTGTGTGGGCTATAAAACTGCCAATACAATGTGTGTACAAACCAAATTGCAAGCTCATATCTTAAGAAATTAGTCTCTTACACTTTTCGGCAGTATGTGTGGGTAGTATCCGAAAATTCAATACTTATCAACATGTGCTTGCTATTTGAGATTATACATGCCCAGTTTCATGCCACTATCTCTAAAAACTTTGCAGTTATGGCCAAAAAACGCTTGTCTGAAATGGAAATTTATCGATATCTTTTAAACGGGACGAGTTATCGATAAAAGATACAAACTTGATCTGACCAGGGACTACAAGAACCTATATTCCAAATATGTAGTGTCTAGCTCTTATAGTATCTGAGACAGACGGACAGACAGCCAGACAGACATGGCTAGATCAACTCGATCAAGCATATATATACTTTATATAGTAGAAGATGCTACCTTATGCCTGTTAAATACATTTGCACATCTTCATTACACCCTTCTTATCCATTTCCTGGGTATCAAAAAGGGGCCAAGACTCGCAGGCAGAACACACAGGACACAGGACAAAGTCTTGGCGTTTTGGCGTCTGCTTTTGTGTCACAAGTTGCCAGCCAGCCAAACACACGCACACACACTCACGCACACACACTCACAATCCCAACTGGAGTGTCAAACTTTAAAACTGGCAAAAGTTGTGCCGTCTGCCCCAACTACGTGAGCCAGGAGCGCAGTTGTTTGGCGCTGTCAACAGCTGCATAGACACGCGCCAGTTCAATATTGATGCCAACTTTTGAAGGGGAAGCAGTCAGCGATTAAAAGCGCATTTAAAGGCAAACAGCAGAGCAAAGCCCAAAGCCGCAAGCTGCAGCAGCCCCCAAACACAAATTGCCCCCAAATGAGCCTCCAGCCTGCAAGTATGCTACAATAAACTGCAGCATGTATGTGTGCGATGTGCGTGTGTGTGCGTGTGTGTGTATGTGTGTGTGTGCACCGGTTGTTGCGTGTTTACGCAACGTAACCAAAGTCAAAACCTCGATTAGGATTCAATCTGCTGCGGGCAACACTCGCAATTGCTGTTTGTCGTTGTTGTCCTTGTGTCGTAGTCCTTGTTGCTGCTGCTTTTGTTGTTGTTGCTGTTGCTGTTGTTGCGCCGCAGGTCAGCAGCAAAGTCAAACCGATTAAAACGCACACTCGCACACACATGTGCACATGTGTGTGTGTGCAATGCTTTTGTGTCCATAGGTATTCTTCAAGGGGCAATTAACTGCGACGCGCCCGAAAGTATGCAGCAAAAAAGTGACGGACGCAAAAATAGTGCCTGCGTGTGTGTGAGAGTGTGTGTGTGTGTATATGTGTGCGGGGCTTGCATAGATTAGATTTTCGTGCCGCGCCACTGGCAAAATATTTGCACTGGCAGCAGCTGCCGAAGGGACCGCAACACAGTGCCATAAAACAGCCATTAACGCCAGGAGTCCTGCCAGAGTTTTTTCTGCATGTTGTTCGCTTTAAAGCGCTTGAATGTTGAAAGATGCTGCTGCTGCCAGTGGCTGTCAGCAACATGCGCATCCAATTGCAATTAGCCAAGGTGCAAGCGAAAACCCAGCAGCCACAAGTGGGCGATGCGAACACGAAACCAATTTAAAACAGCGCCAAGAAAAAAAGGCAAAAAATAAGGATATATTAATATACTCAAGGCGTCGACGTAGATGTCTTGGAGGAGGCGTGGGGATTGGGGGGCGGACCACGCCCAGCTGCTCGAGCTGCGTCTGCCGCAAATTAATTTGCCGAGTGTCTTTTGCAGCAGGCCGCGGACATGGCCGAGTCCTTGAGTCCTTGAAGGTTAAGCCAAACGGGTAAGCAACTGCGTGTCTGCGTATCTGCCACATGTATCTCGGCATTACAATTTCAATCTGTGGCGCAAACAATTCATTTAGGGATACTTTAGAAAAGTATCTCAATCTCGGCCATCATATTCCTGTTTAAATAAAAAACGTCTCCAGCAAATCGTTTGTGGCAAATAAAACAAGTGGGAAAGGAATATCTTCGGCGTGCCGAAGATTTTATACTCTTTTCGAACCTTTAGACAAATTTCATTCAGCCAACTGCAGCACTTTCATATGCTGTAATAATTAGTTTTATCGCGTGGCATTTATTTCTTTTTTTTCTACAAATATTAAATTTTTTTACAAACTACAAGATATAGTGGTCCGATCCGGCCGGTTCAGATCAATGTGCTGAAATTTTGAATAATAAGTATCTGTGCAAAGTATCATCGCGATAGCTTTGAAAACATGGGATATATGGCCAAAACCGACTTTGAGTTGTATGGTAGCTATAAGATATAGTCATCCGATCCGGCCGGCTCTCATCAAGGTTATGTATGTTTGAATAATAAGCACCTGTGCAAAGATTCATTGCGATAGCTTTGAAAACATGGGATTTATGGCCAAAACCGACCTCCAGTTGTATGGCAGCTATAAGATATAGTGGTCCGATCTGGCCGGTTCCGACCAATGTGGTGTCCCTTTGAATAATAAGTCTCTGTGCAAAGTTTTATCACGATAGCTCTAAAACTGACGGACTAGTTTGCATACATACAGACAGACAGACAGACAGACAGACAGACGGACATGGCTAGATCATTTTGTTTTGTCATTCTAAGCATACTGGCAGTAACTTTTGGGGGTCTCCGACGCTTCCTTCTATGCGTTACAAACTTCAGCACAAACTTAATATACTATTTTCTTCGAAAAGAGTATAAAAAGACAGAGAAGAGAATGTAAGCCGCAGCATATCAAATTACCCAAGCCAGATGACAAAGTGCGTGGCATGTGGCATGTGGCATGAGGCATGAGGCAGGATTGGGGCTGGCTGCCAAGGTGTAGTCAGCTACTTGATAAGTGCCTGCCTTTGAGCTGAGGGGCGGCTTTTGCCTTACGATGCGGTTGACCAGTTTGCCGCATTTGATGCGATGCTGAAAAATTGTTGCTAATTTTTCAACTCAAGAAGTTATCCGCGACTATCGCATTGCAAAGGGGGCTTAAGTGAAAATGCTTGGCATTTTAATATTATTAGAGAAGAGCCAAAGTAGAAGGGATCATGTTGAAAGCCCGTGCAACAAGCTCAGCACGAGACAAACATAAAACTTACAAATGATTGTCAAACAAATCAGTGAACTCTAAAGGGATTTCAGTTGATGGAGTTCTTATGATTAAAGTGTTGTCTATATATACTGCTGAGGTATCTTTGAGTTTATGTAGATTGTAAGCTATATTAGCAGGTAGAAAAGCAAGTGTCGTAAATAAATATAAATCAATTGGGATAGGATTATCTTCAGCGTGCCGAAGATTTTATACTCTTTTCGAGTCTATGGTTAAATTTTACTAGCTTATATTTGTTTTGCATACTGGAGGTAAGCTTTGGGGATTTTCGACGCTTCCTTCTATGCACTACACACTTTAGTAACAACAATTTCCGCTTCAAAAGTGATTTTTTGTACCCTAGAAATTCCCTTTGAAGACTTTAAATTGTCATAGCTTTTCCAAAACTGAACAGATTTTGAAGCACCAGACCAATTTGTTCATGGTTTCCCTCTTATTTTATTCTACATTTAAGTTTTATAAATTTTTGAGAATTTCATTATTTGTAGTTTTTTCCGAAAAAAAGGATAGGGTCCCCCCTTACTGTTTTAGCAAAAAAAAAATTTTCAAAAAATAGAATCGTGAAATTTGATTTTTAATCGATTGTGGGTGTCACAATTAGTATAAAAATTTACTTGAAACCCAATGTCGGGATGGCTCAGTTTTTGGCCTAAAAACATGCCAAAATTATCAAAAATTTTAGCTTGTAAAATTTATTTTGCCCTTCGAAAATTTTAAACTGTCATAACTTTGCCAAAACTGAACCAATTTGTACGTTTATGCTATATTTAAGTTTTATCACATATATTATTTATTTATTTATTTCATAGATGGTTTAACTTAAAAGCTTCAGCTAACTAATTATATGCATATATTTTAAGTTGCACAAGAACACAAGCATTTAATGTCTGATACAATAAGCACATATTTTGCCTTTGCTAACCAATCCTTGCATATGCTAACCGCACTTACCCCAAAGGACAACAGACTCTGCACCTTTGCTGACTTCAATGTTGCATTTGTTGTTGCTGCTGCAGCAGAAGCAACAACTGTTCATTGTCTTGTAAAAGCAGCCACAGAGGGCAGCTTTCCCCTTGTCAACTAAGCAGCCACAGAAAAATGTTGCCAACATATTTTGCACAGTGTTTGCTTACGCACACACTCACACACCAACACACACACACACACACACACACATAGATAGCGTCGGCAACAGACAGCGCAGATGAACGACTTGAGGGATTTTGCTGAAATGACATTTGGCTCCACATGTGACAGGCAGCCAGCCAGGCCAAAAGCAGCAACAACAACAACAACAACAAATGGCTGCAGCAGTTGGCATTGAAAAAAGCAATTTAAGTCAAGTACAGACACACACACACACACACACACACACTCATATGCTGCACACCTATACACATACAGACATGCAATCACGCACACACGCATGCCAATTGCTATTGTGGTCTCTCTCCCCCCTCTCTCTCCCTCTCTGTCTCTCTCTCTCTCTCGCACTTCTCATTCCAATGGGCAAATTTTGATAAATTGCCGCTGTTACCTTTCGTGGAATGGATCCGAGTGGAGCAGCATGGATCCATATGTCGACTGTTGTCTCCACATCGTGTGCAACTCAATTTGCAGAGCTGAAATCAAGACAAATGCGTTAAGCACAATTACACTATCTTAAAGCTAGCTATGAGACTACTCTTAAGAAGTAGTGGCAATTAAGTTTAGCATCAACTTAATTGCATTAAATAAATTCAATGTCTTGAAAGCTTTGCTAATTTATTATAATTTAATAAGAAATTAAATATGTTTAAAGCTTTGCTAGTCTATAGTAATTGATTTTACAAAAATTATATATATTTATTGCTTTGCTACATTTTTAGTAAAGTAAATTCGTTATTGCATTGTATACAAATTTTCAATATCTATAAAGCCTTGCTAGTAGTCTATTAGTAAAGTTATAGAGTAATTGATTAAAAAACAAAATTAAATATATTATAAGGTTGGCTATCAGTAAAGTTATAAAGTTATAGCATTCTACATCAATTTAAATAGATTTAAGAATTTGCCACTCTATAGCGTAAGCAAAAGTATTTAAAATATATTTTTAAGAATTTATTTCAGTGCACCGCTAACACAAATAAAAATTATAAATTCAACAAAATATATTTATTATATTTTATTTACTATTCTTTATTTATTGCCAAATTATTTAATGCTCAGCTTACTCATATTACAACATTTATTACAGTTTTAATAAACCGAACCAGTTTAAAAACGGAGTTCCGAAAAACGGTTCACGAACCGAACTAGTTTGCAGCCCTGATTATATATTAGTGGCATATTCAATGACATCTTGTAAATTTGTATTTCTTGTATAATTGATGGTTTTCTATATCGAATAAATAAATATTCTCAAGCGACATATTCAGGTATGTATTTTACCAGTCATAATAATCAATCTAGACTCGAATTAACATCGAAATCAAAATGGAAGTCAAGAACTTGCCAAAGTACAAAAGTTGTGTTGGGCAAACTTTGGCAGCCAATCGACAAACAGGCGAAAAGCTAGCAAAACGATAAATCTATGAAATTATTAGCAGCGGCCAGCGAAATCGAGTTGAAAAGTTCGCTGCTGCAACGGGAGTAGGATCGGGAGCAGGAACAGGAGCAGGAACAGACGATGCCAGTCGATGCGAGTCGTGATAAATGTGCAAGGAGTCGAATGTGTGTGGAGCTAATTGAATTTAATTGCCCACTTAATGGTGCACTGAGCTGAGTGCGAGCAACTAGCAAGAAAAGAAAAGTAAATCTTGTGTGAGCTACGCTTTGCCATTTCAGTGGACTTGACCAAAGTCAAGTGCAGCTTTAATTAAGCTGTATACAATAATAATAATCATAATAAATATAGAAAAGATATTTCTTTCAAGTTAACTTGAACTCAATTCGGTTTATAGAACATTCCAAAGGTAACATACAAATTGCTTCAAATTGTATATGTTGTATATGTGTAGATTAATATTGAACTAAATTAAACTTCAGTTTGCAGCTTTAATTGAGCTGGATAAGATAAAACAAAAACAACAAGTGGGGAAAGCTTATCTTCTATACTCTTTTCAAGTCTGTGGATGGATTTCACTCGCATATAGTTTAATTTATGCATTTGCTTCGAAAAGTGTATAATAACAATATACCAAAAAATTCCCATTGAAGAGCCAAAACTCACAGAACTTTGCCAAAACTGAACCGATTTTGAAACTCCAACCCAATTTGTTCAAGTATGTTACTCTTATTTCATTCCACATTTAAGTTTTATCCACTTTTGAAAATATATTATTTTTTACTTTTTTCCAAAAAAAAAGATGTACTTTATTATTTTCAGAAAAAATTTTGATTTAAAAAAATATAATCTTGAAATTTTATTTTTTATCGATTGTGAGCATCACAATTAGTATAAATATCCATTAGAAAACCGGAAAAATGTAATTGAACTTCTTGCCATGAGGCTTACATTATCTAATCAGCTAAAAGCTATATGTGCGTTTTAAAGGAGGTTGGAGACAAGGTTTATTAAACATTTGATCCCTCTCGTAAATCCACTGTGATATGGCTAAAAGAAAATGTCTGAAAAAGCTATTTGATAAGTAATGCGAGAGTAGTTACCCAGCTTGTGGCCAATCATAACTGGGCAGGATCCATGGTACGAGCGCACATCAAAGTCGTAGCTTCCCGGCACCAAGTTGTGCCACAGAAGCATTTTGCCCCGTTCCGGCTGCACCACCACATCCAGATCGGGAAAGACAGTCGCACCACCCCGCTCCACATCATTGAGCTACCAAACCAATTGGGTAATCAAAGTAAACATCTCAAGGATATCGCACTTACATAGAAAACCAAAGTTGCCATGCGATCGTCGTGTAAACCGGGTAACGTAGAGTTGAAGAAGTCATGATGGATATTAAAATGTCCGCCAAATCCGTATTTTAGCAACTGTATCTCTCGCTGCGATCGCCAGCCGATCAGCAGATCCGACATGTCCGCAACGCGTCTGTGAATCCGACGCAACAGCTTCGTCTCCCACTTGCTATCCCTTGGCAGGGATAACCAAGCACCGCTCACAGTCCTTCTAGTCGATATGGCTGGCCTATTATTGGCACCCTTAACTTTCGAGCGTTCCAGCTTTGGCTCACCCATTCGATGCAGCCCGACCATCTCCGAATCGTAGATGACATCGTGGAAGACAACAATGTAGGGATCCAAGGACAATTGCTCCATTTTAAAGGGCGCCAGACGCAAAAACTCCAACGGACTCGTTTTGTAGGAGCAAAGTAGCCGCGTCGGCTTTGGCTTGTGATTTGGATCACAGGCTTCGATGAACACATCGTCAAAGTGGTCCATATATGTATCGTTAACTTCTTCTGGCACAGGGAATTCCATATAGCTCGCAAGCAGTTCCTCAGTTCGGGATCTCAATTCGGGCTCATCCATGAGCACAGCTCGAGCCAGCTCCAAGTTACCTTATGGGGAGGTAGATGGACTAAAAGGTGTTTCAAAAGTAACAAGTAAGAGTGTTCTAGTCGGGAGTGCTCTAATAGCTGATACCCTGATACTTATCTATCAGTGTACATATAAACAAACACATGCTGCAAGCAGTGCAAGCAGTTTAAGCTTTGTTAGCTTGCTTCTTCACTGAGCCCCACACTATGGAAAGCCAAATCTTAAGCAACTTACCTAGAGCGGTAAGAGATCTGGCCAGGAACGAGGATATAGCGCTGCGCGACATATTCAAATGGATAAAGAGTTCCTCCTCAGACTGATCCATTATATTTCTAGCCGTTAGGAACCATTTCGAGGCATCTTCCAACTCCACCACTCTAAAATAGTGCGTTCCTATCTCGAAGCAATCAAGCAGCGAAAGCTTTGCACTTTGATCGAATGATTAGAAAGTGTTAGGCAATACTCAAAGACAGTCATCAGTTTGAATACCCACTCGTATTGGACGCCATCAAGCAAACCATTGGCCATATCCGCCGGTGAGAGTCCAAAGGACTTTTGTATGCGGTAAATGGCTGCTGTAGCCTCGCCAACATCGTCGACTGTCGGCAAATGGGAGCGCATTGCCTTTATGTAATCAATTTGCGCTGCATATTGATAAGGATTAAGCTTAGACTTAACTGCTTCTAGTCTTAGTCTCTCTCACCTTGACCGACTGGCTGCTGCATGAACCTTTCCAGGTGGGGCCAGTCGGCGTTCAAATGACGTATCAGCGAATAGATGTGCAGCGGATTGGAGAGGTACTCCTCCTCACGATCCTCGGCTGCCTGCAGAGGCTTCCCCAACTCCTCCGCCAAACTGCAATGATCAGTTAGAAGCTGAATGATGACTGCAGAATGATATTTACCTCCTGAGCGTATCCACCTTCTCCTGCAATTCGTCTATATAGTCGTTGAGGTTCAAGTTGAGCTCCCTGCTCTGCTCGAGCAGCTGCAGCTTGTCCGTCATGGATGTTGCGTAACTTCTTTCGAGAGTAGCTCTACTCGATTGAGTCAGCCACATGGCTACAATTAAGAGCAGCTGCATCATCCTTGATGTTGATCTGATGAATAGTTCACTCCAACTACCATTAAATGACACATTTTTAGTTGGTGCTTAGAGCGTGACGAAAGGATTTGCCATGCAGCAAGGTGGATTAAAATTTTCAACTTGCAGCTGCTAATGATACATTTTTTTAATGCAAAACAGCTAGTACATTTTATTAAGTTAGAAAAGGTAAAACTATAGAAAACAATAGAAATAATAAGCAAGTTAACTTAAGAATCCTTGATTCATTTCTCGGGAAACATGAACTTGACTATGACTGCAATGAAAAAGAGTTGTTAAGCAATAACCTTTTGGCATGGGAATTGATAGCAACTTACCCATTCGCTTGCCCACCACATTGGGGCACATGGTGATCTGGAAGTCGCCCTCATTGAAGACGATCAATGCTTCACCTCGACGTGGGAAGACGGACATCTCGTGATTGGCAATAGTGACGGCACCGCCCAGAGCCATATCGTTGAGCTGCCACAAAAGATGGGACTATTAGGAGCAGCTACATTTTAGCTGTGACTTGGCTGTGACTTACAAATAAAATGGCTGTGGCCTCGATATCATCGGGATTGATAAGCTTCAGCTGCAGGGGAAACAGAATATTGCGTTTAATGTAAAAATTGTAAGGCATCCATTGCAAAATGGGAAGGATTATCTTCGGAGTGCCAAAGATTTTATACTCTTTTCGAATCGTTTTGCTATTTAAAACTTAGATGAGTAATAACTATATTCTAGTGTAAAAGGAAATTAAAGGCGATAGATTAAAAACATGGGCCAAAACCGATTTCCCATTATATGGCAGCTATAAGATACAGTGGTCCGATCCGGCCGATTCCGACAAATGTGCTCTGCCTCTAAGTATTAAGTCTCTGTGGAAAGTTTCATCGCGATAGCTCGAAGAATGAGAGACTAGTATCCATACATACAGACAGACAGACAGACGGATATGGCCAGATCAATTGGTTTTGTCAAACTAATCATATTGGAGGATTTGAAGCAAATAAAATACAAGTAGCTTGTACTTCACCTTGTGCAGATCGAGTAGATTGATGGGATCGCTCGGTCCATACTCGAAGACCAGCAGATTCTTCAGATGCCGATTGTATCCCGCCATATCCGCCACACGTTCCCCTATCAGCCCCGTCACCCGGCTGAACTTATCCGAGATGGAGCAACCCTTGACGCCCGAGGGAGTCGCCAAAGTAGCGCTGGGCGGACAACGTGCGAAGGCATCCTTGATGTGTTGGATCTCGCTTTCGTAGATGCCCTCCTTGTAGAGCAGCACGTACGGTTCGTACAGCAGCTCCTCCAGTCGCAGTGGTGCCATTCGGAGGAAGGGTGTCACAATCGTATTCAGCTCGCACACCAATTGCGTGTCACGTATGTAATTGCCCCTGCAAAGCTGCTGCAGACCACTGACCACTTTTGCAGGCGCTGGCAAAGGAACTGCACGCTCCTGGGGATTAGCAAACACCTGCTGATATTGCAGCAGCTCCTTATTCTCCGGCTGCAGATCGAGAGCTTTTAGGAGCGCATCGATTGCCTCGACTCGCATATCTGCGGGCAGATTCGCTTCATTAGTTGCGCCTTTAGCTGGTATAGCTGCCAAATCGCATACTTACTCAGCTTGTGGAAGACCTTGAACTGCATTTCATAAACCCGCCAACGAGGCACGCCCAGCAGATTATTCTGCGGCGACGTGCTGAAATTCTGAGCAGCTACTTCCAGCCACTCGATGGCCTCGTGGTACTTCTTCCGCTCAAACAGCTTCACGCCCATATAATAGCAATCCCGTGGGCTAAGTCTGCTGGGCGAAATATTAGAAAACAATAAATATAAATCCAAATCAAAAGTACCACCTTAAATGCTCCTGATTGCCCATTAGAAAAGTGGACGGCTCATAGTTGTAGAAGGTGAAAACAGCCTGCAGGCTCTCTGCCGCCTGTTTGTAAGCCTCGGCAGTAGGCGTTAGCGTTACCAGTCGCTGCTGCAGCTCCAGCACATCCTTGCCCACAGACTGCATCATATACTGCTGCCAGGCTGGCCAATCCTGCCGCATGTGACTCATGAGCCTGAAGGCAAACATGGGATTGGTCAAATACAAGTCCGGCTGAGCGTCAGCTGCATTCACAAGCTCACTGTGCTCCTCTATTGCACTATTTATAAATAAATTAAATTGTTGCTAAATTAATTAATATATTTTACACGCTTACCCATTGATAAGGCTTAGTTTAGCCTCCAACTCTTTGGCATAATTGCGAAAATTGTGCAGCAATTCACGCTCCAGTTTGAGCACATTTCCCAAATCGCCCACATTGATGCTGTCGCCCTGAATAGAAGCCAATAGTAGCAGCAGGCAGAGAGTTCCAACCATCTTCTACTGGGTTTACCTATTAAATGAAGAAGCTGCTCTTCTGTCTTCGCCAAATGCAGTTCAACTCCTCAAGCACAACCAATGCAATTAGTTTGGCAAATCAGCGCTAAAGTGAACCCTACTTATATTGCAAATGTAAACAATAAGTTTTATTTCACTTTCAGTGAAAATGATTTTTTTTAATTTTTTCAATAAACTAAAATTGTCTATAAGTTAGAATTTTCATTATTTTTTTCAGATTTTATTTCTTTTTTCTTCGATTTATTTTTTATTTTTTTGAAATTTTCAATTATGAAGTTTGTCATTAAATCAAAATGTGTTACACAAATGACATAACTTATTTAACAACAAAAATAAAAAAATTTATTTAAGAATATTCAATACTGCTCAATATTCTTCAATTAAAATATATTCTGTAACCAAAATCTTTTGTGCGAGAATTCGGAAACAAACTTTCAGCTCAATTGAAATTTCCATCACAGTTTTACATTCGCTGCTCAGTCCATTAAGCAACAGTTGTTCGTGCACTGCTCAACCTAAGCAAGCAGTTGGCATGCAGCAAGCAGTTTACAGTTTCTTTCATTCAGAGCAATACTGCTGTTATTTTTCCAAAGTGAAAAGCATAGCAGCTATTTCGTCTCGCAACAGAGCACCCGTCTCCTCGTCCTCGTACTCGTACTCGATGTCCTCGTCGCAGAGCACCTGCTTCACCTGCCGCAACTCCTCGTCCTCCAGTGGTATTTTGCGCCTGTGGCAAATATTGTGCAAGGCACAGCACACATTGATAATAGTGACCACAAAATTGGCCTCATAGTTCAGCGAGCGTTGCAAGCAGCGGAAGCGACTCTTGAGCAGACAAATCGTCCTTTGCACCACAGCTCGAGCAGCCGCATGCTGCTCGTTGAAGCGCTGCTCCACAGATCCTGGCTCGGCACTTCTAAATGGCGTCAGGACAAAGTTCTCCAGCGCATATGCCGCATCGGCCAAAACGTAATGGCTATTAATGTGGTGCAACAGATATTCTCTGGCTTGGCTATTGCGCCAAACGTAGGAGTCGCTGCAGGAGCCAGGATGTGTGGCATCAATCGCCAGGATTTCCATATTCTGGTTGCACAGCTAAATGGCAAATGCTAGTTTAATCACTTACTAACTTATAATGACATTTACTGCCTTACTACTCACCAGCATAGCATTCAAGCTAATCCTTCTCGTTAAAGAACACAGTCTCTTCCCGCATGGGCTTCCCGATTCTAATGTGCATTCCATCCAGGCAGGCGACGACTCTGGGCAGCTGATACTTCTCAGCGAAGTAGTCGTGAGATTGCTGCACCTGCTCCTTGGTCATGTGCAAAGTGATTGCCTCTGCGCATAGCTCCCGCTCCAGTGCAGGAATCACGCTGTGCAGGATTAAGCCCACTGTGCTCCTGCCAATGTTCATCTGACGATCGTTGGCCTCTTTTAGCTGATAGGATCCGGTGCCCAGGAAGCGTAAGGTTGCGGCCAGCTGCAGCTCCGGCGACAGGTGCGACACTGTAAAGTGCTGTTGAACCTTGCTTAAAATCCAGTTAAAGGTCTCCTTGTCCACACGAAATTGCTTTTGAAATCTATAAACAAACTTTAAGAAGGTAAAAGATAGCAGCAAAGATTTGTGCAACTCACTGCTTCTCGGGTATGTTTAGCACACATACACTTGATCTTAGGTACTTCTTTTTCCTGACCTCGTGTACATTTTGCCGTCTTCTCGCCTCTAAGTGGGCAATTGCAAATAAAAATGTCATTTTTATTTACTTTTTCAGTTGTTTACAAGCAAAAAAAAGAGATGTGCTGTTTACATTCTGTTAGCAGCGTTGCCAGATCGACAGATTAAGAATACACCACTAGTTGAATGCCATATAACATAAAGCTACTCTGTTGACTAAAGCTCTGCATGTTATACTCAAATTGGTGATGTTAGAGATATGGTTACATTTTTTTTATCTACTTCTTGCATCAAGAGAAAAGAATAAGTTAAATAAAACTCTCTGGCTAAAAACCTTAAGATTTCAGTTGCATTTGTGCTGTTACTTGCAACGGTTAACTTGCCACCGTATTAGAGCGAAAAATAAATGTAAATTGAACAGTTGCAACGCATTGTGTTAAATCAATCAATAATTCTACAGGGCGGACGCAACGCGCTCCGAGTGTGGTATTTGTGTTTGCAATAAATTGAATTATTAACGTTTTTGACAGCCAGAAGACCTCCAGCAACGACATGCTACTGCAGAGAAACAAGTAAAAAAAGCGGCATATGGTTTCTTTCGTTTGCTTATTGTGTGATACCCTGCTATAATTTAATTAGTATCTCCTGCTGTGTATACATTTTGTGTTCGTTACGATGCTAATTCCAATGCTTATTTATACCGCTCCCACACTCCCTTATAGCTTGTCTAGACTCCCGTTTTATTTGCGTTTTAATTTTATCTGTTGACATATGTTGTGTATGTATGTGTGTTTTGCTGGTTACTTCATCTGTTGTACATGCTTTATTTGTATTTTGTTTTGTTCATCACATTCTACCGGCGTTGCCAATGCTAGTCAAGCAGCCCAGCTGTTGGCATGGTTACCAAAACCACAATATTACACCATAAATCTTATATTTATTTAAATGACTGCAATATTTATGTGTTTTGCAGACGTATTTCTGTACATTTCTTAATCTTCTCAATTTTGGCATGGCGTTGACAGCCGCATTCGAGACGATCTGGCAACACTGCTCGCTCGCTCTCGAAGTTTGCTCTTGCGCTCCATTTTATTTATTCTATTCGCTTTTATTTATACAAAGCGATAAAGTGTCTTTTATTGATTTCGGGCCCGCGAACGTGTACGCAACGGACGTCGGATTTGTTAATTGAAAGCGTTAATCAATCAGCGCTTTGTGTCTGTTTGCTCATTGCTCGCCTGCCCTTTCGTTGTGTTATCACAAATTTCGCGCGTGTTCCCAGCAAAAACATTTCTAACAGGTATCTGCTTATAAATATGTACTTGCTTAAATTACAGTGTACATAGCAAATGCACTGCGATAAGATATAACTTGTCAGCACCCAGCTGGAATTAAGACGCTGCCTAATTACATGCCAACCCACGCACATTTGCACTCACGTGCGTTTTGCTGGGGGACGAAATGTCAAGAGATTGCGGCACTTTGAAAGGAGGCGCCATGAAAACTCGCCTATGTGTATACACAAGTGTTGTTTATTGTTTCGGTTTGTGTGTGTTAACTGCACTTTGTAAATATTTGCCGCAATTTGCAATTGGAGACGCTCATGAGCAGTGAACGATATCTGCTGATGATGGAGGGCTGTCTTCTGTCTTCTGCCTGGCAGCAGGCCAACAAAGCGATGCGCAACAATAGACACCAATTGTGTATAAATACGTACACACACATACGTATGTGCTGGGATTTGTTTTGCATATAACGGTGATAAGCTTGAGAAATCAGTCGAATGTGAGCGCCAACTTGTTGCCCAGTGTTGCCCCGGTGAGTGAGAACTAGAGATGGAAACGGGCCTCATTTTTTAAGAGACGAGCAGGCACGATACCCAAACAAACTCGATATGTTAAAACAAAAACTTTATCTAATAATCTGCTCAGCAGTTTTGAGCGTGCTTCATACACATAATCTCGAAATTACAAAGATTTAGTATACATTGAGTGGCATTTCGCATATAATATTTATATGCAGGCTTCAGCATGCAAAGAATGTTTATCCAATTTGTTCGTGCTTTCTTATGCCTGTAATTATCGTGCTTTCGGTTTCAAGGCTCGCCCCGTGCCCATCTCTAGTGAAAACGATAAGCAGCGGTCGCTCGCACTCAATTAGATATTAGCTGTTTATTTAGGAAACAAAGCTGCAACAGGTAATAAGCATAGAAAATCAATTAGAGTTACAATTCAACCACAACCTAACGCCTATCGTCGGCATCAAAACTGCTCGCCTTCAGCTTCAGGCTGCCGCGCGTCAGCTGATTCAGATCGATGATGGACAGGTACGGCTTGGGCGGCACACTGACGCCCGACGGCACGGTCAGCTCAACGGTGTGCGGCGGAGCAGCTGGCGCCGCGGCTCTTCTGTGACGACTGCCCGCGCCGGGCTCACTCAAGCCCTGGGAATACTGATCGTGGTGGGCGCAGCTGGCGGTAGCCGCGCGCCGATAATTGCGATAACCGCTGAAGGTGCTGCTGCCGGGCGCAATCGGAATGGCTCGCGTGGGTGAGAAGCCGCCCTCGTCGGAGGAGACACCGCCAGCTGAATCGTAGCAAATGCTCAGATTGTTGTACGAAATGGGCGCGTGGCAGCGCGTTGTCTTTGGACGCGGCTTCACCTCGTAGCGTGTCCGGGAACGCGAGCGGGAGTGATGAGTACGAGGTCGTCCTCGTCGCTTGCCCTGCAGCCGCATCTCCGACACCAGCGGCACCGGCAGCACATTGATAAAGCGATAGTATTGGAGCAAAGTTCGCGCTAGATTGCGGCCAACGCGATGATCTACAAAGAGCAAACGGATTAGTGTAACAGTCAAATGCTCCGTGCTTCTCTTCAGAACGAAGGAAACGCCCAGTAGAATACTCACAGCCATCCTCATTGTACAGCGCCACTGTCTTGCCGTCGCGCAGATAGTGACCCGCCATGGATACCTCCAGGGTGTAGGCGTTGACAGTGTCGCTGAGACGCTCGCAGCAGTAGCGCCGCACGCTGCCCGCCTTGCGTTCGTCCGCATTGAACATGGTGTGCTCGGCGACATAGTCCTTGGCATTGCTGGCGAAGAGGCGCGGGAATACCAAGTGGCGCTCGTAGCGATAGACATCCTCGTACGTGTTGCCATAGATGAAGCAGCCGTGCATGCTGCTATTGGCGTGCAGATCAATCACAAAGTCAATCTGATAAGTCTGCCAGGACAACAGACAAGTAAACGATAACAAATCAAACTAGCTGTCAGTGTTAATCGTACTCACATCCGAATTATCCAACTCTTTCAGCACATTTCTCACTGCATGCAGCTCTGGCTGCGTAAACTCCGAAGCCACATGCCAGTTGCGATTCATGTCCTGGCCCATCAGATTGCACCGATTGTTGCCCAGGAACACACCGTCCGGATTAACCATTGGCACAATTTTAAACACGAAATTCTCGCGCAGCACTTGCGCAATGGGATGATTACCCACAAGGAACTCAATGAATCCCTGGCACACATGGGAAGCGGGCGCCTCGCTCGAGTGCGTCCGACACAAAATGACAATGACGCGAATGAAGCTGCGCTCCAAGCGATTTGTGGCACGCTGGCTATGCGTCACCTGATCAATGGTCAGCAGATCCACATTCCGATTTTGCTGGAAATTCAAGGAGAGAAAGAGGTAGCCTTAGAATTGGAATATCAATAAGATTATAATGGAGATGGAGATAACTGCTTCAACTGCTAACATAGTTCGTGAGAAGAATATAAATATAATCAAGCTACATACCAAGGACTTGACGAGGACAGAACGCGTGAAACGCTTCTCGGATCCCTGTCGCGTATCGATCACATTCAAGTACGACTGCAAGCGGGAGTAGCTGTAGGGCGATGACAGGGCAAACATGTACACATCATCCTCCTTGTCAAAGTTGAAGCCAAAGCTGAGAACGTAGTGGCCCTGATGCATGGCCGAGCGATAGAAGAAGACCTGCCGCTTGGACAGTCGCTGCCACTTGGGTCGACTGGAGGATTTGACGAGCGGCGTCAGGCCGCAGTTGAACAGATTGCGGCTCTTGCTGATGTTCACAATGTTGAAGAGCACACGCTGATCCTGTTTCACATTGTCCACCGTGAAGTTGAACCAGAAGCGAAAGCGCGGATTGCAGGTGTCCGGACGCAGAAACAAATCGTATTCGAATTCGCCCACCAGCTCCGCCTTGCCCAGATTGCCCGTCTCGAAGGCCGCATCGAAGCACAAGTGTCCACGCTTGGCCTTGCCGCTCTGCCCGGGCGGTCGGATTATAACGCGCGACACATTGCCCAATCCGCCCTCGCCATCGCTGTCCTCGCTGTCTGCAATGGGGATATGTTAAGAAAATTAGAACCTCTTCATGGCCAGGTGAAATATGTATAATGCACAAATGCAGTCGTCGCTTCGCAAGTGGGAACTGTCCAAGTACCATCTGAGCCGCGCTCATACATGCTCGTATGCTCCAACGGATCACAGGCTATGCCCAGCATTTTGACTACTTTCCGCGTGTTCAAGTGGCGACTGCAACGTGCAAGGCTCTTCTAATGCCTAATCCGATGCAGTCGTAAGTTTCTTACCGCCAGAAACGCTTAATCCTGCCTGGCTGCTATCTTTAAGGTCGACGTGAGGCGTTAGACACGTATGCGTGTCTTAGCTATCGCAGCTGAGGCAACTTTTGCGCTGCAACTGCCACAAAAGTGCCGCCTCAGACGTCAACGTTTGAAATTGAATAGTCGCGGTTGCGTTTCCGTTTCCGGCCCACCCAATGTCGTGATTTATGAAACGAACAGCAGCCAGAATCTGGTCGCACTCACCTGAGTCGCCCATGCCGCTTGCGGATTGCTCAGCACTTCATGCACTTCAGTTGCAGCTACCGCTGACAGGGCGTATCCTTTGGCTGCTCCTGCTGGCAGCGCATTGACCCGCTTGTGCTGCCAAATTAAAAATAGAAATTCAATTAACACACACCCAATTGCCGCCTTGGCCACGCCCACTCTCCGATTTATGTCTTACCCGATTTGAGGGCTTTCACTTTTCTTTTCTTCTTTGACGGCACTCGATTCGCGTGCGATGTGTCTTGGGGCTCAAACTCTTTTATAGATTGCAATCAGCGAGTAGACTATGCGTTTGCCCCATTGCCCAAGGGCTAAACTGGCCGTTTGGGCTGAGTTGGGCTGAATGACTGCTGCTGCTGTTGGCCTGTCTAATGCCTTGCTTGCCACTCTTGACGTTGCCATACACATACACATACCCATACACAAACACACATTCCGGCCCACACGTGTGCCGCTGTTTGATCGATAAAAACGCGCACTGTTGGCGGTTGCGGTTTCAGCCAGGCTTTCCACACACCGTGAAATTTGCGTCACGGCAGTCTTTAACTTTCCGTAGCGAAAACTTCGCGTAACTCGCATTAAAAAGAAAAAGCAAAAGGAAACGAGGAAAAACTGCGAAACGTTGCAGTCCTTAATTGCCTGCCGCTTGTTGCAGCAGACACATAAATAACACCGTATATGAAAACTAAACTAGTTCACGGGGCTAATCAATAACATCCAAATACGTGTGCTGGCAACGCGTTATACTTATGACAGCCACTGTCGCACAGTAGTAGCACGGAAATTATTGTAACGTTCATAGCATGTCCAAACGCAGGTAGCTTTTAATACCATCCCACTGTTTTATTTAATTGGTGTTGATTTTTCCTTTTTTATTTTCTTTGTACCCCGTTTTTTGCCATGTGTTTGTGTTATTGTGTGAACTTCAAGTCTAATCCGGTTGGCATCTCGTTTTGCAGACTAGGCAGTGTGCGCCCACCGAAGCGTTGCAGGAGCGACATGGACAATATATCCACATCGGACATTGTCATCATCAATGGCAACTCGCATCCGGATCTGGCCAACAGTGTGGCCGAGCGCATGGGCATCAAGAATGGCGGCTGCTCGGTGTTCCACAAATCGAATCGCGAGACCATCGTTGAGATCAGCGACTCGGTGCGCGGCAAGGATATTTACATCATACAAACGGGCACCAAGTAAGTAGCTATAGCTATGCAAAATCAGCAGCATTCGTTAATCGCTTCTTTTGGTCAACAGGGATGCCAACAACAATATCATGGAACTGCTCATCATGGCCTACGCTTGCAAGACATCCTCGGCACGCTCCATTGTTGGCGTTATACCCTATCTGCCGTACTCGAAGCAATGCAAAATGCGCAAGCGCGGCTGCATTGTGTCCAAGCTGCTCGCCAAGATGATGTGCACCTCGGGACTGACGCACATTATCACCATGGATCTGCATCAGAAGGAGATCCAGGGCTTCTTCGACATACCCGTTGACAACCTACGCGCCTCGCCCTTTCTGCTGCAGTACATTCAGGAGAGCGTGAGTTCAGAGTTGCGACAGCTGTGTTTACATTTTAATTGATATACTTCCACTCCAATCTAGATACCCGACTACCGCAACTCGGTGATTGTGGCACGCAATCCGGGCGTTGCCAAGAAGGCCAATTCGTATGCGGAACGCTTGCGTCTCGGCCTGGCTGTCATACATGGCGAGCAGAAGGAGGCGGAGAGCGATGAGGTTGACGGCAGATATTCGCCACCACCCACCAGGTGAGTCTCCAAGCTGAGATATACGGCTTTACTTTGCCAGCTGGTTTTTGTTTTGTGTGTTATTTTGGTGTTGAACTTCCTATTATGACTGAAGCACAATCACAAAACATTTCGAGTCATGTTTTGATTTCCACCTGCACATTAGTTATACCAAGTTATATTATATATCAAAAAGGAGTACATAGTGTTGTAAAATTGATGTTTGTTGCTAGATTCCTTATAGACATGAATAAGCAGCTGTGTTGTTCCTTTCATAAACCAAACGACCCACAAAGGACTGTTCGTTCAGTGATTTCTTTGTTGACACATTCACATATGTTTTGTGCAATAAGTATTGAAGCCATATACATATATGTACCCTAATGAAACTAACAGAACTGGCATTGCATTAAGCACGTACCATACTATATATATGCTGCATACCATACCTTGAACTCTCGCAGTTGTTGTTCATCTGCTGTACTTCAAGACAACGACTGCATTGAGGGCCAATTACGTTTGCTCTCTTTTTTATTGCTATGTGCTTTACACAGTTTGATGTAATTGCTTACGCATGTTGGGAATTTAAACGCCGTAGTTGCAAATTCCACGAATCGCAAGTAGCTGCGTTCGGCATTGAGCGCAAACGAAAACAAATTGTGTCACTTTAATTACGTTTATTATGTCATGCAGGGCGTATTGCAATATATTAGGAAATTCTGTTGAAATGTGCATACCGACGGCGTCTAGGTTTGTATCTACATAAACATAAACATATACATTCATATAACTCTGATATCTTGTGTGTGTGTGTGTTATTATTATTATTATTATTATATAAAGCGAATTGTATATGTATGTACTATCATTTTTCTTTTTTGGTTACGATATCGACAACTACAACAACAACAACAACAACGAATACGCACCACACACACATCTGCACTTGTATACACCAACACGAACACCACACAAACCACTCATGCACCAAATGCCGCAAATGCCAACTGACACACTAATCACAAGAAACTCTACTCCACAACATGCACCCACTAGCAGCCGCACGCGGACCACTTCCGTGTCCGTGGGCGTGCCGGAGCATCCATCGAAAGTTAAGCCGCCGCTCACAATTGTGGGCGATGTTAATGGACGCATTGCCATCATGGTGGTATGTATAACTGATCAGCACTTTACGATACAATCTAATGCTGTCATATACGTTAGGACGATCTGATCGATGATGTGCAAGCGTTTGTCGCCGCTGCCGAGATGCTCAAGGATAATGGTGCCTGCAAGATCTACGTGCTGGCCACGCACGGCCTGCTCAGCTCGGATGCGCCGCGCCTGCTCGAGGAGTCTGTCATCGATGAGGTGCGTCTTATCTAAACATATAGCCAGTTGTTAACACTTTGTTTCTCGCCTTGTAGATTGTTGTCACCAATACCATTCCACATGAGGTGCAGAAGTTGCAATGCAACAAGATTAAAACGATTGATATTTCGATACTGATCGCTGAGGCCATTCGCCGCATACACAACAAGGAGTCAATGTCATATCTGTTTCGCAATGTCACACTAGAGGATTAAGAAGTTGCGTCTGATTGCACCCATGCACATAGATCCACACACACATACACATACACACACACACGCATACACACACACATTACATGTAGTGTGCCACAAATTATCACTAGCCAGTGAAGTAGCTTCATGGAAGTTGCGCCTTTATATTGTTTGTTTGCCCCTTTCCCCCCCTTTTTAATTTTATTAAATAAATAATATTTTATAACGCGTATTGCGTGCGGCTGCTCAAATAAAATGATATTTGCTTAAAGATTAGAATTTGAAAATCCAAATTAATATGCAACAGGCCCTTCAATTAACTCGCTGCATACTTTTGGGCTGATCCGTAAAAATAATACTTGCTAAAGCTGTCGTAACATTTGTAAATTAACAAACCCTAAGCACTTGTTCATCTAACCTTATGCCATACGACGATCATTACCAATTTTATATATGTGTTAACCTATTAGGTAAGCAGCCCACAAACTGTGAATCTTTCCATTATAGAACTGCGTCAGCTATAAAATGCAAATGCAAATACAAATAAAGCTAATCGACATTTTTCAACTTAAAGATTAACAAATAACAATTGTTAGTTTCGAAAGTTAGCCAAAAGCACTTAAGGCCATTTTACAGACGGAAATGCTACACTTATTCGCATTAATTGTTAACAATTATTAGCAATGGCTAATCACAATTAACCAATCGCTGTTTTTTGTTTAAATTTATAATTACAATAAATAGTACAATAGGTACCAATAAATAATAGTGGTAATAAATTATTAAGTCGCATAATTTTGCATTATGAGCAATTACGTTCAGACCAAAGGTGTTTTTGCTAAATTTATAATACAAACTCAATAATAAAGATAAAAATTCATTGACTGTGCAAATACTGCATAAATTACTTGTCAAATAATTTTACTGCGCTTGTAAACTTCCAATTATTTTTTGCCTGTTTTCATTTTTTGCATTTCTATTATCTATTGTATAAGTAAATATGAATTTTGCAGTCAACTGAAGCGTTACAGAGTCTGAAAGATGTGCCTTCACAAAAGATATTTAAGCAAATATTTATGCGCTTGTATTTCAAGCGAGTTGCGGAAATGGGAACAGCTTGATAAGATTACAGAACCAAGCACAAATATACATATCTGAAATGCAATTTGGTAGCATGCAGTTGATTGAATTGATGTGAATATGGCTAAAGAACATTTCCCATTTATGTATGTGCTAATTAATACAACAACAAATACGCAAATGGTCTACGCCTCATAAATTACACATGAGGCGAACTAAGGGCTGTGATTAGTTACTCACTGACTAGACTAGACTAGACTGACTAGAAGTCGCATATCAAGATATTTGCAGCAAACAGAACACGTGTTAAGTATGCTGGAAAAATGCAAAAAGAACAATTACAATAAACATATACATATACATCTATTTGCATAGTGCCTTGAGATGCAAAAATGAATGCTGCAAGCAGCTTCACAGATTACGTATCTGAACAATGTCTGGGCAGTCTGGAAAAGCATTAGCTACATTTCACAAAAAACTTGTACAATTGTAATTGTGTGCTAAGATTTGTTTCGCCAGTCTAACTAGATATGGATTAATTCTAATTTGACTTACAAATTAGATACACTTTTTATTTTATTTGGTCTGTACCCATGTTTAGTAAATCTAATATATCTTAGCGCATATTTGCCTAGTAGGAGGTCAGGCGATAAGTTCCCACTGTTTGCTCTACAAAATACCCGAAAACAAAAAAATACCCCAGACAGAACCTTCACCAATGCGTCAGTTGATGCTACAAATAATCTGACTAGGCTTTTACGATATCAGCGCTGATTGTTGAGTTTGTCTACTCAGCTGCTCAGAGTTGATGAAAAATATTTGCTTAGCAGATGCTTTAAGCCGCACAGAGGATGGGTAAAGAGAACTGGGCCTATAATTAAAGCATCTGGCACACTTTGCCATTAAATGGCTGTTAAAGGATTAGAGACAATTGAATTAAACAAAAGCTAAGTACGGCGCACTTGTTAATGCAAATTTATGACAGCACCTTGTGTCATTTATCAATTGTAAACACGCTGTATAAATTTCATAGTTAAGACCAGAGCCAACGCCAACGGCGTGCAATCACGTGAAGCGGCAAAACGTCACGCAATCAAAGCGCTCTTTCCCATATTGCGCATACGCCCCGTCGCCGCCGCCGCTGGGGCGTGCATTGAACCCGCTTTGGCTGTTCAATGTAATTTCCGTAAGCTATATACAAACTGCACAGCGCTTAGCATATTGATTAGCAGCCCATCACAATTTAATAGCCCCAAATGTCAGGACTGTACGTACTATTATTTGCTCTATCAAATACTCCTGTGTGTCAAAAGTTTTGCTTTATTTTGTGTGTTTTTATCAGTTTGCATGACACATCATCAGCTGCCTATTAATGGTTCAACACAATGTTGGCAGCTGCCAACGCCGCTGTTTGCTTGTGTTTTTCCGCCTTCATTTTGTCGTTTTTGTTTTGTTTATCACTCAAAATTGATTTGCTAATTCATGTTGCTAGTTGGCAATTCATTAGCACGGCAGTTGTGTGCCCATAAATTGGTTGAACGAGCGCGGTTTAGCGCCACTTAGCCACCTAGCCGTCTGGGTGTTCAATTGGCACAAAAAACTTTTCAGTTGGCCAAATCCAATTTGGCTAATTTCACTAATTTCCTTTGTGGTTTGCTCGTTTTGATACGCATTTTAAGAAATTAAGTAAATATTATGAACAATTTGTGATCATAACAAAAATACAATACATTTAGGGTCCATTACGATCTCTTTTTTTGTTGTTGTAGTTTGTTTGCGCACATTACCGTTTTTTAATGCTTCGTGTGAAATGAGCTGCGCATTTGGTCCAGTCCCACAGTAGGGGTATTCAGTGTTTCAGTAATGTTAAAACACACAACTGGTTGAAATTGCTAAAACAAAGAACTCGTCCCGGTTCATCAAACTCTAATCTTGTAGCCATCTTATTGCAAGTTCGAAAACTTGTTAAAAAACAAACGCTCCAATCGCAAAATGTTGCATTAATTTGTCAATGCGAGCGATGACTACCCATAATGCGCCATGGTAAATGTATTCAGCGGGATCCAGTTTTTGCGCTTTGGCGCTTTTCTGCTGTCGCCAATTGGATTCGGTCATGTGATCGAATTAATTCAGCCGCAAACATCATCATCATTCCGAGACGGGGGCTGCACACTGATTATAAGCCGCACGGATCTCGTGATCGTTATAGCCAGCCAGTTATCAATACCAAATCGTAATTGTATATGTAACGACTCCTGTTTTGTTGTGGCCAAGAAGCTAATTCGAATGTGACAGCAATTATGATTAAATTGAAATCAATGCGTTCAAATGCAAAGATTGCCATTAGTCAAACGCCGGAACAGCGTCGCAGCACGGCGTAATTTAATAATTTCAGTTGCCATTGAACTTGGTCAAGCTGGTAGACCCTGACACGCATGTTTGGGGCCTTAAACAATGTAAAGTGTCACTGTGTGTGTCTGATTTCCTCAAGCCTACGCGCGCATGCAACTAGAGTTGCATAACTCTCGACCATCGATCGCATTGCGGGCCGCGTTAAATCGGAGATATATTTAATTATACGATATTGTTGATAGGCGGCGGGTGAGTCACGTGAAGTTGATGCCGATGCCGATGCCGACAGCTAATTTACATGCCTCAATGCATTCCACTGCACTCGAGCGAACGCCGCTCGCATTGCATAATCCATAATCTGTAGGCCTAGCTGATGCCATATGCCATGTGATTGTCGCTATTAATCGCCAGCACAATTAACAGTTGTATTTGTCGCGCAAACTTAATCGCAATTCATCATTGTGTTTATAGTCATCAGCTGTGTTGACCGAACTTACAGTTGCTTTTATTGCGGCTCGGAGCGTGAGCAAATATGCCAAGCTGAAGTGCATACAAATTGTCAAGCCTTTTCCGGCCCAACGCTCCTCCCCCAAGACAGCCTTGAGTGTCTGATAAGCGACCCCAAAACTGCATCGCTTTTTAAGGTCAGTGAAGGGCTCGAAAGTAGACCGCTACTCTTCAGCTTTATGATCCTTTATGGCACGGCCATAAAGCCGAAAAAAGCTCAGCTCCATCACGAACCGAAATAAACTGCTAATGAGTGTGAGAAATTCGTTGACTGGTTTCAGTTACGATCTGCGAGATTGCCGCTGAGCATGAACAACACAATTAGCGGCACGCCAGCGAAATTGCAATCAAATGTATTTTATATGTATTGTAATTAACGATCTCCAGTTAGATATGCACATTTAATTGTTAACCAATACATATAATTTGCGACTGTTTCTTTTTTGTCTGCCTGCCTGCCTGCCTGCCTGCCTTTCGCGCGGCTTACGCGCCGTATGAGCAACGCCAGTTGACCGCTCGAAAGTTGCGCATACGTTAAGAGTGCCTGTAATAAATCTCAGTGCGGCTGTGACTGTGCACGCTGGAAAGGCAAAAAGCACCATTCTATACAATGAATATGCATACACAGATACATTCACCAAATGAGCAAGCTGAAGGCATTTCAGAAATGCAATAATTAGGGTTAATAACTTAAGAAGCGACACAACAACAACAATAAAAACAATAACAACAATTCGCATCAGTCAATTTGTCAAAATTGAGCTTGTTATATAACTTGTTATGCTATAGATCTTAACTGGTTTCCCTATAGCATCTGTTTTTTGCCAACATTGCATACATTAGCTACCTGTTTAGCTAGTTCTCATGAGATTTCCCTATTGTCAAAACGTTTTTCGCTTACTATGAATAATTTTCAAATTCAAACTATCGATTGGCGAATTTCATAAGAAATTGAAACTTGCTACGCATAGTGTATTTCACGTTCGGTATGATAGTATAAACGAAAAACATGTTGTTGATTGTTTTTATCTGCTTTTGTTTTGTGTTTGTAATTCGTTTTTGAAGATATTTTCAGTGTGTTTGCTCGAGCGCCGCTTCATCAGGCGCTCAACACGTGTTTTTGCTGCTTGGCTGCTGCCTCTTCAGACTGGGTGTGTGTGTGTAGTGTGTGTGTGTAGTGTGTGTGTGTGTGTGTGTGTGAGTCTGCGTGTTTTACATTTGATTGATTGCCTGCCCGCGGGGCAAATTATCGAAAAACAAATTGTAGGCTACAACTTAACGTTATTTTCCATCAATAATTATATTATTATTATTTTATTTGGTAGGCGGTTCCAGGCACACGACACGATGTCAATTCGGTGTAAGAAAGAGACATTATAATATTTACAGCTCCCCAAAACACACATTTTACCTGATCGAACAAGGCCGAGTGCAACAGATATATATGTACATATTTTGAATTTGCATTTCAACATTGAGGTAAAACCCCAATGGTGAAGCCCCGCAAGCCAGTTTCTATATAAAGCATGACTTGAATTCTGCAAAAGAATAAACGTTTGCAATGCAAATGCAATATGCCAAAGTAAGTCGCAGACGGAAGAATTCAAACTCTTCTTTGGCTAATCCATATGCACAAATTATGACTTTATTTAATTCACTTCCTGTTCATAATCAGATTAGCTTGTGCATTCAAAATGATTCTAAATAGATTTCTTAGCCAGTGCTGCCTGAGTGCGATTTTATCATACGCCATATAATCTACTGATTTATAGTGGGCGCACTCAAAGCTGATTTATTTACGGTTGCATTGTTTTTATGACGTCGTCTGTTGATTAATTTCCCCTGATAGTTTATCAAGTCAAATTCAACAAGTGGCATTTTATTAGCCACTCATTTAAGGCATATTAACACAGTTAAGTTCTTAGTAAATTGGGAATGTTAGGCTCGATTTCAGTTTCAAGTTGCATTGAATTTCACAAAAGGTTTTTGTTTCTTTCTGGGCGGCAAGTGTAAATATTGTTGTTTATGGCTGGCAAATATTTTAAAATTTATTTATATTATTTATTTTCGCCAATTTACTCCGTGTCTATAATTTATTTGATGTGTGGAATTTTTAAACAAAGCATATTTAACTTTGTTTAAGCTAAAGCTTTGTTATTATTGTTCAAATTTCATAGCTGGCATTCGCTGACAAATATGTAAGTCATTTATTTATGCGATTGTCATCTAATACGAATACATTCCTTTCGCTTTTGCTTTTGCTTTTGCTGATGTTTACAGGTCTTATATCAGTTTGATTGGAATGCTTAGCGGTTTCCTATAAGCTGATCTTACACGCCAATTAAGCGCAGCGAAAGAAGCAATAAATGTGGTGTGAAATACGTTTTGAATGAATTACATATAATTATATATTATATATTTTAACATGCTAGAACTTGTTTTTTGTTTTATAGGATTTCAATATAATAATATTGTTATGCAAATTTTTTTTTTAAATTTAAAGACTTCTTTCTTGTTTTTATTTGAAAAAAATTGCAGTTGCTTTGCTTATTTAATTTTTATTTATTTATTTATTGAATGTCGACTAAAAAACAGACATCACAGCAAAATTGTGAACGATTAAGCATACAAATTACTAATTATCACTGATATATACAATTACAAATATTCTCTAAAATATTAAAAGAATTATATATGCCTATTTAAAGCTAAAGTTAGTAGTTCTGTGAGTATTATTAAATGAGTATTTGACCAACATTTGTTGCAAGCTTACAGCCTTAAAAACTCAATCATACACAACAAAAAGTTATAGTTAGTGCACTTATTGTTGGGAAAAGGTCAAATCGGATGACTATAAGTGAAAATTAAAAAATACTGAAAAGAATAGCAGTACAGCTTGTGGGTTTTTGCATTGTTGTTGCTTTTGGGGCTGTGCCCAGCACGAGCATGTAAGAAACTTTGAAAAGTCAGAGATATTCCCTGAAAGTGCGGTCATAATGAGGCAAGCATGCTGGGATCCCCCCCGTTCGATGCACTCAGAAGTTGCAGTCATTTCTTTGGCCAGTGCTACACGATACGAGAGACCCAGACCCCGAGGCAGACCGCAGAGCAGAAGCAGCAGAAGCAGCAGTAGTAGTAGCAGACAAAAGCCGGTTTAACGAAAGCCGGCGGTTGGTCTCGAACACCAGCGGTTGGGTTGACACGAGCGAATCGCCACTCACGACTCGCACCTATTTATAATCAGTTCCCCAAGCATTCGGCGCTACAAACGACGTCTAAAGTTTCGCGCTGCTGCTGCTGCTTCTGGCTCGATCTCGATCTCGATCTCGATTTCGAATCATTCCCGCACTCAACGCGCTCGCGAATAGTTTGGCTTTTTGGGGCTCTGCTTTTTTTCGACTGAAGTGAAGTTGATTATTGGTGCCAGTAACAGTAGACAGTAGTGACAGTGACAGTGATAGTGAGAGATGAAGCCGTAGATGAACCCGTGGCTCAACTGGCTGAACCAATTTTAAAGCAAAAGCAAAACACACAAAACAAAACAAAACAAAAAGCGCAATAAATACCACAAGACGTGAGCTTTCGCAGCCACATAATAGACCAAGTTGTGTGTGTGTGTGTGTGTGTGTGTGTGTGTTGTGCATAAGAAACGACGTCATTTGAGATGAGTGCCAAAGATACGGGCCATGTCAATGGCGCCTTCAATGGCGCCGATGTGTCCGTCGATATACCCACTAATACCCTGTATCACACATCACGCGACTGCATTGTCCAGCAGGAGGAGGAGCTGGCGCAGTCCAATGGCTTTGCCGACTGCTGTCGCAGCACCTGTGCGAATATATTCCGTCGGAAGACGCTGGAGAAGCGTTTTCCCATACTCGTCTGGCTGCCGCAGTACAAGAAGGACTACATCATCGGGGATCTGGTGGCGGGCATTTCGGTGGCCCTCACCGTCATACCTCAAGCGCTGGCCTATGCCGGCATTGCTGGCCTGGATCTGCAGTACGGCCTGTATGCGTGCTTCCTGGGCTGCTTCATCTACATATTCATCGGGTCCAGCAAGGATGTGCCGATTGGACCGACGGCGATATCGGCGCTGCTCTCCTTTCAAATCGCCGGCGGCAGTTGGCAAATGGCCACGTTGCTGACCTTTCTCACCGGCCTGATTGAGATACTGATGGGCGTCTTTCGGCTGGGCTTCCTCATTGACTTCGTGTCGGGGCCGGTGGGCGCCGGCTTCACCAGCGCCGTCTCGCTGATCATCTTCAGCTCGCAGATGAAGGATCTGCTGGGCATACGCACCAGCGGCAACACCTTCCTGCAGGTCTGGATCAGCATCATCAATGACATACAGAACATCAGCTGGCCCGACTTTGGCCTCGGCCTCATCTGCATTGTGACGCTGCTCAGCCTGCGCGCCTTGGCCAGCTGTAGCCTGGGTCCCAAGCAGGGCAAGTCCACCTGCCAGCAGCTGCTCACGGGCATCTTCTGGACAGTGGGCACCGCACGCAATGCGATACTGGTCTGCAGTGTCGCTGCTCTGGGCTACTGGCTGTCCGTCACGGGCAACGAGGAGCTGGTGCGGACTGTGGGCTTTGTGCCCAAGGGTCTGCCCGACTTCCGACCGCCGCCCTTTCACATGGACGCCGTGCTGAATGAGACGAGCGGTGAGCTGCTGCAGGACGAGCAGAGCTTCTGGGATATGGTCGGCACACTGGGCTCCGGCTTGATTGTGGTGCCCATGATTGCGCTGCTCGAGACGATGGCTGTGGTGCAGGCATTTGGTATGTTCGCAAGTTCTTTAAATATATAGTTTCATATAATAATGTTGTTTACCATCCAGCCGATGGCAAACCCACGGATGCCACGCAGGAGCTGATTGCCTCGGGCATTTGCAACGTGGCCAACTCCTTTGTCCAGGGCCTGCGCAGCAATGGCGGCGTCGCCCGTGGCGCCATCCTCAACGCCAGTGGTGTGCGCACCCAGCTCTCCAATCTCTACACCAGCGTCATTGTCATCATTGCGCTGCTCTACCTCACGCCCTGCTTCTACTACATACCCAAGGCGGCGCTGGCAGCGATCATCATTGCGGCGGTGATCTTCATGGTGCAGTATCGAGTCATCAAGCCCATGTGGCATAGCAAAAGTGAGTAAAGATTTGGGTAGTAGTAGCAGCCTGTATCTAAGAAATTTGACATGTCGCATCTTCTCTAGTCTGTATATTTTGTATCTAATAACTAGTTTCTTAAAGGCAATGCGTACTTCTAAACATATAGTTAATTATTTAGTTATATATAATTTGTTATAAATACACTTTGATTAAAGGTATTGACTTAGTATTCTGTTATTAGCACAACAGCTTAGCCTAATTGAATATAGTCTAAGTATATTGCACTTTTTGAAATCCTTTTACAGCTTCCCTTAAAATTAATGCAAATAATTGTTGGCAACTGCAACGAATGCAATCTTTATGCCATAAAAACTTGATAACGAGCGTGTAATAAATGTAGGAATTTTCCAAACTGTGGAGAAGAAAGCAATAACAATACAAACGGTGCCTAAAGTGCGCCGCTTCTGTCTACACAGTACAAAATATTAGTTATGAATTATGAAACTTTGCTTTCAATCATAAAATATCTTCAAAAAAAAAATTGAACCTTAATACCACCTGACATAGATTTATATATGACAAAAATTTTGAACCATAATTATCTTTATTTTCTTTAAATGTTGACATTTTTATGCGACTTCTTCGAATCTAGAGATAAGCAATTTTCAAATTTGTAGATTTTATTTGCATCATATAAAGTGCTAAGATATTTTTCTAAGCCCAAAAAAACCGAGACAAAGAAATCGGAAAACCGCCATACAGTCTTTTATTTAATTTAGTCTTTATTAACCAATCTTTAAAAATGAAAAAAGGATCAAATATAAAAGCAAATATTTTGTACTTTCTGATTTAAAAAAGAAGATCTAAAACAAGTATCAAAAATGATTTTTATAATATAAACCAAAGTCGTAGTACTCCCACTTATCTACAACTTTATTATCTCTTCCCTCAACAGAAACGGACTTGATACCTGGACTGAGCGCCTTCTTCGCCTGTCTCGTGATGCCGCTGCAGCTGGGCATCCTGGTGGGCATTGGCATCAATGTCATCTTCATACTCTACCAAGCAGCGCGTCCCAAGCTGAGCATCGAAACTCTGAGTGTAAGTAGCCCACAAACTGTGAACATCTCAAACTGAAAACTAAGCATATACCTTGTATTTATTTATCTGCACAGACACCGAATGGTCAGCGTTATTTGATGCTGACGCCGGACCGCTGCCTCATCTTTCCATCCATGGAATTTGTGCGCAAGGTGATTAACAAGCAGGGCGTCAAGTCGACGCTGCCGGTCGTCATCGATTGTACGCACATTTATGGAGCTGATTTCACAGCCGCCAAGGTCATCTCGAGCATGGTCACGGATTTCGCACAGCGACAACAGCCGCTGTTCTTTTACAATCTGCAGTCGCGGGTGGCGCAGGTATTCGAGGGTCTGAACAAAGATCTGGTGGCTATATACGACATTAGCACGCTGCATGATAAGCTGGCCGAGAAGACGACATAACCTCGTTTAGTGATAGATTAATTGTAGTCTTTGTATTTATTTCACAACAACAAACACTCTGCTAGACCAATTTCGATACTTTGGCGAGGCCAGCGACTAGTTTCGCTTTGTATAGGCAAAGAAAAAACAAAAACCGACAAATATTAATATGAGAAGAGAGAAGAAAAAAATACGAAAGAAACCCACGCAAATTGTCAGCCATTACCAACAGTCCAGCCAAATAGTCAATAGTCAAATATTTTCTGTAAATTTAATTAGCATTTAAGTTGAAGCAATCTTTCATTTATTTATTCGCTTGTAAATTTGATTTTTAGGCAAAATGCTGTGAGTTTTGTTGAACAAAATCCAAATTTGTGCACCTCATTGTTGTATTACATATATATAGAGTATTATACGGATATAAAGCATGAAGTGTGTGTTAGCATTAGTACTTAAATAAAAACACAAATATTGGATTAATCGTTGTTATTGCCAATTTCGGATTGTTTGCGATTACGCATCAGTTGTATTTAATCATTTGATTACTAGTTTCATAGTTAAACATCGCTTGCCCCACGCAATATCTAATCACTAATGTGCACAGATTTAAGGCTTTCTCAATTGTAATTGACGGGACGTGATTTCCCGTTGATCCACCTTATAGATTTATAGTCTATTGGCGCAGAGTCAAGGCAATGCATTATTCACGATTAGATGAAGTATATATAAACCTCAATAAATCAATAATATATTTAGAAAAATATATTTGCGAAAATGTTGTCAAGGTACAACTCGAACTTATTAAAAATTATAACACTTGAATCGGGAATATAATTTATGATCAAGGCGTGACGAAAGTTAATATAAATGAGAGAGCAGGTTCAATATGTGCTGAGTTCCAATTTTAGCAAGTTAAAACTAAATATTTGTATACTTAATTTAAAATTCACGATATCAAAAAGTCAGCTGTTAATTTTACGTATTTTTATCAAACACAATTCAAGAGCAGATCTACAAATGGTTTGGCGGCTAAGTGTAGCATACTTTGGGGCTGATTTAAAAATAATCATCGTATAATTTTGTCGGTTAAGCATAGTATGCAGCTCACGAGCGCAAAGTCACAAAACGAAATATCGACTCTTACCACAAATGGTGGAATAAGTAATTTGAATGTGTGCTATAAGAATTTTAAAACACGTTTGGATGTTAGAACGTCTTGGTCCCAGAGTTGAAGTTAAATTCTGATCTTTATTTTAATAATCAAACAAAGATTTAATAATTATTAATGACTATTTGGGCGTATATTTATATTCTTTATATTATTAAACGAACATTTTAAATATTTGCTATTTATATATCTAACTACAAAAGAAATTTAATACATTTCGATATTACGACTTTAAATTCTAATTTGTGAGCGTTCACTGTACTATTTGTTATGATTTAGTATTTTTTTTTAGTATTTCGCAAAAGCAACAGCACATGCCAAGGCTGCAAAGGAGCTAACTAGAATCACAGTTGCTTACGCTTTGCAACACTGACATTTAATATTGTCATCTCATCGAAGCAAGAACAGAAATCAAAAGCATACGAAGCGACAGCTATCAACTTGCATAGAGATATTATTAGTTTTGAGCAAAATTTGGAAGAGCTATATTCAAAATGTCAGAACCGGTGAGTAGCAGTTGCAGATATACATAAACAGAACTCTAGTAAAGTACGCTATACGTTAACCAGATGGAAATTGATACTCCAAAGATGCCGCCACCACAGCCACCAAAAGAAGGCGGCGGTCTCAGTTTTTATTTCGAGCAGAAAATATCCGAATTGCAGTTTATTGTTTCCGAGAAGCAGCGCAACATTCAGCGATTGGAAGCTCAGCGCAATGAGCTCAACTCGAAAGGTGCGTCCATCGAACAGTTATCCATCCATTGTTAACTCTTATTTGTTTTTGTTCCGATGCAGTGCGTCTGCTGCGCGAGGAGCTGCAGCTGCTGCAGGAGCAGGGCAGCTATGTGGGCGAGGTGGTCAAGCCGATTGACAAGAAGAAGGTGCTGGTCAAGGTGCATCACGATGGCAAGTACGTCGTCGATCTGGACAAGAGCATCGACATCAACGATGTGACCAGCAACAGTCGCGTAGCACTGCGTCATGATAGCTACACGCTGCACAAGATACTGCCGAACAAGGTCGATCCGCTCGTGTCGCTGATGCTGGTCGAGAAGGTGCCGGACTCCACGTACGAGATGGTGGGCGGCTTGTCTAAGCAGATCAAGGAGATCAAGGAGGTGATCGAGCTGCCCATCAAGCATCCGGAACTGTTCGATGCCTTGGGCATTGCTCAGCCGAAGGGTGTGCTGCTCTTTGGACCGCCCGGCACGGGCAAAACTCTGCTGGCCCGTGCCGTCGCCCATCACACGGAGTGCACGTTCATACGCGTCTCCGGGTCGGAGCTGGTGCAGAAGTACATTGGCGAGGGATCGCGCATGGTGCGTGAGCTGTTTGTGATGGCCAGGGAGCATGCGCCTTCGATCATCTTCATGGATGAGATTGACTCGATTGGCTCGGCGCGGCTGGAGTCGGGCAGGGGTGCTGATTCCGAGGTGCAGCGCACCATGCTGGAGCTGCTCAACCAGCTGGATGGCTTTGAGGCCTCGAAGAACATCAAGGTCATTATGGCCACCAATCGCATCGATGTGCTCGACCAGGCGCTGTTGCGTCCCGGCCGCATCGATCGTAAGATCGAGCTCCCACCACCCAGCGAGGAGGCGCGCCTGGACATTCTGCACATCCATTCGCGCAAAATGAATCTCACGCGCGGCATCAATCTGCGCAAGATTGCCGAACTGATGCCGGGCGCCTCGGGCGCGGAGCTGAAGGGCGTCTGCACGGAGGCCGGGATGTATGCGCTGCGCGAGCGTCGTGTTCACGTCACCCAGGAGGACTTCGAAATGGCCGTGTCCAAGGTCATGCAGAAGGACTCCGAGCGCAACATGTCCGTGAAGAAATTCTGGAAGTAGTATAGCTGCCTACAAAAAGTAGTTTTAATTATGCATTTAATAAACCATGTTGACTGACTAATAATAATAATCTTGAGACTTAATGCCCTAAGAAATGCGAATTGTGGGGCATATTGTCCCTGAGTGTGTTTGTGTTTGTGGGTATTGAGTTTCTCTATGCAAACAAATAAAATACTTTCAAATAAGTGCGCTCTTTTGCATCGTTTGAGTTCAGCTTACTGTTGATTTAAATATAATAAACAGCTTGCCAAGCGAAACGGCTTGGAGAACCCTCCCAGTTTATATTGGGAAACAATCATAGTGAAATGTGTGTCATTTCCTGTCGCAAATAAGGTCTTTACTGTATAATCTCGATATTGAAAATTACGTCAGATGTTAAGGATACATTTCTCGCATGGTGTTTCAAGATGCCAAACAATGATCAAACCTGCCATCGAAAATCGGAGTAATAAGTCTTGGAAACGCTTTTCTAGCGAATTAGGTTTCACATCAGACTAGAAGTTGAACAAACATATTTCGTAAGCTTATAGCGCAGATGGATTCCCCTTCCCACAGAGGCCAAGCTACAGATGTTGACATAAGCCGTTAAGAATGGCGGTTGAAGTTGCAGAAGGAAAACGCGATGTAGCAGCAGCTTATCTAGTTGGCAATTCAGCTTAAGTGTAGTTGGACTATAATTCAATCAAGTGGGAAAGGATTAATTTTTAGCGTGCCTAAGATTTTATACTCTTTTTCGAGTCTATGGTTAGATTTCACTAGCTTATGTTTGTTTTGCATACTGGAGGTAAATTTTGGGGATTTTCAACACTTCCTTCTATGGAATGGGCACCGCACGCAATGCGATACTGGTCTGCAGTGTCGCTGCTCTGGGCTACTGGCTGTCCGTCACGGGCAACGAGGAGCTGGTGCGGACTGTGGGCTTTGTGCCCAAGGGTCTGCCCGACTTCCGACCGCCGCCCTTTCACATGGACGCCGTGCTGAATGAGACGAGCGGTGAGCTGCTGCAGGACGAGCAGAGCTTCTGGGATATGGTCGGCACACTGGGCTCCGGCTTGATTGTGGTGCCCATGATTGCGCTGCTCGAGACGATGGCTGTGGTGCAGGCATTTGGTATGTTCGCAAGTTCTTTAAATATATAGTTTCATATAATAATGTTGTTTACCATCCAGCCGATGGCAAACCCACGGATGCCACGCAGGAGCTGATTGCCTCGGGCATTTGCAACGTGGCCAACTCCTTTGTCCAGGGCCTGCGCAGCAATGGCGGCGTCGCCCGTGGCGCCATCCTCAACGCCAGTGGTGTGCGCACCCAGCTCTCCAATCTCTACACCAGCGTCATTGTCATCATTGCCCTGCTCTACCTCACGCCCTGCTTCTACTACATACCCAAGGCGGCGCTGGCAGCGATTATCATTTTATATGTATTGCCCCTCTTGTACGCAGAGCGCAGGGAGAGGGGAAATGTTTTGCCCAAACGGGCAACGAATGCAGACTTGTCGCACTACACTTGTGTTTTATTGTTGTCGGGCTGCCGACACTGCACGAGACAGCGTCCAAAATGTACCGTGCTTTTTTAGCACACGTAGAGAGCACTATAGATGCCCACGTACTTGTCTATGCGCGACACAACCGATCCCGTCGGGGACAGATAAGCGGTTCCTCTTGTTCAATGAATTAGGAGTTTATTTAATTTTTACAAACACAAATAATAACAACAAACTTCTTTTCAAGAGCAGATCTACAAATTGTTTGGCGGCTAAATGTAGCATACTTTGGGGCTGATTTAAAAATAATCATCGTATAATTTTGTCGGTTAAGCATAGTATGCAGCTCACGAGCGCAAAATCACAAAACGAAATATCCACTCTTACCACAAATGCTGGAATAAGTAATTTAAATGGATGTTAGAACGTCTTGGTCCCAGAGTTGAAGTTAAATTCTGATCTTTATTTTAATAATCAAACAAAGATTTAATAATTATTAATGACTATTTGTGCGTATATTTATATTTTATATATTATTAAACCAACATTTTAAACATTTTCTGTTTATATATGTCTAAATACAAAAGAAATTTAATACATTTCGATATTACGACTTTAAATTCTAATTTGTGATCGTTCACTGTACTATTTGTTATGATTTAGTATTTTTTTTTTAGTATTTCGCAAAAGCAACAGCACATGCCAAGGCTGCAAAGGAGCTAACTAGAATCACAGTTGCTTACGCTTTGCAACACTGACATTTAAAATTGTCATCTCATCGAAGCAAGAACAGAAATCAAAAGCATACGAAGCGACAGCTATCAACTCGCATAGAGATATTATTAGTTTTGAGCAAAATTTGGAAGAACTATATTCAAAATGTCAGAGCCGGTGAGTAGCAGTAGCAGATCTACATTAACAGAACTCTAGTAAAAGACACTATACGGTAACCAGATGGAAATTGATACTCCAAAGATGCCGCCACCACAGCCACCAAAAGAAGGCTGCGGTCTCAGTTTTTATTTCGAGCAGAAAATATCCGAATTGCAGTTTATCGTTTCCGAGAAGCAGCGCAACATTCAGCGTTTGGAAGCTCAGCGCAATGAGCTCAACTCGAAAGGTGCGTCAATCGACAAGTTATCCATCCATTGTTAACTCTTATTTGTTTTTGTTCCGATGCAGTGCGTCTGCTGCGCGAGGAGCTGCAGCTGCTGCAGGAGCAGGGCAGCTATGTGGGCGAGGTGGTCAAGCCGATTGACAAGAAGAAGGTGCTGGTCAAGGTGCATCACGATGGCAAGTACGTCGTCGATCTGGACAAGAGCATCGACATCAACGATGTGACCAGCAACAGTCGCGTTGCACTGCGTCATGATAGCTACACGCTGCACAAGATACTGCCGAACAAGGTCGATCCGCTCGTGTCGCTGATGCTGGTCGAGAAGGTGCCGGTCTCCACGTACGAGATGGTGGGCGGCCTGTCTAAGCAGATCAAGGAGATCAAGGAGGTGATCGAGCTGCCCATCAAGCATCCGGAACTGTTCGATGCCTTGGGCATTGCTCAGCCGAAGGGTGTGCTGCTCTTTGGACCGCCCGGCACGGGCAAAACTCTGCTGGCCCGTGCCGTCGCCCATCACACGGAGTGCACGTTCATACGCGTCTCCGGGTCGGAGCTGGTGCAGAAGTACATTGGCGAGGGATCGCGCATGGTGCGTGAGCTGTTTGTGATGGCCAGGGAGCATGCGCCTTCGATCATCTTCATGGATGAGATTGACTCGATTGGCTCGGCGCGGCTGGAGTCGGGCAGGGGTGCTGATTCCGAGGTGCAGCGCACCATGCTGGAGCTGCTCAACCAGCTGGATGGCTTTGAGGCCTCGAAGAACATCAAGGTCATTATGGCCACCAATCGCATCGATGTGCTCGACCAGGCGCTGTTGCGTCCCGGCCGCATCGATCGCAAGATCGAGTTCCCACCGCCCAGCGAGGAGGCGCGCCTGGACATTCTGCACATCCATTCGCGCAAAATGAATCTCACGCGCGGCATCAATCTGCGCAAGATTGCCGAACTGATGCCGGGCGCCTCGGGCGCGGAGCTGAAGGGCGTCTGCACGGAGGCCGGGATGTATGCGCTGCGCGAGCGTCGTGTTCACGTCACCCAGGAGGACTTCGAAATGGCCGTGTCCAAGGTCATGCAGAAGGACTCCGAGCGCAACATGTCCGTGAAGAAATTCTGGAAGTAGTATAGCTGCCTACAAAAAGTAGTTTTAATTATGCATTTAATAAACCATGTTGACTGACTAATAATAATAATCTTGAGACTTAATGCCCTAAGAAATGCGAATTGTGGGGCATATTGTCCCTGAGTGTGTTTGTGTTTGTGGGTATTGAGTTTCTCTATGCAAACAAATAAAATACTTTCAAATAAGCGCGCTCGTTTGCATCGTTTGAGTTCAGCTTACTGCTGATTTAAATATAATAAACAGCTTGCCAAGCGAAACGGCTTGGAGAACCCTCCCAGTTTATATTGGGAAACAATCATAGTGAAATGTGTGTCATTTCCTGTCGCAAATAAGGTCTTTACTGTATAATCTCGATATTGAAAATTACGTCAGATGTTAAGGATACATTTCTCGCATGGTGTTTCAAGATGCCAAACAATGATCAAACCTGCCATCGAAAATCGGAGTAATAAGTCTTGGAAACGCTTTTCTAGCGAATTAGGTTTCACATCAGACTAGAAGTTGAACAAACATATTTCGTAAGCTTATAGCGCAGATGGATTCCCCTTCCCACAGAGGCCAAGCTACAGATGTTGACATAAGCCGTTAAGAATGGCGGTTGAAGTTGCAGAAGGAAAACGCGATGTAGCAGCAGCTTATCTAGTTGGCAATTCAGCTTAAGTGTAGTTGGACTATAATTCAATCAAGTGGGAAAGGATTAATTTTTAGCGTGCCTAAGATTTTATACTCTTTTTCGAGTCTATGGTTAGATTTCACTAGCTTATGTTTGTTTTGCATACTGGAGGTAAATTTTGGGGATTTTCAACACTTCCTTCTATGGAATGGGCACCGCACGCAATGCGATACTGGTCTGCAGTGTCGCTGCTCTGGGCTACTGGCTGTCCGTCACGGGCAACGAGGAGCTGGTGCGGACTGTGGGCTTTGTGCCCAAGGGTCTGCCCGACTTCCGACCGCCGCCCTTTCACATGGACGCCGTGCTGAATGAGACGAGCGGTGAGCTGCTGCAGGACGAGCAGAGCTTCTGGGATATGGTCGGCACACTGGGCTCCGGCTTGATTGTGGTGCCCATGATTGCGCTGCTCGAGACGATGGCTGTGGTGCAGGCATTTGGTATGTTCGCAAGTTCTTTAAATATATAGTTTCATATAATAATGTTGTTTACCATCCAGCCGATGGCAAACCCACGGATGCCACGCAGGAGCTGATTGCCTCGGGCATTTGCAACGTGGCCAACTCCTTTGTCCAGGGCCTGCGCAGCAATGGCGGCGTCGCCCGTGGCGCCATCCTCAACGCCAGTGGTGTGCGCACCCAGCTCTCCAATCTCTACACCAGCGTCATTGTCATCATTGCGCTGCTCTACCTCACGCCCTGCTTCTACTACATACCCAAGGCGGCGCTGGCAGCGATCATCATTGCGGCGGTGATCTTCATGGTGCAGTATCGAGTCATCAAGCCCATGTGGCATAGCAAAAGTGAGTAAAGATTTGGGTAGTAGTAGTAGTAGTAGTGCATCTAACAACATTAGACATGTCGCATCTTCTCTAGTCTGTACATTTTGTATATAATAACTAGTTTCTTAATGGCAATGCGTACTTCTAAACATATAGTTAATTATATAATTATATATAATTTGTTATAAATACACTTTGATTAAAGGTATTGACTTAGTATTCTGTTATTAGCACAACAGCTTAGCCTAATTGAAAATAGTCTAAGTATATTGCACTTTTTGAAATCCTTTTACAGCTTCCCTTAAAATTAATGCAAATAATTGTTGGCAACTGCAACGAATGCAATCTTTATGCCATAAAAACTTGATAACGAGCGTGTAATAAATGTAGGAATTTTCCAAACTGCCTAAAGTGCGCCGCTTGTGTCTACACAGTAAAAAATATTCGTTTAATTGTGAAAGTTTGGCTATAATTTTTGTATGCTATCGTAATTTCAATCATAAAATGTCTTCCAAATAAAAGTTGAATCTTAATACCAGCTGACATTGATTTATATACGTTGAAATTGTAAACCATAATAATCTTTATTTTCTTTAAATGTTGACATTTTTATGCGACTTCTTCGAATCTAGAGATAAGCAATTTTCACTGCTCGCTAAATTGGGAATGTATGTGTATTGTTGATGATTTTTTTCAAAGACCGAGACAAAGAAATCGGAAAACCGCCATACAGTCTTTTATTTAAATTAGTCTTTATTAACCATTCTTTAAAAATGAAAAAAAAGGATCAAATATAAAAGCAAATATTTTGTACTTTCTGATTTAAAAAAGAAGATCTAAAACAAGTATTAAAAAAGATAAACCAAAGTCGTAGTACTCCCACTTATCTACAACTTTATTATCTCTTCCCTCAACAGAAACGGACTTGATACCTGGACTGAGCGCCTTCTTCGCCTGTCTAGTGATGCCGCTGCAGCTGGGCATCCTGGTGGGCATTGGCATCAATGTCATCTTCATACTCTACCAAGCAGCGCGTCCCAAGCTGAGCATCGAAACTCTGAGTGTAAGTAGCCCACAAACTGTGAACATCTCAAACTGAAAATTAAACATATACCATGTATTTATTTATCTGCACAGACACCGAATGGTCAGCGTTATTTGATGCTGACGCCGGACCGCTGCCTCATCTTTCCGTCCATGGAATTTGTGCGCAAGGTGATTAACAAGCAGGGCGTCAAGTCGACGCTGCCGGTCGTCATCGATTGTACGCACATTTATGGAGCTGATTTCACAGCCGCCAAGGTCATCTCGAGCATGGTCACGGATTTCGCACAGCGACAACAGCCGCTGTTCTTTTACAATCTGCAGTCGCGGGTGGCGCAGGTATTCGAGGGTCTGAACAAAGATCTGGTGGCTATATACGACATTAGCACGCTGCATGATAAGCTGGCCGAGAAGACGACATAACCTCGTTTAGTGATAGATTAATTGTAGTCTTTGTATTTATTTCACAAAAACAAACACTCTGCTAGACCAATTTCGATACTTTGGCGAGGCCAGCGACTAGTTTCGCTTTGTATAGGCAAAGAAAAAACAAAAACCGAAAAATATTAATATGAGAAGAGAGAAGAAAAAAATACGAAAGAAACCCACGCAAATTGTCAGCCATTACCAACAGTCCAGCCAAATAGTGAATAGTCAAATATTTTCTGTAAATTTAATTAGCATTTAAGTTGAAGCAATCTTTCATTTATTTATTCGCTTGTGAATTTGATTTTTGGCAAAATGCTGTGAGTTTTGTTGAACAAAATCCAAATTTTTGCACCTCATTGTTGTATTACATATATATAGAGTATTATACGGATATAAAGCATGAAGTGTGTGTTAGCATTAGTACTTAAATAAAAACACAAATATTGGATTAATCGTTGTAATTGCCAATTTCGGATTGCTTGCGATTACGCATCAGTTGTATTTAATCATTTGATTACTAGTTTCATAGTTAAACATCGCTTGCCCCACGCAATATCTAATCAATAATGTGCACAGATTTAAGGCTTTCTCAATTGTAATTGACGGGACGTGATTTCCCGTTGATCCACCTTATAGATTTATAGTCTATTGGCGCAGAGTCAAGGCAATGCATTATTCACGATTAGATAAAGTATATATAAACCTCAATAAATCAATAATATATTTAGAAAAATATATTTGCGAAAATGTTGTCAAGGTACAACTCGAACTTATTAAAAATTATTACACTTAAATTGGAAATATAATTTATGATAAAGGTGTGACGAACGTTTATATAAATGCCTTATCCATTCGAGCAGTTTCAGTATGTACTGAGTTCCAATTTTAACAAGTTAAAGCTAATTATTTGTATACTAATTCAAAATTCACGATATCAAAAGTCAGCTGTTAGTTTTATGTATTTTATCAAACACAAATAATAACAACAAACTTCTTTGCAAGAGCAGATCTACAAATTGTTTGGCGGCTAAGTGTAGCATACTTTGGGGCTGATTTAAAAAAAAAATAGTCATCGTATAATTTTGTCGGTTAAGCTTAGTATGCAGCTCACGAGCGCAAAATCACAAAACGAAATATCCACTCTTACCACAAATGCTGGAATAAGTAATTTGAATGTGTGCTATAAGAATTTTAAAACACGTTTGGATGTTAGAACGTCTTGGTCCCAGAGTTGAAGTTAAATTCTGATCTTTATTTTAATAATCAAACAAAGATTTAATAATTATTAGTGACTATTTGTGCGTATATTCATATTTTTTATATTATTAAACCAACATTTTAAACATTTTCTGTTTATATATGTCTAAATACAAAAGAAATTTAATACATTTCGATATTACGACTTTAAATTCTAATTTGTGATCGTTCACTGTACTATTTGTTATGATTTAGTATTTTTTTTTTAGTATTTCGCAAAAGCAACAGCACATGCCAAGGCTGCAAAGGAGCTAACTAGAATCACAGTTGCTTACGCTTTGCAACACTGACATTTAAAATTGTCATCTCATCGAAGCAAGAACAGAAATCAAAAGCATACGAAGCGACAGCTATCAACTCGCATAGAGATATTATTAGTTTTGAGCAAAATTTGGAAGAACTATATTCAAATGCCGCCACCACAGCCACCAAAAGAAGGCCGCGGTCTCAGTTCTTATTTCGAGCAGAAAATATCCGAATTGCAGTTTATTGTTTCCGAGAAGCAGCGCAACATTCAGCGCCTGGAAGCTGAGCGCAATGAGCTCAACTCGAAAGGTGCGTCAATCGACAAGTTATCCATCCATTGTTAACTCTTATTTGTTTTTGTTCCGATGCAGTGCGTCTGCTGCGCGAGGGGCTGCAGCTGCTGCAGGGCAGCTATGTGGGCGAGGTGGTCAAGCCGATTGACAAGAAGAAGGTGCTGGTCAAGGTGCATCACGATGGCAAGTACGTCGTCGATCTGGACAAGAGCATCGACATCAACGATGTGACCAGCAACAGTCGCGTTGCACTGCGTCATGATAGCTACACGCTGCACAAGATACTGCCGAACAAGGTCGATCCGCTCGTGTCGCTGATGCTGGTCGAGAAGGTGCCGGTCTCCACGTACGAGATGGTGGGCGGCCTGTCTAAGCAGATCAAGGAGATCAAGGAGGTGATCGAGCTGCCCATCAAGCATCCGGAACTGTTCGATGCCTTGGGCATTGCTCAGCCGAAGGGTGTGCTGCTCTTTGGACCGCCCGGCACGGGCAAAACTCTGCTGGCCCATGCCGTCGCCCATCACACGGAGTGCACGTTCATACGCGTCTCCGGGTCGGAGCTGGTGCAGAAGTACATTGGCGAGGGATCGCGCATGGTGCGTGAGCTGTTTGTGATGGCCAGGGAGCATGCGCCTTCGATCATCTTCATGGATGAGATTGACTGGATTGGCTCGGCGCGGCTGGAGTCGGGCAGGGGTGCTGATTCCGAGGTGCAGCGCACCATGCTGGAGCTGCTCAATCAGCTGGATGGCTTTGAGGCCTCGAAGAACATCAAGGTCATTATGGCCACCAATCGCATCGATGTGCTCGACCAGGCGCTGTTGCGTCCCGGCCGCATCGATCGCAAGATCGAGTTCCCACCGCCCAGCAAGGAGGCGCGCCTGGACATTCTGCACATCCATTCGCGCAAAATGAATCTCACGCGCGGCATCAATCTGCGCAAGATTGCCGAACTGATGCCGGGCGCCTCGGGGGCGGAGCTGAAGGGCGTCTGCACGGAGGCCGGGATGGATGCGCTGCGCGAGCGTCGTTTTCACGTCACCCAGAAGCACTTCGAAATGGCCGTGTCCAAGGTCATGCAGAAGGTCTCCAAGCGCAACATGTCCGTGAAGAAATTCTGGAAGTAGTATAGTTGCCTACAAAAAGTAGTTTTAATTATGCATTTAATAAACCATGTTGACTGACTAATCATAATAATCTTTAGACTTAATGCCCTAAGAAATACGAATTGTGGGGCATATTGTCCCTCAGTGTGTTTGTGTTTGTGGGTATTGAGTTTCTCTATGCAAACAAATAAAATACTTTCAAATAAGCGCGCTCTTTTGCATCGTTTGAGTTCAGCTTACTGTTGATTTAAATATAATAAACAGCTTGCCAAGCGAAACGGCTTGGAGAACCCTCCCAGTTTATATTGGGAAACAATCATAGTGAAATGTGTGTCATTTCCTGTCGCAAATAAGGTCTTTACTGTATAATCTCGATATTGAAAATTACGTCAGATGTTAAGGATACATTTCTCGCATGGTGTTTCAAGATGCCAAACAATGATCAAACCTGCCATCGAAAATCGGAGTAATAAGTCTTGGAAACGCTTTTCTAGCGAATTAGGTTTCACATCAGACTAGAAGTTGAACAAACATATTTCGTAAGCTTATAGCGCAGATGGATTCCCCTTCCCACAGAGGCCAAGCTACAGATGTTGACATAAGCCGTTAAGAATGGCGGTTGAAGTTGCAGAAGGAAAACGCGATGTAGCAGCAGCTTATCTAGTTGGCAATTCAGCTTAAGTGTAGTTGGACTATAATTCAATCAAGTGGGAAAGGATTAATTTTTAGCGTGCCTAAGATTTTATACTCTTTTTCGAGTCTATGGATAGATTTCACTAGCTTATGTTTGTTTTGCATACTGGAGGTAAATTTTGGGGATTTTCAACACTTCCTTCTATGGAATGCACACATCAGCACAAACTATTGTTTGGCTTCAAAAGTAATTTTTGGTACCCTAGAAATTCAATTTGAAAACTTTAAACTGTCATATATTTGCCAGAAGTGAACCGATTTTAAAGTTCTATGCCAATATAGTTTTACCTCTTCTTTTATTCTACATTTATGTTTTATAAAGCTTTGAAACTTTCATATTTTTACTATTTTTGGAAAACTGTTTTTAAAAAAAAAAAATCTTGAAATTTTACTTTCAATCGATTATACAGTTAAAAATCGAATTGAAAACGGACATGGCCAGATCAATTTGTTTGTGAGGTAACTTTTGAGTGTCTCTACTATACAAAACACACTTCTGCACAAAATTCATTTACTCTTTTCTTAGTGTATAAAGAGGAAGCAAGCGCACATACATATATATTAATTAGATAATGCCTTTCAGTTAAATACTAAATCAAATACATGCATGTATGACTCTGTGTTTATCTGGCAGACGTCATGTTCAATTCACAGTTTTTGGGGCTGCTGCTGTTTAAATCGTTGGAAGGCAATTAAGAAATGCGCTGCCATCATCATCATGCAAGCGGCTTCAAATTACCCAATGGTCCAGCAAAGAAAGCAATGACCCAGCCAGGTGGTGTTATTGATGTTGTTGTTGTTGTTGTTATTTCAGTTGTTTGGTCAGCAACAAAACGGAGCAATTTGAGTTGCATTGCAAACTCATAAAGTAAACGGTGCAACGGGTTTGCACTTTCATTGCACACGACTCAACTCAACTCAACTCGACTCGACCCAACCCAACCCAACCGACCACTTGGCTTATAAATGCTAGGCGCTTCCAGGCGTCCGCCGCCACTTGACAGCGTCTGTTTACCGGATTCGCACGGGAGCTTTCAATGCACTTCCGACACGAAAGTAAAAGCGTTTTTCCAGTGAACCCGCCGATCGACTTGCCACCAACTATTTGTGGCACTCATTCGCTGGCCACACATTAGATACGTTTCGCCTGCCCACCACGCAGGACGTCCTCTTTGACAACGCGCAAACAAAAAAACCAAGAAACTTTTGTGTAAGTGTGTCTGCAACAGGGCAGCGAGCCACTTAAGATATTGGCCAAAAGATTGTGGCAAGTGCAGTGTGCAGTATGCTTGTCTGTCAAATTGAGTGATTACTGTCTTTTGAAATGTTGCTGAGAGCCACTGTCCAGTTTTCAGTGTGTGTGTGTGTGTGTGTGTGTGTGTGCCTGAGTGTGTGAGTGTTGACTAAGTTGACTAAGGTGCTCCCGATAATAAACTGGTTCTGATTGCTGAATTGGGTGCAACAAGCTGACTGACCCAGTTAATAACTGAGAAGAAATTCTAGAAATTCTCTGGATACGGATAAGGAGTGAATGTATTATATCTGGAATTAACATTTGCTTATGTTATATATTAGGAGTGGGTTATTCCTTTTTTATATGAATAAAATTAGGGTTGCTTAAGGAAAATATAAAGTTAAGAGCAGAAATATATTTTTCGCTGATTGAAAATGGCAATCGAAGATTTTCTATAAATACGTCTATGAAAGCTATAAAATATTCCTGCTTTGAAATATATTATTGATTTTTATTGAAAATACATTTTTTAAAACAAACAAATATTTGTTATTAATGCAGACAAATATTTTCTTTGTTTGTTTAAATTTGAAATACGTATTTTTTTAAAAGTTATGCAATGCTGTCTGCTTTTATACAAATACAAGTTGTTATAGATATTCGACTTTTTAAATCGAGTTATAAAAAATCCATTCATAACGAAGGTCAGAAACCTTTATAAAATTTTGCCGTATCTAATTTGAATTTCTTGACAGTTTTCGATAGGATTTTGAGAGAGAAGCTATGGGCAGAACATATTTTTGCACCAGTACTATAAATATTTTGAAAATATCTTGTAGTTCAGATCTTATTGAGTAATTTTAGGTTTGAATTCGGGCTGGAGTATGGATAGGGATGTCTGAGATTGATTCAGAGCTATATTTATGTTATGTAAATGTATCCTATAATTCAAAAGTAATGGTTGTTTATATCTGAGGTGATTGCATTGACCTCACCGACAGTTCGTGGCGTTACTCATAAAAAACAAACTGTCTCTTTTTGAAAGGTTAAGTCAAGTCAATACCTGAACCTGTTGTAGTGGAGAAACTGTTTATACGCCTTGGGGCACTATCCAGCCTCCCAATCTTTCAATCGGCCATCAATTCACCTGCCACAGGAACAACGTGCACCTGCAGGCAGCATCCACTGCTTCCTGTCTGCCAACCGATTGCATAAAACTGTTTCCTTTGTGTAGTTGCATAAACAGAAAGCCACGAGATGTCACCGATGTTGCAGTTGCTGTTGTTGCTGCTGCTGTTTGGTAAGTTTGCTGTTTGGCCAAGCCCACGATTTGCACTTGTGAATAAACGTATTGTTCGCTGTTTAGGAGAGGCGCCTGCTTTTGGACGCAAGGTGAAACGCAAGGATGCACACTATCACTTGAATGTGCCACCGCCGCCACAGCAATCGTACCCGCAACATGTCGCAGCTGCCAGCCAGGCGGTGTTGATCGACCATGAGGTGCCACCGTTCACCTTCGAGGCAGTCAATCATGATGAGTTCGCGCCGCCAAATGGTCACCAGCTGAGTCCGCACTACGACAATCCCGAATATATTGTGCACAGTGGTCACAGTGAGCACAGCGGGCACAGTGGTCACAGTGAGCACAGCGGGCACAGTGGTCACAGTGAACACAGCGGGCACAGTGGTCATAGTAGTCACAGCAGCAGCAGTAGTGGTGGTTATCTGGTAGACAATGGCTTGCGCAGTCTGGCCAAGGGCTCGGCAGATCAGGCCCACTCTGCGGTAGCTAGCCAGAATGCGGCCGGCAAGCAGGCCTCCTATGTGGCCAAGAGCACACTGGCTCAAGCGGCGGCTCAGGCGGCCGGCACAGCCGTGGCCGTGCTCAAGGGCAAGGAGGTGCTGCTGCGCCGCCTCGAGGAGCAGACCGGGGAGGCGCACAAGTCCGTGGAGAGTGAGCTGACGCAGCTGCAGCAGGCCAAGCGATCGGCCAAGGCGGCCCAGTATGCCGCCCAGCAGGCCATCAATCATGTGAGCGTGCTCACAGCTGCGCTCAACAATGCGCAGTCCGCCTCGGAGCTGGCGCAGAGGGCAGCAGCCGAGGCGGCCTCCGAGCTGTCGTCGCAGATCGATATGGTGGCCCAGGCCAAGAGCAAGCTGGAGCAGACCGAATCGCAGACGTATGCGGCGCGGCTGGACTACGAGGAGACGCGCGATGCGGCGGAGAAGGCGACGCTGTCCGCCCAGGAGGCGCAGCTCAATGCCAACGATGCGGCGCTGCACGCCAATGTCGAGCTCAGCGAAGCGGTTCACATCCACGACAAGAGCGATCGGAATGTGGCCAACCATAAACGGTCATAGGCCCAACGGTACCTTGGACACGCTCCGCGGTCAGTTCTGCGCTACAGTTCAACTCAACTATTTATTGTCTTTGTTTTAATAAAGCTGCGCGCACTTTTTAGATTATGCAATGAGCGTTATTAAGTCAAATGGAGCGGAACCCAGACGAGTTGATTATAGCCTAGGCGCGTCTCATCCATTTAAAACGCCTATATGATGAAGGGCCTTAGTGGAGGGCTCTCACCTGTGAACAGTAAATAGGTAGTCCGCTTTCAAAAACCACTTAGCCACAATCAATTTACCAATATTTCATTTAAGCATATATTAAGAATTGTACTAGATTAATATGCCAGAGAACTAGATTTCTGTTAGATGTTTGTATTGTTGGTATGATATATTAGTAAAATTGTTATCTACATCAAAAAAATAGAATCTTCAATGGACATTGAATGAAAAATTCACCCCTAGTTAAAGATGACAAAACCTTCTGGGCAGACACATCCTTTCATATAGAAAAGGCTGGAAATTCACGCTCCACATTAGACAACTTTAGATGGGAATAACGAGTTTTTATTTGTCGAATAATATAATAAATAAATAGCAATATGAAATAACACTAACCGCACAAGTCGCACATACACTTAGAATTGCACTAGATTACGTAGTATAACTAGAGATGGTCCACTTAATGATAGCTTCGTAGATTAGGGACTACAGCTAGAACTGCGCCGCTTAGGCGCTGCCATAGGAAATGATTGATTAATGATTGGCCAGAGACTACAGACAACCGTTGGCTTTCGCAAGACATTGACTATGCACGGCAAATCGACCAGAGACGCTCGATCATGAACTTAACTTAACCTAGATCTCAGATAGCAACTAAATATGCACTTAAACTAGTTGGACAGCTGCTGCTGGCCCTCCTCCTCGGGCACAACGTGCTCGTGCTCGGCCTTCGGCTGTGCCGCTTGCTCTTGCTTCACATCGTCCAGCTGTGTTTGCGCATTCCGCGCCTGCTCCAAGCGGCGAGTAACGCCCGCCATGGATTCGCGCAGCGAGTCAATGTCAACGGCATTTTCATCCTTGTCGCCATCCTGATTGCCCTTCTCATTATTGTACTTGGAGAAGTAGGTGAGTGACTTCATTAGCTGATAGCTCTTCGAGATGGGTATGTTAGAGTCGTAGATGCTGGTGCTGGTGCTGCAGTCGACGTAGAACCACCAGTTGCACTTCAGTATGGTCTGATCGAAGAGCGTATTCTCCGGACACAAAAAGGACTTGCGCACCATGCCGTCGTCTGTGAGAGCGCACACATGAAAGACCTGACCGGGAAGTAGTTAGTAAGCTGTTGAGCATTAGTCTGATATTAATGTCTCACCATGCAGCCCAGATCCGTATCAGCATAGAGTCCCGGAAAATGCTTTTGTTTGGCACAGGAAAAGCTCGTGGGCGGCAAATCGACCTTCGACTTGAAGTTGTCATCGAAGTTCTTTTCATAGCCCACGGGATAGTACTCCTTGGGTGCATTCATGACCTGTTAGAAAATAAAGAAGTTAGTACAAGTTGGATAGCTTGTTTTTATTAATCAACTTGAGAAAAACTTGGAATTAATCAGCATCAAAACAAATTGTAACTGAGAGTTTCTTGAATTACGATTTTGAAATATCATTAAAATTTAAGTGATTATCTTAAATGATTTGTTATCATCATTATAAGCTTTGATTACTTCCTCATTTCGCAATTTGGACAGTCGGTATAATTCTGTTCTCTTTCAGTGCTTACTTTGTAAACCTTTTTATTTGAAATAAAACCAGAAATGCATTAACTAGCTACAATCTCACCTTGGATACTATCTGCTCGGTCAGTTGATTGGGCCTTGACGTCGTTGTTGTCGACGTTGTCGTCGTCCTTACGGTGGATGTACGCATGAATTCCTCACGCAACTTGGACGCCAGCATGGCACGATGTTCCGCCTTCAGTTGCTGCTCCCGCACGTAGATGGCATGTTTGATCGTGTCCACGGTAACATTCGCCGCCGCAGCGAGCTCCTCAACGGTCACATCCCTCAAATCGAACTTAGGCTCCTCGAACTGCAGATAGTTGGGATGCTTGCCCATTGTGCGCTGCTCCGACTGGGCCGGCACCACCTCCGTCTTGCCCACATTGGCAATGCGTGAAATGGAATCGGGCATGGCCTGGAAAACAGGCACAGCCATCGGCTTCGAAATCACCGGCTGTGCGACCATCTGATTGTCCGCATGGAACGTGCGATTGGAGTGCTGCAAAATTGTGGAAGCTCAAGTGAACTGATTGGCTTATTGACCGCTCTACTCACTGGCTTCACATTGCCATCGACCAGCTTGTTATTGATGCTAACCCTCGGCTGTGTCGTATCCACGGCTATGCGACGCTGTGCACCAAGTTGTGTGGACCTCTGCTCGTTGTTACCTCCGGCCTTCTGTGGTATGGGCCGGAAGGCAGGCACTCCCAGGGGCAACGGACGCGCCTCTGTCATCATTTGAGCCGGCAGCTGTGGCTGACCCTTGGCCACCTCCTGCTGCAGCAGCTGGAGATTGTACGGCCCGGGTCCCGAGGAGCGGGAAGTGATATGTTTGTCGGGTAGTGCATGCTGCACGGGTGCCTGTGCAAAAGGATATTTCAATTAGCAATCGCGATAAGTTTTAAAAGTGACTTTCTCGTTAAATTTAGTGAATTAGTTCAGTAGTTCAGAATCGTTCAGTAGTTCATTAGAGTCATAAGCGAATGAACGCGAATATGAGTCATAAACGCAAATAGCAGTCGTGAACTAATTGCAATTCATGAACGACTGAACGATTTCAGAGCTACGTGAACTATAATCAGGGAGTTAGTTCAGACGCTCAAATTTAAAGATTAGTTCAATAGAACTAATTAATGTTCCCACACTCACCTCCTGCTGACGTGCGGAGGGCAGCACGCCCACCAGCTCGGGTGCTCCATTCCTATAGCTTATGGCACGCCGGCGGTCGCTTTCCACGTTGCTGAGCGATTCCTTGAAACCGAGCTCGTCGCCCACACTGAGACCTGCAAGCAAATGTTGTTAGTGCTTAGTCTTCAAGACCCAAGTCGTGAGGCTCGGCTCCATCAATCAAAACGAACAAGTTGATAATTAATCGCTTTTGTTTCAGTCATCTTTTGTTTATCCCTGTCTAACTATTGTGCGCATTGTATGTACAGATATAATGTGAATTAGGGTTATAGCCAATGGTCAATGCTAATGCTACGGATATTGAACCGTGCAGTCAGTATGCTCTGTCTCTATCGCTCCAATCTAAACTCGATATGGCCAGCAACTTGGCATTGGCATCGGCATTGGCATTGGCATTAATTTATTGATGACTTAAATGCTGCGGATTTATTTCTCTTTCGATTTTACATTCTGCTCGATGAGCTAAGCATTTAAGTTATATATTTAAACTTAAACTTTTGTATGTACAACTTACTATAAAAACCAATAGAAATAAATAGTTAAAAACAAAGGGGTTGTGAGGCAGGATTTTTGGGTGTAAAGAGTTTGTTGATCTGTGGATTTACCTAAACCGAAATGCGCCTTGACGCCACCCAAATTTCGTACACGAAACAGTCCAGACTTTTTGAAGTTACAATCGAGTGTGAAACCGAATTCGGACATAAAAACGCACGTCCCGCAAGCCAATCCTATAAATAAAATAGAAAAGCATACACAGAATAGGAAAGTTCTTCAATATAATACACAGGTTACAAAAGTTGTTAGTACATAAAGCGTGAGTTTAGTTTTGTGTGCATGTGGGGATTATTTACAGAAACAAATGTTTTTATTGCTGATTATCTCTAAAGCACCATTACCATACCATTTACTTAGACAATGAAAACACGTTGTAACTTGTGAATGAAGTCGAGTTCGTGCTTCTGAGTATGTTTAGGATTGAGTTGCTTTTTGGGTTGGGCCCCGTCACAATCCAATTAAAACCTGCCCGTGGCACAGTTTCTTTTTTTTGCAAAGGTTTTTCAGAAATAAACTACGCATATTACGTATACGAAATATATGTAAATAAGTGTTTAAGCGTTTACAAAAAGATGGCCCGCATCAAAAAGCGTTGGCTGAAATTTTGATTGATGCTTCTATGATATCAAAGAAATAAAAGCCACCATCAAATATGTATATCAAGGTGTCAAACTGAACAAAGGCTTTTAAATGGCATATTGAAGCGGAAACCTTTTAAATATTTATTTTTTAATTTTGTTACTTTTGCAATTAGTGAGTAAAATATATTATCTGGTCGTGGAGATCAGATGCCATAGGGCAACAGCGCTGACATGCTGCTTAGCTAATGGTGCCGTGACCAAGGCAATTACGGCACAGTCCAAAAGAACTCGATCTCTTAAGTGCTGCAATTTGAGTACAACTTCCTTATGGGCCAGCCAAAGAACGAATAATAAATATGAACTTGCGTTTTGGGCAGTTTAACCGACAAATAAACCAAGCCAAGCACTTAAATACTTATGTGCTATAAGTAGGCACTTAAAAGTGTGTGTTTATGTTAGCTAATCTTGAAAGCAACAATAGCAAAGATCAACTAAGACGACCCAAAACAAACGCAGTGCAACAAGTGTACAAAATTGCAACGTCTTGAGTTCAAATTAAATTGTTAGCATGTCAAGTGGGACATGAAATCTACCGAGTGGATTCTTACAAAATGCCAATGATAACATATTACATATATACACACAAAAATACAGTAGATAGATGGCTAATTTATCCACATTCATAAGGTGCGCGCACTTGGAGTTTGAACATCGATACGATACGAGTACACATCTATCTAATAGTTGTGGCCTGCAGCCAAAGCCACCAGGCCAATTAATTGTTGTATGCTGCTCTTGTGTGTTAATAGCTTATCTCAAGCATTGGTTCAAGGAAAATGGAGCATGTTTTCAACAGCAACAACAACCATAATGCGGACTTTGGCATCAGCGAGGGCCAATTTGGTTCGCTTAGATTAACGAGTATTTGCGGTCCAGTTGGGGTCACTCATTTGGCTAGGTGCCATTAATGGCTTCAAAACAAACCACCAAATGTGAAGTCAACATGGCAGGGCAGCATTAGCATTAGCATTAGCTTCTTAACATTTAGATCATTCCTAGAACTATGAGTTGTTATTTGATGAAACATTGTCAGCTACTTTAAGTTACACACATTTAATGGTGTAAATTAAATACAACAAGCCACAAATTAAATACAATTTAATCTAACTAGACACAAATATATTTCGACTTCAACTATAAAAAAACTTTGATAAAACTTTTGCGTGCATAAATTTCAGCTTCACATTAATTAGAATTTTATTTCAAAGCCAAACCAATTAAGTGTTTAATTTAGTAATGAATTTTGTGAATAAAAAGTGAACGTTGAGAATGCAATTACTTAACTTGTATTTTTACCAGTTGAGACAATTAAGAATTCTCTAACATTGCATGCTCGACCAGAAGATATTTTAAAGGACCTTGACATCTATTTGCACTAAAAAAACCTGCTCTTTGATAGAGCCAAAAAGTCATATGAAGAACATCTTTGCTTTTTAAATTTGTTGTGGGATACTGTCAAATGAATATGAAAGTGGCATTATGAACATGCCAAAACAAAAATGTATATTAAATATATATAAATTTAAATATATATCTTAGCATTTATTACATTTTCAAAGCTATTTGCACACTTCAAAATGCATTCGGAAACCTCTTTAATTTCTATTTGCTTAAATATTTGCATTTCCAAAAACTTTCCTTCCTCCAACTCAGCTATAATATTTTTGCAAACTTTACTTTAATTTTGCAAATCTTAATTGCACTTTTACCCACATTATGGCAAACGGGAAAATCTAAACAATGTTAAATTAAGCATGCGCCCCGTGGGTCGCTTATTGAGCGAGCAGCAATTTTAATGACGGCCCGAAATGGAATGCAGCGGAACCCAAAACGACGACCAACTCTGCAGTTGATAAAGACATTAAAATAGATTGGCTATGGAGCGAAATTGGCAACGCAACATGCTGAAGAACAATTAAGCGGGTTCAACAAAAAACTAAATATTAGTATTGCAAGTAAGCGCAGAAAAACTGTAAAGAAAAGTGAAAAACAAATTTGTGCAGTGGTTGAAAATGTTTACACACTGAGGAAGAGCAATAGCCGGCAAACAGACCGGCGCAGTGGCAAAGACAACAACTAAACTAATAGCAACAGCAACAGCAACAACAACTACTACTACAACAACAACAACAATGACAACAACAACAACATTGAGAAACGTCAACGCAGTTAGTCACAAGCCGCTTTCACCCGACATCATCTCGTGCGCGTCTGTATGAAATGTTAGTGGTTGGAGCTTATGAGTTGAGTTGTCGCCGTAGCAAATAGAAATTGAAACTGAAACTGAACAAATAATGAGGCATAAGTATGCAGTCGGTATTGCCGGCTGCTAACAGCGTGCCATTGACCGACGGACGAGCCACCAGCCCCGATCCACGGGCCGCAATTTAGTTAGTTGCTTACTTTCCGTTTCAGCAGCCTTCTCCTTGGCTTAGAGTTAGAGCCGACTGCCATCCAGTTAGCACCTAGCCGCGAAAGTGGGTCAACACGGAGCAGCAAAATACAGCAAAAAATAAGACAAACTACAACAACTTATATTGATATTAATTGCCGGCGGTTTTACGGAATGTTTTCTTGCTGCTTGTTGGCATTTATTCAATTTGATGATCTCTGATGCAAATATCGTGTATAAATTATGGCCCATGATTGTGATTGTGATTGTGATGGTGAGCATGAACATTGGAGTTCACAGTTTATGCGTAAGTGTCTCTTCTTGTTGCCTGCCTGCCAGCCACTGTAAAGCCTTAACCTCTAAATGCCGTTTGCTCGTTTCCCTTTTATATCTTTTGTCTATATCTATACACGTATTTTATGTTCGCATTGTTCGCCCGGCTTTTATGTTCAATATTTTATTTCATTGTCAGTCGGAGAGCATTGTTAAATGTTTGATGTCGCCCCAACATTCCATACTAAAGTGTCAAACTGGCTAAAGTCCGAGATCTCACTATAAAAGGAAACAGCTTTGAAATTGAAATCAACGATTTAAGCTTCCCCCAAAACGTTGAGAATTCCTTTCGCTTTCGTTGAATACCAGCTTGAAGATGAATATCAATGCGATTTGTTACACCCAAGCATCAAAGTCTGACCTCGCCGGTTCGTATAAGGTTACTATTTCCCACGAGAGTAACCATTCAACTATAAACCAAATGAATCGCTGATCATTTTCATGGCATGTAGGAAAAACCTTTAACGATATCTTAAGGGCTACAGTACGGGCTTATGATCTAGCTAGAAGATAATGCTGCTAAGTTGACCTTGTGCCTATCTAGACTTTCAGGTGCGTGAGTTGAGCCAACTATTTGAGCCAGACAAGTGCCAAATTAGAAACCAGACCCAAAAACAATACTTCGGACAATACAACAACAATAACATATCTGTGTAAAGTGTTGGCTGCCAATCTGCATGCTAATTCGTTTTGTCAGTTAATTATGTTAATTGAATGATGGTCTTGACAGTGAGTGATAGGGCCCCAAAACAAAACACCCATCAAAATGTTTGGCCACTTCAAGATCTCTCAAAAATGTCGAATTAAATTGCAATTTGAGAGCCATTTGTTGCATGTGATGTGTGGAGTGTGTATGGTGTGTGTGTGTGTAGTGTGTGTGTGGCCTATAGCTGAGAAACAACAACAAAGCGAAAGTAAATACATATTTCTAGCAAGCCGAAGATGGAATATGCTTCTAACATGATTTGAATACATTAAGTAGTTGTTAAAAATTCAGCAAAATGTTTGCTTAACATATTTAAATGTTTGTTCATCTCGAAATGAGATAAAGACAAAATTAGTGATAAATTTCTAAAAATATTCGACAAAATGTTACCGTAATAAATAAGCAAAAATAGATGTGGCAAATAAATCTATTGCTTGACCAATGATGAATATTTTATTAAATTTTGGCAAAGTTATGGAAGTGGAAGATTTAGAAAGAGCATTAGATATGCAATCATTTTTGTAATATTTGAAATAAAATGTAAGAAACAATATAGGCTTAAATTCGAATTTAGTTGCATTTTTCATATATTTTAATCTTGATTAATAAGTGATTGTTAAAACAAATAGCTGACATATTTAGTTGCAAAAAAAATTTTTACCTCAACGCTAGTAAACGAAATATGAGATAAAATATAAAACATATTTGTAAATGTATTTATAAAACTGATTTAATTTTTGCAAAAGTAATCAAAATGTTATGAGTATTTATTTTAGAAGTTGATAGTCTGTTTTTGAATCTTTCTTTATATATTTAGCTGCATTAGGCTGCAAAGCTTATAAAGAAAATGCGCAGCTCTCGCGTTAGGGTAATAAAAATGCCAAGCAACAATAACAATAGGTATCAAAGACGGCCAGAAGCGATGCAGCGCCGGGTGAGCAAATGAGTCTGCAGTTGGGAGTCGGAGTTGGAGACGGAGTTGGAGTTGGCGTGCGTGACCTTTGAAGGTCTTACGTGAGCGAGCGGGTTGCGTGAGCGGGCCAAAGTAGCCGCCAGCCTACAAGAGACATACTAACATAGTAAACTATGACTATGGCAGACACAGTAGACAGTAGACAGACAGACAATAGTCGCCAGCTGCTGCTCGTTATGTATGTTTGTGGACTACTTGTATTGTTAGCTGTTGTGCTTCGCTTGGCTCTTGCATGATGTTACTGATGCCAACTGCTGTGAAGATGCGATAATTATGCTTTAATTTAATTGTTAATTGTTAACAAAGTGCGATGCTCCAAAGCGAATTACGCATTTGGTTGTGTTAGGTCACAAGCTTGAAATGTAATTTGCAAGGAATCGCCAAGTGAAATCAAGTAATCAAAGTAAACTCAAGTATAAAGTGTATACTGAGCGAAGGACAGCTGCCCTGATAGCTGCGCCTTTCACTTTGCAAATTGCACACTAAGCTGTTTTTCTCCTTCTCAGATCCATCAATATGACAATGCAATTTCAACCGTTTCTTTTTCTCATATTTTATTTTGGTCGCTTATTGCAACGTTTTGTCTGTGCAGTTGAATCTGGCATCCAGGCATAGCAATTAAGTGAACAAAAAACTTAACTGCTAATTGCTGTTTGAAAGTCATATGCGGTATTTTAAATTTGCCTGTGACACAGGGCGTATGTGCATTATTGGATACTTGAACTCGTTTGGGCCGGACTTAAGTGGCACCTCAGCTCACAACTTCAGCAACAAGTGCTGTTAGCCCTTCAGCTGCCTTTGCTGTGTGTGCTTTTTTGTTATCTCAACTAAGAAGTTGCATAAAACAGTCGGCCAAAATGTGGGTTACATAAAGTATAAGAGATCGCGAGAGAGATCGAGAGAAGCGATGCTAAAGCGCTGCGTCATTGACCACAAAACAAAAGACAAGACACAAAACAAAGCAAAAAAGGGAAACAGTCGAGACGCATCTCAATAAACGGATTGGCTTGAAATTGATGAATCACTATGCTCGATTGCCTGTTTGGGTTTTATGAAGCCATCAAACATCACACTGAGCAGTGAGCACTGAGCATTAGGCCACACACATGTGAGCAGAGATGATTGCGAAATCTGGGCGTGCTTTGCCCAAAAATGATTCAGCAGACTGACCGCTGCAGTCTTCGCATTCCATAAAACAACGGCACACAAATATGGAAATGCAAATGAAGCGTGTCGGATATGCAGATTGGTCTGCGCTTCTCAAACAGCGCCGCAAAAGCGATTAACACCGACTGGTCTTTTTTTGGCCTGAAGAGCGCTCCACTTGCCTATCTTGGGGCTGAACTTGACCGATTTTGTATGGAGTGGGGCGTGTTGCTGGACAGAATGCCCATAACACTTATGTCGCCGTCAATGTCGAGGCAAGATCTAAGATTTTGCACTCGACTAAATCAAGTAGTGTTTGGATATTACACTTAAGTTAAGTCGTTGCCAACTTGTTTAGACCAAATTGCACTGCGAAGGTTAGTCGAAATTAATTTGTATTTCAATTTGCATGTGAATTGATTTAGATGGCCAAACCGAAAACGATATTATCGTAACACCTGCCAAATTGCGGCCATGGATGCAAATAATGACTAGGCCCGGGCAACTCTTCTAATTTGCAAGCACTCCTCAGAAGTTATTCACTCTAGAACTTAATGAGGCCCAGTATTCATAATCTATCAGTTTCAGACTCATTAATCAACATAAAGAACACAACGCTTTAGTACTTTAATTTCTATTTATTTTCTTGCAAGTCATGGCTAATGGCATTATCCAATGGATATCAAGTTGTTTTCAGTCTGCATTCACATTAGCAAGGTTTTAAATGCTGAAGCTCGTTTGCGTTGAGAAACCACAAAGCTACATTTATACAGCCATACCCCAAAACATACAGAAGCTAGCCAAATAATCGGGTTAAACGCGAGCGGCAACCGAAAAAACTGCAAACAGAAAGACAATGCAAAAAAACTGACAAGATTTGGAAGTGTTTAAATTGGTAATACCCTGTGCTGAGCTGAAACCCAAGCAGCTTATTTAAATTTTAAGTAGTTGGTCAGATTCCAAATCTTAACCAAATAGTATCCATACAATCTTTTGATTTTCTAACTTATCGAATATCTAAGATCAATACGTTCTTATATATAAATATACAAACATAACCAGATAATCTCAGTCGCAAATGCCTTGTATGGCTGCCTGCTTGTGCACAGGGTATACAGGTATAAAAGCTAAAAACCATTGAAAAAGAGCAACAAATGCTCTAAAGCGAGCTTCAAATAAATAGTTAGTTGAATGTGCTCATAGAAGCGGCCAATTGTTGTTTGTTTCTTGTTCGTTGCTTGTTGTCATAAGCCGTAGTTTTTTTGGCGCGCTTTTGTAAGCACAGCCCACCTGCATTGTGGCAGGTGACTTGAATTTAAAATGCTGCTCATCTCAATTGAATTCAACCCAAATGCAAAGCATTTTAGATAAGCGTATGCATAACCAGTTATATTACGAGAGGCAACTAAGCATCTAAGAGCGCTTTTAAGCCGGTCTTCTGCCATCACTCAAATGTGATGCAAAAGAATTATTGGGTTAACAACCGAAAAGTGAGGCAGTGTCTGTTGTAAGCCGCTTAATAACTTATTTCATGCGTGACAAGGCAGCGGAAACGAAAGACTTAAGGCACAAACTTGTTTTCACAAAACAAATCATATCTTCAAGCTTGATAACTGCTTAAGCCATGTAATACTTAAAGAAAGCACGTTGATATATATATATATATATATATGTATGTACATCAGACCACAATTATAATTATATACAAATAAAAATCTAACAAATTAACTGTCGATTAAAGCTTAACTCAAACTGACACCGACACGAAAAGCTTTTGAGAAAACTGGTAACAAAATGCATTTTACTCACTTGCCGCCTGCATGATCAGAAATCCAATAACGAAAAAATTCATTTTCGTTACTTTTTACAGCGCGTTATTTTGATTATTTGTAATTCGTAATGGAAGCGACGATTTGTTAGTTTTGTTAACTTCGTATTGTTTCGTATAGTTGCCAATTTCCTCGTTGTACCAACAAAAACACTCACGCACTCGCACTTTGAAGATTTCGAGCATAAACAATTTGGTTTGTTATTTTCAGCTGCTATGGAAATGTGGAAAATAAACGTTTATTATGAAGTGGGCACGCGTATTATAAAAAATACAAAAAAAATCAGCTTTATGAGCGACTCGTGCCGCCGGAGATGAGCTACGACTCGGAAGTAGTTGCTTTAATTAAATTTAATGAAGCTATTACACTTATATGTAATTCGGTTCGTTTTTGGCCTGCCCGCTGAGAAATCAACTACATGCTAGTAAGATAAACAATTGCTGTGGCCAGAAATGCGCGTAAATTGAAAAACCGGTAAACAGAAACGCAAATGAGCTGGACAAACACTCTCTCTTTCCGTTTAAAGTAAAAGTGAAGATGCCGGACTCAGATGCCGATTAAAATCGACGCGTGGGCTGAAAATGTTACCATTTCCAGTCAAATTTTATTTTTGTTTTTTGCTTTTGTAATAGCAATATAAATATGCCCCTCTATATATTTGTAATAATATATTAGCTAAATGCCTGTTTCGTATCATTCAAAATCAATGGAGCGTTTTTAAGCGTAACGGGCCCGAACACTTTCCAATCGGTTCGGTCGGACTGTCGGTTCGGTCTGTCGTTTAGTTGATTTCTTGGCTCTCGCGCCATAATTTTCGCTGCTGTCGCATGTTGTTGTTCGCTGCCACGCCCCCCAAAATGTCAGCACGTCCAGCCACAATATACAATAACAACTAACACACACACACACAAGCACACACACAACAAACTGAAACAACGTGCGGCGGTTCTGCGTTTAAAGCTGGTTAAAGATAAAAATCATAGGTAAAAGTTGTTTGCGATACGCTTTTTTTTGTATTTTTATTTCATTGGCCTGTTTGTTTTTGTTGTTAAATTCGTTTCGGTTTCAATTCAATTAGCACAATCATTGCTGATACTCTACAAACAAATTAACAAGTTCACACATTTCGCTTTTAAATACATAAATATTTATTAATCTATTGACCAAAAAAATTGCATTGGCCTTGCACAACGACCGATATACATAAACGACAAATGTATTTCACTTTTTCAAATTGGCACGCATTCTTGTTTGTTGCTGTTTTCTTTTATGCACAAAACATATACACAGATATGTTGTTTAACGATCCGAGTATATTGGTGTTTGTAAGCGAGTCTCCTTTACCGCATACGAATCCGATTCAAATTCGGCTCTCAAACGTGAACGCGAATGTACGAAACTTGTTACTTCAACGGGCGACCAACGACTGAAAACTGAATATGAATCAGAAATTGTGGCCAACCGAGCTGGCCTCTTTGGTCTTTTTGGCTCGGTTTCGAAAGCGATGGCTTCGCGCATGCGTGTCTCTGTCTCTCCCATATGGGCATGTGTGCCGTCACTTTGCAACACTGGCACAAGCTCAAAGCTGCGATTTTTCAAAATCAAATTGCTGATAAGAGAACTGCCAATTCACAATAATTGTTATCAATTCGTATGCTCAATGCGAGATTAATGAAATCCGAATTTGTCGCTGTCTTCCAAATGAAATAATATAATATAATAAATATAATATAAACAAAAAAATCTCTTAACTATATAACAGTATTACAGATTTAGCTAACCCTTACCACTGGTTAAGAACTAGTATAAATAAATTTCTACCCTTTTTATTTGTTTTCTCCCAATTCATTAGTAACAGTTAATTACTCCATGTCGAAATCCAATTTTTATGCGATCTACAATTTTTTAAAGTTTATTTTTGCCACAGTGTGAAAGACTACAGACCACTTTACTTTGCCCTCTAGATCCAAATGAATTTACTACAAATTATCTTATTTTTAGCCTCTATAGGATTGATTGATGAGAGCACGGCCACCCAGGAGTTCATAAAGGAAAAGTCATATGCAGCATCAGTAGAATCATTAAAGTTGCTGCTGGATATTGAGCAGATGCTGGCAGAAAACTTAAGGAGCTACGTGGAAGATTTGAAACGCAAACTAAATCTGACTCAACAGTGAGTAATGCTTTCTATTCATTTATATATGTATGTATTATCTTCGTGTTGTTATTCAGAGCTCTGGAAAATTTTAATGTCGAGGCGATCAAAATGCATTCTGAGCCTGAAGCGTATCTGGAAAATCCTCTCAATAGTTTTGCGCTCATACGACATCAGGAACAGGATTGGCCCAAATGGGCAGACTTTATGAATGAGATGGCCGACAATGGTAAAAAGCCATTGAGCAATTATTATCTATTTAACATACTGCTTTATTTCTGCAGACAAAATCGCATTTGCGCATAGATTGCGTTCGGAACTACCAACGGCTTTAGATCTGCAGGAAGCCAGTCGCAATATCCAGGGGCTAATTACGTTTTATGATTTGGACACCAATGAGTTGGCAGACGGCAAGCTGCCAGGATATTCGCAGCCAGGCGCGGCACTATCTTCAATGGATTGCTTTGCAATGGCAAAGTTCAACATATTCGAGAAAACGAACTTGCAGGCAGAAACTTGGATTAACGCCTCGCTGGCAAAATACAACCCGAGACACAGGCGCAAGTATAACGTTCTAAATTTTAAGAAAAAGAATATTATAAAATGGCTGGGAGTGCTGCTAATAAAGCGAAAACAGAATATCGCTGGATTCGCGCAGTTGGGCAAATCAGATACTGGAGAATACGATAGTATAATAGAACACTATAATATAAGTAACGTCCTTAAGAAGCACTGCCCCGCCAGTTTACATCGACCTACCACTTTGCATTGCCGCTACAACAATTGGATGACACCTTTCCTGCGCATTGCACCGCTCAAAGTGGAGGAGCTCAGCAAGGATCCTTTCGTAGTGCTCTATCACAATGTGCTTTACGATAGCGAAATCGAGTCGCTGTTAAGTAGGAACTTAAAACTAATACCAGCGTTATTGAATGGAGGTGAATTATCTTCCTTCCGCACCGCAAAGGACATTGTCTTACACAATAATGATGAGGTTGTTACAACGATCCACCAGCGACTGACAGACATGACTGGCTTTGTTATGGAAGGATCCGACGATATGACTTTGATTAACTACGGCATCGGCGGCCACTATGATTTACACGAGGATGCATTTGAAGAACCGGTATATACTATACATCTACATTCATATAATATAATCTAATAAGCATTTTGCAGATCGCCAATAGTGGAAATCGCATAGCAACTGCATTGATTTATGTGAGTTCATTTTGGTTTTGTGTTCAAGTTATGCCATTGGGGTTTCTGTTATAGATGGCAGATGTCGAATTGGGCGGTGCCACAATATTTCCCCTCATTAACCTCACCGTCAGGCCCATTAAAGGAACCGCAATTGTGTGGCACAACCTAAACAATGATGGGACACTCGATCGGAAAACGTTACACGGCGCATGTCCTGTGATTGTTGGCGCTAAATATGGTGAGAAACGAGCATATTAAATTGCAATTGGAATTTACTTTATCTTATATTTTGAAGTGCTGACTAAGTGGATTTATGACCTGGAGCAGACGTTCATCAAGCCATGCCAGGCACAAGTTTCAGACATTTAAATATGCAGAATGCAACAACAGTTGGTCGCTTATAGAATAAAGTGCATTTCTTTAATATCACGCAACCTGTTCGCTTAAAGCCATACAATCGCTAAGCACTAGCTGGAACTGACGCTGGCCTTGGTGAGGCGATACTTTTGCACCGCAAACAGTGCCCCCTCCTCGGAGGTCAGCTGCGCTACGAACTTCTCCTCCAGGAAGCGACTAGTCTCTGCATTCAGTCTTTCCTCAACGAATGTGAAATGCAAGACGGCGTTGGGCACACAGTTTAGCTCCAGCAGCGTCTCCTCTGTCGGCAACACCCGCTTTGGCGGTATGGTGAACAGTTGAAATTGTTCGCTGGGACTGGCAAGGAAGCCGCGCACAAACTCCTCCACCCGGCCGAGGGATTCGTGCGGCTTGAAAATGCCCTGCAGCACATACCGATCGGGAAACTGTATGCGCAGCACACAGTCCTTGTACTGATTCAACTTCGCCAGCATCGCCTTCTGACGCTCCAATTCCCGCAGATTGGATGTCAGCAGCGGCGCATCCTCGTTGCCCGACGCAGTGCGCTTCAGATCGCGCAGCACCATCTTCAAATCGTTTACAGTCAGATCGAAGAACGAATCGGGCAAATCATCATTTTGCTTGTTGCTCGCATCAAGCGAGAAGAGAACCGCATGGCGTGGTCCAATTATGTTCACCACAGGCGGTGCTCTGCCCGCACCCTCATCCTCGTACTCCTCGTCCTGATCGATCTGCTTGGGATGCTGAAGGGTGTAGCCCGAACTGCTGCCCCAGTCGTATTTGGGCTGCTCATCGCTCTTCTGCGGTTTCTTTTCACCCTCAGCGGCTGAAGCAGCAGGCGTGGCGGAGTTCTCGTCGGGGGCTGTGCGCTTTAGAGATTTCAGTAAATCGTTGGTAATCGCAAAGCCGCCGCCTCCAGTACTAGCGTTCATGGCCGAGCGTGAGGTGCTGGGCAGATCATCATCATTGTCGACTCTGGGTTTCACCTCAGCCGGCTTGTAGACATTCGCCTGCGTCTTGAGCTCCTCTGGCTTCTTATCGACCAGACGCATCATGGCGCGTCCCCCGAGTATGCCCAGCGATTTCAGCGTCGTCTGCTGCATCTGCTCCACGCCGATCACCTCGCTGCGCATGTAAATGATGATGGGACTCGCGTAGGACTGCGATTGCTCGCCGCACAGCTCCTGGACCACCTGCCACACGGTGCTGCCTGGCGCAAATTCGCCTTGTTTGCGTGCGCCGTCATTCAACTGGATGCAGACAACCACGTTGCTCACCGGTCGTCGCTTCTCAGTTGGCTCCATTTCCAGCACACAGTTGTTGGGCAGACCGCTAAAGCGAAACTGCTGCGTTAAACTCACATCCTTGTTGTGAAATTTCAGGCAATGCACCTCGCTGTCAAAGCCATGCTTGGCGCTCGCCGTTTCCAGTATCTCCAGCAGTGTCATGTCGGGCTGCACGGGGACATTCTGCCGGCGACCATTGGGCATCAGCACAGTGACGCGCTTGTCCATGCTGCGATCTCAGTGGCGACGCTTTCAGTGAAGCCCTATTGTGATTGTGAGCAACATGTGTATATGTGAAAATTTCAAATTAACCAAATACGCACAGCAGCTTGAATTCAGTGTCAGGCTATAATTTCACCTAAATTTCACTTCTTGGCCTTAGTGCTAAACGCTTTAATTAGGAATTATCAATACTTGCGATTTGTTGGCTAAATTTTTGCCGGTCACTGTTATCGTTGTACCGAATTATTCTGAGCTAGTTCGATTAACCGATAAGCCTGAGCGAACCAAATTTCCAGATTATCGTTCATTTAGCTCGATACTCTTCAAGCAGACGCTTGCAGCTATGCTATATATTCTTTGCATGATTTTGTTAATGTAATTTGTTGCAAACGTTCATTTTACAACATAAATTGGTTATAGCGGCTGACATAATACAACAAAAGGTATACGCCCCTGCAAATGCAATTATGGTTGTAAATAGTTCTAGCGGCTTATCGCAGTTTTATTAAATTTAAAGCTGTAATCTGGTTTCAAATTGTTACCAATCACTTCATTTAAACAAAATCAAAGTGATTTGATTAATCGATTATTATTTGCTCAAACTATCGACGTATTCCACATACGACTGTCATGCATGTTGTACAATCTTTCAAAACAGGTGTGCACCGCAGTGATCGTGTGGGCTGTGCTAGTGATAAGGCAGCTAGAAAGAAATTCCATTTTATTAACTATTTACATTTTACAAAATCAAAATGTACACAAGGCTTTTACAACACTTTGGCAGCGGAGTCAGGTAATATGCGGCTCAAGAACTGTTTTGAAATAACGGCCGTAGATTTTTGGAGGCAACCTGTTACATAAACATTTTTATCTTCTCCAGGTGCATGGCCACAAAAGCGGCTCCCAAAGTGAAGCCGATCAACAAAATTCTGATATCGAATCGCGGCGAAATAGCCTGTCGTGTCATACGCACCGCTCGCAAACTGGGCGTACGCACAGTGGCTGTCTACTCAGATCCCGACGAGCACAGCCTGCACACGGAACTGGCCGACGAGGCGTATCGCGTGGGTGAAGCTGCTTCCAACTCATCGTACTTGCGCGGCGAGCGCATACTTGAAATAGCCAAAAAGTCGGGCGCCCAAGCGATACATCCCGGTTACGGCTTCCTCTCCGAGTCCGTGGAGTTCGCCGAGCTGTGCCAGCAGGAAGGTATCATTTTCATGGGTCCACCTAGCTCGGCCATACGAGACATGGGCATCAAGAGCACCAGCAAGGCCATTATGGCAGCAGCCGGTGTTCCCATCATCAATGGCTATCACGGCGAGGATCAGTCGGATGCGTGCCTGCAGGCAGAGGCTGCCATCATTGGCTTTCCGCTAATGATCAAGGCGGTGCGTGGTGGTGGCGGCAAGGGCATGCGTATTGCTGAGAAATCCGAAGATTTTCTCACCGCCCTGAACTCGGCACGCAACGAATCGCAAAAATCCTTTGGTGATAGTTCGGTGCTGCTGGAGCGCTACGTGCGCTCACCCCGTCACGTGGAGGTGCAGGTGTTTGCTGATCAGTACGGTGACGCGGTATATCTGTGGGAGCGCGATTGTTCCGTGCAGCGGCGTCATCAGAAAATCATCGAAGAGGCGCCAGCGGTAATGCGGAATAAGTCACTCTCCTTTGTCTCTGTTTAAATAATCCTGTCTCCTTTTTAGCCTGGTCTATCGGAGGCGCTGCGTCGTGAACTGGGCGAAGCTGCCGTGCGTGCTGCTAAGGCTGTGGGCTACGTGGGCGCCGGCACCGTTGAGTTTATACTGGACAAGGAGGACCTTTCGTTTCACTTTATGGAGATGAATACGCGCCTGCAGGTGGAGCATCCCATCTCGGAGATGATAACCGGCACTGATCTGGTCGAGTGGCAGATACGTGTCGCCGCTGGCGAGCCTCTGCCCCTGACGCAGTCGCAGATCACACGTCACGGACACGCCTTCGAGGCACGCATCTATGCGGAGAATCCACGCGGTGGTTTTCTGCCCGGCGCCGGACCGCTGCGCTATCTGAGCACCCCCAAGCCCAGTGCCGATGTGCGTGTGGAGACGGGCGTGCGAGAGGGCGATGAGGTTTCCGTGCACTACGATCCCATGATTGCAAAGCTGGTTGTTTGGGGTGAAAATCGTCCGCAGGCGCTGAACTCGCTGATTGCCCGCTTGGGTGAATATCATGTATGTATTTGATATGTTTTTACCAATCCACTGAATTCATTTAAATCTGTAACTTTTCAGATTTCCGGTCTCGAAACGAACATCAACTTCCTTATCGACCTGGCCTCGCATCCGGAGTTCCAGCTGGCCAATGTGCACACTGGCTTCATCGATCAGCACTTTGATACACTGTTTCCCCCAATTGTCATTAAAGAGCAGCAACTGAGTCAAGCCGCACTCTCGCTGATCTTCAATGAGCTGCAGGCCGCCAGCAGCAATGCCAGCGGCAGCCAGGATCCCTTTGCGGCAGCAGCAAATGCGCGTCTCAATTACGCTCTCATCCGCAGCTACAATTTGAAGACAAACGACAAAGGTATGCAAGCTCTTCTGGCACTTACTATCCGGCCATACTCAACTGCTGTTCCGAATTCCATTTCAGTTTATGCTGTGGAAGTTAAGTATGATAATGGTGACATTGAAATTCGCATCGATGGCGGCGCTTGGAAAAAGATTAAGGCACAACGCGTTCAGGATGATGCACGCTTGAAAATACGGGCCAATATTGATGACAATATTTCCACATACAATGCCAACATTGATGGTGAAAGTGTTACGTTGTTCCTGGAGGTGAGAGACATCTCTAGGTGAACTCTTGAGTGCAACTATAATGCTTGCCTAATTTTTGAAATAGAGTGGTAAATTGGAGTTTGAGCTGGTGCAGCCCAAGTTCCTAAGCGCCCAGGCGGATCAGGGAAGTGGCGGCTCCAGAGTGGTTGCACCCATGCCTGGCGTTTTGGAGAAGGTGTTGGTGAAGCCAGGCGATAAGGTCAAGAAGGGCGACAGTCTAGCTGTGCTTATAGGTATACTAAACATAACATAGTACACAATGATTGTCACATTATTAATCATTTACATTTATTCCCTGCCAGCTATGAAAATGGAGCACATTTTGAAAGCACCAAAGGATGCCATCATTAAATCAATTGGCGGTGCCGAGGGCGAAAACGTGGCCAAGGGTGCGGCAGTCATTACTTTTGTTGACGAGGATGTGCCAAACTAAAGGTTGGATGTGATTCGACTGGAAATATTGGGAAATTGTTGCATTTATGCAGAGCATTTTAATTGTTGCATTTATTCTTCTGTGTTTACGATTGATCCTTGATCAGTTTGGAGCTTTACCACGTGCATTTATTAGTTTTAAGCGTAAATAATTCCATTTAATGGAACATTGTTGTTTGTATCTTGTCCTTTGACAATAAAAAGTGGGTTTTTCTTATGTAAAGAATGATATTGTTTTAATCGGCTCAGGCGAGAATCTGTACTAAAACGGTCCCAAAATGATCAAATATTTCAATATTTTATAGTTAGAAAAAAATTAGTTTTGATTTATTCTTTTTTTTTTAAGTGTTTGTTTTGTCGTTTAATTTATGCATTGTGTGTTTGCTTGCTGCATTCACTTCACAGACATACATATGTAAATATGTAAATTAAAATACAGTAACAGGTTTTATATTTTAGATTGGTTTTTTTTCGAATTGTTCTATTGTTGTTCGCTGTGTGTTGTGAAACAAATTATGAAGAATAATGCATTATTTGCTTACATTTCGCGTTTATTTTGCAACTTAAAACATAATAATTTAATAAATGTTTAACAAATTTCACTTAATACAAAAAACACTAAATAATTAAAAATATATATATATATATACTTAGTATAAACATAATCAAGTTTACTTTATGCTCTCTTTTGTTTTTATATAGTCCACATTTGTCTATCATCTCTGGCGTTTTATACTGTTTTTTGTTGTTGTTGTTTTGTTGTGTTTTGATTTCGCATTCAATTTCAATTTGTTGAGAAACGGATGTTGGAAACGCTTTTCAGGGGCGACACTTGTGGCATGATGAGTACTGAAGATGCAATTTGGTTTTGCTTGCCTTAATCAAAAAGTTATCAGCCGTCTTGACAATCGGCCGAATGTATTTTGTTTCCTAAGTAATGTAGTTATGCATGTATGTATGTATGTATTTTTTGTTTTTTTTCGTTTTATTTTTGTTAGTTGGTTTCATTTGATTCAGTTAATGTTTAGATTGCTCGGTTTCAATGCGTAATACATCATTTATATATACTATATAAATACAATTATATCGTACTATTAACGTGCAACTTAAACAATCATAGTATGTATTTATGTGTGTGTGTGTGTGTGTGTGTGTGGTTGTGTTTGTGTGTGTGTAAGTGTGTATGTTTGTGAGTCAATGTGTATGCATGCATGTAATTTGTTTAGGTAAATATAAAGTACAATAACTATTTAAACACCATTTCTGTTGGTACATACCCTTTGCTTAATGTTTTCTATATATTTCTCTCTTTCACTTCTCCCGCTGCTGCTGACTTCGTCTTAGTATCGTTTTTTTCGTATTCTTGCGCTTGCCTATGCCTTGTTACTTTATGTTAATTTCGTTTTGTTAATAACTACTAGCGTTTAAGTCTCGTTTTTATATATTTGTTGTTGTTGCCCCCACTAAAACCACTTGATGGACGCTCAAAAGTTATTATTGTTGGTGTTGTTATTATTATTATTATTATTATTATTGTTTGCGATTAGTATTTTTTATTGCAAAAAACGTTTCGTTTGTTTCTATGTATGCTTTAAATAAAGTTTTTCTCTATTATTGACTTGAGCTCAGCCGCTCCCGTAGTTTTTGTGGTTGTTGCTGTAGTGGCTGCCGCTGGTGTTGCAGCTGTTGTTGTTGCAGCTGCTGTTGTTGTTGTTGCTGTTGTGTCTGTTATTGTTATTGTTGATTTTGCCTCAATTGTGGTTGCTGCTGCTGCTGCTGCTGCGGCTGCAGCTGATGTTGCTGTTGAGTTAACTGCAAGTGTTGCCGCTGTTGTCAAGCCGCTAGACGCTGTTGTTGCTGTTGCTACTATTGCGAGCGTTGCTGCAGTTGTTGCCTCTGTTGTTGCTATTTCCTCGCCTTCCTCCGCATTTCCAAATACATTCTTTTTTTTCAATGGCCTTCTTCGCTCTTTCCGGTGCGCCGACTGCTGCGAATGCAAACAAGAATGAGAATCGAAAATCATTCTGTTAATGAGGGGTACATCGAAAATGTGGGGAGGAACGGAAGTAAACGTAAACGAGGCGCTGCGAACACTTTCGAGGGTGCTTTGGGCGTCAGCGAATCAATTAAGCAGCAAACTACTACTAAGTGTGCAGATATTTACAGGTGTGTGTGCGTGTGGATGTGTGTGTAGATGTGTGCCTGCATATAGCGGAAAAAAGCCAGGTAAATGTCTTGTGTCCCTGCTGCGCATGACAATCGTGTCTATATATAGATGTGTGTGTGTATATATATAGCACAAGCTCGATTTACAGTTCTTTGGCTTTTCGGTGACAACAGAAACGAAAAACGTTGAAACGAAAACGAAAACAAATAACACAACATGTGGGCGGATCAAAGAACTAAATGAAGAACTCTAACTAACTTGGCGGCAAATCAAATTAAGCGGCTGGTGGAACTGTTGCTAATATCACCACGTTGTTGTTGTTGTTGCTGCTGCTGTTGTTGCTGTTGCTGCTGCTGTTGTTGCTGCTGCTGTTGTAGTTGTTGCTGCTGTTTGGGTTGTAATTGTAGCTGTAGTTGATGTTTTTGTAGTTGTTTCGGTTGTTGTTGTTGTTGTGATTGTAGTTGTTGTAATGGCGGCATTAGCAGGTCAGCTGTCGGCGGCAATTTACCTCCACGGTTGACACGATTTCGGCTGCCCTGCGCACAGATTAATAGAAACGGATGGGAAGGGACAACAAAACGAAACAGCGAAACATCGAAAGGAGAGTTCATTGGATAGTTGTTGAAATAGAGAAAGAATTAGAACAAAGTTTACCATGTTGTCGCGTGTAATAGTGTAGTTTTTGTATGTTTTGTTTGTTTCTTTGTTTGTTTGTATGACTAAAGGCAGGATCACTTCTAACCGGGAGGACTACAACGGCTAAAACTAAAACTTTCCGACTATCGTTTAGTTACCTTGTCCATTGCAATTTTAATGTGATCCAAGCTATTGGTGAGCCCGTTTATATTGGAATCAGTGTTGCCCGTTTCCTGAGCGCTGCTCTCAGTTTCGCTGTTGGCGCCGCTGCCGCTCCCACCGCTAGTTGGAGGAACAGTGCCGCTAACGCCGCCCACCGTTGAAGTGTAGGCGCCAAACAGCTGGCGCGACAAACGCGGAATACCATTGCCATCCACAGCACCCGAGGTCGGAGCTGGCGTGGAGGTTGGTGTTGAGGTCGGTGCTGGACCGGGCCATCCGCCAATTGTTGGGATAGCTGCCAGCTGTGGATAGTTGGCCGATTTGTTGTCTGGCTGCTGCTGCTGCTCATTGGCAGCAGTGGCATCTGTGCCAGCTGTTGGCTGCTGCGCCTGCAACAGCTGCTGCTCCTGTTTGTTGTCATCATTGGACTCCAAGTCGGATTCGTTGTTCTCCTCCTGTTCCTATTAGCCGAAGCAAAAAGGGCAAGCGTTAACATAATATTTATTTAAATACTGCATTTTTTTAATAAGCACCGTCGCTGGTTTCTCGCTCACCTCCTCCGGGCACAGCTCGTAGGCCATGGTCCAGGTGTTCTTAGCCGATTGCGAGCGCTCCAACATATATCCATTGGTGTTGTCATTGCTCTGAGCAGGCGGCGACCACGAGTACGAGTTGTACTGACAGCCAATCCCGCGTTGGCGCTCCAGCTCATCCTGCAGCCACTCAACGGCCAAGCTCCAGTGGCGACTAACGTTCGGAGTGGTATTTAGCATCTGCAGCGCAATGGGTGACTTATGAAACAGCTGCGTCAGGCATTTAATAATCTGATAAGCGCGCTTCTGATAGTGCGTCTTGGCACGCTGTATCGTCTCCAACAGGCCCTCACGTTCCTCGGCCACACCATTGAGCGCATTGTGTATGCGATGGTGCTGCCACGAGTCCTCAATCAGAAGGATGTTCAGCAGCAGGTCGGCGTGATGGCGCATGTCGTGACAGTATGCGTAGCCGCACTGCCACAGCAGCTCCGTGAGCACCGATCGCGAGAAGTGCGGATTCTCCCAGCTGCAATACTGCAGCAGTTTTAGGCCCTCGTCGCCCACGTTCGTGTCCTCAATGGCCTTCTTAATGTAGCTGCAAAAAGAAAATAAACAATAGTTAGTCCCGGGAAATGTCTTATGCAAATTGTAAACATGAAGCAAATATCTACAAAATTTAATTTTCTATTGCTTCTATTATACATTATAAATTGCTTACCCGGTGCGATTGAAGAGAATATCCATGCACTCACTGGACAGAGGCGTCAGCTCCTCTTGCGAGATACTCGCATCCTTATAAGGATTGGGCAGAGGTCGCCCATTCTGATTGGAGCTCTGACATTTATCGCTGACATCACTGCAGCGCACCAGATGCGATACCACCTGATGAAGCTTGCTAAACTCCGGATACTGATACTTAATCGACGGCCCTGGTCCGTCGTCCATGGCCACCTGCATAAACTGCACTGGCACATTCAGCTGTCGAAGAAAATAAGTAGTTAGCGAAAGATATACAAGCACGAAGAAGCTATCAGTTATTACCTTCAGCAGCTGTTGCTTTTCACGAGTGCCCAGGCCCACATACATGCTGAACAGGCTAAAGTAGTGCGGTAAATGCTTGCCATAGTCAGCTGCCTCGGATTTGAGCAGGCGCAGCACGCTAATTAGGACTTGCTCGCAGAGATTGCTGCCCTCGTAGCCGACAAGCGGGTCATCGTTGATGGCAAAGTGACAAAAGAACACAACCAGTTTGACGAACACGGTGCGCACCTCCGGCGATGGCGCCATCAGTATATACTCGCCCAGGCGCGATGGGGGCGAGAGCAGCGCATGGTTAGCAAACCACTTGCGCACCAGCGAGGAGGAACGTATGTGATGTGAAAGCGTGTCATACCTGCAATATGAGCTACCATTAATTAAATTGCCCTTTTAGTTGCAATGCCAACTCACCATTCGATGACGGGACCACGCAGCGATTTCTTAGTGCGAAATCCAGTGTGGAACAAAAACTGTGAAGCCAATTGCACGCCCAGCAGGGACAGCTCCTCAGCAGCGGGTGTCTGTTTGATGAAGAACAAGTTGTTAACATTTTTATAGTGCTATAGTTATTTTTTAATTGACACTCACAATCTTATCGCTGCGCGTCGAGGGAATACTGCAGCTAACCAGCTTTTTAATGAAATTAAAGAATTCCACCGAGAAAATGCTGCGCGAATGCAGAAAACGTATATTTTGATGCCTGAAAGGGATTGAAATGTAAGGTTATATCTTGGCATATGAATATTGATTATTATGATTATACCTAACACTGCGCTCAATGGGCTTTGGTAGGGGCAGCACCACGTTGCGGCTTTCGGTTAGCGACAGCTGCTCCACACTGGCATCAAACTGTGTGGGATTCTGATCGCAGCGCGTGTAGAATAGCATATAGGCATTCCACCAGCGCTTCTGGCGACGGTATTGCATACGCTTCAGATTGTTGTCATAGATCTCGCCCATATAGTCGCCGCCGAAGCATTGCAGCTTCATTTCCTCATCCTCGTGCATTTTGCATTCGGTTACCTCGCCATCATCGAACTTGTACCACTGGCACTTGCCATTTGCTGGATTTCTGTAAAGCACTTGTCAATTAATAACTGTTGAGAAGAGGAAATCGCAGCCGCTTACTTGGATACTATGTAGCTGAAGTAGTGGCCACCGGATGCCTGCCCGCTGTGCACCACAATGCCGGTCAGTTCGTATTTTGTTGTTTCAACACTTGTTTGACAATTATCACCCACTTCCACAACTTCGCCCTCTAGCTTAGCTAGGCCGGAAACTAAAACAAAATCGACAATGAATATATGTAATGTGCATACATAACACGTACTGCAAATCTCAATCTCACCTGTGTAGGGCTCCATATCCAGAATACGCGGAAATTCAAAATAATCATTAAATTTAATCGCACAAACGCGCTCGTAGTCGTATTCAAAGCGCTTCAATTGTATGGCTAACACGGGCGGCAACTTCTTGACACATAGCCGCTTAACGGTAACTACCTAAAATTAGCCCAAGCGTAAGAAATTTATAACTTTGAGTATCATTATTTAATGTTGTTCACACTTACTTTTTTATCACATTTATCACAATGGTATGCATCAGCTCCCTCGAGCAGCTCCCCTTTGACATACTGCTCTAGAGATTCGGTTAATGAGCTATGATTCCTAATATCGACACTAAATACGCTAAATGGTTCCTCTTTGGAGTAGCGATGTGGGCACTCTTGGCAAATCTTCTGATCGCTAAACGAGCCGCCCAACGTTGCATTCATTAGCTGCGTGTAGCCAAGCGCTTTCAGGCCCTCATCGAGGCTCTCGAACAGCGACATAAAGAACTCAACGGCATCCTGTTGCTCACGCAGATTCACTGGCTCGCCTTGCAATCTATTCGAAATCAACATGATAATTAATATGACAGAATTTGAGTATTGTTTTTGTTTTGTACTCACTTGAAGTGCGTCCAGAGTCCGCGTGGCACATAGAACTGCAGCGCACTGTGGCCCAGATGGGCGAATATGGCCTGCACATGTTTCAATATGATCACGTGGTAGTTCTTGCGCACATCGGCACCATCATCAATCGTCGCCGCTGCTGTTGAGGACACCAACGTGGGCATTGCCGAGGGACCAAAGAACGATGGCCCAAGACTGCCACTGCTGCCGCTAGTCATATCAGAGTCGCCGCTAAAGTCCTCGTTGTCGTTGGTTGCGGCGCCATGCGCCTTAAGGATGCCCACACGCACTGCCGGCACCATATACAACTGCTGCAGCACCGAGTTCATGTAGCACGTGGCGCCAGCGTTTTTCAAGCCGCAGAAACCTTTAGTTGGCCGGGCGCCCACCGGCGGCAGATAATCCCATTCGCGCAACGGATCGGTATCTAATTGTAAGGATATTTATTAGTTTTTCCTGGGTTACATGAATGGATGACCTACGCCCTATTTTCTATATATACTTTAAGAAGTGCATTTTCACAAATAACTGAACTCTTTATGTACAATTTTAAGAAAACTATTGCGAATTGATTTGGGACACTTACCCGTGCAAACGAAATCGATGAGTGTATTGGTGAGTAGCTTCATATTAGGAACACAGAGCTGGCACAAAGCAATGAGGAGATCACAAGCGGCAGCAATGGTATGCGGACTGCGGCACACTGGTGGCGGCACCGTGTCCAGGCGCAGGCTACCGTGCTTGCGTAAATGCAGATACTCGCGCGAGGCCGTAAACAGAAAGTCATCGATGAGCTCGTGTATTAGCTCGTTTAGCTGAGCTTTCGAGTCGGGCATGAGGAAGAACATTAGCTCCTTGGCCAGACAGAGATGGCCCTCGAGCAGCTCCTCGTGCACCTGCGTATCACCGGAGATCTTGACGTTCTCGCGTATCTTCCTCAGCCACTTGATCTCATCGCCGAGGAGGCCCTCGCCAATCTGCAGCGGCCAATTGTAGATGCAGCCGTAGGAGAGCGTGCGGCAGAGCACCGAAAAGAACTCCGCACAGGTGGCCTCGTACTGGGGCACCAGGGTTTTCAATGCGCTCACAAGCAGATTGACCATGTAGACAAACGGACGCCGATCGCCGGCGCAATAGGTGGAGGCGAGGAACAGCTGCTCGGAAGCCACTTGGCGCACATGTCGCAACGGATTCTTCAGCACAATGGAGGTAATGAACTTGGGCCAATTAGCATCGTTGCTGAGCGCCTCATTGGCGCTGGGATTGAGTATAAACGAGATCGTCAGCACCTCAAGTGCCTCCTTGCACATGCTAAAGTCCTGGCCATCGGGAATGATGGCATCATCCTCGAAATCATTGCTGCTGCCCAAAGCCTGCAGATTGCCGCACGAAGAGGCCCACGCCAGCTGCACCACCGCCTTGATGGTGCTAATATCCGGACAGGACCATTGCAGCGTCGAGCTGAACAGCGCACGACAACGCTCGCCCTCGTTACTGGCTGATAGCATCTCGGTGGCCAGTATTTCAGCCAGCTTGGCCGAAATGGCACGCAGTGTGCCCTGCGCATTGTTCGGCATCGTTGAGAAGTTCTGCTTAAGTATGTCCACCTGGGAGCGAGCACCGTTCTCGAAGTCACAGATCATCGGCTCGTCGCCCACGCGGGACAGCACACTGCCCACAATGTAGAGAAAGAGCTTGGCCAAGCGCAGCACGCACTGGAAGGAGGCGCGCTTTGTATGCATATCGGCACTGGGCAGAAAGTTGTTCTTGGTCAGCAGCTCGAGCACAAAGTGCGCACATCCCGAATGCATCCAGGCGGATTGCACCTGCAGCGCTGACTCGCCCAGCGGATCGAGCGCGGGTATCAACAGACCATGCAGCACGCTCAGATTATACAGGACCTGGGCAGGCACTGGATGCAAAAACATCTGCTCCGGTGTACAGTCCTCGGCATTTAGCTGAAAATGGAATTAAAGAACAAATTTTAATTCAATTCATGTTAAATTTGAATTTCGATAATGGACTTAAATTTAAACGATCTTGGAATGAACTCTTAGATTGCAATATACGCTGGATTTTGGTTCTAATTTGTGGAAGTTATAATTTCCGAGTCTATTACAATTAAAAAACCATTGGGATTAAATTGAATTGTAATTGATATAAATTGAAATCAAAACTATTTGAAGCATAGATGAAAACCCACCGCATCGCTAGCGCTTTGTCCGGTGCCTTCTTCCTCCTTGGGACCATCGCCGGCGGGTGACTTCGCCACGCGGCACATCAGCTGCAGCATGCGCATTGTGTGGCGATCGCAGGGCAGCAAATGAAGCAACACCTTGGCGCTATCGCGCAGACGCCCGTGCTCCAATTCGCTGCCCAGTTGATAGAGCTTCAGAAAGAACTCGGTGTACTGGTAGTTCTGTGAGATAATAACGCCGGGTAGAGTACTCTCCGACTCGACGCGTTGCATGTCCGGGCAGGGCCTGGGTGGCGAACCGGTGCTGGAGTCGCTGGAGGAGTCCGGGCTGCTGGCCAGGCCACTGCCCACAGGCGTCAGCTTGGCCGTCAATATCATTTTGTCGCGTATGGTGTATTGGTAAAGGGGATTGATCTCGTCGGAGACCTCGATCAGCTCGCCATTTGCATAGAAGAGATCCACCTTTATATTGGTATTGGATGTGGAATTACCCTTGATACGCTTGAGCAGGTTGCGCTTGAAGGCAGCCATTGTTTCGTTGCTGTGCGTCACGATCTCAAGGTCGTCAATAGGTCGTCCGGGCGTTTGGAAACGTATGTAGAGACTAGTGTTCTTGCCGCGTGTGACGCGACTGAGGGGCAAGTGGATGCGATCGCCACTAAAGGAGCGATCGCATTCCTTAATATACTCCTGCAGCACCTTGATGATGCGGCACATCTTTTCCGCCTCGATGAAGCGCATTTTCGTGTCCTTCGATTCGTCATTGGAGGCATCCTGATTGTCGGTATCCTCCAACATCGTCTTGCCCAGTATCAGGATGTTACTATAGTGAGTGCGCAAACGCGAACAACACTCGCCGATGAACATCTCATGAAACTCGGTTATGTGCTCCTGCAATCGCGGACTGAGTGCTGTGGAAACCTCCTTCAGCAGATCGATGGCCTTGTTGGCAATTTCCTCGCCGCCCGTGGTTATGACGCGCCACAGGTAGTCCTTGCCAATGAGATCCTCATTGTCGAGTATATAGCCGCGATGAATGGCCTTCAGTTTGTCCTCCTTGGAATTGACGGCCTTGAAGAAGCGCTCAAAGCACTTGATGCCACTCTCGGTCAGCAGATGCGGATCCAACTGCAGTATGTTATTCTCAAAGAAGTCCTTGTTGATGCCCGGATCGAGATCCGGCTCCTCACCCATTAGTTTACCGAACCAGCGGAAACATTCCTCACGATCAGCCGTAAAAACGGCATTCACAGCCAGACAATGCCAGATTTGCTTCGCCTGCAGGGGAAACACAATTGATTTCTACATTAGCTAATAAGCATTCGAGATGCAAACGGCCGACCCCTGTGGCGAATACGCACCTGATCAGCGCACAGCCACAGCTGGCCGTCCTTCAGCAAGAACTTGAGAAACTCCAAACGCTCGGCAATCTGTGCATGATGCGGAAAGCGTCCATCTATCAAAATGGTCGACGCATCCAAGCTGGGCGTCTCGTTAACGAGCGAGCGCACCTTCTCCATGTAGGCAGTCAGACTGTTTGTGACCAGAATCACAAGCGAATAGTCGTTCTGCAGACGCTCGATCACCTGCAGTCGATTGGTGCCCGTCTGTGTGCGTGGCGCATGATTGGGCGTTGTGTCGTACAGACAACAAATGTCCCGGATCAGACGCAAGGCGGGCAGCACCCACGAATCGCCCGATTTCAGCTCGCCCACACACTTATCCAGCCAGATAGTCTTTTGAGCGTCTCGCTCCTGGGAGCAACTATAGTCGAGTATCTTGACGTGTGCGCCCAGCGCCTGATCGAGCACCTCCGGCGGCACCTCCTGACTGTGCGCCAGCGTCCAAAACAGCTTCAGCACCTTCTGTGCCATTACGCCGTTTTTATCGTCCTCGGCCAGCCGCCGTATCAACTCCAGCAGGCGCTCTCGCTGACGCTTATTAGCGGTCGTCATGCTTGCCTGCAAGTAGGGAATATAAAAGAAAGCAGATTTAGATTTGTGGGGACGAAGTTTAAACAGTTTTATATGGATTAGTTACAGGCAGACGGATATGGATTATGGCCTCTAAAATAAATATTATATGTAAGATCGGTTATGCTTTCTTCAATGCGTTGCACAAATTTCGTAATAAACTTATAACACTTTGTGCTTGCTAAAAATTATATACTATCTGTCGACTCACCTGAAACGCCTCAAATAGATGATCGAGCTGCTCGGGCGTAAAGTCCCAGGCCAGTTTGGCCAGCAGATCGTGCATGTTCTTTACAATAGCTTCGTGCTTGCCCGCCTGAGCGCGCCACACGGCATCGAGATCGTCGAGCGTCAGTGCCTGCTCTTTGATTAGAAAGCGTATGATCTTCTCTAGCTTCTCCACATACTGTGGCTGATGCAACGAGTCCTTGAGCACAATGCCTAGCACATCGGATGATTTGATCCATTGAGCCATGCGCTCGGCTGTCAGCCAGTCCATCTCATCCTCGGGCAGGCAGTGGGGCAGCGGCTGCGAGCGATGCGAGTAATAGGCCACTGAGGAGAGCACCTTGTTGATCTCGTTGAGGGCATTCATCTTGCCATTGAAGCTGGACACTTGCAGCAGGCGCAATATCATCTTAAGGCGAAACATTTCCAGATCGCGTATCAGTTCCTCCTGGCCGGTTAAGCGGCTGGCCAGGAAACGTGCCGACTTCACAATGCCATTGATATAATCATTGCGACCCTCGGGCTTCACCTCGCGCTTCAGTTCCTCATCGGTGAAGCTATCCAACAGATCCAGTACCACATTCCAAGTGGGCATAAAATACTTGGCAATGGTCGTCGGCGTCAGCAGCTCATAGCACTGGCCAAAAGGACGCAGCAGGCTATGTATTAGTGCCAGCGTCAATCGATTATCCTGTCCGGCACCTTCGACGCCCAGGCTATCATTCGATGCGATGCTCTTGACCGTTCCAACACCCAGGGCAGCTGACTTGTTTGTGGTTTGATTGCGCTTCAATAACTCCAGGCCGCTATTGAAACGTTCGAGCAGATTGTCAAATCCGCCCAATTGCCCGAAGCGATTTATGAGATCGACCAGCCAGCCGCGTGGAGTCTTTGGCTCTGGCGGCGATTTCGCATACATCTTGTTGCTGTCGAGGACACCCCAAATGCACTCGGGCGCCGCAAAGCATTCCGGCTGGCGTGCGGCATTGAACGTATTGAACTTATTCTCCGGATCGAACACAATAGCCAGCAGATCCAGCAGATAGGGATTGTCGCGCTGCATGTGTATCGCTATTAAATTCAACAGCTTGCCGCACGACACCAAAATGCAGTGATGTATATTGTATTTCCACGAGTTGACCGCCTCATCGGTGAGGATTTTAGCAAAGGACGTAGTCAAGCCATTGCGATAAAATTCAACGCACGGCTCACAGTCATGATCGGCACCTGCAAAAGGAAGCAGAGTTTTAGATTAGGATATTGGAGCGCAATTACCAAATCAAATACTGACCGGCCTGGGTCAATTCGATGGCGGCATTCAGCAGCACCTCCAGCTCTTGCTCGGGCAGCACGGGCACCACCCATCGCGGATTGGATATCTTTTGTGTTAGCGAGCGCAGTTTTGTGGTTGGAAATGACGCTATCAGCTTTTCCGGCGACCTAGGCAAATGGAAAAAATTATATTAAAACGAAACATGAACTTGAACGCCTCTGCGATTCTATTTTGGTGTATATTTATTAGGGGGCAACGGTGGGGTGCATGAGTCACTTGGGCAGCGTAAGTAGATAAGCGATAATTGTGCTTTGTTTTGTTATTATCGTCGCCTTTCGTGTTTATTATTTAGATTGCCCATCTCCGACTGGCACACACATAAACACACGAACATGTTGTGCGTGTCTATATATGTATATTAAGACTCGTGATTTGAATTTCTTTTCTTTTTTGCGCTTATGACACAAGCAACAGTTTAATTATTCGCATAAGGGCGGCAGTAATTCAATTGAATTCAACTAATACTTTAATGAATCTACTGCACAGCGCAGCCCTTAACCATTTCCAAGTGGCAAGAATATGCGTTGAAAGGGAAGAGCGCAAAAGTAAACAATAAACACATAAAGGCAAAGAGCCATTTGGACTGAAGAGGCTAAAACAGCGTTTGCCCGCTAATTGGACACATTAACTACGCAGTTATAGTGTTAACTCGAAAATGTAATACAACAAGAACAAACTAACGAATTTTGTATTTGCGTATGTAGGTATTTTGCATAGAAAATGTAACACTACATTTTATGAAAATTTCTTAAAAACAGAAAAATCACTATGGAAACTTCTGAGGGTCTGATTACTGTTTTATATTTACAATTTAATAAAGAAATACCAATTGCATAAGATCTACTAGTTTTACCGATGCAAAATTCAAATCTTTGGCAGAACTAATTGTCGAGCGATCAAAATATGCAATACTCACACTACGGTAGTGCTGCTCTCCGCCGTGGAGCTAGCGGCTCCAGCGACTAGCGGCGTCTCCGTGACTTGGGCTGCCTGCAAATGCTCCTGACTGTTCGTGTTGCTATTGTTTGAGTCGCCACCGCTGCTGGACATGTTTGTTGTTGTGACTGCTGTTGTGCCAGTGCCCGATCCCGTTCCCGTGACAGCGCCCGTGCCAGCGCTTTGAGCTGTGCTCACTATGCCCGTGGTGCTGGTGGTGGTGCTGGTTGTGGTGGTGCTGCTGCTGCCGCCGCTGCTGCTGTTGTTGGTCGTGGCTTGGCCAGTTCCTGTGCCCTGCCGGCGCGTATCGAATGTCATTGTTGCGCCCTGTGGCTGCACCAGCGTTCCAAATGCTAAGCGCCGTCGTCGTTTGTTCTTCTCGTGTTGGGGGGCTTATCAGGTGTGTGTGTGTGTGTGTGTGTGTTTAATCGTAATTCTATAGAAAAGTCTACGCTGGGCGGCTTTGGCTTTGACTATTGACTATGGCTATGGCAGTCCTAAAGTTCCGGCGTGAGACAGAGAGGGGTAGCACTTCTGTTGCCACCGTTCCGGTTGTTGTTGTGTTGCTGTTGTTGCTGGTTGGGGGTATGTAATCAAATGAATGAGAATAATGTTTGTAACCAATGTACATAGGCACTGTTGGTCGGCGTCGCGTCTCTGTCGAAAACCTTTTATTTGCGTTTCTTATTGGCTGCTGTTTGTCCCAATAAGAATTTGTTCTTGCTGTTGTTGTTGCTGCTGCTGTTGTTGTTGGTACTGTTGTTGTTGTTGTTGGTTTTGCATGCACTGCTGCTGTTTGCGGCGCGCTGCGTTTAGTTTACATATTTCTCCTCAACGGACACAATTGCAAAAATCTATAAACTGCAACGAAGTAAGAGATCAAGAAGAAATAGCAAAATGAATACGAGCGCACAAAGGAGACCGAAAAAACACTCACACACACACACGCACACAAACACAGAACAAATACAGGCGCACGCATAGCAAACGAAAAAAGAGCGAGCGAGAGTGTCAAGAGTGGGTTGGAGAATATGAAAAATCAATATTATTTAATAGACGGGGGTCACACAAGCAGGCTGGCGGCGGCAGGAGGAGCAGTGGCCAAATTATATATGTGGGAGCATACACTCACACATACATGCAAATACACGCCTCTCTCGCACACACACACACACACACAGCGAGCAGTGTGAATTTAATTTAATGTTGTTATTGCTGTTGTTGCTGCTGGTTTACGTTGTTCTTCGCATGCTTATATTTATTTATTTGTTATTTTTTAGCCAAACAAAGAAGAGCGATTTTTTGCTTTTCCCAAAATTACATCACTGTCCGGCACAAGCGCCGGGCACCATTCGAATACGTTATTTTAAGAGCAACCACTATTTGTACTACCAAAATAATCCTGTGCACTGCTGTCTGCTCCTGCTCCTAGTTCTTCTTTCTTATTCCTTTCCGTTTGCTTTGCAAGCGTCAAAAGTTCGTCTATTTTCAATAATCTGACAACTGACGTGCAAACTTATCATTTCAGCGACGAATTGTTCGTTGTCAACACTGCTACAAACATACATACACATCTGTACACACATATATGCATATATAAATATGTATGTATGTACATAAACTCTGCAGCACAGCTTGTGGGGTAGGGGGAGGGCATGGACCCGCACAAGTGCAGCGACGACTGCGGACTGACGTATAGTCGTATCGGAATTAATGTGTAATCGGATTGACAAAAGCGTTATATCCTCAAACATACATTATATGTTCATATTTTATATTATATATGCATTTTGCATTTCGTTTTCCAGGACATTGACGTTTTGCAAATCTTTGCTACATTTTTCACATCGAATACACACACACACTCATATATTCGCGCATCTGAACACACACATACGCACACAAATGTAGTCACCAAATCGTTTTGCTTTTGCACAACTCACCATTTTGTGCATCCGCCCTAAAAACACTGTGCGTTTTCGTTAATATACGCATTAATTTACACTGTCGCACTAGTCTGCCGCGATCTTTGCACTCACACTCGTTTTGGGCTGGGCTGTTCGAATATCATAGTCGTAGCACAAATTATTAAAAACTAATTATGTATCTTTTTTGCAATTTTTGCTGGCTGGCTCTCCTAAGCTTTACAAATCAGCCGGCCGATAGCCAAAATGGCGTCTCCGTTGGTGATGGTAAATGTTTGCAATTGTTGACGTTTTGCTCTTGACGTACTGGCGTATTGCCTATCAAATTTATATGGGCTTGTTTTATTTATAATGCAACTCCCAATTTTATTATTGGATTTTATTAATATTTTAACTTGTGTAGACGGCCGATAGAATTCGGTTGCCGGCCGATGGTCGACCTGTCTATACTAAATATCGATGGCACGCAAACACCTTGCACCCCTGGGTACTATCGGCGGTCCACCACATACTATCGTGTTTGCGTCAATATAATTGTGTACCCAACATGCGCTAAATACTCTTGATAGCGTTTATAAATACGGAATCAGCATAAGTACGTACATGAAGTGCAGGGCAATTAAGAACCCACCTTGTAATTGTAATGGACTTAATAATCGATATATATCGTTGAACAGCTGTTATGTTGTGCCTATGCTTTAACTATGTTATCATGTGCAGTTGCAACTGTTAAATTCAAAATACCTCAATTTCCACAAATAAAAACACTTCGCCATTAAAAAGTTCTGTAGACCATTTTGCACTAGTAACTTTAATGTTAAATAGTTTGCAAAATTCTCAGGAGTAAAATCAGTTTACGGAAGACAATTAATGCGCCCTTTGCTAATAACACTTCAGCAACTGTTATAGTGTATCAGTTGTTTCTCCAGGCATTTGTAAGTGTGTCCACACAACATTAAAAATAACATCACGAAGTGAAAACAGTGTTACCACACTACTTTATTAATTTCGGTAAACATTGCTGAGCTTGAGAGACAACAACAAAATATATAAATAAATAAAGTTGTCGCATAAATATGTACAATTATTTGGATCGTTGCCCCGGCATTTATTGTGGTCGATCACTGCTAGAAAATGGCACTTGGAGCAACTGCGGAGTTTGTCCCAGAGGATCACGGGTAGCACTGTTTTTTTGTTTTTTGTCTTGATTGTATTTAGCTAACATTGTTTTGTCTGCCAGGTGAACGCGAGCTATGCGTGTACGCCGTGTCGGGACGAGCTAAGCACATATTCCTGGCTGTATCTTGGCTTCATGACAATGCTGCCACTAATGATGCACTGTTTCTTCATTGACATGGATGCCAAGGATCGCAAGTTTTCGCGTAAGCAGCTAATCCTCACGGCCAGTGCATTCGTTGAGGTAGCTCTGGCGGCAATACTGGCCACACTGTTCATGGAGCCAATGTGGGAGATGCGCTTGTATGCGTGCGAGGTGCGCAAACTGACCGACTGGTACACACTCTTCTACAATCCAAATCCCAACTATGAATCCGCCTACCATTGCACCCAGGAAGCTGTCTATCCGCTGTACGTAAAGAGTACAAATTATTTCGGACAAGTCTATATATTTAAAAATCGCTTTTCGTCTGCAGACAAACAATTGTTTTGGTGTATTACTTCCTGTGCTTGGTCAACATGTTTCTCATACGTCCAGTGGTCAGCTCCACGCTGGATGTGCGCGGCAAGGCACCCATGTACTCTGCTCTCTATTTCCTACCGCTGCTGACTTTGATTCACGGCACTTGCTGCGGCCTTATATGTAAGCAATCTAATTGAATTTCCTTAAAACCCAATTAAGCCACTTTTGCTTCAGATTATTCATTCCCGTATCTGAGTATTGCCATGTCGATGGTGGCCAATGCTATACACTATTCCATGAAGCTCGATCAAACCCAAAAGGCGCTGCTGCTTTCGTCTGTGTGGGATGTTAAGAATGTTGTCATCATTTGTAAGTCGACTACACTAAACAGTCTCCATAATCAAAATATTTAAATATATTTTATTTTAGCTGTTCACTGGCTGTTGCTAGCCTTTGGCATTGCCTCGTTAAATTACCATTATGCGTTACTGTGTCTGGTTCCGTTTCCCTCATTGTTCTACATTGTGACTGTACGCTTTACCGATCCGGGCGAGTTCCGGGAAATCGAGTCGCGCATTTGATCCGGAAACGTCCAAATGCAGATCTTTCATGCGAGAGGCGCCAGGCGTTCGACAGTTGTTATCTATGTGTAGTCGTAGTCGTAGTCATAGTTTACGTGTTTAAATTATTTCCCCAGCATATGTACATTCGTTGATTATCATTAATTCATGTCGTCTTTTCGTTTTAATTATATTTCACATTAATTATACACATAATAATATTAAATATAAATCTTCAGTTTCCCCTTTTCTAAATTAGTTTTTACACAATATATATGGGTATATATTGAATTTACACGCCACGCTATATATATTATCATCATATATCCATCGTTTCACACGGATAAACGCTTTATGTATTGTGTGTGCCTTCTACAAAGTCAAATGGACATCTCAGCAGTTGCCATCGTGAAAACCATAACATAGTCAAAGTTTCTTTTGTAAAAGATAAAGGTCAATGTAGTAGAAGCTAAAATCAATATCCATTCATAGAATACACATCGAGATGATGGATGCACGTGTGAGGGTGAGGTGGGCGTGAAGACTTTTGCTGATGATGCTGCTGCTGCTGTTGATTAAATTCAGTTCCACAAACTCTATTCTGTTATGTCGCTATTAGTTGGTAAGTTGTTGCGCTCCTCCAAAAATTTCAAGCGTCGTTTGCGCAATTCACTCAGCTCCGTGCTGTCCTCGCCGTCAACATCAACACATGCGGCGCCTGCGGACGGTAGATCATCATCCTCAGCGCCCAGATCTTCGATAGTAACTTGATCTGCGCCGTTTGCCACAGCGCTACTCTTAGCAGCACTGATCTGTGGCGCCGCCTGGGGCATAGCCTCTACAGCGGCAGCAGCTGCTCTCGATGTGCTAGGTTCATCGAGCACTGGGTTGCTTGGACTGATTACAGCTGCTGCAGCGGCGGCAGCTGTTGGCACTACAGTTGCCACATCTTCAGCTGGAATCACAGCGGGGGCTGCTACTGTTGCTGTTGCTGCCATTGCTGGTGTCGGCGGTGGCAATCGCGCTATAAGTCCCTGGTATTGCTGCATTAACAGATTGGCCGAGTCCACCATTAGCGATATATTGCGTAGCATCTTTAAGTACAAATTTAAACATGAGTGTTTATATTGACGCAAAATAGATTTAGGTAATGCCCACCTTTAGGCGCTCCTCAATGTTCTTGCGCAAATTGCCCTCCATGGCGAGCAGCTCCTCCTCGTTGAATCGGTTCAGATCCAGCGGCATGGGTGGTGGCGGCATAATCGGCGGAGTAAGGTATGCAAATGCCGACTGCATCATGAATGGCGGTAGCATGGGCGGCGGTGGCAAACCAGCGAGATTGGGCAATGCATTTGGCAAGCCATCTAAAGGAGAAGTGAGAAGAGAATGGCTCAATACATGGGCAACAGTTCTCAGTTTAAGCAGCAACTCACTGGCATCGCCAAAAATCTCGGCAAAATTTGGTACTGCTCCTGCTGCATTGCGTCCGGCTGCGCCATTTGGACGCGCCAGACCACCATCTGCTCCGACAGCTGCTGCGCCTGTTGCACCTGGCAGCATATTTGGTGCACCGTTAACTGCAGCCGCTGCTGGCTGGGCAGCCACGGGACCCCCTGCGGCTGCTGCATTGGCAGCCTCTTCAGCGGCACGCGGCATTGCAGTGGAATTGATGGCCGGTGTGCGCAGTATGTTCAGGCGACAGGTCGGACAGGTTTGCTGGCGCTGGAACCATGAGCGCAGGCAGGTCGTGTGGAAGATGTGGCCGCAGGGCAGCTTCTTTGAGTGATTGACCATATCCTCGCGGCATATAATGCAAATGTTGTCTGACTGACGCAGCTCCTCGGGCGTTGCGTCCGGATACAGGGTGTTCATGTTGCGTATGGCGCGACGCGACATGATGACATCGTTGAGCGCCTTGCGGAAGTTGCGTATGGTAAAGAACATGGGCCGGAAGACAAACATGGGCAGCGCATAAATCTTTGCCATAATCACAACGAACAGCAGATACAACACCACCTTGATCAGGCCAATAACGAGCTCCGTGTACAGCAGAAACACCGCCTTGTTCTCCCACGGTGTATCCGTGCGCATCTCCGCCGCGTGCAGCACATACTTGATGGCCGTGCTGGCAATGACCGTCAGCAGAATGGCGTACTCGAAGCCAAAGACCAGCTGCACGGTCGGTCCGCGCACCAGTGTCGAGTTGTAGGCGTGCATGAGCAGCACATAGTCGAGTATGCCCAGCATGGTCAGCAGGCTGCCGACGCGTATGTGGAAGAGCCAGCCGAGCACTGGCGAACGCTCCATCTGTCAACATAATAACATACATTAATGAAAAGCATAGAATTTGTATCTTCGGCATGCCGAACTTTTGAATACACCTGCGAAATATTCTTATCTTAGCCTAACATCGGAGTTTTATGACATCATTGTTAAATGACCTTTTCAATGTTGATAAGCTATTGCTTAATGCGCTAGGTATTATAATAATTAATGAGTTGCTTAAGGTAGCTTGGGAAGCTAAAAAGTGTAGCATCAACTACATTTTTCTGAAATTTCACAATACCCTATAATCCCAATAGTTCGGACAGCCGCTAATTAGCACATTGTGCTAAAACGGACACCTATTATCTTCTATTGAAGACTGTAAGTATTACATATCGCTTATTTGTTCATCTTAATATTCAATACAAGTTTTTCCGTAGGAAAAAGCTGTTAAGTGAAAAAAATATATGTAATATTTTTGTGATGTTGCCACTCTAATTTCATTTTATGCATAGACAGATATACTCTGTGGTTAATTTTAATGCAACTGTCAGTTGCAAATCAATTCTCTTTGATGTGTTTTGATTGCAACAGTAATCTTCCGGATTAACGAGATTATACTGTATATAGACCGGTCATTTATATGAATCGGTAACTGTATGCTCTAGTAGTCTAATCCAGCGAAAAGGAAATTAGTTTGCATAGAAACAGACAGATATACATAGCTATATCAATTGATCTTATGGTTTCAGGCATATCTCTGCAAGGGTGCACACAAAATTCAAATAACACTTACAAAGTCGACGCGTTCCTCGGCGAGCCAATGGAATGATTTGAGAAATAGCAGCACTGTGAAGAGTGCCACAAAGCGAGGATTGAAGTCGTCCCGGAACACGGTGAATGCCAAACAGGTCTCTGTCAGTGCATACCAGAAACGCTCCAGCAGATGCTCAAATTCAGCGGCACGCAGCGTGCCCAGGAATATCTGCAATAACAATAATTAGCAAACAATATACACTGATATATGCACGCATTAATTAAATACCTTGCGCAATAGCTTTCCAAACATAAAGACTATCACAAAAAATTGTATGTATATTACCTGCAAAATAACGAGAACAAAATTTTTGGGGTGTGATTTTGAAATGTTTGGCGTAAACAGCTGGTTGGTTGCAGACTCACCGCCATGGATGCATTGGATTTGGTGATGTATACGACAGCCGGATAGAACTGCTGTTTCTGGTAGTAGGCGTTGCCAATTACGGCGCTGGTCAGCGCCATGCAAACACTCGAAATTAGCAGTTGCATGTTGATGCAGTTGGTTGCAAAGCCAGCCAATTGGCTGATTGACTCGAGAAAGATATTAATGTTGAGTGTGTCTCGCTCGTCTTGTTCCTTGACCGTTCGATGTGGTTATCAAGTTTATTTTTGTCCAATATAACTTTTTTTTTATCGCACCGACATCGACACGATTAATTTTGACTATACTCTCTCTGTATCTTACATATATTTTCGTTTTTTTCTCCTGTTTTTATTGTACACGTACACGACTCGTCAGCACGTAACGTAATGGCGTCTGACCATTCACAGGCTCGTGCAAAGTCAGCTGTTAAAAAATAGGTGTGACCGACCCAAGCAAATTTTTTTAACGTTACAATTTAGGCTTTGAACGTTAAGGCTAGCTAGCTTTGTATTTTCAACCGAAAAATAAATAAATAGAAATCTAACCAAATCAACAGTTTGGATACTGGCACCTTTTTATCAAGGCTTATTATGCTTTCAAGATTCGGCCACGCTGTTTTGGTATATTTTTGTAAAAGACTTAACTCAATTAGTGCAACTGCCGTTACTTATTTATGCGCAAAAAAAAAGTTGCAAAAACTTTTGAATTGGCCATTTAAACGTTTTACATTCTCTGTTAAAATTGTTCTGTTATTTGAAATTTCATTATACTTACTTGAAGCGATAAATTCGTCTTCCCGTGCAAAAACTTATAAAAAACAAACTAAAAATATGAGTAGTTTCTCTGCCAGCCTTTATTTGAATATTTAAAATATGCAAGAAAATGTATGACAGTATGTATGGACGCCTCAAGGCAAAAGCTAAAAGCATGTCTTGGCTCCTCAACGCGAGGAATAAACTTTCCCTTAAGAACAAGGCAAACATATATAAAGTTATTCTGGCGCCCATCTGGAAATATGGGATCCAGGTTTATGGAATAGCATCAAAATCCTGACCAAAATACGAGTTGCTTGCAAGCCACCCGAACCGACTGGCGCAAAGGCTCCTGAGAGCGAGACGTATTCACGGAGTGAGGGCGAGAAGGAGTCCGGAGTCTCCGGGTTCACCCAACCGACTTATCAATAAGAATAATACAATAATATTTGTACATTCTCTTTATTCACCCTATTATTTAGGTTGGAATATATGTAGATATGTATACTTTTTTTCGTTCAACATAAAACACTGTAGCATAAGTTACTTAAAATAGTAACAGTAAGCTACACTTAAACTAATTGTAAATATTTGTAAATAAAAAAAAACAGCACCTGAAAATATGCAAAGAAAAATATCGATGATGTTTTTTTGAAATCGATATATATTTAATTTTAAATCGATTGCAACTTTAATTTGCCCGTTACAGCTAATGTTCGTTTAAATATGAATTTGTAAATACGTGCATATATATTTCTAATGAACAAGCTTAGATAAAAGAAAGCCAAATATATGTATAATGATTGTACTTCTGCCAGCAAGAGCGAAAATAACAAATAATGTTATTTTGCTGCCTCAGGTCATGATCTGCTGATTAGTTGGCTAAATTTAGCAATAATTAACGCAATGTAAAATCACGCTATAATATGTAAAAACAATCAAGATACTGGTAAAAAGATGCACGCTGCGCCTAGCAGGGTGTCCGATTCAGTGGTCGATTAGTGATTTGTGATTCACCCGTATAAACTTTTACTTTTGGTCAGCCGCCTTGAGAATCTCCAGCAGCCATATGGCATCAAAGTTGAAACTAGCTGCATGATTATTGCGCAAGTGCAAGTCCCCAGCTGCTGCTGCTGCTGCTACTATCTTTGCATAAGCTGAGCAAATGTTAGCACCCAAAGGCTAAAGTTTGTGCGCAGAACTAGCCAGCTAGCGATGGCTCTCTGTCCGAGAGTGGACATTTTTGTGGTGGTGGTGCCAAAAGCAACACAGCAGCCGTAAGCCAACAGTCCCGGTTTCAGCCGGTCCCAGACATGGCAAAACGTGTCGCAGCAATTTCCCAAACAATTTCAGCATTTCTATGCACGTTTGGTTTTCACAGCATCTTTTTTGTTTTTGTTTCATTTGTTGCCTTTTGCCTAGTTTCGGCTTGCATTGCATATGCAATTTCACTTGCATTGCCGAGCCACCCGCGAGCGTCTCTCCAGCTGCAATCTTTGGTGTTGTCTGCAACATGGACAACAACTCATCTGCCTGCATGCCGGTTGCAGTTTCCAGTTGCCAGTTGGCTGTTGCCGCTGCCTCTGTGGCGGCAGTCTCCACGCTTGACTTACATAAAAGCTGGGAGGACGGCTCCAGTCGCTTGTCGGACAAACGAAACTTGTTTTGTCTTTTTGAGGAAACGACAGAAGACATCGACAGCGAGGTTGTTGCTACTGCTTGCGGGGCTCTTCTGCGTTGGCGCCTTATGTAACTGCTGTCTGCCAGCAGCTGAATCTGCCTAGTGCCTAGTGGCTAGTGCATCGTGCCTTTGCCTAGTGCCTGGTGCCTAGTGCCTACCGTCTGCATTTTCAGCGCATTCATCTTCATCAGCAGCTATTACATCTTGCGATATTCTCGGCAATTGTCACTACTTTTTTCCTCCTCCGTCATTTATACGCTTGAATAATCCGTTTTTTAGCCATGCGTTAGAGGCGTTGAAAAATTGGCATCACTTTATCATGCATAATGCTGTTTGATCAGAAGATGCCGCAGCTGCACAAATTTTGCTAAAGATTAGCAACTTAAGATGCACAAGTCATTTCAATAAACATACCAAAATACAGATAACCCAATGGAGTCGTTAAGGTTAAAAAAAAACTACGTTGTTGGTAATTAAGCTATGAAACTTAAAATTTCTTTCTTAAAACAGACAAACAAAAAGAGAATAAATATCCGCCCTTGAGTTGCATTTATTCACAATGCAAATCCAATTGCAGATTTGCTTCTTAATTCATGCGTATTAAGTTGGCTGCGCCTGAAGATTGCGCAATCAGCATGAAATTGAGCTCAATGAAAAAAATTAAAAAGCGCACACTTTGAACTCAAGTTTATGAATAGTGTTTGATTGGGTTTGCGCGAACTAAGAGTTCTAATTATAGATTGATTAATGAACACAAATAGCTGCGAATGCGAATATAACAAATATAACAATAATCAAATACCTCTAAACTGGATTCCACATTTGATTTGTTTTTTATTGAATGGAGGCGTTGAGCAAACAATATAGTTATTTACATTTTGCAACCGAAAGTTTATCGAATTATCCATCAATTGGCAAAGAGAGACGCCGATTTGATAATTTACGCGCGTCTGCAGACAACTTGCCAAGTTTGTTTTTATTTTGGTGTATTTTCCTGCCGCTAGCTGGCCCAATTAAAGTGTCATAACAATTACCAACGCACTCACACACACACATATATACACATATATACACATATATACATATATATATATATATTCATAGATAATGAACATCTACTTAGGCCGCCATTAAGCTGAGAAAACAACAAAAAGCCAAGAAAGAAAAAAACGGCCAAAACAAAATGTAAGTCATGATGCGACGGCTGCGCTGACCTAGTGGACGTGTTAATGATGGATTTGGCCAGATACACACTCACACACACACACTCACACACACACACACACACACACTCACACACACACGCACACTATACGAACATAAATACATTGTGGCGTGCAATAAAGCATTTCATTAAAGTTGCAAAAAAAAGACGTATTTAAATCGTTTAAAAACGAAGCGAAGCGGCACCAAAAAGCAAAATGTGCAAAAATACAAGCTTAAGAGCAGCAGGTTGCCCCCAATGCCAGTCGATCTCCAAAGCTAGTAATTTAGAACGACATCGCAGGCAGAAAAAAGTTGCACCTTAAAACTACTACTCCAATTACACAGCTCGCACTTGGCCAAAAATAATGAAGACAATTACGAAATGAATTTAGAGCTGAGAGAGAGGAAGAGAGAGAGAGAGAGAGAGAGCCTTCACAAGGCATCTCAAGACAGCAGCACAATAAACCAAATTAAAAGCCAAAGTGACAGTGGCAGCAGCTGTAGCAGCAACAACAACAACAATGCGGACTGATAAACATAAGTTAAGACACAGAGAGACAAGCAAAATATAAAAAAAAACAAGTGGAGAAGGATTCTCTTCGGCGTGCCGAAGATTTTATACTCTTTTCGAACCTTTAGGCAATTTTCACTCTGCCAACCGCACCACCGAAATATTTAATGACGCATATCTTTGCTAATTATAGCTCAATCGATTTGAAATGTTTAACATAGATGAGTTATAAGGATGTTCAAGTGAACAAGGAAATTCAGGGCGTTAGCTTTGAAAAGATCAGATACATGGCCAAAACCGACTTCGAGTTGTATGGCAGCTATAAGATATATTCATCCGATCAGGCCAGCTCCGATCAATGTGATGTATGTTTAAATAATAAGTAGCGGTGTAAAGTTTTATCACGATAGCTCAAAAACTGAGGGACTAGTTTGCATACATACATACAGACAGACAGACAGACAGACGGACATGGCTAGATCAATTTGTTTTGTCATTCTAAGCATACTGGCAGTAACTTTTGGGGGTTTCAGACGCTTCCTTCTATGCGTTACAAACTTCAGCACAAACTTAATATACTATTTTCTTCGAAAAGAGTATAAAAATAAAAATGATTTAACGCATTGTCATTGAAGTCGGGCTCGAGTTGAGCTGCCTCCGCTGCCTCCGCTGCGGCTGCTGCTGCTGTCGAGAGTGTTAAGTGTTGACTTTCATCTTGTTGCCACCAAATGCAAGAGCTTGGACTCCGAGTCGGAGTCGCAGTTGGAGTTGGAGTCGGAGTCGTGCCGCTGTTGTCATTGCCGCCGCCGCCGCCGCTGCCACGCAACGCCGCACGCAGCCGCAAAGTCCTTCACTTTGAAGCGTGAAGGTTTCCAATATGCCCTGAACCATACCCGAAAATACCAAATATGAAACCGTTGTTGCACTTTGCGAAAGTCACAAGTAAATAAACCTCATTTACAACAATTTACTGCCACTTGGCAGTTTGATTGGGATTCGGTTTCATTTTCAGCTGCTTTGCCCGACATTTTTTCTGCTGCTTCTTCTTCTTCTTCCTCTTTCTTTCAGCTTTGCTTTTGTTTTGATTGTTTCGCTTGCGGTTGAGAGACCTCTGCAAACTTATTGTTGTAGTCGCAATGCTCTTGTTGTTGTTGTTGATGTTGATGTTGACATAACTCCAGCGAGTGTTAATCGTAATAACACATTACGCATACGCCTACTGTACTCATAGATTTGACAGAACTTGTTGGAAACTTTGCAAATATATTCTATTTTGATTTAGCTCTTTACTAACTTTTTGCCTGTCAGCGTAAACTTACTTAGTTTGTACTAATTGTTATTTTATTTTTTATAATTTGCTTGTGTTTTTTTTTTAACTCTGACAACAAATGTTGGACAAATTTTTCCAATTTAAAGATAATTTACATTCGTAATATACGTATTTTATTTTATATTAAATTTTTTAATATTTAATCTTCCTATGCTGTCAGTTTTTAGTCGAGTTTAAGTTAAAGATGTAATAAATATTTACAACAGTGAGTCAGTATCGTTATGTCACTTTAAAGCGTGCAGGGGAAGACCCAGAGCACAATAAAAATCAGCGCAAAGCGAGCTGCGAGTGCAAAACGTGAAGTGAAACAAATGTTCGAATTACGAGTAAAAACACACAGACATATATGCATACATATATATATAATACCATGGCGTAGTATTATTATCATTTGGGCTTCTTAAAGCTAAACAACTGCAACTTTTACCACATGAGCCGCTGCTGTTGTATTGTGAATTTAAATAATTTAAACTTTAATGTAACTCCTTGGGAAATCGGCCAAAGTTGATTATAGTTGTCTTCGGCTAGCCCTGGTGCTCCACATGGAAATTATATAGCTTTTGTTCCCAGCTGCCGCATTTCGTAATCCACACACAAGGTGCAAATTGTGGCGCTGTTTGCGTTACTTGTTTTATGGACCATAAACTCGGTGAGTTGTACAACAAAATACAAAACAAATTAGTTACTGTTTTCCATTGTAAATTACAAGCAGAACTTATGACAAACTCTTGATTTAAATAAGTGAACTTATGAACTACTCAAAAAGAAACCTTTTATTTAAATAAATATACCCATCTGCAATTGACATTTGCAACTAGCGATGATGATGATGATTTTTCTTAGTTTAAAAATCAATGGCTGACTAAATGACTTCCTGGTCGATGTCGCTGTCTGAGCGAGCGAAAATGTCGAAAGAGCCGCAAACCGTGAGTCGTGGAAAGTGCCAAAGAAATTTCCAATGCTAGTACTACAGACAACTCAAATTGTTAGCGACATTTTATTTGTTAGTTTCTTTTCGATTTTTCAGCCGCTGTTGTTTTTGGTTTTGTTTAATTTATTTTTATATCTGCAGTAAGTTTATTTTTGCTTTATGGTGGGAAACAAGCGGTGACGCTTGCAATTGGAGTTGGAGCTGGAGTTGTACGCTAGCCGCAGGTCGTCCGCCAAAAACAAGTCGGCGCTGAAGATGAAGGTACAAACTACAACAACAACAACAATAACAACAACTAAGCTTTGTGGTGTGTGTGTGTGTGTGCTGTGATGATCGTTAGCGTCCAACGACTTGTGGTATGGTATCGTTAGCGTGCCTGAAGAAGACGAAGTTGCCGATAATGATGTTGCTGCGATCCGAACTCACTGAAACCGATGGCATGGAAGGAAGGCATGGGGGCAGGGGGCAGCTGGCAGGGGGGCAGGGGAAGTGGAAGACGCCGCAACGCTGGCCCGCCGAGGAGTATAAAGAGGGCCTGCGTGGCATTCGGAATGCATTCAGTCGCTGGCTCCCCACTCGAAAGCAACTAAATTTACCTTATAATTTAATTTTACTTCTCTCCCCCACACATACACCACAATACTCATCGCTATGAACTCCTTCTCAGTGGTAAGTAGTGCTTAATGCATGGATAACACACAAACACAGACACACAGTGGATAACCCCTTGGATTACCCTATCGCCTACAGTTCTTAGTGTTTGCTCTGGCTGCTCTGGCCGCTGCTGAGCCACCTTCGGGCTACAACTATCCACGGGGCAACGGCGGCGGCGGCGGCGGCAGCGGCGGTGGTGGCGGTGGCTATAGCGGCGGCTCGTTCGGTGGTGGCGGCGGCGGCGGCGGTGGCGGCGGTGGCTACCAGGCCGTCAGCGGTGGCTTCCAGACGTCGGAGGGCCAAAATGTCGATCCACAGCTGCTGGAGCAGGTGCGTCAGATTCTGCTGAATGAGGAGAGCAAACAGGGAGGCGGCGGTGGTGGTGGCGGCGGCGGCGGCGGCGGTGGCTACCCTAGCGGACCATCCAGCAGCTATGGCGCTCCACCCTCGTCCAGCTATGGTGCGCCCGGATTTGGAGGCGGCGGCGGCGGTCGCGTCGTGGGCATCGATCTGGAGGGCGTGCGACAGGCCATCCAGGTGGCACAGTTCGCCCAGCAGAGCACGCAGGCTGGCGGCGGTGGTGGCGGCGGCGGTGGTTATCCCAGTGGCCCATCCGGCTCGTACGGTGCTCCGTCCAGGCCCGGCGGCAGCTATGGTGCGCCCTTCTAAGCCCAGCGACTCACAGCCCATAACACAAAATTTTGCTGCCAAAAATGAATATCGACGGAAAGGACGACATTTGACGACACGGCCCGACCTAACGACAACAACAACAACACCAACAACACCAACAACAACAACAACAATAACTGAAATCAACAAGAATTTATGGAAATATGGGTTTACCATCCAAGCTCGTGCGCGCCACGCCCCCCTTCCGCCCCTTCCGCGTGAAATTGAAGCTCGACTAGTGATGTGGAATGAGCGGTCGACTCATTTACCGTTTCATTCGACTCCCATTCCCGCAATAAAATCTCGTGCTATCACAACCTCCATCCATACAATCCAGACTCAGTGACTGTAATTTCTCCCATCTATCTTTCTATTTGAACTCTAAATGCAATTTCGCCCGGCATTTGAGCTTTTACGAATTTGGGGCGAAATTCGTTTTTGTTTTTTGTAAATAGTTTTTCTCAACATCCTTTTGTATCAAACAACAAAAACAAACAACAAACACACACACATTCCCCAAAAAACAGTGTTATAACGCATTATTAGCATGTAAGTGTTTTTATTTTTATGAAACAAACAAAGAAACAACAAAAAAAAAATATGAAAATAATAAAAAAAATAGTAAATTTTGTCACCGTTAAAATACTTGATCTTTTAATTACAAAACAAAAAATAGAATGGGCTATATAAGGAAATGGGCAAGTAGCATATTGATGTAGCATAAATTAAAATAAATTGCTATAAATTCAGTCACAGAATCGATAATTAAAAGTTAATATATGGAACTAAATTGAAGTTTTTCAAATTTGAATACATATATTATTTGTATCGGCTCATTGACCCAGTCTGTTTGCACTTGAAACTAGCAATTAAAAATGCAACATTCTAAATTCGTGTGTGCAATGGGTTCATCTGTCCGATGACATTAAATAAAAACCAATTCGCATTGATATTACATGATATGTGATCACATGTGAACCACAAACGAGCCAAAAACTTGAAAAATCCTTTCACTTTTGGTCTGAAGACGCAACCAAACCTGACGCAGTAGCCATGACTTGTAGAGCTCTCATCAATATCCAAGTGCTCAAGTCTCGAATCTCGAATCAGACGCTCATTAAGACAAGATTTCGTCAGATGCAGCTGAGTTGGGGATTGGGTCACAATGCAGCAAGTGGGGCTGACCATTAACCACATATTACCAATGGCCAACAGCAAATGCGGGTAGCAGCAAGCCACTTAACCAACATATGGCATCAACAATATTCGTATACTCTAATGAGAGTATATAAATTTTATAAGAAATGTGCAAGCTGTTCGATTTCAAATATATATCTATGATCAGCATAATAAATATTAATAAAATATAACTATTGATTTTTCCAAACTAGAGTTTTTGCTAAGATTTAAAATCACAGTTTATTTGATATCGGGTGAGTCGGCCATATATAGCAAAGGATTGTAAGGTCCATTTTAAGCTGAACACTTTATTTTATTTTTTAAAAATTTATATTAAAATACATATATTAATAACCAACTGGCTAAAATTTATTTCTTGTATAAAATATCTATTTGTTTTTAATAATTTTTGAAACATGCTCCGATAACAAGATCTATTATATTATAACTCAGCTTACACATCATAATCGATAATCGATAATCGATAATATATGTAATTGCAGTTAGACTTTATGTTTTTAAATTATTACATATTTTATGATAAATAATAAACATATAGTATTTTATTTGTAGGTAGTGTATTTAACAGTTGCCAACCCGAAAGATAGTTGCCTCACCTTGTTCAATTGAATGCATGTTGCGTCCAACTATGGCAACATAGGTAGATGGGGGCACCTCCGAAAATATAAGTGGTAAGTGCCACAAGTGTGGTGCAGCGATGAGACCAGCAGAAGATGACAGCGGCAAACAGCAAAGTGGAATGCGTATGTTATGTCACAGCAATTACCTCAGCAGACGAAAATCACATATGAAATCTCTTAACATTCCCAAAAAGCTTAAGGCAAAAAAAAAAAGTCAAGAGTTTGACTATCTTGCAATTTACATATGACTTGCGATACCATTTTGAAGTGTAACAACTAAAACAATGAATGGGTTGCTAGCTCTGCTGATAAGGGAACTCGCAGAGTCATCGTTTTCCGAGCTTATCAGACGGGATCGCAGACCTGTAAAAAATCTACAGATGATCAACTTATACACGTAAACGGCATCATTTAGATAAGCATTTTTATACTCTTTTCTAAGAAAATAGTATATTAAGTTTGTGCTGAAGTTTGTAACGCATAGAAGGAAGCGTCGGAGACCCCCAAAAGTTACTGCCAGTATGCTCAGAATAACAAAACAAATTGATCTAGCCATGTCCGTCTGTCTGTCTGTCTGTCTGTCTGTATGTATGCAAACTAGTCCCTCAGTTTTTGAGCTATCGTTATAAGACTTTGCACAGAGACTTATTTTTTAAAGGGACAGCACACTGGTCGGAACCGACCGGATCGGACCACTATATCTTATAGCTGTCGGTTTTGGCCATAAATCCCATGTTTTCAAAGCTATCGCGATGAAACTTTGCCCAGATACATATTATTTAAACATACATCACATTGATTGGAGCCGGCCGGATCGGATCACTTTATCTTAAAGCTGCCATACAACTGGAAATAAATTTGATATTTCAATTCAAATTGATATCATATGATATCAATTTTTACAGATGAAAGTGCTGCAGTTAGCAGAGTGAAAATTGTCTAAAGGTTCGAAAAGAGTATAAAATCTTCGGCACGCCGAAGATAATCCTTTCCCACTTGTTAATAATAAAGTCGATAGCCAAGTTCTAAACTTATCACTGATTAAATGCTAGTGGGCAAAACTTATATAAAGGCCAGCAGCTGCACTGACTGGATCAATTGTGATTTAGTTTCTCGACCGGCGTGAAAAAAGTGCATGTGAAGTCAAGTATAGATCCTTGGGACATGTCCTCTCTAGTAAATGCCACGGCTCAGGCCATGGCCGACTCTCCGTTTACGTTTCAAGCCACGGATTTTGTCGTCTTCGCATTCATGCTCAGCATATCGGCGGCCATCGGTGTCTATTTCGGTTTCTTTGCCAAGGGCGCCGATACCACCGAGGAGTACCTCATGGGCGGCAAACGGATGAAGACGCTGCCCATTGCCATTTCCCTGGTGGCCAGCCAACTGTCGGCCATCTCCATCATGACCATTCCGGCGGAGATGTTTGCCTTTGGCATCAATTGGTTCTTCAATGTGGTCTGCATGGTGGTGGTTATACCGATTCTGAACTATGTGATAATACCGGTATTCTACAACAACAACATTACCAATTGTTACGAGGTGCGTGGAAGATTTGTGATTGTGATACACTGTAGAAAATAAGTTGCTTTTAAGACTTTATGGCAATTAAATTAAACTTTAAGGGTTTAATTTAAAAGTTTCTTGCAAAATAGTTTGATTTGAATATCATATATGGATATGACATAATAATACAGTAAATTTTCAACTATTTATTTACTATAAACTGTGATATCAAGACAGTTTTGGTTAAAATTTAAGCAAAAATATTTTGTTTCGGTTATCTTTTCAACTTTTTATAAGGTATATATACTGATTTCGTTTTTTTCTGTATTATAGTATCTGGAATTGCGCTTTAATCGGGCCACACGCAAACTGCAAACCTTTCTATTTGTTCTGACGCTGTTCTTCATGCTGCCCATCTTTATATTTCTGCCCTCTCTGGCTTTTGCACAAGGTAAGCGAAAGTGGAGAATCTCACATTATATATAAGTATATTAAAATGTTTTCCCTTTCCACAGTTACGGGCTATAATGTTCACATTATCAATACAATCGTTTGCAGCATTTGCGTCTTCTACACAATGATTGTAAGCAGTTCTTATATTGTATATCATATCTTATCATTGAGGCATGTTTATAAAAATTTTACAATTCACTTTTAGGGTGGCATTAAAGCAGTCGTCTGGACAGATGTGGTTCAGGCGGGCATTATGGTAGTTTCGGTGATTCTGGTGGGTATCATGGGTGCCCATCGTATCGGTGGACTGGGCGAAGTTCTGCGCATTGCCGGCGAAGGCGGACGTTTGGATGTCAAGTAAGTACTTAAAATTTTTTTTTAAATAATGCTTTAAAGTAGATAAAACTTAAATGCAGAATAAAAGAAGAGGTAAAACCATGAACGAATTGGCCTTGAACTTCAAAATCGGAATACTTTTGGCAAAGTTATGACAGTTTAAAGTTTTCAAAGGGCAAAATTAATTTTACAAGCTAAAATTTTTGTTAATTTTGGCCTGTTTTTAGGCCAGAAAATGAACCATCCCAAAATCGGGTTTCAAGTGTATTTTTATACTAATTGTGGCACCCACACAATCGTTTAAATATAACATTTAGCTATTCTATTTTTTTAAAAAAATAAATTCCGGAAAACAGTTAGTAGAGTACATTCTTTTTTTTTTTTAAAAAAAAGTAAAAAATATGAAATTTTCAAAAGTGGATAAAATTTAAATGTAGAATAAAAGAAGAAGTAAAACCATGAGCAAACCAGTTTAGACAAAGTTACGACAGTTTAAAGTCTTCAAAGCTTTTTGTATTATTTCAACTCCGAATATACTTAAATTTGATCTTGCACCTTTTCCACCTGCAGCTACGCTTTTGATCTGACAACACGCTCCACATTCTGGAATGTATTCATCTCGGCTATTGTGACCTGGTCCAGCTATGTGGGTCTCAATCAGAGCTGTGTGCAGCGCATCGTTTCGCTGCCCTCGCTGGCCCACGCCAGAAGGTAAGTAATCGCTGAGCCCCCAAATCCAAGTTTCCCGCACAACAACCCCATCCCAATTCGCTGCAGATCGCTGTTGATCTTCGGCTTGGGCTTCATGCTCATCATGACCTTCAATTGCTTTACGGGCATTGTGATGTACGCTCACTACCATGATTGTGATCCGCTCACCCAGGGCCGGGTCAGCAAGCTGGACAAAATGGTGCCGTATTTCGTGCAGGACATTATCGGTCATCTCACCGGCATGCCCGGCGTCTTCATCTCCTGCGTGTTTAGTGCTGCGCTGAGCACTCTGTCGGCTAGTATCAATTCACTCAGCGGCATTGTCTACTTCGACTACATCAAGCCGCACATCAGACACACGGAGCACCGGGCCAACATCATTATGAAGCTATTTGTATTCTTCTCCGGCATCTACTGCATATTTGGCGGCATGATTGTGGAGCAGTTCAGCTCCATACTGCAGATCGTCTACTCGATTGGCGGCATTAGCTTCGGCTCCGTCTGCGGCGTCTTTCTGCTTGGCATGCTGGTGCCACGGGCACATGGAAGGGTCGGTATCCTGGACAGAAGCTATAACTGCAACTATAAGCTAAAACTCCCTCTCTCTTTTGCAGGCCGCCTTGGCTGGTTGCATTGTGAGCATTGTCTGCATGAGCTTCATTGTGGTGGGCAGTTGGGGGCGTAATCGCTATGCTCTCATGCCCACCAGCATAGACAGCTGTCCGGCTCTGAATGCCACTGAGGCAACCATCTTGGCAGCAACAACAACAGCAGCAACTCTTCCACTTCTATCCACGACAGTGAAAGTCGAATCTTTGGTTGCAACTGGATTCAACATTTTGGACATGTCCTTCAATTGGTACTCAGTCTTTGGCGTTACTATCACCTGGCTGGTGGCCCTGCCGCTCAGTTACGTCTGGCAGCCGGCGCCAGATTCCAAATTCGATCCGAAACTCTTATCACCCATCGTAAGGCATTTTGTTCACTACGAACCGGCGCCAATTGAGGAACTGCCCGAGCTGAAGATCGAGAAGCAAAAGGAGAAGATGATGGAATGAATCAGGACTTTTACAAAAGTCATTTATCTAATTGGTATTATATACCAATTATCTCAAGCATCGTTAATTGTTTACGTGCGCAACATAAAGCCATGTAATCATATTAATCGTAGATATATTGTTAAACGAATCTTACAGAACGCTTATCTAAATGAGCTGATTAGCTTGTAAGCTGTTTGCTATTATGCTAGACTTCGACAGCAACATAGTTAAATACATAGATAGTGAATAAAGAAATGAAAATGAAATGTCACCTTTAATCAAACGTTTTAGGATATCTGAATCTGAATACACAAGTCAGCATTATAATTTCACAGGTTATCGCCTCTTATCGCTGAGAGATAAATATTTGATCAACTTTAATGACTTGTTAAGCAAAAAAGCTTTCAAAGGCGCCACGCATAATAATTTAGGCAATTCTTAAAAAAACATGTAAGAGTGCTCTAGTCGGGAGTGCCCGATTAGGAGATACCCTGAACCAAGTCCTTATAAGTATGCATACTAATCTAAGCACACACATGCTGCAGTTCAAGCAGTACAAGCAGTGCAAGCGGTTTAAGCAGTTAGCTTGCTTTTCACCGAGCCCCACACAATGGAAAGTAAAATCTTAAAAAACTTCTGTGTTTATTGTCCGATCTTTCTGAAATTTTTAGGACATAACATTGGCTATAAAATGTGTGACCAAACCAAATTGCAAGGTCGTACCTTCAAAAATGAGTTTTTTCAAGTTTGGGGGAAATTGAGGGGAAATTGTGTATGATATTCGAGATTATACATGCCAAATAAGAAGTCTCTAGCTCTAATAACTTGTAAGTTATAGCCCAAAAGCGCTAGTCTGAAATTGAAATTTATCGATAACTTTTGAATGGGTCGAGTTATCGATAAAATGAAATAAACTTGATCTGTCCCTGTCTACGAGAACTTATATTCAAAATATGAAGTCTCTAGCTTTTGTAGTCTCTGATATCCGCGTGTTCATACAGACGGACAGACAGACGGACAGACAGACAGACGGACATGGCTAAATCGACTCGGCTGCTGATACTGATCAAGAATGTATATACTTTATATGGTCGGAGATGCTTCCTTATGCCTGTTACATACCTTTGCACAAAACCATAATACCCTTTTTACCCATTTTTAATGGGTTCAGGGTATAAAAAATCGAGATTAAACAGTTTTCAAATATATTCAAGCCTATTTATAATTGTATGTATGTTGATTTTCTTACAAAAGCTTTCTACTGCTAACAGTTGCAAAAGCATTGCATATTTCTTCCCTAAAAAGTGTATTTTTATCAAAATAAACAAGCTATAGACACACAAGCCTCACAGATAATAAGCAACTTTTTTGAATTATGGCAATACGTCAAGGTAACTAACACTAAACACATATTCAGATACTATATAGACAGACAGATAAGATTGTTACAGATCATCATTTAAGAACGACACACGACCGTATTGCACCCAAGTTTGCTGCCAGCCTCCAAGCAGATCATTACGGAGCATGTAAAGAATTGGATTAGCTGCAACTATGTCAAGTACAACACTGATGCCAACTACGGCGGAGCCAGCGTCTACGGCGGCAGCACTCACCTTTGGCATAACGGACTATACGGTTTTCTCGCTTATGCTATGCGCCTCGGTGGCAATTGGCGTCTACTTTGGCTTCTTCTCCAAGGCCAAGAATACCACTGAGGAGTATCTGCGAGGAGGCAAGAAAATGCAAACATTGCCCATAGCCATATCCTTGGTGGCCAGGTGCGTTCCGATTTCAATGGAATTTTTCAGTGAAATTTTATAGTGTTGAAGTGCAAGTGAATATTAGAATATCTTTTTTTTGCATCTATCTTCTATAATTATTAGGCATGCTCCAATTTCAGATTGAAAAACTTATTTGTACAGGAAAACAATTGTAAAACATTACAGAATATATATAAAATGTAACTTTTAATATTAGAGAGTTTGTTTTGCCAATTACTTTTTAATTCACCTTGTTTTTGCATGTGGATTGAATTCGAATCCACAAAATTAAGTGGATTTGCAAATGAAAACTAGCCTGAAAGAGTACATTTCTAGACAAGTTAGATTCAGAGAAATTAGTCATAAAGTAATATATAATTAATATTTTAATCCATTTCAGTCAACTATCGGGCATTGCTATAATGTCCGTTCCAGCAGAGACTTATTCGTTTGGCATCAACTATATTCTTATGGTGGTTTCCATGATTGCAGTAGTGCCCATTCTGATCTATATTATAGTGCCCGTGTTCTATGAGAATAATGTTTCCAATTGTTATGAGGTGAGTGCTTCTCAGTTATCTTATTATATCAACAATCTAACCTATCTAACTCATCCATTTCCACAGTATCTGGAGATGCGTTTCAGCAAATTCACACGAAAATTGGTTACGGCAACTTTTCTGATGAACGCATGCCTCATGTTGCCCGTGTTTATGTTTATTCCCTCGCTGGCCTTTGCACAGGGTAATACAAATGACATATATGCTAACCTTATCTTAGACTAAACTATATTACAATTGACAGTCACCGGCATGGATATTCACCTGATTAATGCAATGGTCTCATCGATCTGTGTCTTCTACACAATGCTGGGCGGCATTAAGGCCGTGGTATGGACGGATGTTGTCCAGGCTGGGATCATGTTCACCGCGGTGGTGATGGTGGGCGTGCTGGGCACAATCCAAACGGGAGGATTGAGTACGGTGCTCGAGCATGCCAGCGAGGGAGGCCGTTTGAATTTTGAGTAAGTCTTTGCACTCCAAATGGATTGATTCATTTGATTTGATTTTGAGTGCTCATTCGTAGCCTGAGATGGGATCCACGCATTCGTGCAACGGTTTGGAACGCATTCCTTGGAGGACTCTGCATGTGGACGGGTCACATTGGTCTGAACCAGAGCTGTGTCCAACGCATAGTCTCGTTGCCCTCGTTTGCACATGCCAAAAGGTAATGTTAGCCGTAACGATTATGATTTTGCACTGCGAAGCTTATCAGAGAATAATTGAACTCACAGATAAGGTAGATCTAACAACAAAAAACTAAAGAGCCAGATAAACTTAGCAGAACTATTAATATAATATTGATATAACCAGCAATCATACAAAATTATTAAAATAGAATCAGTAGTTCTTGTGCAAACTTCTTTCCAATATCAAAGATTTTAAATATAAATATGTTAGATTGTTTTTTTGCCTCAAAACAATGGTTACTATTGATTGTTATTAAACAACGCTTGTAGAAACTTAACAAGTAAGAGTGCTCTAGTCGGGAGTGCCCGACTACGAGATACCCTGAACCCAGTCCTTACAATCATTCATATTAATCTAAACACACACATGCTGCAGTACAAGCAGTACAAGCAGTGCAAGCGGTCTAAGCAGTTAGCTTGCTTTTCGCTGAGCCCCACATAATGGAAAGTTAAATCTTAAATAACTTCTGTGTTTATCGTCCGATCTTATTGAAATTTTTGGGGCAAACAATTGTCAATAATATGTGTGACCAAACCAAATTGCAAGGTCGTACCTTCAAAAATGCGTTTTTTTAACTTTTGGGGGGTTTGGGGGGTGGTATCCAAAAAGTGAAAAATTTGTTCATGTGTATGCTATTCGAGATTATACATGTCAAATTAGGGGCCTCTAGCTCTTATAACTTGTAAGTTATATCCAAAAAACGCTGGTCTAAAATCGAAATTTATCGATAACTTTTGAACGGGACGAGCTATCGATAAATTTTAATAAACTTGATCTGTCCCGGGATTAGGAGAACTTATGTTCCAAATATGAAGTCTCTAGCTCTTGTAGTCTCTGATATCTGTGTGTTCATACAGACAGACAGACGGACAGACGGACAGACAGACGGACATGGCCAGATCGACTCGGCTATTGATACTGATCAATAATATATATACTTTATATGGTCGGAGATGCTTCCTTATGCCTGTTACATACATTTGCACAAAACCATAATACCCTTTTTACCCATTTTTAATGGGTTCAGGGTATAAAAAGTACGTCACTCGCTTTAAATTTGAGTAATATATAATTTTTGGATTAGTATTCTTTCCTTAAAGTCTTGTTCTTTGGGATAAATCGTTAAATAGTTTAATTTGCCTTGACATATGTTGAATAGATTGTGGGGAATGGAAAGAAAGGTCTAGAGATGGAATCACTTCAGAGTCTTTGGTTTCAAGTTAAATTATGGCCAGGTCTGACAGCCTCTGTAAATGGTTTTCTCAGAATGTAAATAATATAATAAAATTAAATAAACCCATAATAATTTTGTAAGAATTAGAAAGAAAACATTTCATTCCGTATTTGTGCAAATGGATGTCTTCAAAATTATTCCAGCATACATTCTTTGCAGTAATTTGTATACTTTCCCTATATTTTACAGATCGCTTCTCATTTCCGGCGTTGGATTCATTATTATCATGGGCATAATGAGCTTTACGGGCATCATAATGTTTGCTCGCTACTTCGGCTGTGATCCCATGCTGGCAGGCGTAAGTAATTGCATCTCTCTTTGTATGCTGAATGAATCTTGATCTTCTTTCTATGCAGCTGGTGAGCAAGCCGGATAAGATGATGCCCTTCTTCATACAGGACATCATGGGTAAGCTGCCCGGCATGCCCGGCTTGTTCATCTCGTGTGTCTTCAGCGCTGCCCTGAGCACTCTCTCGGCCACTCTCAACTCCCTGGCTGGCGTTGTCTACTTCGACTGCATCAAGCCATTCATCCGGCATACGGAGGCAAGGGCCAATGCGACCATGAAGTTGATTATCATTATCATGGGTGGCTACTGCATCATCGGTGGCTTTGTGGTGCAGAACTTTAGCTCTATTCTACAGACGGTGATAAGCATCACGGGTATCAATACGGGTGCCGTTGTGGGCGTCTTTCTGCTGGGCATGCTGTATCCGCGTGCGAATAGCAAGGTCGCCGGCTCGAGCATTATCTTCAGCATGATTATCATGCTGTGGATCATAGTCCGGGCTGGGATGAACTTCAAGGATGGCATTATCAGATACGATGTCCTGCCCAACTCGCTGGATCAATGTGAGGCGCCACATCTACACATGATCTCGAATGCAGTGTAAGCAATGTGCCAAGCACTTCAAATCACTTAAACTAATTTCACTTTTCTTTCATAGCAATAATAGCTTAACAACGTTAATAACTAAAGCACCGAGCACGACCGCCCCGCTTTTGGTAACGACTGCCTTTGGCAGCAACCGCGAGTTTTCCATATTTGATTTATCATTTTTATGGTACAAACCTTTGGGCATTATGCTAACGGTCCTTTGGGCAGTGCCTATGAGTTATATTTTTAAAAGGGACAAGACGGAAAAACAAAATCCTAAACTCTACACGCCCTTTGTGCGAAAGTTCCTGCGGCCGAATCTGGAGCAGGAATTGGAAGAACTGCCACTTAGAGGATCAAATCTTAAGGATCAAGAGCTTAAAATCGATATAAAAGGAACAAATGGTGCTACACTAGATTGATAAGTGGTTGTTGAAATTCTTTTTTTTTAATTCTATGAATATTAAAGATTTTGTTGATGACTTAATTTTGTTGAGTACTTTTGCTGTTTAGTCCCACTGTGTCTGAGTCATTCAGATGCCTAGAGCGCAAAATTCGCTTGTCATAGTCAGATAAGCTTGGGATTATACTTATTACTTTCTAACTTTTAGCCCCTTGAAGAATACAACTTTTGCTGTTTATTTTACGTGAGAATATGCATACAATGTTTGAAAGGCAAAGGAAGCTACTCTTGAGTTCTTATCAAAAGTTAGGTCTGTTCAAGCCCCTAAAAGTAGGCAACAGGTCTGCAATTTAGTTTCTAGTCGTTGGCTTATTGAATGAGAACTCTTGGGGGTTGTTACTTCTGTATTACGTATTTGCTGCACCTAAATGACGTAATGACGTATAAACTATGTGAAAGACGTAGGAAAAATACATACCAATTTTATGATGGGCCATCAACTTTTACTACTGCGTCTGCCAGATATGGCGCATACTGATAAGCTACTGCTTAGGAACTCTACTTAAGTCAAAGATCAGACTGTAATGGTCGTAAGTGTGCTGGCAGCATCCAGACCCACACAAACACTCTCTTCCTCTGTCTGTAATTGAAGTGCTCAGGACTCGAAAAGCCAAAGGATGTCCACGACTACAACTACTTTGGCCAGCACAGCAGCGGCCGCCGCAGCCAAAGTGGAGGATCTGCGATTCGGACTGACCGACTATAGTGTGTTCGTATTTATGTTGAGTGTCTCCGCGGGCATTGGCGTCTACTTTGGCTTCTTCGCCAAGGGAAAGAAGACCACAGATGAGTATCTGCGAGGCGGCAAGAAGATGCAGGCACTGCCCATAGCCATCTCATTGGTCTCCAGGTACGTAACAAAGTGCGATGCAGTGTTAATCGGTTTGTGCTAGTTTTTAATCGTTAACAAGTCAATGTCGTCAGATGTGCTTAGTGCTATCTGAGCTTATCATATTTAACCAACGGCTGTCTTTCAAAATTACGATTACGTGACACTCTTCTTTTACAAGCACAATAAAATTGAAGTTGATTATGCGAACGAGCCCCTTTTACTAAATACTATCCAACTTCTCTAAGTCGAGCTGGAGTTGGATTGGAATTTTCTGTAACTCGAAGTTAATGCTGGTAATAGCGCTTAGAGTAATACTTATATGCATTATTTCTTTATCTTGTCTCTAAAACTTGAACAAAAATTCATTACATTTATTTTAAAACTCGAATTTTGAACTGAAAATTTTTACAAAATTATTGATTATGGTTTACAATAAACATATCGCAATTTGTTGATTTTTCTTAAAATATTTTGGAAAATAAAACAGTTGCTAACACAATTTTCTATGTTCTCTTACTCAAAGTCTCTATGGATCGAAACTTATTATGTTAGCTCGAGTTAGAGAAGTTTAACTGTACATAAAATATGTGTTTGATATATTATTATATTATAACCCATATATTTTTCCATTTCAGTCAACTTTCTGGCGTTGCTATCATGTCGATTCCCGCTGAGAATTATACATTTGGCTTTAACTTTATATTTGCTGTGCTGGCCATGATTCCCACGGTGCCAATACTGATATATATAATTGTGCCTGTCTTCTATGACAACAATGTGAACAATTGTTATGAGGTGGGTTCAAATACTATACACACATGACTTTATTAACGAATATCGCTTTAGTATCTGGAAATGCGCTTCAATAAACGCACTCGACAACTGGTGACTCTGACGTTTATAATGAATCAATTCCTAATGCTGCCAGTTTATATGTTTATACCCTCGCTGGCCTTTTCGCAAGGTATTTATTATATATATTTAATATGTATATTTGTGTGTCTATTCTACGTTTATTTACTTCCACAGTCACTGGCATAAATATTCACCTAATCAATACGATTGTCTCGTCGATTTGCGTTTTCTACACAATGATGGGTGGCATCAAGGCCGTCGTCTGGACGGATGTGGTCCAGGCTGGGGTCATGCTGCTCTCGGTGGTGATGGTGGGCGTTTTGGGCACTCTGCGCACAGGTGGTTTGAGCACTGTGCTCGAGTACGCTTCGGAAGGCGGGCGCTTTGATTTTAAGTAAGTCTTGATGCTTTACTTTTTGCCTAATTGAAAACAACTCTTGCCCCACAGCTTTGGATTGGATCCACGTATACGCGCCACTTTCTGGAGCAGCATGAGCAGCGGCTTGTTGCTCTGGACGGGCAAAATTGGACTCGATCAGAGCTGTGTGCAGCGCATTGTGTCCTTGCCCTCATATGCGCATGCCAAGAAGTGAGCAGTGAATGCCTTATAAGATCATCATATTTATATGCATTTTACTCTAGATCCTTGATTGTGGCGGGCTTTGGATTTCTGATTATCATGTTCTTCAACTCTTTTGCTGGCATCATTATGTTTGCTCGCTACTTTGGCTGTGATCCCATGCTGGCAGGCGTAAGTTTAGCGCTCTCATTCGATTTCTATAATGGCCTCAAGTTGTGTCTTCTCTTTGCCAGCTGGTCAGCAAGCCGGATAAGATGATGCCCTTCTTCATACAGGACATCATGGGCAATCTGGCCGGCATGCCCGGCTTGTTCATCTCGTGTGTCTTCAGCGCATCTTTGAGCTCGCTTTCGGCCCATCTCAATTCGCTCGCTGGCGTCGTCTACTTTGACTATATCAAGCCGCACATCCGGCACACGGAGGCTCGGGCCAATGGCTGCATGAAACTGGTCATCATCGGCATGGGCGCCTATTGCATTGTGGGCGGTTTTGTGGTGCAGCGGTTCAACTCCATACTGCAGACAATGTGGACGATAACGGGCATCAATACGGGTGCCGTTGTGGGTGTCTTTCTGCTGGGCATGTTTGTGCCGCGTGTCAATGGAAAGGTGGCCATGACGAGTATTCTGTTCAGTGTGCTCGTCATGCTGTGGGTCATCATCAATGCACAGATGAACTTCAAGGCGGGCCTCGTCAAATACGATGTGTTGCCAAACTCATTGGATCAGTGTGAGGCGCGAGGTTTGCACACGATTTTAAATGCCATGTAAGTAGTGTATTATCTTTGTATGTACAAACTGTATAAATATTTACATTTGTGGCATATCAGCAATGGCACAGCAACAACAACAATGACAGCGATAACAACAGCTGCTCCAGTCCCGCTGAATGTGACAACCGCTTTGAGCAGCAATCGCGAATTCTCTATCTATGATATATCATTTTATTGGTACAAAGTGCTGGGCGCTATTCTGATATTCGTGTGGGCCGTGCCTATGAGCTATGTGTGGCGTCCGGATAAGAGCGTAAAGCAGAATCCAAAGTTGTATTCGCCCTTTGTGCGCAATATGCTAAATGTGCCCGCACCCGTCCTGGAGCTGGAGGAGCTGCCACTGAAGGAGCCGCTGACGAAAGCTGAGCAGGAAAATGGTGTTGCATAGGCCATGCCGTAAAGCTATGCTTAGAACTATTTAATTTAAGACACCGTATGTTCTCTCTTTTGTATTTTTAAAAGATTTATTTACAAAAGAATATTTAAATGAAGAATTTCTTACACAGAAAGTATCCAGCTACATACAAAAACTGTCTGACTGATCATTTCAGCTATATAAAGAGTTCCAAAGAATTTTACGCTTTTGTTTTTTCCTTAGCATTTTTCATTGAAAAATATTACAGTACTACTCGTAATTTAGTTATGATCGTCTGGAAAAGATTTTTTCGGTTGCACAACGGTTTCTTATGCGGAATACAATTGATGCGTAATTTGATATATAGTTTTTTGTATATCAGTTTAAATTATATATGACAAAAAGTTAAAAACTAAATGCTTCATTAAAGCAGCTTTCAAAATACGAAAATTTATTTAAAATTAAAAAAAAAGAAAGATATATACGTAATATGTATTGTTAATAGCCAGGTAAGTGTGAATGGCATTGGTAAAGTTTATGCTTATGTACTTAATATCTCGAACGACGCATCATTTGTTAAAAATCTTTTCTTGGGTTTTGAGTGTTGGCCAAATCGGTTTGTTTTAAAATTAGACTTGCTTTAATGATTACGTCTTATAATTTAAAAACATCTATTTTACATACATTTCTCAATAATGTATTGCTATTTTTCTTTTAAGTTTCCAATTTAATTAAATTTACACATACATATTATTTATAGTTTTGATGCTTTTAACAATGTGTGTGTGTGTGTGTGTGTGTATATAGGAGGGGGAGAGGGGTGTGGTGTTGGCGGGTTAGAGCTATGTGTTAGTTTCTATTTGCTGTATGTGTCTGTTACTATATTGCGCACACAGATCAGCGTTTAAAATCCAGCATCGATTACAGCCTAAGACGTTCCTTATTTAAGCCAAAGACTGGAAGATACTTATAGTGAATTACGATCGTACCATTTAGTGGTTTGAGAATAAAAGAAACTTGACATTTGAAACAGAATTGAACATGTGTTCCATGAGTCGCCCCAGTTTAGGAAATTCAAATTATTTGCTTATTGTTGGCGGCATCTTGTCGTTGAAACGAGTCGAAGTTACATTTGTACACTTTCGGCACGAGCTATAGTTATTGGTTTTCATTATCATCATCATCATCATCATTATCATCCTCATTATATTGCTGCTTAATTGCAGGCCTGCGGCGTTACATGGTTTTCACCATCTTCGGTGGCATTATTAACAATTTTCGGTTCACCTGTAAGAAAATGTTGTATAAGTAATCATATCCAGAAGTCAAAGGCATTTACAGAAGTCGCTACTAAATTAGAACGCTTAGGGCTTTAAACTTGTTTCTAGTTCGAGAGCGATTCCAATATTTTATAATATTATATGTATACACACAGAAACTATTTTAGATACAACATGTTAACTACATTGAATTTTTCTATTGTTTCATTTCTGTAAGTTTTAATTTGCGAGCGACCACTGTACCAGACCTACCATTGTCATTGTGCTCGGACTTGGTACCACAGTTTGCCTGCGGCTCCTTAACGGCTGCTGCTGGTGGCTCCGTTACATCGGATTCGGCGGGAGCAACCGGTGCAACCGTCTTGCTAACATCATTGCTGACAGGTGCTTCATCGACTTTAGCTTTGTTGCTGTCCGCTGATGTGCTTTCGACTGCGCTTGCAATGGCCTCCTTTTCCGGCAAGGCTGGTGCATCCTCTTTCACTTCGGTGGCCAATTCAACGACATCGTTATTGCTTGTTGCTGTTGGTGCTGCTTCAGACTCGCCAGCCACGGCTTCTGACGCAGCCTCTATGGGTTTGTCATCTTCAGAACTGTTTTTCGAACTGGAATCTACCTCCATGGGTTCCGGTGTTTGCTGCTTGGAGGGTTCAGCTGCGGCTTTTGGCTCCTCGCTGCTCTCTTTCTTTTCTTGGGATTCCTTTGATTCTTTCTTTTCCTCGACGGTTTCTGTGCTAACAGCCGGCGCAGTAGTTTCGGAGGATTTGGTTTCAGCAGCTGGCGTCTGTTCCGTGCTTGGCTGAACCTTTTCATCATCGTCCACCTCCATGGCTGTGGCAGGAGCAACTGGAGTAGCATCATTTTTTTTCGGTGGGCTTTCAACTTTAGCGGGTTCTTCAGTTTTGGCCGATTTTTCGGGCGTCTTCTCCTTTACTACCTCGGGATCTTTTGTGCTTTCTTTGTCGTGGTCAACATTGTTTTGTTGCTTCTTCTCTTGCGCTGCCGGCACCTTTTCCGCAGCAGAGTCTACCTGATCCTTAGGTTCTGTGGCCTTGGTTGCAGCTGCCTTCGATGCTGGGGCCTTGGAAACGGCAGCATCTTTGCTTTTGGCAGCTTCTTTACCTTTGAGCTCAGCTTCCTTTGGCTTCTCTGCTTTTTCATCTTTCTTGCCTTTCTTGACAGGGATCTGGAATAGAGATTCGAATGTTAGATTATGTTCAAATGTGGTAAAGTAGATTAACTTACTTTTGCTTTGACGGCTACAGCTTCGGTTACCTCCTCTTCCTCCTCCTGCTCCTCCTCTTCTTCTTGATCGGCTGCCTTGGCTTTAGCTGTCTGTAACTCGACTTCGTCCTCACCGCCCACATCCAATTTACGTGCACCGCGCCCACGTCCACCGCTCTTGGTTGTCGCCGGCGATGTTCGCGCCTTTTTGCTTGGTGGCGGCGTCACCGTTTCAGCGGCCCTCGTTGGTGTGCCACGCGTACTAGATCGGGTGCGTCGACCGCCCTCCAGCTCCAAACTGCCGCCCATGGTCCTAACCAGCTCCTCGCTCTCGCGTTGAGCCCGCTCAATGAAGGAGCGACGCTTGGGCGTGCGTTTCTATAAGGATTGTTTACATACACACATTATACGACTGCACAATATTTATCAAGATCCGAATGAACTCAAGCGAAACAAATCATTAACCCGCCGTATTCTATTAAACGGTAAATAAAAGCCTCAAACTGGAGCGCAACGTATGAATGCTTCTGTATACATATACTATATACATACACATGCATACTTGCGTGTATGACAAAGTACAGCAAACAACAAAAAGTCGAAAAGGGAGAACAAGAAAAATAAAAACAAACGAGAACGAGACAGACGCGCGCACAGCGGCAAAACGTGCACAAAAGAGACGACCGATTGGTTGCAGCGAGTGTACCACGCGACATACAAAAATAAATACACACACTCACGCTCGCCTGTACATATACGGGGGTTGATGGCAAAAGCGCGCGCACACGAGGGCAACCAAATTAACATCAACACGAAAGACCGTAAAAAGACAAAAACCAAAATCCAAAAAATGCACCATACACACACATGTACGTGTGTGTAGGTGATTATTTTGGAAAAATACTGCAACAAACAATTAACATATGTATGTACATATAATGCGCACGCTCTTCCAGATAATTCGCTGTGAGTGTGTGGGTAGCGAAGCGCGCTCTTATCGCACGACCCCCGGTGTTAATTGTGACTTGTCGCTACATACGTACAAACATGTATTTATGTCCATACACTTACGGGTGTCTTTTTCTCATCCGCCGCCGGTTGAATTGCTGCGTCTTCCTCGTTGCTTGCAATTGCCTCTGCCTCCGGTTTCTGTATGCTGGTTTCGTCCGACATTTTGATATTGATGTTGATTAGTATACCACTACTATTAATAATTGCTTAAAATACAAATTAGTTTGTATTTTGCAATGTTTTCTTTTCGGTTACAATGCTTCGCTTCAAAGTAGCGGGTTCTCTTTTGCGCTCCCTTTTGCACTGGGACAGCGATTGAAAGCAACTAGCAGGTATATTACGCACACATATATACATACACACGCCACGCTGAACGTACCGTGAACGCGCAAATTTTTTAAATGCAATTTTTGCCAAGTGCGCACAAAAACCAACGTCTTAACTTATCGACTTTCTAAAAGGCGTATGTTTAATTACGATTTGTACTAATTTTCACTAGAAAATACGCTGTATTTTTTAAGTTTTCGACGTTTTTCGCGCAAAGCCAAAGACAAACGTAACCCACAACTGGAATATTCTCTTCTTCTTTCGTCAAGTGCTGCACAGACACCTTTTATGGCGGCCTTTTGGGACAGTGTTGAAAAATATGTGAGTTTTATAGAGGTGGTTGGTCGATAGATTCAATGAAACCTATCGTTATTATTCTATAAATTTCCACGAGGCAGACTTTACTGCTCGTTATTTACATTAATAAGTTGAAACACAGCCGAAATGGTGTCTCAGGAACAAATCCAAGCCATTGGTGGTGTGCTTAACAACAAAGAGCGTCCGCTCAAGGAACGTTTCCGCGCGCTCTTCACGCTGAAAAACATTGGCGGAAGCACAGCCATTGCGGCAATAAGCAAAGCATTTGACGACGATTCCGCTTTGCTAAAACACGAATTGGCTTATTGTTTGGGCCAGATGCAGGATGCCCAGGCCGTACAGATACTCACCCAGGTGCTGCAGGACACCACCCAAGAGCCGATGGTGCGGCACGAGGCGGCCGAAGCACTGGGCGCCATTGGCCAACCGGAAGTGTTGCCCATCCTCGAGAAATACAAGCAGGATCCCGTCGTGGAAGTTGCGGAGACCTGCGCTATTGCGCTGGAACGCGTTCGCTGGCTACAAAGCGGACAGCAAGTGAACGACAACAATCCGTATGCCTCTGTGGATCCATCGCCGCCAACAGCAGGCAACCAGGACGTTGAGCAGCTGAAAACCATTTACTTGGATGCCAAACAGAGCCTCTTTGATCGCTATCGCGCCATGTTCAGTCTACGCAACTTACGCACCGAACCAAGCGTGCTCGCCCTGGCCGAAGGACTCAAGGACAAGTCAGCGCTGTTCCGCCACGAAGTTGCTTTCGTCCTGGGTCAGCTGCAAGAGCCGTGCAGCATACCCTATTTACAGGAGAATCTGGAGGATCAGCGCGAGAATGAAATGGTGCGTCACGAGTGCGCGGAGGCACTGGGCGCCATCGCCACCGAGGAGTGCATACAGATATTAAACCGCTATGCGGATGACGACAAGCGCGTCGTCAAGGAGAGCTGCGTCATTGCGCTGGACATGTGCGAGTACGAGAATAGTCCGGAGTTCCAGTATGCCGACGGCTTGACCAAACTCGATGGCAACAAGTGATGCTAGTCTAAGGATATTTAATTCGATATTGTATATATATTTGTAAATTTTTATTGTATTCTGTATTATTGTTGGCATGCACGCGGTTCATATCTAATCAGCGCATCAGCAAGATAAACTATTACAGAACGTGACTTTCAGCGCGTTTTTATGGCCGATGAAATCATTTGTTTTTCTAGCAAAACCTGAGAATGTTTTATATGAGATTACTTCGAAAAGCGTAGCGTATATACATACCTTTTAGCTAGTGGCATGCAAAAATTAACGGGCAGTTAATGTACTTTAAGTGTGGCCATAGTAAGTCGAAAAGCAACGCTGCTTATTGCGTCTTCCCAAATTTAATTTGCAAAACCGCCCGCCCTATGACATGTGTTGTTAAATTTTACAATTCTCTTAAAAGTTGTACCAATATCAGCAAAAGGCGTTGCCACTCAGCAGGAAACTAGTGTTGGCAAATTACCTCAGTTTCGGTACACTTGTACCTATTAGGACAAACCGAGATTGTGAGAAGAAACTGCGTGCAAATGAATAAATCGCTTAAAAATAACCAAATAAAAATCATAAAACGCATTTGAAGTGCCACAAAAGAAAATGTGATAAATGCGTAGAAGTTAACGAGAAAACAAGGCGTGAAAATGCACATGGAAATAACGTGTGGTCCGCAACTTTGCTGCGACTGCAGCAGCGGAAAATAAATTACATACATACATACGTGCACACACACACACAGATGCCTATGTGTGCATAATATACATAATATCAAATATTAAATACTAGGATTAAATGTGCAACCTGTGCTCAGCCAAATCAACGAATATTGCCAAAGCATAAAAACGCAATTTCCACGAAAGGAAAATTTGATGTGCCAAAATAAAATAGAAAATTTCTCCGAACCACCGAGCATATTAAGTTACGTATAGAACTGTGAATTGTAAACAAGTTACAGCGATAACGCAGTAACAATGTCCAAATACGCTTTTGTGCTTTATCTGGCGGCGCAGCTTATTATAGGTATGTATGTATATATACAAGCATAGTTTACACACACACGCATACGATTGTGTGTGAATGTGCCTGTGTTTGTTGTTTGTACGTAACGGCGCTTGCTGTCGATATTATTTACAGTACACCGACATCTTCACCCTTTACGCCTGATCGAACAGCTTGGCGCGTGCTTTGTAGTTGTTCTTAGTGCGCTTTGCTGCTCTTTTCAACTGTAAATGTGTATGTGTGTGCAATCATTTCTTTGAATGGATGACGTTGCATTAGAAACTTGTTGTTGGTTCGTTCGTTCGCGTGGGTGAAAAAACCGACTTTACTTGGAGCGCAACTCTTTCGCTCTCGTGCGTTCTCTTTACTGCGGCTGCTGTTGTTTCTTTAATTTCAACAAGCGCCACTTTAAACTCATCCCCTTTCAATCTGCATAATGTGCATGCCTATGTATCTACTTTACTATAAAGCGTGCTTCCACACACATGCATACATGTAGATACATACATACATATATATGCAGATCCGATTACGCGTGCACAGTGGAGCTTGTATGCATGTTAACTTGGATATGTTAATGCCTAAATCTAGGGTTTAATTGGGAGTCGTACTATTTCTGAACGTCCTCGTGAGAACAATATAGTTTCCAAATCGTTTTTGAACTTGATTCTCATACATTGGAAATTAGAAATTCGATTTGAAACAATCATAAACAGAAGTTTATTATATACATGCCTAATAAATTTCATATATTTACTGTTAACATAACCAAACGAACAAATTGTATTTACGGATATTAATAACGCTAATTTATTGATTTATTTATAAAATCAAATTATTTAATTTTGCTTGCCTATTATAATCATGTGTCATATTGGATTTGCACCACTGTGTGCTACAGTAAATATGCACTCACACGTGGATTTGCGCGCGAATTGCGCCCACACACACACATGCACACATGCATACAGAGCTGCAGCTGCAACGGGGTTATAGGGCCCACTCGAAGGCTCCAGTGGCCAGTGGAGCTAATTTTGTATGGCCCTCGGCACGAATTGGGGTTGCGTAGCGTTTGCTGTGCGCTGTGTGCTGAAAGTTCTCCATTTGGCTTTCAATGGCAGCGCTCGGCGAGGACTTAGCCAGCTTTAGTGCATGGGGATTTCGGTTTGGGATCGGGATCGGGACTGGGACTGGGTGATTGGGATTGAGGTCGTTGGTCGGTGTGGTAGATACATGATATGTTTACAAAGGCAAAGCAACTTATTTCCTATTCACATTTTAATATATCACTGACTTGTTTCCTTTCACCTCCAACCCCATTTGTTTTTGGACAGGCTGTCTTTGGCTGCAACTCGCTGGTGCCGCCATCCTGCCAGAGGGACACAACATTAACTGCCAGCACTATGACGAGAAGGACTGCAATACGCGCAATGATTGCGCCACCACCATCGAGCGCTGCCAGGTGGAGGCGGACAAATTTCCCAGCTGTTATGTCCTGTGGAGCGTTGACGATCTGACGGGTTTGTACTTGCGCAACTTTTTCAGCAATCACAACAATTTTTTGATTTTGTTTCGTTTTGTGTCGTTTGTTCGTTTGTTTTGCTGCAGGCACTGAGAAAGTCAAGATGAAGGGCTGTTTCACGGACATGCACGAGTGCAATCAGACGGCGTGCATCACCAGCGCCCAGCCGCGCCAGGGTAACATACATTTCTGCTGCTGCAAGGGCTCCATGTGCAACATGCACTACAAATGGATACCGACCACCACGGAGGCAACCACACAAGGTGCGAGCGGCTCCTTTTTGGACCTACATACATAGATATACATATATACATAACTGTCGTTCTGCTCGCTCCAATTTTGGCACAACATTCATTTATTCGTTGCCTTGCTTTTATTATTGCCATTGGGGTGGCTACCGCGCAAACAACGTGCGACCCTTTGCAACGTATTTTCGTGTTAACGAACTCTCCACGAGAAGTGGAGTTTGCCTCGGCAACTTGCTCTCAGCAGCAGCAGCAGCTCACAAGCTGCCGCGTGTGTTGCAATTTCCCTGTGCTCCTTTTCCGTTTTTCCTTTTTTGTTACTTTTTTGTTTTTGTATTCTATTTTGGATGGGGGGTGGCTTTGCTTTGGCTTTGCATGCAACCATCTTTTGTGCGCCGCACTTTGTTGTTTTGTTCTTGTTTTCTTTTTTCTATGCTTAGCTCGCTTTTATCTCAGCATACAAATTATATACATACTATATACGAGCGCATAAAGAGAGATGCCAAATTGGGGGCGAACTTTCGTTTTTTCGTTTTTCGTTTTGCCCTGTGCCAACTACAGGTGCCACTTGAGATGTTGTTCACCTGTAGCGAGCGTTTAAAGAGCAGCTCCCTATGCACACAAATACATACATATACTATATACGTATCCTGCTGTTCGTTTATACTTGCAATATGCTGGTGTGCGAAAAACATTTGAGAAAGCAAATTATACTTATATATACTATATCTTCCGTTTTGCAGTGCCGAAAGAAAAGACACAAGACAACAACAATGTGATTTACTATATTGTTGGCTCTTCCGCTTTTGCCGTCCTCGTGGTCTTACTAATATTCAGTCTGGCCTTCTATCGACGCCTCAAGCAGGTGCACTTTAATGAGATTCCCAAGGTGAGCTGCAGCTAATTAGCTTTATTCTCGAAAACATTCTAATTTCAATTACTTTTCGCGTTAGCATGAGGCGGAAATTACAAACTCATCGCCGCTGCTCAGCAACCGTCCCATACAATTGCTGGAACAGAAGGCAAGTGGTCGCTTTGGCGATGTCTGGCAGGCTAAGCTGCACGGCCAGGATGTGGCCGTGAAGATCTTTCGCATGCAGGAGAAGGAGTCGTGGACAACTGAGAATGAGATTTACAAGCTGCCACGCATGCGTCATCCAAATATTTTGGAGTTTCTGGGCGTGGAGAAGCATTTGGATAAGCCCGAGTATTGGCTGATATCCACATATCAGCACAATGGCTCCCTCTGCGACTATCTGAAGTCGCATACGATCACCTGGCTGGAATTGTGCCGCATTGCCGAGTCCATGGCGAATGGGCTAGCGCATTTGCACGAGGAGATAGCGGGCAGCAAAACCGATGGCGTGAAGCCTTCGATAGCGCATCGGGACTTTAAATCGAAGAATGTGCTGCTCAAGGGCGATCTGACTGCGTGCATAGCTGACTTTGGACTGGCCATGATCTTTCAGCCGGGCAAACCGTGCGGCGATACCCATGGCCAGGTCGGCACGCGTCGCTATATGGCGCCGGAGGTGCTGGAAGGTGCCATTAATTTCAATCGCGATGCCTTCCTGCGCATCGATGTCTATGCTTGTGGATTGGTATTGTGGGAAATGGTCTCGCGCTGCGATATCGTCGGACCCGTCGGCGAGTATCAGCTGCCGTTCGAGGCGGAGCTCGGTCAGCGGCCCACACTCGATGAGGTGCAGGAGAGTGTCGTGATGAAAAAGTTGCGACCACATTTGCTCAACACCTGGCGTGCCCATCTGGTAATTAACTATTGACATGCCTGTTCGAATTGTAAACGTAATTCATTCGTATGCCATTGCAGGGCCTCAGCATATTCTGCGACACAATGGAAGAGTGCTGGGATCACGATGCCGAGGCGCGTCTCAGCTCGTCCTGTGTGATGGAGCGCTTTGCGCAACTCAACAAGTATCCGACCACACAGTTGCTCATCAAGAACCACACCAACATTGAGGATGCTAAAGAGACCACAAATTGTTTATAGAAGCGGTACTAAATCACAGCCACACTGTCTGTGGCTGTGATTTGAGCCCCCGGACTTTGCGTCGTCATTTTTAATTTTTTTATATTCAAACAATTTAGTTTTACATTAGTACATTAGTATTGTGCATAGGCAGCTTTTATGTAAACGCGCATACGCACACTTGAGAAAGTGTATTGAGCTGTAAACATCAGCAGATTTGGCAGCTGCCATTTAACCATACACTTACACACACACGACCCTCTGATCCCCGCCCCACTTTAGACATTAGCTTAGTATAAGCTAACCAGAACAAAGCGTTACATGTGGGCTACACTAGAGATTATTTGAAATATTCAAAAGCATAGCTTGCCTTGGGCAATTTAAGAATGCAAGTGTTAAAATCTCTAGACGCACATAGACGAAGTACAGACAGAATACTTATCTTGTCTGTAGCTCATCTCACATTAACTTCATCGACTGATACCTATATATACACATACGTATATTTAATTGTTTTTGTTTATAGTTTGTGCAATTATTGCCCAGAATATTCATTTTTGTACAACTGTAAGCTGTTGATTTATTTGCCAAGCCCAGCCATTCTGGTTGCTGTCCTTTTCATTTAAGAGTAGACAGTCGTCTAGATAGAGTACCTAACATTTAAGTTTACATTTTAAAGCTATTTTAAATATGATTATGATTATGTACACGTATCGTTTTTAATTTTTTTTGCACATACGTTTCATTTGATTGTGCTGCTATGTTGTATTTTTAATAAATACTTTTTAAGATTTAAATTGAGATTTTCATTTTTGATTATAATTGTATTTTATTTTATTTTGAATTGATGTGCCAATATACTCAAATGACCCTAAACGCACTCACAAATATATAGAAATACACACAACAACACACACACACACACACACACACACACACACACACACACACACACACAGACTTACTTACGTACACACACATATGTAATTCTACTGAACAGTACAAGAAACACCTGAAGTTTTCAAATGAAAGTTTCTTTTTAACGAATATAATATCTAAGCGCATATACGATATACCCTACGATACGATACACATATACACTTATGCAAAACAACACACAGACTTAGCAGACTTATAAAGCACACTGACTTATATAGCTGCGGCTCACAGCCAGCGAAAGAGATGAGAACATACTACGAGTAGGTATGTTAAATATTGTTAAGTACACACAACCGTGTACATATTGCATGTCTGGGATAACGGTAGATGTAGTGGTTAGCATGAATATCTGCATACGATATAGCCGGATTAGCAGTTCACGATAATGGATTGATGAAGTTTACTTGAAAAGTTTAGAAATCAACCGAATGAATGTTTAACACTGACTATTAAGATTGCAAGAAGGAAAACGAAAAAACAGTACGTATTGAATATTGTAATTTGTTCTTATGTGTTTAATAAATAATACATACATGCATTCATAGGTCTAAGAGAATAATGCAAATATTCGAGAACACGCAAAGAATCACAATCATAGTTTCATTATAACTCAATTTGCTAAATACTGAATTTCAATACAGCATTATATCAATCAAACATATACATAGTTAATACAGTATACTTTAGCTATTTGAAATAATAAGAAAAACAAAACCGTAACAAATACGTGCAATTTTGCGATACAAACAAAGCTTCATTACCTGATTTTAATTCTGAGCAACTTACATACATAATTTAATATGCAACAATGATAATAGAATTAATTTTGTTATGCCTTTTTTTGTGGAAATTTATTTGAATGGTGCTGCAAATATATAGAAACATAATTTTTTCAAGTGGGTTGAATCAAATAAGTATTATACAAACAGTATTCAATTTTGAGAACACAATCAAAACAACAATAAATTGTTCATCACGGTAGTTTGTTACATATCAGATGGCTTTGGTTAGACAATGGAGGAACATACATATTTCAGCACACAAATAGTTGAAATAAATAAATACAATTTCGAAACATTTTGTGTAATCGAATTTCACGCAACTCTTTTGATACAGTTATACAAACAGTTCAATTAAATATGATACTGAATATGACGAATCAATGAACAACAAATCATGATAAAGGTTTAAAAAACATTCAATGTACGAATAAAGTTTTATAACAAGAATAATAAGTGCACTTTATTCGATTGAAAGTCATGTTAATATGAAATTTATACTGACATTAACAGTTCTTGGATAATAATGGATTTAAAATAAATGCTCAACAAGCGTTTGAAATGAAGAATTTGACATTTTAATATTTCTTATGAATAAGGAAAATATTTATTGTTTTTTCACGTAAGTATTTTCAGGTCTATCAAAAATATATATTAAAATTGGGTTAAAGAAGATATGTATTGGAATGAAGAAATGGTTTTTTAACGGTTTAATATTCTGGCGACTCACTGTACTTACCTTTGACCTTGTGTCTATAACTAATCAAAAACAATACAAATTGTTCGCCTTCCTTCTTTATTACAACTTTTAATGATACATTCCGTTATACGTACAATACATTTCGAATACAATATGATTACATAAAGTTGAAATAGAACTTAATGAAAACACTAATAAATTACTATACATAAGTATTAAGGGCTGACGAGCATTCAATCTTATCAAATCTCATCCGGAATTATATATAAACGTAAGTGATATATAGTAATTATATATTTATATGCTCATATATGTGTTTGTCTTCAACAATGAGCTACATATTTATGTGCATATATCGGAAAATTGATCTCACAATATATTTACGTATTCTGAACAAATCAATTGAGACAAATTATCAAAAATCTCATTGTAGTAAGCTTAATTATTTGAGAAAGAAAAGGTTTTATTTATGGTTGTTTCGTTTTACGTACGAGTAGTTTAAGACTTTGGACCATATCAGTTGTAGTACTATTTGCCGCATTTCATTTTATCAGACTTATCCAAGCATTCCGTTCACTAAATTAATATATACTATATGTTATAAATTGTCTGGAAAAAAATCGCTCTCTATAAAATGCTAACGTGTAAAGTTGTCCAACAATATTCCAAGTCCTGTGCGCTTTGCATGGGTGTGTCTTACTAAAATAGATTCTGTTATACAATTCGTTATATATGTGTATATATATGTATATTATATGTATACATATGTATTAATATATTCATTATTATTGGGGCATACACATAGTATCTAGATTACACTTCTTTACATATACAATACAAATATGACTACTATAAGTACTTATTAAGTTTGTACGATATGTTGTTGTCTAGGGAATTCGTTTTGAAACAAAAATGGAAAAGAAAACTCGCAGCTGTATTTATTGCAATTGGAAATATAGTGTATGTACTTGTTGTATGCTGTTTAGGGACGGTTTCTAGGTTCGTAAAGCGAATGCACTAGTGGAGACTAGTTACTTAGTTGGGCAAAGGAAGTGTAAACATTTATCTCATTGAGTACGAGTATAAGTACAAGAATATAGTATATGTATATAGTATATGTATATATAAATTTGCTGATAAAACTAGCGCCTCAATAGGGCTCATCATTTTTAGCCGCAACGCCGCACTTGGCCCGCAAAATGGCGGCCAATCTCTGAGTCAGAGGCTCTGTTGGCGACTCCGAATCGCTGCAGGAAGCCGACGGCACCTTGTTGCCTGGAATTGGATTATTATACATTTTATTATTTTACTAAAGTTGTTTTTAAATGCAAATATAATTGCAGATCCAATATGCAGGTAAAACCATTAACAAAATTGCTTCGGGATCGAATTTCGGATCAGCGTTGACCAAGTTATGGCAGTTAGGAACTTGGAAACATTATCATGTACTATTTGATAAAAAATCTAAAATTCGAAGGTGCTTTAAATTTAAATGCAGATTTAATATAGAGGTTATATTCTGAACAAAACTACATCGTGAATGAAAATCTGATGATTTTTGACAAAGTTATGAGAGTTGTAGGTGTTTGAAAGGCCTTTTTATGGACTATCTAGGCCTTATTTTGGCATGTGTCTAGTACATAGTCGAAAAATCGAAAATGTCTATAAATTTAATGCAGAATTGTTATAGATGCCAAACTAGGATCACAACTGCCTCGGGAACGAAAATCGTATAAATTTTGATAAAGTTTCAGGAGTTATAAGCCTTGGAAAGGTATTCCTGGAGAATTGTGATCATTATCTCGGCTTGTTTTTGATTGAAAATCGGAAAGAGCTTAAAATTGAAATGCAGATTTAATGTAGATGTCAAATCCTGATCAAAACTGCTCCGGAATCGAAAATCTGATTAGCTTTGACCAACTTGTGGGAGTTTTAAAAAATAAAGACTAGAACTAGGACCAGAAATAAGTCCTATCACACACCATCTATATTTTCGAAAATGCCTGACTAAAAAGACATCAACTTGTTTAGGAATCGTGAATTGCTTAAATCACCTCTTAAAAATGCATATTCCAAATAACTTATAAATGAGGCATATAGAAGAACAGTTAGAGCCGCTGCACTCTTTGGCAGCACTCACCATTGCTAATGTCCAGATCTGTGGCACTCGCCTCCTTGTTGCCAAATTGCAAATTGACTGGCACAATGTCGTCCTCCTCCTCCAGCAAGAGGCTGGAGTATGAGTGAGTGGTATTGTCGCTGCGACCACCTCCGCCGCTCGAGGAGTTGCGCGATGAGCCCGAGTCGTTGTGGGAGTGGGAGTGCGATGTGTGGGCTGCCAGGCTGTCTACGGCAGCTGCGTCCTGTTGCTCGTCAATGGGCAGATCGTAATCATCGCCGCTGCTGCTCTCCTCCACGTGGTCGATGTCATCGTCGTCGTCGTCATCATCAACGTCCTCATCGTCATCTTCGACATCATCGTTATCATCATCGGAGCAGTTGTTGTTGCTGCTGCTGTTGCTGTGGCTGCTAACGCTATCCTCGCACGGTGCCTCCAGATCCAATGCCAGCTCCGGTGATGAGGATTTATTGTAGTTCTCGTCGCTGTCACTCGATGCAGCGACTGCTGCATGGGATACTCCATTAATTAAGCTGACTCGGTTGTCTAAGCGAATGGCAGTGTGAACTTACCACGTAGCTTGTCCAATATGAGTGGATAGAACTCTTTGGCCGTTGCATTGTTTGGCTCGTACTGCAGAACTGTGTGGATAATCGAATATATAAATGCATTTATGTATTATGAAAGGCAGCTCAAATATGATATTATAAAGGTTAGCTGCTCACTCAGTTTGCAGTATTTCAAAGCCTTCTTGTAGTCCTTGAGCATCACAGCCGACAGAAACTGCAACAAAAGCAAAAAACAAAACCGAAAGAATAAAATTGCGTCAAACCCTTTAGAAATATCTATAGTCGTATGCAAAGTTATCAGCCCAACAAAGGCGCGGCCCATTGGCCCACATTGGATATAAAAGTTGGATGGGCTCAAACTCGAAAACAATTTATTAGCAATCAATAAGCCGGCGCACAAAAGCAGCTCTCGCTCAACTCTTGCCATAATCCGCTTGAAAGGATTTAAAATTAAATTCGCCTGCATTTAAATACATTTTATATATATATATATATATGATTTGCATGCTCGTACCTCGGCTAGAAATTCAGTGGGTGCTGATATGCTCTCATCGGCATCTGTGTACTCGGACAGGCTCTGACTGAGGTCCTCGCTGGAGGCGGATGTGGGCAGAGTGGCCGCAGCTGCGGCAGCTGCAACAGCTGCGGCGCCATTCATTATATTTATGTTATTTGCCGTGTTCATGGCCGTTGTTGTTGCCGTTGTGGCTGCCACATTATCCGTGTGGCAACTGCTGGCTGCGTAGACGCCGTTGCCATTTGATTTGTCCATGTGAAGCAGCTGCAATCATCACAAAGGTAATGCAATTTACTTGCAACACCATTTCATCAGCGAACAATCTAATTTTCATGCACTTACATTTGACATGATTTGATGTGATTCCTTGCAATTCGTTCCGAGAGCTTTTCACTTGTCGTCTAAGCAAATATCTATTGCATTTTCTGGGGATTGTCTGTAAGCAAACGATTTTTATTGTATTTATTGAATGCTGACGAAGAGGAAATTCAAAAACACAAACTTAAATGAAGAAATAAATCTAATAGCTGTATTTGAATTTATGAATTTTTGGCAAATTAAAAATATATACAACATTTTTATAATTTGCTTATTAGCCAAGCCTTTTTTTCCACTTGAATTCCTAGCTCAATCTCAATATGCTTTAATTAAACAATTAGCAAAAATACATTTTGGTTATTAGTGGTAATACTGTGAGTAATATCGATTGAATGTTAGTTAGACCCTCTATCGATTCACAATCGCATTGGTTTCGTCATAGTGCAGCAAAAGATTCAAATTCAATGATTATCACTAATTGGATTACGCTTCCGCTGACCTTATAGAAGAACTAACCAAGTTGTGCTAAAAGCAACTACAACTACAACTACAAACAGCTGCAAAGAACATGTTACAAAACTTTGCCAAAGAGTGAGAAATTCAAAATGCCAAATGCTAATTCCAAAGCCACAAGATAAATGCAGCTCGGCCCCCATTCTACATAGTAGCATATTCATGCATGGATACATATATGCCTATACATACATAGTATATATGTGCTACCCAACATTCACTTTCGGCTCAAAGGATTCGCAAAGACCACAGACGAGGCCACACAGATATATTGGGAAAGTCTGCGGCAAAAAGCGAAATCCGAGTGTGAGGCGATGGACAGAGGGGAGGGGAACAGTGCGGGGGATTGCCAACAAGTTGAATTGAGTTAACGTAGCACAGCACGCAACCAAATGCATACGCTGTAAGATAGCTAAAAGGGGTATATGATAATTTGAGGTAAGTGAGCGAAACTGATAGAAATACTGAAATACTTTAAAGTTCGATTGATAACTGAAAATAAATGCTCTTAAATGTGTTCTATTTTACACAAATCAAATAATATGCATTGGACAGAGTATTTCGCAGTCGAACTCAATTAACTTTTGTCTATTTGATAGTTAACGTAAATTTTTGCAATTGAAAGAATACTGAAATACTTTAAAGTTCGATTGACAACTCAAAATTAATGCTCTAAAATGTGTTTTATTTTACATAAATAAACTTTTATGTATTAGACAGGGTATTTCGCAGTCGAACTCAAAGTTTGTTTGTCTGTTTGATAACCCTACAAAATGTATTTGAATACACCTAAATAGAATACTGTATATTTGACAGAGTATCTCGCAGCTAAGTCAATTATTTAGCTGCGTTTGCTGTTTTCTGTCTTGTTATTTTCAGTGGTAACTAGTGTGAAATGGAAATGCAAGAAATTGTTTACGTTTTTGGGGTTTAATTGGCGCTCGACATGCGGCATTTATGTACATGCGCAAAGCGCCTGCAGGTATGCTGTAAATATTTGTTATTCATATAGCACTGCTGTGTGTGCGTGTGTTTGTTCCATTCAATAATTGAAAGTTGTATACGGAACTTACTCACAGACTGTAAGCCATTATGCCGGTGTGCCTGGCCTGCCGCTCTTTGGCGCACACTGTCAAGGACTTTCGTATGATTTACAGCGCGACAAGCCTTTGATTTACTTTATTGCTCTCGGCTGCAGTGCAGAGTTGCACTATAGATATAGATATATATAACCATATTGATGGCACATTCATGAGACTCTATCGCTGGCTCATAACTTATGTCTTTATATTCTTTAGCTGTCAGCTGGCTTACTCCTGGCCAAATTGCACTTAATTACATATCGTCCTGGCGAACATATTGAATTTTAATTGCTTTCAGTCTGCCGCTGTCCTCTGTCTTTGCCATGTGTCAGTTACAGTCGCTGCTAACAGTACGTCACTCAATCAATTGTCTGCGATTTGTTTGTTTTGTTGGTCGCTTGATACTTTTTATTTCGACTAATATCTACTGTTGTTATTCTTATTGTTGTTGTATCTCTTTCTTTGGCATTTTCAAATGTCAGACCTGTCTGGCTCGACATTTTGGCCCTGACTCTCATGCAATTGTATGCAAGTCTATTTGCGTGTGTGTGTGTGTGTGTGTGTGTGCGAGTGTGTCTCCAAAAAGTTTATTTAGCTGCCTTTGGGCATTTGTTGTTTCTTGTTCAGTTTGCCAACCACTCAACACTTTTCCGACTTTTAAAGCAAGTTGCATTTAAATTTGATTAATCCCTGTTTTAGTTTGCTTTATTTCACAACTGTGTGTGCTTATTTATGTTGTGCATTATTCATAATAACAGAAAACTTTTAAACTTTATGTTACTAAAGACTTTAAGACGTATTGCAAAGAATATTTTTTTAAATTAATTATTTCTGCATGCTTATAACATAAGTGCAATTTTAAGAATTGTATAAATTTTTGAAACTTATAAGCTTTGTGGCAAGTAGAAGGAAGAGTATTAAACAATAAATTCTTATTTTATCTTCGAAGCTGTTAAATGTATGCTCTGAAATGATATGCCTTAACAAATACAAGCCTTCTTTGATGAACAAGAAAATGCATTAAGGCGACAGCTGTTGAATTTTCCACGCCAAACAATTGCAGTCCTTAAGGCTCGCCCATAGGGATATTGAGGCGGCCGTGGGAGCTTAACAGTTGCGTATGACGCAGCAAAATGGTTTGCATAATTAATATGCCCGTCGGCAAATTGTGTGTGTGCTCTAATGTTTGCTGTGGCCAGGACACTCAGAGTGATGAATTATTGCACAGCCCCGTTTTGAATGCAACCAATTTTAAAGTTAAGTCTGTTCGAGTGAGTGTGTGCATGTGTGTGTGTGTGTGTGTGTGTGTGTGTGTGTGTGTGTGTGTGTGTGTGCCTGTGTGTGTGCCTGTGTGTGTGTGTGTTAGTCGGGGTCACATGTCGGTCACAGCGCACCAACAAGAAAAGAAAAATAAAACGACCATTGGTTGTCCCGTTTGTATACGAATAATTTACTGGTAGGCCAAAAAAGCTGGAAACCCTTTGGCGAGGACATTGTCGCGACTCTGTAAATATGCCTGCCAAATTGCCGCACTGTGGCCAAAACAAATGCAGGGGCGTGGCAAAAGGCATAGACCATGCCAAGAGCTGGTTAAATAACCTGCAAATACTTCCATTGCCTTTGGTCAGCTTATTTAAAAACATAAAAATAAAGTAATTACCTGGCAAGCATATATTATATTTTATACTATACATATTTTCAATATTTGCGTTGTTTTCGTCCTGCCAGCTATAAATGTCACATGGCAACGAATTTATGATGTTCAATCAAAGGACTACTATTATGGGCAATTTCTGTTTGTGCTTCTCCTATTACATGGCGGCTTATTTGGGCTATTGGCTCTGATGGTCGTTATAGCAGTGTCCAAATTGCTTGATTATAATGATCACATTACATTTAAGGCTGTTATTGTCGTTGCTGTTGTTGTTCTTGCTGCAGTTACTTCTGCTGCACTTTGAGCTTGCGCCAAGAGGCAGTAATTCCAATGTGGCACTCAGCCGAATGTGCTACGATTTAAGCAAGTTGGCAATAACGAAAAGCCGAAAAGCTTTAAAGCGTGCATTAAAATTTCTAAAAAGTTTTATATGCAAAATACTATATTTTGCTGCACTAAAAGAAAATGTTAAAAATAATAAAAATATATGAAGTGTGGCACAGTTAATATGCTAACTTTTTAATGCATGTATTATATATATATATATATATAACAATACTCTTTCAAAGAGTTTGATGCCCTTTCTATAAATGTGTGTCGAATGGAAAGATAGAAGTGACAAAAGAAAATCCTCTATAAAATAGAATATCAGTGTGTTTTTTCCTATCAGCTTATATACAAAATAAAAGCTATATTTATGAATTTGTTCCAAAAAGAATTCTTCACATTTGAAACAAGTACGAGAGGCCCAAATGCAAAATATATACAAGAACTTTATTTGATTATTCCAAAGAAAATACTCCATCAATTGGTATTTATGCTAGACTAAAAATTTATCCATGTATATAGAGCGACTTTAAAGTGAAATTTGAAATCGATATGTGGCATAGGTGGGATTGCGGGTTAGCCACTCAGTGGAGCGGCAAATGCGCAATTACGGGTGGGGGCATTCCTTTGACATGCTTACGTGGCGTATGTGCAATATTGCTAGTTGTAAGCTGCAGGCACTGTGTGTTTATGTTTAGTGGTATTTTCGATTCACAGAAATGTAATATGCTGAATGTAGAAAAGGGCCAAACAATGCCATAGAAAAGAATCTCACGCATTGTTGCCGCATTCCGCATTGTCAATGCGAAGCTTTGTGAGTTGTATATAAGTATAAACGTGTGTGTATATATGCATTTATGTTTATTACATATATGTATATATGTATGTAGTGTGTGTGAGTTGGCTACATTGCCACATCCACTCAGACGCTGACTCACGGCAACCGAGTCGCTCAAGTGGTAATTAAAATTATACCAACTGAGCCACTTGCCTCCTGACACAGAAAGAAAAGCATAAGCATCTCTTGGCTTTGTGCTGTAAATGAATGCGTTTGTTTGTAGTTGTGCAAACACCAGCTGAAGGTGTTGTTGCTGTTGTGCTTGGGCACTACTTGAGGTAGTTACAAGTATCGCAAAAGAAACGACCAAATATAAACAAAAACTATAGAAAAACGAACGAAGTCTTTGAATGCACTGCAAACAAATGCGACTACGTACACATATTTGAATTTTGAATTGATTTTTAAAGAGATGAGAAGATAAATACTGATATGTATGCTATAAAGAACTTCTATACCAAATATTCTGCCTCTAAATTGTATAGTCTCAGAGATCGATGCGTTTAAATAAAGTCCTACTCGATAGATATTGTAGCCAGTGATATTATAAGTTTATAAGCTTACGCTATTAGATAGAATTAATAATTCAGTAAAAATAATATACATTTTCTTATAAAAGTTAGCAACTCTTTCACATTCCTAATACTATCTTAGCATACAAAATATTTGGAAAAGTTGGGTTTACTAAAAGAGATCAATCGATCTGATCTTCAGTTTTTCGGAATGCGTATTTATTTCTTACAATTATCGGCTACATTTTTCAAACACTTCTCAGCTAAGCTGGCAACATTTGTGCAACTTTGGAAAGCCTCTCATTTGGCCAAGGAGCAAGAGCTGAAAGAGTCGGCTTTGCCATTAACGTTTAGTGCATCATTAAAAATGCTTTACTCGGCTGAAACTTTGAAGTGGCGGTTGCGTTTACACATGGCAACATTTCAAATTTAACTTTGGCCGCACGGGACAACAACAATTAATTGGAAGGCAAATAAGAGCCGCCAGTTGGCGACAGGCAAATGGGAAATTAATGCGGACTGCCTGGTCACGGACCGAGAGAAATCTCACATAAATTGCACGAGTTTGCTGACAGCGTTGCCTACCTTAAATTATTAACGAGCGGTGGCCGTTCCTCGTCCTCCTCCTGTGCTGCTCAAGTTCTCAGTTTTACAGTTTTACAGTTTCTCAGTTTGTTGCAGTTCAGTTCAGTGTAGTGCAGTGCGGCTTGCTCCTTAATAATTGCCACAGCGATGCCGTTGGGTATTTGGGAGTTGCCACGTTTAATCAACGTGGCTAAAAAAAATGTTTAAATATTTAACGATTTAAGTATCAAGTATTTTGTGTCGTGGCTACTACGCAGTTCAGATGGAAACTTTTTGCTGATGTTTTTGTTTTCGCACGAGAGTGCAGCAGCACTCAGGGGCAGCCGAGGATGCGCCAAAGTCCTTCTATTATCAAACTGTTTTTGTTTTTGCACTCGTTAGCGAACGTTTTATTTCGTTAAATTAGACACTTTTGTTGCAAGTGTTTTATTTTATAAATAATATTCAACACAATATATGCAGAGTAAATATCAATTTCGAGTTGTGCACAAAAGTTGTGGCGCACTTTAGCGTCGCAGTAGCGCTTAATTAACAGCAGAGTCGACTGATGGAAATGTCCTTTTTATACACACTTGTTCGCTTTGGCCTGACCAAAAACGGAAAAAGCTTTCCCGCTTGCCGTGAGCCAGTGCTTCTGTTGCTCTCCCACTCTTGTGCGCTCTCACACTGAATTCTGCTCAGGCGTTTGTTTTGACTGGCGTAAAGCTTTCGGTATTGTATTGGACACAGGGTGTTTAGGGTTGCGCAGCACAAGCTAGTCAAATGGAAATCAGCTGCAGTTGAATCTTTGTAGTAGTTTTGTTGGGGTGTTTTATTTAACTCGAAAATCATTCTTATTTACATTCACTTTAACCTGACTCACCCTGTGTCAAAGCTCACTTTGGAGCATGCATAAAATACTGCCTACTTATGAGCGCTTTTCACAGTCTCTCTCTCTCTCTCACGCACTCACACACTTACCTTTGCACACACTTTGCAAATGCTGGCGCGTTGAAACAATTTACACATACTCGTACATAATAAAAGCCAAAAAAAAGAGCTTCTTACTACCCATCAACAGCTGTGTGGCCGTGGCTGAAAGAACCGGATATTGTGGGAGGAACTGGGCGCTACGAAGCCATATTTTCATGTAGCATGTAACGCAAATGGAAAATGGCGGCTTAGCTCTTTGCGTACTCAGCTGGGAAAAATACTATGCGTATACGCAATAATTGCGACCTCTGCGGCAGGTCGAGCGAGAGTGAATGTGAATTAAGAATTACAGGCTTACAGCAAGCTTGGTTGCGCTTGTAAATTTATATATATCAGCATGTGTGTGTAGAAAGTAAAAACAGAAATGCATTTAAAGAGTAAACTCCCACACACTCACATTTATTTATGTGTCTGCTAATCCTTTTGAATTTCGGAATATTTTTATACCCTGAACCCATTAAAAATGGGTAAAAAGGTTATTATGGTTTTGTGCAAATGTATGTAACAGGCATAAGGAAGCATCTCCGACCATATAAAGTATATATATTATTGATCAGTATCAACAGCCGAGTCGATCTAGCCATGTCCGTCTGTCTGTCCGTCTGTCCGTCTGTCTGTCTGTATGAACACACAGATATCAGAGACTACAAGAGCTAGAGACTTCATATTTGGAACATAAGTTCTCCTAATCCCGGGACAGATCAAGTTTATTAAAATTTATCGATAGCTCGTCCCGTTCAAAAGTTATCGATAAATTTCGATTTCAGACCAGCGTTTTTTGGATATAACTTACAAGTTATAAGAGCTAGAGGCCCCTAATTTGACATGTATAATCTCGAATAGCATACACATGTAACAAATATTTCACTTTTTGGATACCACCCCCCAAACCCCCCAAAAGTTAAAAAAACCCATTTTTGAATGTACGACCTTGCAATTTGGTTTGGTAACACATATTATCGACAATGGTTTGCCCCAATATGATCGGACAATAAACACAGAAGTTATTTAAGATTTAACTTTCCATTGTGTGGGGCTCAGCGAAAGAGCAAGCTAACTGCTTAAACCGCTGGCACTGCTTGTACTGCTTGTACTGCAGCATGTGTGAGTTTAGAGTAGTACGAATGATTGTAAGGACTGGGTTCAGGGTATCTCGTTGTCGGGCACTCCCGACTAGAGCACTCTTACTTGTTTAAAATTACTAGCATACTTTTGTGAGCAGCTAACACTTCGTTTTATGCTGCGTGCAAGCAAAATATACTTGGTTTCCGTGTCTGAATTCTTTTAAACAAGATATGGGCATTATGTTTTTAGGTTTCAAATTAAAAAAAAATTATTTAAATTAAAATGCAGAATTAATCTAGATTACAAACCGTGATTAAATTAAATTTTTCATGAATTTTGTATAAGTTTAATCAAAGTAATGTGTGATGGAAGTCCACAAAGGGAACTAAAGGCTACAGTTTCCATGAATGAACCATCTCAAATATAGTCTTTAACAAGAATATAATTTTGTTTTTTCTGTAGCAAACTTATTCCAAAAAGTGAAAGAAAGGAACAAATTTAAAAAATAAAATAAATATAAAAAGTGTATTTCAAAAAGTTATTTTCTGTATTTGCTTGTACATATTAAAATCGTTTTAGCATTTATATCGAAAGGGTATTTGAAAGTCGTCAATCCAAAGTTAGTTCCGTCCTCTATATTTCTGTTGGTATCGCTTAAATTTACGTTGGCAGTTGCAATCCCATTTTGCGTGTTGTGGGCTTCCGCATGATTTCCCGTTAGCGGCAACGGACCCCAGGAGCCTAAACGCTCCACGGACTTGGTACGTGTGCGAAAGTGCAATGAGAAATGGAAAGCCGAAAGCCGTTTGCATTGCTTAAAGAATTTAAATTTATTGCATTTAACTTTGTGCGAAAAAAGAGTGTTTTTCATGCTTAGCTGCATGCGCTAGGCTTAATACAAATGGGGAATACTTAGATCTAGAATTACGCGTTCGCAATTCGTTGTCCTTAGATAATACGATATGTTATTTTGGTTGCTTGCAATCGTTTCAAAATAATGTACATTGTAAAGATCGAGAACGACAACTAAAGATAATACAAAATACAAATGAACAGTTAGTTATATGTATATATGCACTTAGTTAGTGAGTTAAATGTAGTCGCGAAATATCATCGAAATGTGTGTGGCTGATTACAACCGCTCGATTAACTAGTTTATACTCATTCCAGCAATATCGAAATTATATATGCACTTAAGACTATGCGTATATAGATATGATGTGAAAAACCTATGAGATATACATAAAGATGACCTAGCAGTTTATGTAGTTGGGCGCCTCAGTCGCCAGCTCCTTGGGGGGCACATCGGGACTCGTTGCCTCTTCCGACTGGCTGCCCACATTCTGATAGACCTCCGCCTGCACCTCGATGCAGCCGATCTGGGGAGAGGCGACCTGCTTGGGCTTGAAGGAGCTGCAGCCGCTGCTGGAGTTGCTTTTGGTCAGCTTGCCGTAGATGATGTTGGGTCGCTCGTTCAGCTTGATGGGCTGCAGGGTGACACCGTTCTGATAGTGCTGCTGCTGAGTATCCTGCTCCTTGGCCTCCATGATGGTGTTCAGATAGCTGCTGCTCTGCGACGTGGACAGCTGCTGGCTGCCATTGCCATTGCCATAGACGGGTATGTTCGATGGAAACATCTGGTAGTGATCCGAGCCCGTGGGACTGGTGGGCGTGTGCAGCCGCTGGCAGCTGGACATGGGCGAGGGGAACACGATCTGGTGGCGCTCATCGCCAGGCGTGGAGACGGGCGTGAAAACGGGCCTCGGTGGCGGCGGCACCAAATAGTTGTCCATAGGCGTACCCAGACGACAGCCAAACTGGCGACGCTCCTCGTGATCCGAATGCGTGCCGGAGTCGCCCAGCGAGGCGCCGCTGCAGTTGCTGCCGGTGCTCAGGCGACCCGACGACGAGCTCGAGCTGGAAACGCTCTGCAGGCTGAGCGAACTAATCGGCCGTGCCGAGGACTTCAGGCTGCAGCTGGTGGCTATCGAACTCTTCGTCTCGTCCAGCAGGCTGTCGGCACAGCTGCCGCCTGGCTTGTCGGTGCCAGTGTGTGGCTTCTGTCTGGAGAAGAGCTTCCTGATGCGCTCAAAGGGCGTCTCGCGCTTCAGCTGCGTCTTCACATGCTCGTGTATGCGCTCGTATTCACGACGCAGTTGGTCGATCTGGTCCTGCTTCTCGCGAAAGCTCTGCTGCACATCGTTGCGATGCTTCCACTTCTCCACCAGCAGCTCCACGTCGCGTATGGACAGCACATTGTTCTTGAAGTCGTGCATGATCTCGGCCAGCTCGTCGTCGGCATTGGCCCGGGTGCTGCTGGAGGCATCGCTGGCACTGCGCTTCAAGGTGCCATAGCCGCTGATCTGCGGCAGACGGGTCGTTGAGCGGCTCAGACGCAGTGGCTCCTCCACGGGCCGATTGGAGGGCTGGAACAAGTAGTTGCCATCATCCACGGGCACCACGGGCACCACAGGCACCACAGGCACCATGGGCACCACTGGCGGCACGGGTATATTGGAGGGCTGCAGCACGTAGTCGTTGCCCTGGTTCTCCAGCAGCTGTGAGCACTCCTGACTGAACTTGTCGGTCGCCTGGTAGTTGGCAGCGCCATCGACCACGTCCTGCGATTTGTTTTGCTCCTTGGACTGATAGTAGGGTGGTTCGTTGATGCGCAGCTCATTGGTGGTCTGCTCGGGTCCCGGCACTTTGCTCGACTCCAGATGCTTCTCCGCCGAGCAGCTCTGCAGATTCTCGTCCTCCGTCTCCACGCTAATGTAGTTGAGATTCGAAATGGCCATTGTCTCAGTCTTGGCGCGCACCTCCGGCGTATTCTCACGCTCCGATCCGCTGGACATCTCCATGTACTCGGCCGTCGGCAGTTGCTTGGGCGGTTTGCTGCGGGGCGACGCGGGCACTGCTCCGATCACCACCTGGGCAGCCTTGGTCTGGGCACCGGGACTGCTGCCGCCGCTGCTGGCATTGTCCACGCCCTTGAAGTAGTGGTAGACCATGGTGAGATTGTGAAACTCCGAGAAGCTGACCAGATTCTGGGCGAGCTTATGATGGCCCTCCTGCTCGGCGAGCTCGGCGGGCGTGCGTCCGGCACAGTTGCGTACGCCGCAGGCCGTATCCCCACCCGGACACTCCATCAGCTGCAGACAGAGGCAATTGAGTCCCCAGCGTGCGGCAAAGTGCAGCAGTGTCGGATACTCCTCCGGACTGGACTCCAGCCGTGTGAAGAAGTGCGGCTGGCGCTCGCTGTTGCCGTTGAGCAGATGGAAATTGGGCGGCATATTGCGCTGGAAGCACTGCAGCAGATGCTGATCGAGTGCATCGCGCTCCAGGGGTCCCACGCCCAATGCATGGCACATGAACTCAATCGGCGAGTCCTCGACGCGCAGCAGCTGCTCCAATTCCCGCAGGCGACTCTCGCATTTGATGGGCCGGGCGCCCAGACTCTTGTTGTTCTTCTCGATGCGTATCTCGATCATGGTGGAGATCTCCATGCAGGACTCGGGTATGGCGAACTGCACGGTGTACGGATTGCGGCACTTGAAGCTGCGTATCTCGAGCAGCTCTCCCGATTTCTCCACCAGCACTTTCAATGTATCGTTTGGCTTGAGTGGCTCGGCCAGCATGGCCAGCACCTTGTTCTGGCCCTGCTTCACCTTCTTGGGCAGCACGGTGAAGCCCTCCGAGCAGCTGGAGATGCTGCGCGATATGCTGCTGTTGTTGCTATTGCTGCTGTTGTCCTGGCACGGCGGACGCTGGCACAAAGCACGGCCCAGAATATCGGTGGCGATGCCCAGAATGTTGCTGATCTGCGCCTGATCGTTGTCCCGCACCACGCAGCGACGCCACTTGTAGTAGCTGGGCAGCGCCGTCTTGTGCATCTCCTTGACCTTGTCCTCGCCCACGTCCAGCAGTATGGCCAGCACCTTCTCCACGCGTATGATCGATGTCAGCTGCGCCATGAGGAAGCTGTGTGGCAGGGCCAACAGTGCCGGACACAGGATGACTATCTGCAGTGCCGTATTGTGATACTTTTGGGCGATCTCCTCGCTGAAGGGGCCATCATCAATTTTGATGTGCAGAAAACTACAGAGAAGAACATCAAATAGTTGGTTAGAAGAGTTTCGTGTTTGATTTACAATAGAATTTAAATATAATTCATTTCGAATTCTTTTTTAGTCGATTTTTCATACTTTGTGTTTAATGAATGCACAATGGAATGAAACAGGCAAATAAAACTGTCTAGAAATGTTCATTTACTTTCAAAACTCTAATTTTACATATTTTTCCTATTTTTAGCTGTTAGATTATTAGATTAAGAGCTTTGCAATTTTAGCTGTCTAAGTAAAATATTATATTATATCAAATTCTTTAAATTTATGAGTAGGATATTGTTGTTTTTGGTTTGTTGAACTGCAGCCAAATTTTTCAATTTGTACTAATATGTTTAAAGGATTGCTGGAATTTCATATCTATATCAATTATATGATTTTAAATTAATAATTTTCGATTTTTCCTATTGGTTGTTTCAAAGTTTGTAAAGATTCGTTTGAAGAAACGCTGGAATGAAACACTCTCTCAGATTCAGCGCAAATTTGTGCAAATATGAGGAAATGCGATTTACGATATGGGTTGCTGCACTCACTTGAATGGTTTGCGTCCGCGCTGCTTGGTGATCTTGTCGAAATGGTTCTTCAGGAAAGTGGCACGCAGATAGGCGCGTTCACTGTGCTTGGCTGTGATGATCAGTATGTCGTCCATGTTGTAGCCCGGCTGACCGTAGCCGTAGCCCGATGGTGATGTGCCGTTAGCGTTGTTCACGTTGCCGCAGTTGTCTGCAAAATGAAAGCAAAGACGAAGGCGATCGTCACGATGAGCGAAAAGTGCAACAAGCAGCGACTGCTACTGATAAAGAACTGCCCCGAGCGACCCCAAAAACCAGTGTCTATTCATATACTTGTGTGTGTGTGTGTGTGTGTGTGTCTTTGATAAATAATGTGTTTACTTAGGATTTGACTTTAGCGATTTATGACTCCTCAAATAGCTCATGTTTGACTTGCTCAAAACATTTGTTTGCCTTTTGGCTTTGGAAAAGCGCCGCAGTTTTTCATGCGTGATAATTTCGTTAAGTATCCAATATGGACAGAGAAAAAAGGTCACTTGAGCATTTGTTATTGTGGCACTGTGTCACCTGAGCCTTATCAATGTGATTCACCAGATTACACATTGGCATTCCTGAGCCAGTGCAGCACTATTAAAAGATACAAAATCTTATTAACAAACAATAAGATAGTTGGAGTAAGCATTTTGAATGAGAGACGCGATAAGTAAGCAAATAGTAAAATATTTGTATAAACACAATTTAAATGAATTTAAAAAATTTATTTTTTTTCATCATGGAAAATTAATTCATTTTGTTGATTTTTTAAAATTGAAAAAATACTTTTTTTTTTAGAGTTTTTGTTTTTTATACCAAAATGTTGCATTTTGAAGTTTTGTTTTGCTCTTGGTATGATTTATCACAGTATTTCACTTATTTTGTAAATTCTTTTTTATTTCTTACAATTTCTTTCCGTTGTTTTCAAGTTTTTACACAATTTTCAACATTCCGCACCAAGAATTCACACACAACTGTTCAGATGCAGTTTCCGTTTTAGTTCTTGTTTTGTTTTGCCGCTGCAGAAGACTTAAGTTAAATAAAACAACATAAATTTGGAATAGGCACAAAAGCGATTTCGACAGCTATTTTGTCAAGTCGTGAGTGTAAATAAATTGCCCGGCTGCTAATCAACTTGTGTTGGCCATCATAAATTCCGGCACGTTTAAAGCATTTAAATAAATCTCTCTCTCTCTTGCAAAGCTAATCGAACAAATAATAAAACGCGATGCGTTCCGATGCGATGTGGAGATGTTATCTCCTGGCCAAACCGAAATTTACTGTTGCATTTGGGCGCTCTGAACTTCCTGACACCCACAAATGGCGTCTCGTCGGCAAACAGCGACAGTTTTGCCTGCCACATCTGTCTGTCCGTCCGTCCGTCTGTCTGTCTGCCTGTCTGCCTGTCTGTCTGCCTGTTTGTCTGTCCGTCTGTCTCGTCAGTCGCAGAGCCTTCCTGTTGCATGTTCGCAGCTGCTGCTCATTATGTGGCCCAGGGAGTCGAGGCACACGCGTTGTACTTTGTTTTTCTTCTTTTTATTATTATAAATAAAAGGCTGAGCAAATATAAATGACAACTGGAGCGTTGCTGCTTGTTGGCGTTTTGCGCGTTCAGTTTTGTATTCCTGCTGCCACATTTGCATATTGTTGCAATTTGTTGTTTTCGTTTTTGGGTCTGTATTTCTAAACGCATGACAACATAATTAACTCGAAAATTGCCTGGCTTTTGAGTTTTTTTATATTTTTTTTTTTTTTTGTATTTCTATGTGCCGACAGTTTGAAACTTTTTTGTCTTTTGTGAATTGTGTGATTAATGGCCGTGGCCAAAAAGTTGCTCCTTTGCGGCTAAATGACTTTTGTTTTTGCAAAAGTTTGATTGTGTGGCGTGACTTGGAGTTGGTTGCATTCAAAATTTATCACTCAATTACAGACGGCAGACGACAGTCGACAGTCGAAAATGGCAAGAAGATCGCCAAGTTGTGCTTTGCCAACTGACATTGAAGTTGAGTCGTTTTCCAGACTCTGCGCTCTGTGAACATCTGGTAATTGTTAAACACTCGCAGCAGGGCAATTGTAAGAAAAATGCGACCCTTTGTTTGCCGATCAGTTTTTGCACTCGCTTTGTTTCTTCTTTTACCCTTTTTATATATATTTTGCACAAATATAATGTGAGTGTCTGTGTGCGCATATTGCTGATTGCTGTTGCCGCCGCAAATTTGTATTTCAATATTAGTTTTTTGTTTTATTTTTGGCGCTTTGATCGATGCTTTTTTAATGGTGCCCAAATGCAGCTGCAGCTGTTAACGATCTCAGCTCGTATGCGTTATATTGACTTACTCATGTCCACATACTCGTAGTTATTGGCATTCGATTTGCGGCCCAATACACAGCTACTAAAGAGACTGCAGCTTCTCCTGGCCGCCATGTTTTAATTCAAGTAAATATTTATGCTAAATGTGCTTAAATAATTTACAAATTGTAATTATTGCTATGCAGCGCGTAACTCGCACTCGGCGCTAATTGTCGTTTCAGCATCGCGATTGGAACTGCCAGCGAATGATGTTGGAACAGTTGCCATAGGCCACTCACTGATTGCCTAGGATTATGAGTCTACTTTTAATTAATTGATTAAAATAATGCGCTGGCGCCACTTTGTGAGCGTGCTTGGAACGGGTTTGGTTCGGTTTCATCGAGAGATTCACAGCAGAGCAGACAGACAGAGAGACAGAGAGAGAGAGAGAGTGACAGAGAGAGACTAACAGCATAAGTCGTAAAACTAATTTGCCTAAATGGCTAATTGTTGAAATTTGTAATAATAATAGCTGAGAAGGAAATTTGTATAAGGAATGCAAGTAGATAGCGTGAATTTGCTGATTGCGTTTAATAGAGTCTTCTCAACTTTATTATTTAACTGATGAATATACTCATTTTGAACATAAATCCAATGTACTTAATCCTGGATATTTTTCATAGCTATTATAAACTTTATATTTCTAAAGCCTCTTCAAGTCATTTTAAACAAGAAACTTCTGAAAATGACATAATTCTTCAAGGAAAGATTCATCTGTTTTAGCTGAAAAACTGCATTGTGCATTGTTGTTATTTGTGTTCGATTATTAAACACTTTTGGAACATTGATCCAATGTATTTAAAGTATAATATATTTCATAGTTAAAGTAATGAAAACTTTGTATATCTAGAGTCATTTCAAAGAAAACTTCTATGGAAAGATACTTTTGTCTTAGCTCAAAAACTGCAGTACAAATATTTTATTATTTTTCTTCTTTCGATTAGTAGCCTCTTTTGTAACATTAATCGAATGTCTTTAGCCGGAAATAGTTATAATTAAACATTTGATATTTCTAAAGCCTCTCCATGTCATTTCAAAGAAAACTTCTAAGAACTACATAACTCATCAGGCATATTCTATGGAAAGATACTTTTGTTTTTGCTGAACTTTTATGGAGGGGCTGCCCAAAACTGCAGCACAATAAAATTTGTTGAGTTTTTGGGCTTTTTTTTGTTTTTTTGACAATTTGAATAAATGCCAGCGCTGTGTGACATTTTAGCAAGACATAAATCAACGAAAAATGAACAAAATGATGCGGGATTAAATGGACTGCGGCCACAAGGCGGATCGCAATGGAACAGAGCCGGGGACCGGACGATACACAAATTAACCCTCCCCCTTCCAACAAAAACAAATACAACTGTATTTGGTTATAAAAACAGATGTAGCTGCCTCTCTGTCACTCTCCGTGTTATTTGTCTCTTTTTGTTGTGTGTGTGTGTGTTGTGCGAGCATAACAATTATCATTTAATTATGTCAACTGTAACTTAATTATGAGCGCATCTTTTAATTTGAGGCCACTTGATTAAAACTGTTTCAGTTTTGGTTTGGTTTGGTTTGGTTAATTGTTGATTTCCGTCTGAGATTTGTGAATTCTTACGCTCAATTAAGCTCGAATGCATTCAGTCTGTCTGTATAAGATATTAAGCCGTACTCAATTTAGTTGCTGCCTTTTTTTATCAGTAACAATTTCAGGCATTAGTTCGTTTGTTACTTTTTATCTCTGATCTATTTTTTATATGGGCAAACTCTATTTATTAAATTGATAATTCTGGCTGGCATAATTCCACAACGCTGTGAATTGTTTTAGTTATGGGCTTAAGCTGTAGTCCGCCCAAAACGCCTACTATATATATATATATGTATATATCCGCCCACCCACAATTTACCCCTCAGTCCACAAAGTTGGTTGTTCATTAAATTCTAAATTGCTCTCAATCTCTCATATCGCATTCTCAGTGCTTTTGTATTTGTCGCTGTGCTCATTTTGTGATTGTGTGAGAATCGGACAACTGTGCAACTGGACAGTGGTTAAAACACGGGGCTACGGGCATTCTGAGCAGGGGGCAATGGACACAAATCGGTCACAACGATTATAAATGACATTGCATTGGTTTCGGCTGCCGATGAATGCGCCAGCATTCCCAAACTGCCCTGAGATAGATTCGAGTGGTTTCAATCAGTGCGTAGCTTGTTTTGATGAGCTCAAGCGTTTTGGGGTTTGAATTATGTGCTATACACTATATATACATATTTATATGGTAAGTGCTTCAGCAATTGTCTCAAATCATAATCAAGTACATTATCAAAGTTCTAAATATTATAACGGCTCACATTTTTGCTGCGCTCTGTTGCATAAATCCAAAAACGAAACTCAACAATTTGACCCAGTTAATTACAAAATTTATTTGCTTAGTGAAACGGCTCATAATGAAAACATTTAAAAACACATCATAAAAAAGGAGAAAATTTCGATTGAACAGCTTTTCCCAACTAAAAGCAAACATAAACAACTATTTTGCTTTTCTGCCCGGGCGCTCAATGTGAAAATGATGCATGAAATATTTTCCTAAGCACAAACAACAAACTACAACAAAATCTGGGGAAGGAGTTCAGGAGTTCATTTACGAGGCAGCAACATGAGGCAGATGCTGCCCAAGAAGTTCTTACATATATATATATAGTATATAGATCGCTGCAGATGTGTGCGAGCTATAAACTATGTGAAAACAGCGATCTACAGACCAAACAATAACTGAATTTAATAGATGGCAGCGAGTTCATAAAACCAAGTCAGAGTCCATTATGCAGTTGCGGCAATTTGTGAATTAACCAGTTAGTTGAGACTAGTGAAAATGTGCGCTGCATTTTAATGCTTGTAAACAACTTTGGAGGTCTGTCAGCTCCCATGCAAATGTCCCTGCCCACAACTCCAACTCCAACTCCAACTGCGACTCCGACTCCAAACTCCAACTCCGATTCCGTTTCGGTTTGTCTGAATGTTATTTTTTTTGATGTTTTTGACATTAATGTTTTGTTATTTTTTGTTGTTATTGCTGTCGCTGTCATAAAAGGGCTGGGGCTGGCTCTGGGCATGGACATGTACATATATATATCTGTAGAGAGGGGGGCCAGACAGTATCAGGCTCCCACACACACACACACACATACGTACATATATCCATACAAAATCCCACATGTTTATCTGCTGTTGCTAGTCTGCATTTCTTATAATAACAATGCAACAGGCAACTCTTTTTAGTGGCTATTTTTAGTACAGCTGCTATTTCGAATTGTTGATTCCCGGTATTAGTATTAGGGGCGCTGAATAATTGTGCAGCAGGTGTCAAATGTCTTCCCCCCATATGTCAAGATGAACTCAACGTTTTCAGAGAGAGAGAAAGAGAGAGAGAGGAAATTGTCATTTCTCAACAGCGAAATGAGAACTCAAAACGATCGTGTAAAAAGCAAGGTTTGTGGTCTTAGCACGAGCTACTCCATCACCCATCATCCGTAGTCCACCCTATCGCAGTTAGGCGTTGATTAATACCGCCCCCACAGTGGCGGCATTTTGAGGGGGAGGATGACAACTTTGTCAAACACTTCATCAAACATTTCAAATGACTGGCATCTGAAAGGTGTACGTTTGAGTTTTTTTTTAGTTATTTATTTGATGTTTCGCTGTTTTTGGGGAAATGCATCCGAAGTGCGGGCGGGGTGGGAATGCATTTGTGTCACTTTGGCAGCCATTTCACAGATCTATGCGCTCTGTATGCTAATAAATGTCTTCATAAATTTAAATGCGACATGTCAGCCAAAGGAATATTAGAACTGAAATGCAACTGAGGCGCTTCTCAAATGGAAATCAAGTCATAAATATTCCGCTGGATCATTTAAAAACAATGTCTCACACATCATTTGATTTTCGGAAGTTATGGGAACTTTTTCTAGCAGTTTATAAGCAACTGGAAATTATTTGAAATTTTTTTGTTTAGGATCAATCTTTAGTTTTGGCTTTAAGCTTAGTTTTTATTACTCTTTTGCAGTCTTTAATATTTTTCTTTTTATTTAAGCCTCAATCTTAAGTCTTCAAGGTTAATTGGCGTGAGTAAAACTGTAGCATAAAACACTAAAAACATTGGAAGAGCCCGCATTTTCGCTTAACTAGAGTCTTGCATTTACATATGTACATATGTACATATTATGATTATAGTTTTTTTGTTTTGTTTTTTTTTTTGGATGCGCATATAAAAAATGAAACAACAACAGCGACAGCAACTTGACAACAATCAACTCAAATTTTTCATTTCCGTTTATTAAAACCGTGCTACGTGAGTGCGGAAAAGAGAGGGAGGAATGAGAGTGATGCTGCGTGTATACATATTAACGAGGGAGAAAGAGATGCAGAGAGAGCGAGAGAGTCTGGCTTAGTATGCATGCTTGTTGTGTGTGTGTGTGTGTGTGTGTTTTGGCGTTTCCTGCGTGCGATTTATGCAGCACGCTAGAGATGGGTGCGTGACAGCATAAAAAGATCATTTAATATATAAGCTGAAATGTAGCTAACTTTTAAAATGCATAATTGAAATTTAGCTTATTTTTTAAATACATAACTTGCAGTTATGTGCAATATTATGAGACAACATAAACACAGTGAAAATATAACCATTTAAATGTATATCCAACCATTTTATTTGAAATTTAAAATCAGAATTTCAAAATTTAAAAAAAATAAATGAATATGAAGTAAAAAAATAAAAATAAATCTCATATAGTTTACAAATAAATCATATGTTCCTAATATTACTACATTTTTAAAGAAATTTTGAATTTATAAATAGATATCATACAGATTTCAAATAAAACTATTAGTTTTTACTGTCTAAGCTTGATTTGTGTATAGCTGTCTTGCTTCAAGAAACAGGCTGGATATTTGTATCTGCATATTTGGCACTAGCTTTGCGGCCATCTCTAGTGTGAGCTTAAGCTGCGATGCACACACACACACACACATGCACACACACATGCACGCTCAGAGAGCCGCACACATACAGTTGCATTTATGCTTTCACTGCTGCAGCCGATTTGGCTGCCTTCTATGAGCGATTTCCGGTGCGTGCTGCAAATTGTATGTACGTTACTTTCTGTTATTGTTGTCGCTGTTGCACATACTATACACACATATATATATGCGTGTTTATATGTATGCATTTGCTTCTTGTTTATGCTCATATCTTGTGCGGCTTTAAACGGCACCTGCCACATTTGCGAGCCGGCAGACGTTGCGCCTGCGCCTGCGTCCCTGTCAGGCCCCCCTTTTGTGTGCAGTACGCCCCCTACCCCTCCCCAACCCCCGCCCCCTTTTTGCTTATGCATTTGCATCACGCACAGCCCTTTCAATTATAATTGCTGCCTGCCTTTTGCTATTTTTATACATCTATTTCGCTTTGACGTCGGCACGCGGCCATCACAAAATAAAACACAACAACAAGCAGATGAAGAAGAAATATAAAAATGTTTTGAAGCCTAGTCGAGAGCACGCGCTGCTCTTCTTCTTGCCTAGAAACTGAGGCACATCTGGTTTGGGGTAGCAGCTGAGCTGCCACGGGTTCCCCTGCAGCACACAGTGGCAAAGGCAAAGGATGCTGCCCCCTGTTTAAATGTCTGGCACCGCTTGCAGGCTGCTTTTCATATTTGCTTGTAATGTTTTGTTTTCACTTACTTTTGTTATTAATTAAAAAACAAAAACCTAGTCTAGACGATTTAAATGGCGCAGCTTCAGCGGAAATTCAATCTGTGCTCTATTTTCGAGTGCTGTGCTCCCCCAATCATATTTTGAAGCGTCTGTCTGGTAGATCAGATACGCACACACACACACACACACACGGAAACACACACGTGCTGTGTGTTAATAGTATTGTATTGCAGGATTATACTGAATCTTTCTAGCAATCGCACGTACACGGAAATTGAATGCATGTTTGGGCTGTCAATTGAACGGAAATTGAAATCCTTTAATTACACAGCGGGACCCCAAAACACAAAAACGAAACCCTTTCCACAGTCGCACAGTTTTAAAACGCTTTGAACCCTTTGAAGCCCAAAACGACGGCATTTGCTTTGATTTTTCTTTCAAATACGTGCTTTCATTTCGAATTGGTTGCAGTTGCTCGGCTTTCGTTTGGTAATAGGTTTCTGATGTTGTTTTCTTTACTATTTGTAGGTGTATAGAATTTCGAGTGCACTTCAAATCGAATTGCATTGCTTCCAAGTGTTTGTTTTGTTCTTTAGGTGGGGTCCACAACTTACCGCAGCAGAACGTTTCCATTTCAATATCTTCGATTTTGAGCAACATATTGTTCTGTGTCTATTTGAACTACACACACATCACTGTAGACGAACACTCACACACACACACAAATACACACACTAGTAGTAGCTGGCGCTTGGGGCAAGTGAAATGCGCATGCGCAACGTCAAGTTGCCACAGTCCTTCAACTTCAACTGGCTGTGGCTAAAGCTGTCGACTCGACTCAGCTTGGGCTGCCAAATCAATTTGAATGCCATGAATAATAATGAGCAATCGATGTAGTCAAGAGACTCAAGAGAGCGAAAGAGTCTCAGCCACTCTCTCTCTCTCGCTCTCTCGATAAATAATGCAGTAAAAAGATTATAAAATAATAAAAGTCAAAGCTGGATTTTGTTGCTGTTGTTGTTGTTGTTGCTGTTGTTGTTGTTGTTGTACGTGCCCGTGACGTTTAATCAACAACGCTATCCATTTTAAGTGCTGTGCTACCGAGTTCGAATCCCATTCAGCCAGCTTTTGCTATAAACGGAATTATGGCATTTTAAGTGGGCAGCAGCGCCAATTTTATTATTGTTTTTTTTTTTTTTGTTGTTTCTTTGCTATTTTCGCGTTATTCTCAAAACAGTTAGGAATCGCCTGCAGTTACAAAATGGGCAGCAGACAGATTATCGCAGTAAGACAAACGTCGTACATGCGTATAAATAAATAAATAAATATTCTGTGATTTAAATGGCAGTGACAGAAACTGCAGACAAGGGCAACAGCTACAGCAACAGCAGTCGCTATGCATATAATAAATTTAAATGTGCCAAGCAATAAATATATATGTAATAATAATATACATACATATCTTAGCATATAAATCGATGCAAAATGTTATGGAAATTCACTGGCGCTTTGAGTTGAGTATGAAATTATGCTTGTAGCAATGGTTAAAGGAAGATATAAACAAAGATTTTGCTACTTCTTAGTATTGAATATCATTAGATAGATTGAGAGAGTGAGAGAGATAAATATAGAGAGGAATGGGCGAAACGTTCATCCTTTCAATATATTATTAGATGATTGTAAGGAAACAGTTTCTCTAAATATTATAGCGAACTCAAAATATAATCGAATTGCTGTACCTTAAATATTATCAGATTTATATTAAGCTAACATTGTAGATAAACTGTTTAAGATAGTAAGCTGCTGTATTTTTTTCAGACCTCAGGCAATTAAATGTTTTCCTCCTTAAAAATCAAATTGATCTTTTTCAACATTCTTATTTCCAACTAACATTTTCGTTTGCCTGACAAAGCATATTCATAATATGTTTATAGGCCTTGTGCCACTGTGCGCCTGCCACTCACAACACATGTGAGAAAAGGTTTAAAAATAGTCAGCTAAGGAAAAACGAAAAAACAAACCAAGGAAACTTCACATTTGGAACGTGAGCAAACTGCAAGCATGCTTGTTATGTTATCCTCCGCAGACCGCCAGGCAGAACCCAAAAATATGTAAATTAAGCATGCATCCGAAATTTGGTGTGTATAATATTTATGTTTATGAATGCAACAGGTGTTGGCGTTTTGCGGAGGGGTAGACGGGGGGAAAGAGGAAACTCAGGGATGGATGGCTGACGGTCAAGGAAATTCAGCAGCGATTTCCCGCAATAGGATTTCTTTGCTGTTTGTTATGCAGCGTTGATGGCCAGTGTATTGAACCCCAGTGGAGTAGTGGCGAGGGCAGCTGTTAAAGATTGCCTGCCTGCCAGCCTGGCTGCCACAAAGGCGGCTTGTCTTTGTTTCCAAATGTAATATGATGAACAGATGTTCTCGGAACTGAAGAGAATGCGACGCCATTGCTCGCTGCAGTTGCACATAAACAAGTGCAACACAACACAACGCATTGCAATAGCAATTGTGATGTTCTGACCCGAAATCACCTGCAGCGCGCAATTAAAAGCAGTGTATAAAATGATATATGGCTGCTTTATTGTTTACTTGTTGTTGGCCCTCTTTGGCTTTTGATGTGCTGCCTGCCTGCCTGCCTGCCTGCCTGTATATTTGTATGCACAATTGGCCTAAAGCATGCGGCCAAATTTGGCCAAATGTTTGCTTGGCACGCGCCATATGCAAAACAGTTTTGCCTGTTTGTTTCCAGTGCATGTGGGGAGTTCACGCTTCCGTGCCATTAACACGTTTGAACAACAAACATACACACACACACACACACATGGTACAACACCCAACAGTCAGTCAATGGCCAGTGCTAACAATTATGCAAGGTTCCTGTTGGCCCTTTGCTTATATTGACAATTGTGCAAAGTTTTCAATTTATGCTTCTGCCTGTCATGGCTGGCAGCCACACCCACACCCACTCTGGACTCTGGGCGCATCGATTCGACTCGTTTATTGACTCTTTGCCGTTGCTGTTTGCCTTTTCCACCGCTGGTTGCGCATCCGCCATGTTGCACAGCCAACATATTCCGACAATTAAAGAGTCAAACAGCAAAACTGCAACTGCAACTGCAACTGCACTTTGCCGGAAATGTGTGCCCCACACACACACACACACACACACACAAAGACACACACACGCGAGACTTGCGCCAATGTTTATCTCATTTGCATATTGCCGTTTGATAGCTGAACATTTGGAAAATTATGAACTCGTTTTCGTATTTGAACTGCCTGCACAAATATGGCCAGCCATGGGGAAAATTTATCATATTTGCTCTTGCTCACTTTTTTATTTGTTGTTTGTTTTGTTTTTTGTTTTTGCCATAAATTTAGGTGTTAGAATTGAAGTTGCCGCTGTCGCTGTTGCTGTTGCAAGTGGGTCAATTGCCGTGCGCTCATTGTGACAAAGTGGCATGGAAATTGCAATTGTCCAGTTATTTCATAGATGGTCACTGGCCATAATTCGTCTATGTCGAATTGTGTCGCAGCTAGTTCTATATAAGTTGATATAGCTAACTTTTGCATACCTACTGTGATTAGGGCTGAGCAGATGTTTAAAAGGCAATCAAAACCATGCTTGAAAGTTCGAGTCAGACCTACTTTATCGATCGTCAAATAATTTGTAAAGTCAAATAAGTTTTGGAAATCTCAAAAGCACACTTTTCAGAAAATTCGAGAGGAAAGAAAGAAATAAAATATAATACTTTTAAAAATAATGTTTCAGATTTGTAGCTAAGCTATGCATATTATGCTGCTGTATACCTCAATTACTTCAAAACTCTCATTACCTATTTATTAATTAATTTTATATATATTACAAAAATTCAAAAAACATTATAAAAATGAATTTGAGTGTAAAATCTTGAAATTTAATAAAAATAGTACTTATAATATATTGTAATTTCTAACCATAAAATTTGACTGCTATAAATACTTGCTTTTATATTATAAATTTATATTTTAAGAAGACTCATTATTAAAAATTTGTGGTATTACGATAATTCTCCAATTTAAAAACGAATTTGAGTGTAAAGAATGAAATCAAAAAGGCCAATACTACTAAGAATGCTAAGCTACTGTAAATGTTTGTTTTATAATAATTGAAAACCCAAGATACTTGAACGTGCTCAAGATCGAATCATCGATTATTGTGTTCAAGTGCTTGAAGAGCTCCATCCCAAGATTGAGTTGATAATCTTTACGGCTTGGGCACAAGTGTGTTTCAAGTGCACAGGAGCACCCTGTCAATTCACTGTCAATCCACTAGTGCTGGCAACCTTGAAAGCATATGGCTTCTTGGCTATAAATAATCGGCGTAGAGAAGTCCTGAGCGCATCATAAACCATCAAGTTATGACTTTAACTGCCCAGAGTCGCATCAGAGGTGGAGTAGCTGGGGCAATCAGGCATGCAGCTCCCCATTTCGGTGGCATACATCACACTGACTGTCAATGTCAAGACGTCAGTTAGGATGGCTCATTACGACTGAAAAAACAATGCCAACTTTGGCGACACACTGGCGACTAACAATTGTACAATTATCACTTGCGTAAACATTTAAATGTTGTTAAATGCAAAACTCGAGAGCTGAGAACTGAGAACAGACCCCTGGCGCCTGCAAAAACACAAACACCAACACCAACACCATCGCTTAATATGCAAACCCGATGCACAGAGTCGGGATCGGCAGTGTCTGTCTGACTGTCCGTCTGTCTGTCTGACAGCTGACAGCCGCCAAAGTGCAAAAATGCGAACGTTAAACGGGGCCAGCAAATGGAATTTGTAATACACTTAGCTAAGTATTTATTTATTTAACTTTCGCGGCATGAACTAATATTATTGCGTATTAGTGTCACACAGCTAACGGGATTTATACCAGCAAACTGTTGGCGAAACAAACAAGATGGAACGAAGTCAAAACAAACTATCTCAACTGATATTTTAAAATAAAAAGTTAAGCCTCAGTGTTTTTATATGTTTACCTATAATTGCAAATTTTCTTGAGCATACTAGTAAAATATTATATAAAATGTTCCCAGCTTTGCTTAGAAACACTTTAAGATACAACTTTATCTTTTCTCATCGATCGATTTGGATGCAATTACAAAATAACAAACTAAATCATTATAAATTCCTTTGGTTTTTTGCTTTACAATTTACAATTACAAAATAACGAATAATTATAAGTTTCTAGGATTTTTCAATTGAAGTTTAACGAAATTTGAGTAAAAAAATCTAAAAAACATGTGTGCAATGATTTTTCATTATAAACAGCTTTCGCATTGCAATTCATCATTTGATGATATTTCTCACTATATCAGCCCAATTATTTGAATAAAGTTTCAAGTTTAAAGTGCTTGCAATAGCTATAAATTCTCAAGTGATCAAAATTATGTTTACAAATTTAGAAAAAAAGGGTAAGCCCTCAAAAAACAGCTTTGGGATCGCAATACATCATCTGACAATAGTTTATATATGTATATATATAGTTTATTTTCGCACACTCACCTCTTCTTCGATACGATCCGCCGCGAAATTTGTTTGGTGACTGCAGTGGGGGTCGGGGGGCCAACATGCTGGGCACCTCATCCGGTGAGCTGGGCCCAATCGATGGCGATGTGCATGTGGATGCGGATGTGTTGAGCTGTTGACGCTGTTGTTGCTGTTGCTGTTGTTGCTGATGGTGCTGCTGCTGTGCCCAGTTGCCGAATGAGTGACGACGTGTGCCGCCTCCACCGCTTGGCAGCGTATGATGACGCTGGGATTTGCTGGAGATGGGAGATGGGAGCAGATGGAAGCAGAGCGAAAAGTACGCGCGATTAGCACAGTCAATGTTAATGCCAATGGGGGGAGCGTGGAATGGGGAGCAGCGTTTTGGCAAACTGACAACAGCTGCATCCTGTCAACGGGCAGCACGCCCCAGATCACTCACCTAGCATTGAAGACCTCGTCGTGCTCGGCGCCGCCTCCTGGGCACTGGGAGCTGTGCGTCTCATTGCAGGAGCCGAGGCGTTCACGAAACGACTCCGCTTGCGAATTGGACGAATGCTGGCGATACATCAGCGGCTGCAGTTCAAACGATTGCTGTGAGTTTGCAAATGGTAAATGGTAAATGGTAAACAGAAGTGTTATTAGAGAGATAGAACGAAAGAAGAGCAAACAGGAAGTTGTGCAGCGATCGGACATGATAAATTGGAATTTTATGGGCGAGCTTGAAGCGGAAAGCAAACTCACTTGTGAGAAGCCGCCCAGGGAGTTGAAGCTGCCGCGCGGGCTGCCAAAGGCCATCGTTGCAGTCGTATCCAGATTGGCCGATGTCATCAGGCGCAACTGTTCCGGATTGCCGACCAGTGTGGGCCGTGGGCTGCTGCCTTTGGAGTTGCGGCGCTTGAATATGGAGAAGCCCTTGCCGGATGACTGCGAGTCCGGCGTGCGGGGCGATTTGGTGTCATTGCAGAAATAACAGGGATTATCTACAAGTAAAACAAGATCAAAGACAAGGTTCAAGTTGGGTTTGAAAACAGCGCCACTTTTGACAGTTAATTATGATTATATCAAGATATTTGTTAAATGTATAAAATTGTATGATCGAGCTATAATATTTCAAATACATTTTTGAGTTAATAAAACAATAACATTTAATAACATGTTTTTGAAATACAAATTAATTCTTTATTTTAAATTAAAGCAAATTTACCAGGATGAAATTTTAGGAGTTTTTTGTTGCTAATAGGTTTTTGTAAACCTTTTCTGAACCTAAAATTGTTCAAATCCTTAACCTAAGATCAATTTATAGTAATAAGTCATATATTATATCTTACATTACAGTAAGCATTACTCTACAAAAGTTTTTGTTATTCGACGTCTCTTTTATTTGAATATATTCCACATTTAGCTTATTTAGTTATTACTAAAAATTTTACCTGAGAAAAAGGCATTTGAATTATCCATGGTTAGAAACATCTTGAGATCTTGTTTCAGGCCGACTGGCTTCAAGTTCAGTTCGTTCGATAACTTGAACAATCTAAGCACGATTGTTGCTCTGTCTATTCACAATTGCAATTTATGATGCATTTTCACTCGCTGCTGCACTTTCACTCGTCGCGCATGCGCACGCGCCAAAAAGTCTTGAATACACACACACAACCACAACAATAACACACACACACACACACACACACAAGCTCCGGTTGTGCGATGCCAAAAATGGCAAAAGCGATAAATTGTTGAGTAAAACAAAACCCTTTTGGTTTCACTACGTAAATCGTGTGCAATGTCAGTTTGATTGATTTAATAACGAAAGCGCGCCAAATAAATTCAAATTGTAACGGTCGTGTTGTCGTTGTTTTGAGTAAATCAACGCGCTGCGCGTGCGTCTGCATTGAAATCCCGAAACGGAATAAATTCTAAAACTTCAACGAGAACAAAACACTTGAGTTGCCAGCGTCGCTGCCGCTGCCGCTGCCTCTGTCGCTGCCTCTGTCGCTGCTGGCATAGAGAATCCCTCGCCGCTATGGTTATTTTGTATATTTCCATGCGCTTCTTCTGTCTGCATTCACTCTCCCTCGCACACGCACAGGCACACACGCACACACACACATGCATACGCATGCGGGATCAGTGTTTAAATATGGTTACCATATTGCACCCACTCACTGACGCTCTGTCGCTGCGTCTGTCTTTGCCTCTGCCTTTGCCTCTGCCTCTGCCTTTGCCTCTGCCTTTGCTTCTGCCTTTGCCTCTGCCTTTGCTTGGCCACTCGAGAGTGCGAGGAAAAACTCCAACATGCGGCGAGCTCAGTTTTCCAGCTACATTGTCGTTGTTGTTGCTGTTGTTAGTGTACCTGCGCATGTTTTTCTTTTGCGTGCGTTTTTCGCATGATCAAAATACTGTCGTTCTCTTGCGCATGATTTCGATACCCAACTATCCCATAACCATTCTCATCCCAGGCAAAATACATGCAAGGAACGTTTTGTCTTGTGCTCGTCGCGCATATTTGATGAGTTCCGATAGCTAAGAGCACTCGTACCGCCAACGACAACAACAGCAACAATACAACAACAAGTATTATGTTTTTTGTATGCGTCGTGTCTTATCAATGTCAAAGTTTGAATTTGTCTGCTGCCTGATTCTTATTCCTGTTGTTTGCGCAAGCGAGCAAAGTAAACGTTAGGGATTTTCATTTTGTAATTTATACAAACAAAATAAAGCTGAGAAAAATATTATGGAATTTAGCATAGGACTATAAGATATTTGGATTTGTAATGTCCAGATTTGTCAATTGTTTAAATATTTTGTATTAAACACTATTAAAATAATTTGTTCAGAATAAATTTTTTAATTTTATGACTTTTGTTTATCAATATATTCTCAAAACTTGTTTTAGATAATTTGAAAATTTTTGGAAAACACTTTGAATCACTTTCAAGCAATCCCCATACAAATATTGTTTAATTTATATACATAAAAATACCATAAAATAAATTCAGTTTGTTTTCCAGCTAAAATGATCATAATCCTATGTTTATCCCCAATTTTTTTTCCTATCCACATTCCTCTATTTACTAACAAGAATGCATTCGAAATGGCAATCAATGAAAAATGCTGCGGCCAAAATAGACAACCATAATAAAAGGCCATGCAAAAACGACAAAGCGGGGAGATACTGGAGTAGAACTGAAACTGAAACGGCGGAAAACGAAAAGAAAAGCGAACGATCATCAAAGGCCAAACATCTGAGGTATGCACATTAAAAATATTGTTAGACGGGCGCATTGAAAATGTCCATGAGGCAGGGAATAGAAAATATGTACAATTATGTAGGGAAGACAACAACGGCTATAGTTTAAGTTGTGACTCCAGAGCGACTCCATGTGGCCGACTGCGGAATTTCTGAAGTGGACTGGGACTGGGACTGGGCCAACGAATGTGGCAGATGCAGCGCACATTGGGACCTATGGAAAACTCGTAAAAAGTCGCTCGACGCGTAGAAATTGCACATTTCGTAGTTCATAAAATTGTGGAAGCGGAGCCGAGGCGAAGAGGGTTGCTCGCTCCTTGAGTGTGCACTCAGCCTAAATCGCAGCTCGTTGCCTCTCCAGGGGCAAGTGTGTATGTGTGTGTGTGGCAAACGTGTGCCTCCAGTTTGCTTGTGGGATGCAAATGATCTTGAAATGCGCAGCTAGTAGAGTGTAGAGTGTACTTGCACTTACACAACTGCATTTGCCTGCACATAAATGTCAAGTTGTTGTCTTCGCCTGCACGCACTCTGACTCCGGTTCGGCTCGGTTCGATTCGATCTTGAGCACGGAATAGGAATTGCTAGTGCTAGTGCTAGCCTCGACTGAACTCAACTCTAGTCCCGCCTCGTTTCTAGTCGTAAATCTGTAGACGCTCAACTGCTACCTACAACCCTTCCGAGGCGACTCCTCGGGGCACCATTTGGAGGCACTCGCTGATTGTTCTATGGCGTTGACAGGTTAATCACTTGGATGGTGTCTTTCTTATTGCACTGTTCTCTTGGGTCAGTTTGGGTGCTGTGCTGCTGCAGTGATTCACCTTTGTTGGCAGATCAATGAATTGTACAGCAGCACAATCATTGAGTCACAAATAGCACATTTTTATGCAGTTCAACACATAAGGAAGCAATGAGACTGCTATACAAATTTCGTAATATTATCGGGCATATAGGAAACGAAGAGTACAATTTTAATTATATACAGGAAGTTAATACGCTTATTTATCAATTGAAAAACGAAATCTATCAGGCATGCTCCCATTTGAGTTTTGTGGTCGTATTCAATCCATTGGGATTGAAAAGTAATTGGCCAAGTATAATAAAAAACTCTTTTATATTCTGTAATGTGTTCAAATTGTTTTGCCTTAGTCTTTAAAAATATTTTTTGAACCTAGGAAAAATAACAAGTAAGAGTGCTCTAGTCGGGAGTGCCCGACTAGGAGATACCCTGAACCCAGTCCTTACAATCATTCGTAATACTCTAAACTCACACATGCTGCAGTACAAGCAGTACAAGCAGTGCAAGCGGTTTAAGCAGTTAGCTTGCTTTTCGCTGAGCCCCACACAATGGAAAGTTAAATCTTAAATAACTTCTGTGTTTATTGTCCGATCATATTGAAATTTTTGGGGCAAGCAATTGTCGATAATATGTGTTACCAAACCAAATTGCAAGGGTTTTTTTACTTTTGGGGGTTTGGGGCTGGTATCCAAAAAGTGAAATATTTGTTACATGTGTATGCTATTCGAGATTATACATGTCAAATTAGGGGCCTCTAGCTCTTATAACTTGTAAGTTATATCCAAAAAACGCTGGTCTGAAATCGAAATTTATCGATAACTTTTGAACGGGACGAGCTATCGATAAATTTTAATAAACTTGATCTGTCCCGGGATTAGGAGAACTTATGTTCCAAATATGAAGTCTCTAGCTCTTGTAGTCTCTGATATCTGTGTGTTCATACAGACGGACAGACGGACAGACAGACGGACATGGCTAGATCGACTCGGCTGTTGATACTGATCAATAATATATATACTTTATATGGTCGGAGATGCTTCCTTATGCCTGTTACATACATTTGCACAAAACCATAATACCCTTTTTACCCATTTTTAATGGGTTCAGGGTATAAAAACGAATACAAATAATATTTTCAATCCACACTTATGGATTCGGTTGCAAATTTGAAAATGTGAGATTGGTTCTGATAAAAATCTTAAGAGACAAACTAATTTTAGTACAATAACTTAGCTTTAAGCCAAAGGTATATAATTAAGTAATCCGAAATGAATATGAAAACCTTATCAAACATATTTTGCTTTTTTAACTATAAGAACTATACACTTTAGTCCTCATATAAATGTTTTTGCAATGGATATGCTAAAGGTAGCTAATGGTTTTTGCAGTACGTACTATTAAAGTAAGGAACACGCTATTATATAGCAATAAGTGCTTATAATTATGTACAAATATGGCATGCGAATGCATAAACACAGAATTTATAATTCCAGAAGAGGGAAAAAACAAACTGCAACTGCACGCAAAATGCGAAACAGTAAACAGAAGAAAACGCACAACTGAGAATTTATAATGTTGCTTATTGTTATAGCTGTTGTGTAATTGCTGCTCAGCCATCATCGATTATTGCTGCCCCAGGAGCTGTGTCTTAGGCGTTTATTTGTTTGCTGCATGGGGCAAAAGAAGAAGTACTCGCTGCCAATGTTTTATTTATTTTGTGGAATTATTTCTGTTGTAGGCACATTTGGTCAGGCCTGGACTTAGCTATTTTCATTAGAATTCTGCGTAGTCAGAGAAAGCAAAACAGAAACAGGCCCCAAAGACCCTTGTTTCTGTATTTTGAGTCATTTTATGCGCACTACGAGTTTTCCTTCACGTTCAATTGAAAATGTTTTGTTTATTATTTTCGACTTTTTATGATTTAACCCCAAACGAACCGAACCAAAATCAAATAAAACAAAAAAAGGGCAGCCTGCCCGGAAGTTTGGCGACGGCAGCTGTTTTGTGAGGGGGAAGATGGGGGAAGGGGTGTCCGCATTATGATTATTATTATTATTTGGATTTTCCTAAACAAAAGCTATATAAAGGAAATTGGCTGCTTGTTGCAGGTGCCTTCCTTGGAAATGAAAACAAAAGAAAACCAAATGCATTTGCATGAATTTCTCATAATCTTCTTAGGTTTTAGTCTATGGGGGCGAAAAGTGGGAGCCAAACAATGCAATCATTTGGTATTTTTGCTGGTATTAAATTTGAGTTATTTTTATGTAGCTCATAAAACGGACGTAGCCGTAAGTCGCATGCTTTAAAAATCATTAAAATGAACATTTGTGAAAGTGTTATTTTAGTTGGCCAAACGAAAACAGAAAATGCCATTAAAGCAAACATTTTAGAGTTCCGCCCACGTGGCAAACACAACTTTAGAGCAGAGCGGATGTACCAACAACAATTGCTATAAAAACAACGTCAAACAAGTAAGAGTGCTCTAGTCGGGAGTGCCCGACTACGAGATACCCTGAACCCAGTCCTTACAATCATTCATATTAATCTAAACACACACATGCTGCAGTACAAGCAGTACAAGCAGTGCAAGCGGTCTAAGCAGTTAGCTTGCTTTTCGCTGAGCCCCACATAATGGAAAGTTAAATCTTAAATAACTTCTGTGTTTATCGTCCGATCTTATTGAAATTTTTGGGGCAAACAATTGTCGATAATATGTGTGACCAAACCAAATTGCAAGGTCGTACCTTCAAAAATGCGTTTTTTTAACTTTTGGGGGGTTTGGGGGGTGGTATCCAAAAAGTGAAAAATTTGTTCATGTGTATGCTATTCGAGATTATACATGTCAAATTAGGGGCCTCTAGCTCTTATAACTTGTAAGTTATATCCAAAAACGCTGGTCTGAAATCGAAATTTATCGATAACTTTTGAACGGGACGAGCTATCGATAAATTTTAATAAACTTGATCTGTCCCGGGATTAGGAGAACTTATGTTCCAAATATGAAGTCTCTAGCTCTTGTAGTCTCTGATATCTGTGTGTTCATACAGACAGACAGACGGACAGACGGACAGACGGACAGACGGTCAGACGGACAGACGGACAGACGGACAGACGGACAGACAGACGGACATGGCTAGATCGACTCGGCTGTTGATACTGATCAATAATATATATACTTTATATGGTCGGAGATGCTTCCTTATGCCTGTTACATACTTTTGCACAACTTCATTATACCCTTTTTACCCATTTTTAATGGGTTCAGGGTATAAAAAACGCAGGCAAATAGCTCAAAAATGCCTTCTCTAACACTTTAGGAAGCTGCGGATGTGAAGTGCCATGAAAACTGAAACGAAACGAAACCGAAGCACTCAAACAATGAAAACAAGTTGCCAAATGTAGGCGGCAGGCCGGCCAGGATGTGGCCAAGGATAATTAGAAATTCAGAAAACACACACACACACCCGAAAAGAAAAACCTCAATGCTTTCCCGTGGCTCAAGGGAACGTGTGAGCCATGCTTAATGGGAAATGCAATCGAGAAAATTCCAGAACGGAAATGCCAAAAACACATAATCGAAACACAGCAATAGAAGAGTTCACCAGAATATATAATCAGGAAGTGTAAGCAGACAAGAGAAATGCTTGAGATTTGTGTTCTCTCAATTCCGAAGTGTGAAAGTGATTTTTACTACCTGATCTTGAGTTGTTGCGTGGGCGTTGGGTTTGTTAGGTGTCAGAAGTGCAATCAAAAAATCAAATAAACACTTTTATGTGGTTGACAACGAATCCAATAATTTAAGCTGGCCAATGCCAACTCATTTGCTGCTATTTTTACGCATGCCAGCGAGAAAGGTGTTTGGAAATGCATCAAATGCATTCAAATTCAGGACTTGTGGCACATATCCACATATCCAAAGCGAGTAGCTGCAGCAGCCGCAAGACATCTGCTCAACAGATTTCATTCCCTGGGCCAGTCACTCACGCGGGCAGCAAACAAATGTTAATTATTTTCTTAATGGAAACGCGCAGCACATGACACGAAAAAAACAAACCGAAAAAATAGACAACAGCAACGTTGTCTTCCGTGTAATACTAAAAAAAGCATAACCAAAGATTGAGGCTGCGCAAAACTGAGCCCCTGATTTCCTGATCCCACAAGCAGCATCCCCTGTGGAGCGCGTGTCTTTTTTTGGGCATATATTTTTAACGCTCACTGTGCTGCCTAAGACAGGCACATTGCTCGTTTCTTCTCTTTCTGCGCAGTTGCTCCAAATGCATCGAGCGTTTTGTTGGAATTCGTATAAATTATAAACGTGTCCGTGTCCGTGTCCATGGACAAACCACAGGTTGATGTTAAATGTCAATTGGCATACCCCAGAGGATCAGTGGCGCATTCATTACGAAACTCCCCAAGTTCCCTGTGGATGCTTCTAATGATCTTGTTGTTGATCTTGTTACGCTTTGCACTTAGCGTCGAATTTAGTGTTATTTTTTTCTTCTATTCTTTTCTTTTCTTTTTTTGTTACTCCAGCAAGATCACACTTCAAAATTTGATTTATTTAGCTTTGACTGCACTTGTAATATGAGATCAGCAGAGGGTAACGCACACTTGCTCAGTCTGTCTAGGACTGGCCACTATATAGAGTATACTGTTATAGATATGACAGGAGTTTAGTTTAGGTATCAGAGATAGATACTTATGTGCAGATGGAACGATCGTTTGATATATTTGGTCAAACTAAAGTCTAAAAACTTTGCATTATTAGTAATAGTAGCCATGAGAATGTTAACAGCAGAACATTAATAGCAAATATTATTGAGGCCAAGACATAATTAATATATGGTTTGGAAATTATTCCTTAAAATTTGGTTCTTTGATAAACTCTTTTAGTTGACGTTCTTATTTTCTTTGTACTATTTGTATAATGATTTTTTTGATTTTAGTATAGTCTTCTTATTTATCAGAAATATATAAATTTTGTTGATTTGGTTAAAGATGAAATTATTAAGATTATACAGTAAATAAAGTAATTTAATGTAAATAAAACAACATTTATTATTAAAGTCAAGACGATTTTAATATATATAGATTTCTTTGATTTCTAAATTATTCTTCAAATATACTTTTTATTGTATTTTGTTTTCTTGATTGTCGAATCATCAATCCGAAATATGCATATCACTTTCTAGTATTTTTTTTTGGTTATTTGGTTTATTTTAAAGGGTAAATTCATGCATATATGCATGTATGACAGTTATTTATAAATTTCCCTTCAGTCTGTATGAACTTTTGCAAAAATATTTACAACTCGACACAATATGCAACATTTCCTCATGCCTGTCAAAATAAATATTCCTTGACGTGCCCATAGACCGGGAAATTTATATATTTATATATATAACCCAGCCCACACATTCAACGGTCGACATTCATTTGAGAAATTTGATCAAGTTTTCAGCTGGCTAGCCAGGATCGCATCCTCATCTTTCACTTCCACTGGAACACCTACTCCTACTCCTACTCCTACTTCAACATTCTACACTCTCGACTCCTACTCAAGCAAATGATTATGAGGTGTGTAATTAAAATTTTTACGCTCTTGTCCCTGGCCATGTAATTCAATTATGAAGAATCATTTGTAGCAGATGAGTGCTTCTAATGTCTGTCGTATATTTTTAGAATGAATATATTAAGTCTGATGTGTCTGTGTCTGTATCTGTGGGATTGTCTTGATTTATGCTGGGCCATATATTTAGCGTTGCCTAAGTGCCTCGCAGAGTAATTGCCAATTTTTCGGAGAAAACACACACACACGAAAAAATTGAGACATCAGAATACACAAATAATTGCATTTTACGACTTTCATGCCATTAACAATTGATGCACTTTAAGAGCTCATGGAAATTGGCATAAACTCAGTGGATCTTAGCTGTGACGACATCATTGGCAATGAGACAGCAGCGCAGTCAATTGGGGCCACTGGTCCACATTTCACAGATAGATTACTTTATTGGTGATTGCTTTGCACTCTTCGATTTCTCTGGCTGCTCTCTTTTGGGGCAACAACACAGGCGCCTCCAATTGCAGCTGTGCTGCATTCTGTTGCACGCAGAAAGCGAACAATTAATTTGCGTAAATATTTACAAAACATTCAATTCATATTTAAGGTGTGTCCAAGTATCGAAAGCTGACTCATTTTGGCCATATTGTCGTGGGGGAAATTTCGCTTGCGTATGGATTTTTAATTATTTACGTCATTGAATGTTTATAAATTAAATATAGAATGAGTAGGTTTTGCAGCACTGAGGAGTCAGCAATTGTAAAAATAGTAATATTGCAAATAAATCATATTTATTAGTGCTCAATGTGGATATTTGGGATTGTAAAGTAAGTATGTAAAATAAAAAATTGCTTTATTTGAAAATGATCAGAATATAAGAAATAAAAATCAAAGAAATATTTTAAATGTAGAACTTTTATAAAACGCAATTCAATTAGCTTTTACGCATTTAATTTCGTTTGTAATTCATTCCATATGTAAACTAACCCAAACTAATTCAGTACTCAATGCAATTCTGATCAAACAAAAGTGAGTTTAATTGAAGTAGTATTAAGTCGATGAACTGTCAGCTCTATCACTCGATTCAACTATTGTCAATGAGTTAAAAGTACAACTCTGAATGATAATGCTAAATATAAACACACCAAACAAGTGCAATGAGTGCAATTAAAATGCGCCAATGAATGAAATTCAATGCAGATTTAATGAATGATTTTACATAGCTGCCAACAACAACAATGACGACAAACTATTTATAAAAATTCCACGATGCGGGCACGAAGAGATTGAGGAGACTCTGACTCTGACTCTGACAGACGGACAGAGGGATGGACGGAGAGTGCCTCTACAACAAATAGTATAGGCTTCTATATTCTATATGTGTCTGTATCTCTGGCTGACTGAGCGAGCGAGCGAGCGAGTTTTGTGTTTTAATTGCGCCATTTCCCATATCAGCGCTGTGATTATTTGTTCTAGTCGACATAAATAATAAAAAACAAAAACTCTGATGCTGGACATGGTATTGTGCCTAGGTAGTAGGGGGCATGCCACGCCATGCGATAGCAATCGTAGACATGCCACAAATGTGACTAATTAGATGCTAGCTCGACATTTGATTTGTTATTTATTATCATATGAGCTGTGCCTTTTTTGAATATTACGTATTATTATTGTTATTATTATGATTGCATTGTGTGTCGTTCACAAATTGATGGATGACCTCGTCAGTGAGTCAGACTGCGACTGCGACTGCGACTGCGACTCCGACTGCTACTGTGACTGTGTATCCATCTATTGGATAAGTGCCACAGATACTTTAGCATCGAGTTTTCCCAGGCCCGGGCCCAAAAGAAAATAACAACTGGCGTCTCACTTGACTACGCACCATTTGCAGTGCTGGGAAAATGCCGCACTTTGCAGTTTTTAGGTGGCGTTCGGGGGGATCCTCCTCCTGCTGCTGCTACTGCTCCTGCTACTGCTCCTACTCCAAGGCGTGCCTAGTACAACACAATCTTTGCATGTTTTAAGTGTACGCCCATTGTGTTTGTTTGTTTGTTTGTTTGCTTCTTGCTGGCCTGCTTGTTGGCTTCAATTCGATCAGAATTTCAGTGGGCTGCACTCGGACTAATCGTTGGCGTGGCTCCTCATCGGAATAAGGGTAAGGGTATGGGTATGGCTACGGGTAAGAGTAAGAGTGGGTGTCCGTAGTACGACGAGTCCAAGATAAATGCGTTGGCGTTCTGGGAAATTGCTAATGTACATGCGCTGCAGTTGTCGTGCACTTTTACAGTAGTTTTTCCATGGGTTAAATACTCATTAGCGCTGCGTTTCACTTATAGACCCTCGATTTGGTGTCAAATTATGTTGAGGCGTGAACGGGTATGTCATGTTTATGCCATGCCCTGGGCATGCATCAGTTGAACTACTAGAAGAGTGGAGTACTTCACTTGAATATCTTAATTATAGCTGAGCATTTAGTAGCTCAGAGGTTACAGGTGCACAAATGGTGCATATTTTCGAGTTTTAATGTCATAAATATATTGATTGAAGCAAGTAAGTGTGCTCTAGATGGGAGTGACTGACTAGGAGATACTCTGAACCTAGTGCTTACATTTATTCATAGTTACTTATGCTATTCGAGGTTATACAAACAAGATTTGGTGACTCTAGCTCTTATAACTTTCAAGTTATGGCCGAAAAACGCTGGTCTATAATGTAAATGTATCGATAACTTTTGAGCTGGATGAGTTATCGATAAAAGGAAAACTTGATATGCCCAGGGAATCCAAAAATTATATTCCTAATAATAAGTCACCAGCTTTTATAGTCTTTCATATCCGACTACTAGATCAACTCTGCTGTTACATACTTTTATGTTCGGAGATGCTTTCTTATGCCTACTTTTGCCTAACTTCATTTTACATTCTTTAAACATATTATAAAATATCAAAAATATCATCAAACTTCGATAATACCCGACTTGAAGGTGACTTGTATATTAAATATATATGAAAGTAAAAGAAATGTGTATATTTTAAATATAAATTGACTTAAATATCTATTTAAATATGTATAGTATAGTAAAGAAAATGTTATATATTTCAAATATGAATTGGCCCAGCTACTTATTTAAATATTTATAGTAGCTCCCGCAAAATAATTAAAAAGTCATATAAAATCGACTTTATTATGCTATGTTTATTTGATGTTAGCCAACTTATGGTTGGAGGTTGTAAAACTTGATTGCTCAGTACTTACCCAATGACATAGTGATAATTGCCTCAAAGTCTTGCCCAATGTATTGACTGTTCAGTTTGGAGCTACTGCTGCCATTTTGGGGAAGGAGGATAGAGAGCTCAAGTTGGTTCAGGGGCTTTGCACTTGTTCTGGCCCGTTAAGGTGCTTCCGGCGGATATGGGCAGTCAAAGTTTTGGACACACACTATTGAAAACCTGCGAAACATAGAAAATAGAAAAGCATAGCAATTATTAAAAAATGTTAATTAGTTATGCGCATGGTAAGGCAGCAACCTTACAATTACAACAACAAATAAATATTATAGCCACTACAGGTGGGCGAAAAAGGGAAGAGAAAAATTAAAACTAAAGTATAAAGCAGGCAGCTGGCTGGCTGGCTGGCAGGTTCAACTTATGGCTAACGGTACGCTGCATACAAAATAGAAAACTCAACTCGACAAATTTCCAACGGAAGCCAGGCCAGTTTTTCCCAACATTTTCAGCTTTACACAAGTTTCGGATATTGTGGCCGGAAACGTTGCAACGTTGCTTAAAAAGGGGAAATAAAAGCGTTGAACTGCTTGCCCAAAATGATTTTTAATAATATTGTACGCACATGTGCTATATAGTTTGTTTAGTTAAGTGCCACCACACACACACACACACATATATATATTTTTACAACTTCCTCACGTTTGCGGTGGCAGCTCCAAGCCATAAGTATCAAGTCCCTAGACCCAACCGCAGCCCCAGTTTAAACGATGCCCACAGTTGTGGCAGAAAACCGCAATTAGTACATCAAATTAATAAGTACAAAGTAATAAAAATATTTTATAGCCGTAAGTATTGTAGTTGTCTATAGTTGGCGCCTGCCCTCCGCCGGAATGCTTCGAATATATATGTACATATATTTTTTATTGGCATATTTCTTTTATTTTTATAAGTCAATTAATATTCGCGGCGCATAGCAAAACGCAAAGTGATTCTGATTCTTATTTGGTGCCTTGCGTCGATTTCGCAATCACTTGGCATCCACATATCAACACCTATCAATTCGGCTGAGATCGGCTGAAGAACTCTTCACCATCACATTCTATATACTTGAAATTTCGTATGTCGAAACCTTGATGAAATAGGTTTCATTTTATGTGCGCAATCAAAGATCTTTTCGTTTTTTGGTTTTTTGTTTTTGGAGCTACTGACAGATTTTATACATTTAAATCAGCAATGATTGATTTATTAGCTTAAAGTAAATAAATTGAGATCTTACGCAGCATATTTGGCCACCTTCTCGGCAATCGATTGCATATATTAACAATTGATCAAAAACCAACAAGTTCATATAGCATTTTTCCCGAATTTATGCTGAAATCGGGAAAAGCGTTGATATTTGTTTACAGCATTGTAACCCAATTTTGAAAGAAAACTGTTTATAGAATTACAAAAAAATGCTTTAAGTTGTGGCAGTGTTTACATTAAGATATCTAAATTTGGAAGAAGAATTGGATTATTTCCACCATGAACACTGAGTGAATGACATTGAAAGTGTTTGAGAAATGTTTTGGGATATGCAATAAAAAATATTATTAAGTAAATAAGTCATTAAAGGCGCTCATAAAAAGTAAGATCTTAAATGTTTCGACCCTCTCCCTCCCTCTCTCTCTCTCTCTCTCTCTCTCTCTCACTCTCGCTCTCTCTCTCTCTCTGCCTCCCTTCCGCTCTGAGAACTCAGAGAAAAGCAATTAAGTCGAGCGATTTAGCGAGACAGTCGGCGCAGCGTTCGTTCAAGACGATTATTTCATTTAAGATGGTGACATTCATTTGTATATCAATGCGTCGGGTTAGGGTATCTAAGAGAGTATTCTCATTCAAGTTGTTTGTGTCTTTGTCTCAAAGTGAGTTATACCCGAACCACCATAGTGTTGTTGATACTATAACAAAAAAGGATAGATACAGACGGAAAAAGTAACTGTAATCAAAGCTCGGCGTTAATACTCCTTTCAATAACAATTTTAGCTCACAAATTTCATATATTTACTTAACAACTGACAATATATTAAACACAAGTATCAATAAGAAAAGCTTTGAAAAGCTTTAAGTTGCAATAAATGTGTCTTAAAGCTTAATTATAGCTGCATGCAGGCTCAAATGTTCACCACGATTTGTTAGGCTTCAAGTTTAAGTGTCTTAAAGCTTACTAAAAACTGAAAGCTGGTTCAAATATTTGCCGAGCTTTGGAAAGCTTTAAGTTGCAATAAATGTGTCTTAAAGCATACTAAAAACTGAAAGTTGGCTCAAATATTCACCAAGCTTTATATTGCTATACTGATCAACCAAAATACGCAATTCGAAATCAGTGTCATTGGCCTTTTGAATACAGCTTCTGGTGGGTACGGGTATACTTTTGTCGGGCATGCTTACTTTTTTGTACTTATTTGCATTTGTGTGTTTTCGCTCAGTGTTTTTTAAGTGTATGCGTTTGTGTGTGTGTGTGTGTGTGTGTTTTTTCGGTTTGATTGCTACGATTTTCATTACGGCTTACCGGAAATTCCAATTTAGGTAAATGCGCCGTTGACTGCAACAACAGCAACTACAGCAAGAGGCACAGCAGCCGGCACGAAACGGGATTAATGTGTACCCCTGGCGACAGCGAATGCGACAGCGACAAGATCAAGTGGAGCATGCAGGCCCTGCAGACAATTGGCATGCGGGGAATGGGGCACAAGCCTGAAGTGTAATGGAGGCTTGTCAACAAAATAAGAAATAAAACACACAAAAATACAAAAAATAAGGAGCTGCCTGCTCGCTAAAACACGCTGCGAATATATGCCAAAATGTCTGCAACACCTCACTTATTAAATCAATCGGATAAATGTCTGTTTAAGCGTATTTTGTTGCCTATCAATTTTACTAATAGATGTAAACAAAAGAACGCTGCAAAACGAATGAAGTTCAATAAATAAGCAGCGTATTTATTTAGTCGATTTAATATAAAAAACGCACACATTTCATTTACTTAATGTGCTCGCAAATATTGTCAACTCTTTAACTAGAACAACTAAGGAAGGATTATCTTTGGCGTCGTGAAGATTTTATTCTCTTTTCGGGTCTGTGGATAGATATATGCCTCGAAAAGAGTATGATAGCATAAATTTACCTAAAACTCACATAACTCTGCCAAAACTGTTCATGGCCCAATATGTTCATGGTTTTTTCTCTACTTTAATTCCACATTTAAGTTTTAATCAATTTATTAAAATAAGAATTCAATTTACAAAAATCCGAGCTTACAATATTTGTAGACTCTTCTGTAAGACATATTTAAGTTCTGATAAGACAAATATAATAATATATGGTTTATTCAAGTGTGTAAGATCTTTGTTGCTCGTTTAACTCTTATTTTGTTTTCTACGTTCCAAAAATGCTTAAGTTTTTTGTATACACATAATAATAGAAAAATACACAAGCACAATCTATTAGTCCGTGTGGTCCCGAGCCATATGTCATATTTATTGCATTTCGTAAGAAATATTTCTATAATCTATTATGCTATAAGGCACGTAAAAATCACATTCGATTTGCACTTACAAACGCCTAAAATGCAATCGATGCGATTCAGAAGAAATTTACGATACTGATGAGATTTACAAGATCGTCTTGTTGCACGTTTGCTACACACACGCACACACACACTCACACACACGCACACACACTTAAGCAGCACAATATGTTTGGCAATCGAGCGCGAATAAAATCAAATAAATCAATTGAGGCGTTTTCGAATTTGTCAAACGGCCAATAAAGATTGTTGAAAAAACTCAAATCGCGTTTGCCAATAAAATTTATAATAAATGTGCTCAATAACAACAGTACACGAAGAAACATCGGAGAGTCAACTAATGTGCGCCGTAACAAAACATATACGTATGTAAACAATTAAAATAAGTTGCTGGCAGCCAAAAACGAGCAGGCACAATTTCAATTGAATGCCAAAGAGAGCGAAAGAGTGAGCAAAGAGAGCAGCAAAGTGTGCCAAAGAGAGAGCGCGCGAGAGCAGCTGTTGCTAATTTATTTATAAATAAAAACCACAAATTGTTTTAAATGAATTTGTGTGAGAGCATGCGAATATTTCTATTTAGAAAAATTGGAGCAACAGCAAAAGTAAGAGAGAGAGCGAGAGAGAGAGCGAGAGAGAGAGCGAGAGAGAGAGCAAGACTATAGACACTAGGCAAAATGTAGCACAGCAAACAGCTGATAAACACAGCGAGAGAGAGAGAGAGAGAACTAGACAGCAGAGACACGTTAGAGCAGCTGCCAAGTAAACAACACGCATACGCAATGTTGTACGGTAGAGAATATCGCCCACTCATGCCGCACAATATTTTCTTGTTTAGCTTTTCCATTTCATTTAAATTGTAATTAATCATGCCACCAGCAATGACCAAAAGTTCGTGAGAATTTTGTTTGCTGTCTGCCATTCTGATGGATTTCAAAATGACTATATATATATATATATATATATATATATACATATACTTCATATTTTCGCTATTCGATTTTGTGCATAAACGTTGCGACTGGCATTTGTGTCAGCCTGTTTCGACTTTCACATGTTTTTCCGCTTATCGCAGATCGCTGAGTGACCGATTTTTACGTGTTTTCAGTATTTGTGCCAAAAAAATATGTTTTATGTGGGTGCACCACCAGCACCACAGTGGCTACCAGTAGCCATTTGGCAGCCACGCACGTTTTGTACGTTGCGCCCACCGATCTTCGCATGCACACATAAATACATAAATAATTGCTGACAAGCGCATTAAAACATCAATGAGATCGTCAACTTGTTGAATTTGTAGGTCTTGCACAACAACAACAGCAGCAACAATAACAACAAAGTCGACAATGTCTATGCAAATGGCCAACAATTAAAATTTAGTTCAATTGTTGTCATTGTCAGCGTCTCGTCATTCGCAACCTGTTGAATGTTGGGTCTAAGTGGGTTTCTTGTCTATCGACAAAACTGATAGACATACTTATGGTATTTTTTTTTTTAAATATTTAAGATATCATGCTGTTATTTTCTTCGCATTGGTATCCAAAATATGTGGTGTTCTTTTTTTCTTTGCACCTTTATCTGTGAAGCTTAGCATGCCTTATGTTATTTTCACTTGAATAAACTTTGTTCAGTTCTATCGAAAAAATCTGTTTTCCTATTTGTTCGAGTGCTTTGTTTAACTAAGTCAACAGCTTTGGCTGACTTGCGTCAATAGTCAGTTGTAGAATCTCAAAATAAGCTTTCAAGTAATGCTAAGAAAAGTTGTTTTCTTTCTAAATGATTAAATTAATAGCAATTCATGTAATTTGTTAAATTATTAAAATGAATGCTTTGTAAATTTACAGACCTATCTATATATTTTGTGTGTTGTTTATTGCCTATGCTATTTTATTTATTTTGAATAATTAAAATTATAACAAATTAAATTATTCTTTCAATATAGAGTGAACTTATAAATATTAAACTACTTTTAAGCTACTGTTTAAAGATAGATAGATAACCACGTGTTGCGTTTTTTATTTTTTTGGCTATCTAACACCTGAATAAAGTTTACTTAGCACAAAAGAAAATCTGTTTCATTGTTTTCCTCCAAGTTTTGGAATAAAGTCAAAAATATTAGCTAGTTAGTGTCAGTCGTTATTTGTGAAGCCTCAAAATGAGATGTGCCAAAGTTCTGATCTTGCTGGCCTCCCTATTCTACTGCCTGCCGCATGATGTGGCAGCTGTAACTTGCAGTTTGGCACCGCTGGATCCCAACTGCATCAACTGTATCCTCAATCCCACGCATGTTGAGTGCATTACAACAACAACAGCTGCAACACCAACAACAACAACTGCAGCGCCTGTGGCAAGCACCACAAAATCATCCAGACGTCGCAGAGTTAAGAAACTGTTTTCCAACTTTTTCAAGCGAGTTAGACAAAGTCTACAGCAAATTAAAAAAAGCTTGAATCCGTTCTAAAATGATTTCCAAATTATGTCAAACTGCTAAATAAAATCGATTAAGAACTGAAATTATTTAAATAAAATTGCTGTATTACGGAGACATATCAAAATCGAGAAAGATTTATGTTAAACGGTTTCGGATTTTCAAAAAACTTTGCTAATACTGATCCGATTTTCGTTCAGGGATTGACATCTTTAGTAATTCTGCATTTAAAATGTAAGCGATTTCTAATTTTCGATTCAGCATTGGCTCTCCCACATTTGAAACTTTCATAACTTTGTCAAAACTTTTCCGATTTCCGAACCCGAGGCAGTTTTGATCATAGTTTGACCTCTTTATTAGTCTGCATTGTAAACTTAAGCGACTGCTATCATTATCTATTAAAATCAAGACACGATAAGGCTACCAAGTTCCTAGAAATCCTTTTCCATAACATAACATATCTTTTTGCATTTGCAATCTTTAAATATTGTATTTTCAAAGCTTTTCACGTTCAAACTAACATCGCATAAAAGTGCAACTCTATAAATAGGCAAAAGAAAAGAAGAAGAAAAACAACAGATCGTAAATTCCAATCCCATAGCGGACTTTTACCTGGCCAAGAAGAAGCGTGTGCCGCGATCGTTAAGCATAAAATGTGTTTGGCATGCGCAAAACCCAATCAATATACCAAATACCAGCAGCCAAAACAAAAATTCATGCAAGAAAACACAAGGCAACAACAACAACAATAATAATAATAACGAGCACAACGCACAACAATAACAACATTGTTCCAGCATTTCAAATGAATATGTGTGCGAGAGAGAGGGAGAGATCGTGATTATGTGGGAGTGCGTGGAATATTAATTAAAGTTTGCGCTTAGTTTGGTTTCTTCCCTTTCGGACAATATGCACACACAAACACACAAACCACACACACACAACACACAACAAGTGTTTTGCGTTGTAAAAACAAGCGAGCGTCGTCCCAAAACGAAACAGAACCCAATAAAAGCAGCGAAAAGCGATGAAATTCAAATTCGAATTAAACGCATTCCAGAGAAGGGCAACCGCACGAGAAGGCATGCAAAACGCGTAGCTGAAAGCGAGATCAGCACCAAGATTAAAAGAAGCGAAGCGAAGCAGGCAGGAGGATAGCAAATGCACATGTGTGTGTGCGTGTGTGTGTTTATGTGGGGGAAGCATTACATAAATGGCTGCCTGCAAATAATATACACACACATATGCACACATGCATATTTGCAAGAGCGCCCTCTTTTGCATTTAAGACACGCAGCTTGCATATTTCGCCTTGATCGTTGATCGACAGTTTGACATTTTATGTCGTCGCCGTCTGTCAAAGGATGGCGGCGGTTACTTTTCTGCTATTGTTGTTGTTTTTCATCTGCCCGACGTTTGTTTATATTTTTAGCCTTAATGTAGTACTTACTAGAAACACAATAGAAGCAACAAGTCGTCGCCGCTAGATGGCGCAGCTGCTGTTATCGCACAACTGTTTGTATGTGTGTATGTGTGTGTGTGTGTGTGTGTGAGTAACGGCACGTAAGTGTAACACAAAAAAGAGACGTACATCAAAATTGAATCACGAACCGCTAGCACTCGACATTTTTGAAATATTCGGTACGCGCACGTCGCTGGCGGGGCCGCCAAACGGTTCCACGGCAAAACGAAAATTAAATAGTCGCTTGGCTGACGCTGCCCCAGAGCCCCAGCCACAACAAAACGCACACACAGAGCAATAAAAATAAAAGCAGAGCAAATGCAAAGGCAAAGGCAACGGCAAACGCAAAGCCAAAGCCAAAGGCGGGTGGAAAGGAGAAAAGTTTGGCGCGCTTTGGGCGACTCGCGTCGCTCATCATTTGCATTTGGCTCTGCTCTTTAGTGGCAAGAGCAGAGCGTAAAGCGAAAGAGAAACATGCCTGTGTGCTGGTGTGTGTGAAAAGTGTTGCCAAGCGCTTTTTGGACGAGTAATGATTTGAAAAGATATGGTTATAATCGCATTCGATTTGCTTACCTAATATAATCAAGTTATGCCTAAGAAACAGTTGCTTAACGAGATTTAAGTCTGTACTCATATTGTCAGTCGTTGCAAGTAAAGCCTCAGAATGCGTTGTGCACACATTTTTATCTTGGCAACTGTTTTCTTTTATCTTCTGGATGATGTTACGGCTGTGCTTTGCGAGATTGAGCCCTTTAATCCAGACTGTACCAACTGTTTACTTAATCCTATGCACGTGGATTGTCTGATCGCGTCGGCTTTTGGAACGCCAACCACGACTACAGAAGCCCCGAGCCTCATCAAAAAAATTAAGAATAGGATTGAGACTATATACAGATCAGTCATAAAGAAATAAATAAAGAAATAAAATAAACTGAGCATGCCAAAGTAAAACACCTGGCCTATTATAAAATTTTGTGGTATTCGTGGGGTTTATATAATGTTTTTATAGAAACATTCCAGGTGCTTACATAATGCTATGTGAATATTACAATACTTATACAAATAAGCCCTCATGCTAAAGTTTCTACTCTTTGATCAATCAGATTTTTTTATAAGTATTATTGTACAAATACTTTAAACATTCAAATATTTACAAAAAGTAACTGACAAAAATTAAGTGTGCTCATCAGCACGGCAGCTTGTCTTCTACAAGCTTACAACACTGGTTGTCTGCTGTTATCGAAGTCACAGCGATAAATAAAATGAAAGTCAATAGTAACTTTAAAATACTCGATACCTGATATTTTATTCAATTTGGAAACTCGAATTGTTGGCTAAAATAACTTATTACTATATATAAAGCAGTTTACCATAAATTTACAGCGGTATAGTTAATTAGTGTTTAAATACATTGTTTCCAGACACAACTTTGTGCCCGCTGTTAATAACAGTTCTGCAAAAAGCTAAGCGCTTGTCGTAGTGTGTGTGCGAACATATTTTACACGTATGTATGTACGCACACACACACGCGTCGAAGGCGCAGCAACAGCTGTGAGTTGTGAAAAAAACCAATGGTTTTTGCTACGGAATTCTTACACTTCGTGCGTATTTTGAGTTTGGAAAACAATTTGCCGCATTTAAAAACAGGCGGCTTGCGCTTAAAGAATGACATCTGTGTAGAATTGAAATTCAAGGTAAATAATGCTGGCTAAGACAACTGCGCTGCCAATCTTTAAATGAAATTCAAATCATATAAATTAAATGAGAATTTTTGGGCGTGATGTAATCGCGTGAGTGTGAGTGCCACGACTGCGCCACCTATTGTCCTATCGAGTGATACATGCATATATGTGCTATGCACTTTTTGTGCGCAAAATAGAGATCGGGTTGCCGGTGCGGTTTGTTTATTATTGTGTTTGGACTTGAGGTTATGTACAACAGTCTGGAATATAAATAAAACACAGACTTATAATTGGAAAATATCTTATGAGACGACGACTTTGGCCATTAAACAGTATTAAGTGCAAACGATGGGCGCGACATATGCGTGTGAGCGGGACGACTACTGTGCGTTGGCTGGAAGCGGTCGCCGGGTTGCCAGCACAATTTACAAAATAGCAAGAATAAACATATATTATTCTAGAAAGCTTTAGCAAATCACACGAGTTGCGCAATTCTCAATTAATATAAATTATGAGCATAATTTGTGTATAACACGCCAAGCTGTATACTTTGAAAGTTAAATGTTATGTATGTTCGCGCTGCCGACTACCTGGCAACGCTACGACGCTCTCTCACTCTCCCACTGTCGTTTTCCCAGAGCACATGTGCCCCAGAGCCATTTGTTGCTCAAAAGTCAGCTAGCGATTTGTTAATTCTTTTCATTTGCAATAACAACAATTCGCTTGTACGCAGTTGCGTTGTTATGAACAATCCGGACTATGGCGGCATCCAGTGGATACAGCAGCACCCCTCGGCGGTTGACTCCGAAACCGATATGCTGGAAAACGGCGCTGCCGACAGCGAGGTGACCGCCGCCTATTTGGTGAACGGGAATGCCACCGACGAGGACCTCGACCATATGGCGGCCGAGAATCTCATCTTCATGGCGCGCGACGGTCAGCTCAGCGAGATCATAGCCGCCAATGAGGCGGGCGGCGGCACCGTGCTGATTACGGATAGCGGTAGCGTCGCCTACGCCGAGTCCTTTGACGACGATGCTCAAGTGGTCACTGAGGAGATCATCACCGATGACTGGGTGCAGCATCAGGGCGCCGAGCGGTGAGTGAACTGCAAATTAAAACAAAAATAAAACACCATTTAAATGCTCGTATTTTTGCAGCGTGGAAATCGCAGCGGAGCAAATTGCGGGCAATGGCAGCTCGCAGGAGCTGCTGGACATGGAGCAGGATGAGTATACGGCACTGCGACCGTATCCATGTGACTTCTGCAGCCGGCGCTTTCGCAAGAAGGCCAGCCTCAACAATCATATGCAGGCGCATCAGAACAATCGTCCGCATCTGTGTAAATTGTGCGGCGCTCGTTTCTCGCGTCGCACCGACCTCATCAGTCACTTCAAGGAGCACGCCGAGGCACAGGTGGCCGCTGATGTCGAAGCCGCCGCTGCTGCAGCCATCAAATTCGAGCCGCAGCAGCAGCAGCGACAAATCGATGATCATTTCTACGAGCAGGAATGGCCGCTGTATCAGGAACAGGATCAGGAGCAGGAGGAGGACCCATCGCAGCAACTGGACCAGGAGCAGGACCAGCTGGCGGTCGCCAGTCAGGTGGTGCAGCAGGCCAGCTATGCGTCAGTGAGCGCTGTGGCAGCGCCAACAGCTGCCCGCGGACGCATTAGTCGCCTCAAGCCAAAGGAGGAGAGCACCCATTACATTGTGATTGCCGAGAAGCAGGCGGCGGACGAGTTGCGCCAGTACATCGACTGCGAGGAGCTAACGCCGCAGCCGCCTTTGGCCAACCACACAGCAAACGATGCGACGCACTCGACCGACAGCCCAGCTGCTGATGCGGCACAAGCGCAGCGCTTTCCTGTGCTGGACGACAGCAAACCCTTCGTCTGCCAGCAGTGCGGCTTGGCGTTTGCGCGCGAGAAGGCGCTCGTCTCTCACATCAAGGTGATATATCGTTTGTCAGTTAATTGAAGGTGTGCACACGTGTGTAATAGGCAGAAGCAGACATCTCCGATCCCATGAAGTCTGTTTCTCTGTCAGTCTGTCTCTCAGACATTCTGTATGTATGAAAGTGCTCATCTCAGAGACTATGAGCTAAAGTTTCTCGTATAACACACATAAAACAAGTTTTTTTTAACTAACCCTGTTTCCCACCCTCGAAAACTTGAAGAGCTTGAGAAGAAAACAAAATTGTTTTTCATACTCTTTAAAGATGATAGTTAATTTTTTCTATGTTCGTCTGTCTGTAGTTATGCAAACTAGCACCTCAGCTTTTTAGCAGTAATTAATACTATAGCAGTAATTAATACTATAATAGGTTGGTAACAAAGCATTTTACTTAACATTTATCTAACCTCCACCGTGATCCCAAATTAAAGCAACATGTCGAGTTCTAGTCTTAGGGTTTTGAGCTCCTAGTCGAGCACTCTCGACTAGACAGCCCGCTTACTTTATAATAATGCATTCGTTCTCTTCTAGAATCATCGCGTGGACTTACCCTTCGAATGCAATCAGTGCCATGAGATGTTCTGGGACAACTATAGCCTGCAGGAGCATCAGAAGACACATCCGTTCGAGGAGAGCAATTCGGAGTATGATCCTGCCTCGGCGGGCGAGGATAGCGCCAGTGAATCGGAGCAGGAACAGCTGTATGGCAACTTCTACTGCACCGACTGCGGCATCTCCTTTCACAGGCAGGACCTGCTGCGTCGCCATGCCAAGCAGCAGCACAAGCTGCTCACTGGCAATGCTGCGGCCACCGCGCTCAATTCTACAGATGCCGAGGGAGGCGATGGTGATGGCGAGGCTGATAACGAGAATGCCAAAGATGCGCCACACTGTTGTCACACATGTGGCAAGTCCTTTCCCAGCGCACTGGAGCTGCTCGCCCATGCCGAAATTCATGCCCGCTTCCCGCCATTCAAGTGAGTTGTAATCCCAATCAAACTAATTCAAGATAAGAAACTGTCGGACTCCGCTAGTGTCATTTCTATTTGGACTGCAATTAAAGCTGCTTCTTTTTGTGTTTGCTTCCGCAGATGCGTGCTGTGCGGTGTCAGCTTCTATGAGGAGTTGGCCATCAAACGGCATCTGAACACGCGCCATCCGCACGAACTGAAGCCCAACTCGTGCGTGCTGTGCGGCAAGGAGTGCCGAGATCGCAAGGCGCTGATCAAGCACGCCTGGGATCACTCGCGCGAGAAGTGCCACTCGTGCTCCAAGTGCGGCAAGAACTTCCACAACAAGGCGCGCCTGAAGCGGCACATGGCCTCGCATCGCGACAAGTCGGTGGTGTGCGAGGTGTGCAACGAGGAGTTCCCCGACGGACGCACCCTGTCCAATCATCGCCACTCGCACAGCACCACGTCGCCGGGCAAACTGTTCCCCTGCCATGAGTGCGGCAAGACCTTTGGGTCGCGCAGCTCCCAGCAGATTCATGTGCGCATTCACACGGGCGAACGTCCGTACGGCTGTCGCTACTGCTGGAAGGCGTTCGCCGATGGCGGCACGTTGCGCAAGCACGAAAGGATTCACACGGGCGAGAAGCCCTATGCCTGCTCCGTGTGTCCGCGTGCCTTCAATCAGCGTGTCGTGCTGCGCGAGCACATACGGTCGCATCACTCGGGTCTGGACGCCGTTCGCGGCACCTATCACTGCACCGTCTGCTCGGCCGATTTGTCATCGTCGAATGACCTCATTCAGCATCTCATCCAGCACAGCGACACGAACACTGCCAAACAGCGACAGCCCATTGTGAGTATTATTTGCAATTCGGAGTGTCAGATTATTGCTTTAAATAAGACTGGAATGTTTGGTTTAAAGTCCTATTTATACATCATATGTGACATGTAATAATCTGTGAATCTGTTTTCAGACTGGTCCCCGCAAATACAAGCGACGAAGGAAGCTGCAGCCGCATGAGATTGCACACATGCGCGCGGATCACAAGGATGGCGAGGAGTATGCCAGCGACATGGAATACTGCGACTTGGATGTGGAGAATGTGGATGAGCTGCTAGACAGGGCCGAGTCTTTGCCAATCAAAAAGGAGAAGCGCAAACGCAACGCTGCCGGTCAGGCAGCCAAAGCAGTGGCCAATGGCGCCGCAGAGACTTCGCCCACCAAATCCGCCAATAGCAGTTCCGATCGCCTGTGGGACGAGAAATTCCTGCCCTCCAGTGGCAATGGCCATCAATTAGGTGATGAAGCCTACAAGAGTTTCTTTCAAATTGACTCGCTGGTGGTCGTGAACGATACAACGCTGCAGCCGGTCAGCTCGGTCAGCGTCAGCAGTGCTGCGAAGTCGCGACGCAGCGGCAAGCATCCAGAGAACAGCGATAAATCAACAGCAGCAGCAGGAGGAGGAGCAAGCCCAGCCAATGAATCGGGTAAATCCAGCGTTGCCAGCAATCGCAGCAGCAAAAAGAAGTCCAGCAAATCAGCCAAAAGTGCAGCGGCAGGCACTTCACGTCCCCGCATGATACACACGGAGAAGTCGCGCGTGCCGCCGGAGAGCGCCTCAAAGAAGTCGCGCGGACGCACCAGCTACATAACGCGCACCAGCACCAGCGAGAGCAGCAGCCAGCTGGGTGGTCTAGTCAAGTCGAGTGGCGTCGCCAGTTCGCGTATTGTGGATGACTACGAGATTATATCACCTGCCACACAGCCGCCCAATCAGATCAGCTCGAGCCCGCTGCACATCAAGCAGGAGCAGGAGCAGCAACAGCATCACCACCATCACCATCATCAGAATAATAATCATCATCAGCAGCAGCAGCAGCAGCTGCAGATGCATCAGCAGCGTATGCAGCACCTGTATGATGACACGCATCTGCTGATCGATCCAAGCCTGCTGCGGGAGAAGACCTACGAGAAGTTCAATCCCAGCATTGTCAATGATCTCGAAGAGATCCTGCGCAGTCCGCTGAAGCATGATCGTAATGCGCGACTGCGTTTCACCAGCGAATCGTCAACAACGCCACAGTTTCTGCCCGAGGAGGAGCAGAACCTCATCAAAATCGAGCCCACGTCGCCGGATCTGCGCGAAATGGTGGAGAGCCAGCAGCGTGTCACTGCCACTGGACACACAGGTACGCCCACATCATCGTCATCATCATCGGCGCGCACATCGCGCCATCTGCGACAGCTCACTGCCAACTCCGGATCCCGGGCGACGACCAAGCGTCACGCCAGCAAACAGCTGTCTGCCTCTGGCTCCAAGAAGTCAACTGCAGCCGCCAGCAAAAGCAACTCGTACCTCAACTATGACGTCGATTCGTATACTGTGAATGTGGCGGCCAGCGCCAACTCTTCGGATGTCAGTTCCGGTTTCTTTTCCATCTCTGAAGTGGTCTCCGCTGCAGATGCGGCCGATGCAGCGGCCAAGGCAGCCGCTGCCAGCAAAACGGAGCGACGGACACGTTGCTTTGAATGTGAAATGTGCTCGTCTATATTTCCGGATCGCGCCCAGCTGCTGGAACACATGCATATACACATCTAGAACTGGTACTGTTTTGTAGCGCTTGTTGGTTTTGCCACAACGGGAAATTAACTATACTAAAACTTAAAAAAGAAAGTAACTAACAAATATAACTAATTAGTAAGTTTTGCATAAGTTTCACGCCGGCGGTAAAAGTATTTTTGAAATATTTACCAACAATTAACTTAAATTTCAATTACAAATTGGATAATTGTTGTGCGGGAATATATATATAGTATATATACAGATATACACATACATATATTCTTACATAGAAACATCGAAAGATCGTTGATTAATGCGTTATTTAAATTGAATAGAGAGCTTAGCTTTAAGGCTTTTTAAATTTGTACCTCACTTTTGTTTTCTTCTTGAAGAATTGGTATGCTGAAGTAAATAAATCGACAATGATTTTTCATTTAATCTGTTGCTAATTATTACGAGTATTATCAGGAGAATGTAAGTCGTTTGTCTGACATTTCATTGTGTACTTCCTCATATACTTGTAACGCTTGTGAACATCATATAACAATCTATTTACAGCTCACTTAATAGTCGAAAACATTTATCTGTCACAATCGATCTGGAAATATGTGTTGTTTGTTTAGACAGATACGGATAATTAGAAACGTTAGACGCTATCACTAGTTGTTCCGACTTGCAGTGATAAGTTTCCATCATATGCCAGATGCCACTGTCTGTTTGTTTTCAATTTTATCATCACGATGTTTATGAGTCAGGTCTTATATATGCATGTATGTATATATGCATACATGCATATGCATGCGATATATATGTATGTGCGCTTTGTGACTTGCCTCTCAGAGAGAAAGAACCAATGACGCTGACATTTATTTGCTCTCTCTAGCTGTCACACACACAAAGAAGGTCCAATGCCCACCCTGACTATACGAGTTGTTCCAGTGTTCAGTCATCGCTGAGTATTCAAACAAAGCGATATTACAAGCTACTTGCGTTTTATTTTCTGCTTTGCTTTTCCCATAACTAGTTGTTGACTCTATTCAGGTATTTGTTGTAGAATAGTTTGTTTGCGTATACGATTGGTTTTATCAATTCTATTTAACAGAAATGGCGGATCATAGCGATAACATTTGTGGCGGCATTTCGAGTCTGGAAGGCGATGATTTGCAGAAGGCCTTGGATGTATTGAACACTTCGCTGATCACTCTGGCCACTTCCGATGGACCCAAATTTAAGTAAGTTGTAACATGCCCATGCCGAAAGCTATATAAAATAACATATTTTGTTGTCACAGTGTTGTTAAGGTCACAGCGGCTACTTCGCAAGTGGTTGCCGGCATACTCTATCGATACAAGGTGCATCTGTCCCAGGGAGATGAAATCAAGGAGAGCGATGTGAAGATCTGGTTGCAGCCCTGGCTTAAAGAGAAGGGCCTTAATATAACTATCAAATGCGCCGGCGATGATAACGTAATTGAGCGTACATTCTAAATTAGCGCCGGACTGCGTGTAAAAAACACATTACCTTTTATAATTTTGCAAATGTTGATTTATTTAAAAATTAAATGCTATAAGTATATGTCTATAAATAGGGCCCAACTGTTCACTGGCAAAATCAGTTTATGCACAAAATGAACTGTATTCGGGTTTTGTTCATCGCCGCTGTCTTTGCAACAGGTTCGGGGGCATACTACACCGCTCCTGATAGTTATCCAATAATGGGCTTAGAACTGCAAACTGGCGATAATGAGGCAGCGGCTCTAGAGTTATTGGATGCAACACTTGCCAAATTGGCCAACAACACCGCTGGTGCTGCCAACTATAAGTACTTTTTGCTGACTGCATCTGAATTTGTTCATTTTCTAAATGTTTTCCCACCTCTAGAGTGATGCATGTCTCTGTTTGCCTGGGTCAAATTGTGTCCGCTAGAAAGCTAAGCTACCAACTGGAACTGACTCAAGATAATGTCACCCAGCTGTGCCATGCCAGGATCTGGCATCAGTTTTGGCTCGGCTCAGGCGGCACAGATTTTAAACTGCAGTGCGAAGGAGAGACTAGTTATATCGAGAGCGTGTTTTAAGTGAATATCTTTATATTTATTAGCCAACTATTGTTTTGGGCTTTTGCATGTTCGAAATACATTAAAGATTTTTAAGCGCTATCATTTGCATCTCTTAGTATTGTTGATTTATAATAAAACCAACCAGTTGCAAGTCTATAAAAGGAACTGCGCTTATGTATATAGCTTATTCATAATTCAATTCGTAATCAAAAATGTACAATATTACAAACTGGTTGCTTTTGGTCTGCATTGCAGTCGCTAATGCCGATACAAATAAGCCTAACGAAGACTACTTGGAGGAGCTGAGCGGCCAGAATCTGCTTGAGGCAATTGAGTTCTTTGAGGAATGTTTTGATAGGGTCTCCGACTCGAATGCACCCATTAAGTAAGCGCCTGCATTCTGCTCAAAACATTGCCAAAGTACGAGTAATTTTACATTCCAGAGCAGCCAAAGTGACTGCCGCATGGATTCAGCATGTTTCGGGTGCCGTAACTATCTACAGTGGAAAACTGAGCGATGGCAATGTTATCAAGCAGTGTATTATTAAGATCTGGGAAGGTATTCACACAAACATCCAAATCAATTGCGACGGCGATGATCCCGAAATCAACAGCACTTTTTAAATTTACAATGTTTGCTGTAAAACTTACTCACAAATACATATATGCACACACTGACTTTAACATTTTATCAGCTTTATGTGTAAGTATTAGTAACAACCGCTCTCTCAGAGAATCACGCTCGGAGCAACAAGAGTATAAAAGTGACGCCACAGCGCTCTGGAGTTTAGTTGATTGGCAGCGTTTGACCAAACAAGACTTGGACAAAATGATCGGCAGCAAATTCTTTTACCTGGCACTCTTCGCAGTCATCTGTGTGGTGGTGGCCAGTGATGATGCCCCCCCAATTGTTGGCGGCCCTAAGGAACTAAGCGGCGATGAGCTGGAGAAAGCTATTGAGAACTTGCATACAACCCTATCTAAGCTGGCAACTGGCGATGGACCCAGTTACAAGTGAGTTATATAAACTACGACTTGATTTGCATGCTATTAGTATATTACATGCCATATGTTTTCTCTGGCAACAGGGCGAGCAAAGTGACGAAGGTGACGACTCAGGTAGTAGCCGGTTCCCTTGATACCTACACCGTGGAACTGACCGATGACAATGGCGCTAAGCAGTGCACTGTTAAGATCTGGTCCCAACCCTGGCTCAAAGAGAACGGCACCAATGTGAAAATTACCTGCGAAGGCGATGATACTAAAGTAGACAGCACCTGGTAAACAAATCGTACTGGACTCGTCAACAAATCTAAATCAGAAATGCTGTAATAAACATTTGAGTTTTGAATAAAATCAACAGCTCTTAAAGCATGAATACCGGTTTCGTTTCACATCTGATAGTTCATAATGAATATAAAATAATAATAAACCTCCACAGCTCTAGTGCTGAGAGCCTCTCTCAATTTCATATAGACTATTGCGGGCCAAAGCTGACTTTGAATTTATTTAATTAGTTTGACGTCAAAACAGATGCGAAAAACTTTAAAGAGCAGATCTTAGTAATTTTTCAATTGTGCTTGCTCCGGTTATCCAAAAGTACCCTAAAGCACAAAAGCACATGCTAGAAAAGACAGACGTTTTAGAAAAGGGGGATTTTTATTGTTCAACACTCAAAACAGAAGCGATTGTAAATCAGTTAAGCATTTAAATGGGTTTTCAGTGATTTATGGTTTATTTTCTACAAATTTGTTGAATCTGTGGTGACGATGTATCCATACTAATGACATTGACAGTGACAAGTTAATTTATAATACCAATGAGCTGTGAATATCAATTTGATAAACATTTGAAAACTTTGCATACATCTTTTATCAGATATGTCTGTATGTTGAGTGTAAAAATACATAAAAAGCCATCAAATGATTTTAAATAAAAAAATTTCAAATCCGAAATTTGTATGTGTTTTAGATTTAAATGCAGTTCAAATAAAGATGTCAATCTATGCTCAAAACTGCTTCGGGATCGAAAATTGGATCAATTTTGGCAAAGCTTTGGGAGTTTCAAATGTTGGAAAGGCTATTTTAGGGAAATAAAAGCTTTATATTGGCTTGTTTTTGCTAGAAAATCTAAAATTCGAAAATGCTTCAAATTCAAATGCAGATTTAATGAAAAGGTCAAGTCCGGATCAAAACTGCCTTGGGAACGAAAATCGGATCAGTTTTGACAAAGTCATGGGAGTTTCAAATGTTGGAAATGCATGATACTTGATACATATATGTATGTATCGTAATTATTTAACCTTTTCGAAATATATTGTGCATATACATAGATAAACATTTTTTTTATTTAAAAATATATCACCTAGTCATGAATGAAGAAAATATATGTAGAAATGGCAAGTTAGACAAATAACATATGCAATTAGCATTATATGAGGTAAGCAAGGGAATTTGCATGGGTTAAGCCTTTTGGTTTCCTTCTATGAGAGCGTAGTAGGGTGTATGAGCTAGTTGGCTCCTCCAAACATTATCAAAATAACAGAACACGTTCAAAAATTGAGTACTAAATGTTTGTCACAAATTTATTTTACTTTACAAATGATCATACATGTATTTGAATCAACTTCATCTCGCAAGTATTAGTAACAACACAATCGCAACCCACGATCACAATATAAATCAATTTCAACACGATCTCAATCAACGCACCCGAACGCTCTCTTAGACACTCGCTCGGATAAATTCGCGTATAAAAGAGCAATCACAGCAGCAGAGAATTCAGTTATCGAGCAACGTTCGAGCAAACAAGATAGAATGATGGGCGGTAAATTCTTTTATGTGGCACTCTTCGCACTCATCTGTGTGGCGGTGGCCAGTGATGAACGACGAATTGTTGGCGGTCCTAAGGAACTGAGCGGCGCTGAGCTGGAGAAGGCTATTGAGAATTTACATTCGACTCTTGCCAAACTGGCAACTGGTGATGGACCCAGCTTCAAGTGAGTTTTATGAACTTCGGCTCGATTTATATATTGTTTTGAATTGGTTTTAACAGGGCGACTAAGGTGACAAAGGTGACTACTCAGGTAGTAGCCGGTTCCCTTGATACCTACACCGTGGAACTGACCAATGATAATGGCGCTAAGCAGTGCACTGTTAAGATCTGGTCCCAACCCTGGCTCGAAAAGAACGGCACCAACATCAAAATTACCTGCGAAGGCGATGATACTAAAGTAGACAGCACCTGGTAAACAAATTGGACTGGATTTGTCAACAAATCAAATCAGAAATGGTGTAATAAACATTTGAGTTCTTAATAAAATCAACATCTAATGCTGGAAGCCTCTCAATGTTATATATGGGCCGAATCTGACACGGGATTTGTTTAATAAGCTGAAAAACTGCAAAAAAAAAGTTTAAACTAGATATTAGATTAGATATCTCTTTGCACAACAGTTAATAAAGTAGAAATTTAAAACCAGTTAAGCATATTAGCTTATTGATTCAGACGCTTTTGTATAAATTTGTTGGATATGCAGTGATGATACAACCATACTAATAACACCAATAAAGTTATTAATTTGAATGCTCTACAAAAAATACGTTTATCAGATGTTTTTAAATGTTGAATATTTAATATTACAAAAAAAAAACATTTAAAATTCTATCCGTGTGTCACATTATCCAGTTTGTCAGCAATATTGTTTATATGAATTTAAAAGTATTGACCGTATTTTCTCAAATACAAGAAATTTGCTATTAGGCTACAAATTATTTTATTTTCTGTGTCAAAATAATCCCTTAATCGACAATGGAAATTTATTTCGGGTCATATTTGTTTGTATTTATTTTAAGTTTTGAATTTCGAATTGATCAGTAATGTTAATACATTTTATTAAAATATATGCAGGCGAATGCTCAAACGATTGGATCACAACCGGTTCTTATCACAAATGTTTGTCAGATTCTGTTTATACCCTGAACCCATTAAAAATGGGTAAAAAGGGTATAATGGTTTTGTGCAAATGTATGTAACAGGCATAAGGAAGCATCTCCGACCATATAAAGTATATATATTATTGATCAGTATCAACAGCCGAGTCGATCTAGCCATGTCCGTCTGTCTGTCCGTCTGTCCGTCTGTATGAACACCGAGATATCAGAGACTACAAGAGCTAGAGACTTCATATTTGGAACATAAGTTCTCCTAATCCCGGGACAGATCAAGTTTATTAAAATTTATCGATAGCTCGTCCCGTTCAAAAGTTATCGATAAATTTCGATTTCAGACCAGCGTTTTTTGGATATAACTTACAAGTTATAAGAGCTAGAGGCCCCTAATTTGACATGTATAATCTCGAATAGCATACACATGTAACAAATATTTCACTTTTTGGATACCACCCCCAAACCCCCAAAAGTTAAATTTTTGAAGGTACGACCTTGCAATTTGGTTTGGTAACACATATTATCGACAATTGTTTGCCCCAAAATTTCAATATGATCGGACAATAAACACAGAAGTTATTTAAGATTTAACTTTCCATTGTGTGGGGCTCAGCGAAAGAGCAAGCTAACTGCTTAAACCGCTGGCACTGCTTGTACTGCTTGTACTGCAGCATGTGTGAGTTTAGAGTAGTACGAATGATTGTAAGGACTGGGTTCAGGGTATCTCGTAGTCGGGCACTCCCGACTAGAGCACTCTTACTTGTTTTATTTTGGGGGAAGACTTTGACATTTAAAGTTGAGTCGCATAATTATAAATACACATTTATAATGCGTATTAAGTATATTTAAGGGTATATATATGGGTTTAATAATATTATTATAATACTATTATGACTAAAACAAGCTTTCTTTTGTCATTAATACTTTTATTACTTTGTATATAGAATTTGCAAGTGACACGCAATAAATCTAAAATTAGCAAATAGTGCTTTGTGGCATATATAAACAAATTGTGATTTCACAAGCTCTACAAATACTCGTGTCATCTTTGCTCGAACTTTGACTTTGTTTAGTATGTTAATGAAAACTTAATTTTAACTGCAGATTGTCATTTGCTTTATCGGCTTATAAATGCCACTTAAAAGCCTGAGGTGCAGTCTGAAACTGAGTTTTGTGTCGTACGGAAGTAATTTCTCCAAATGCTCTCAGTAAAAGTTATTTTTGTTCTTGGCTTGGCCATTACAGTTGTTGTTGGGGATCGCGTAAGTGAGAATGTCAAATTACTCAACTTACGTCTAAGTATAAACATTCTTCTGCTCTCAGAATCCCGGTGAATCAGTTCCACTTACTGGCGATAGTCTCAAGAAGGCTGAGCAAACTTTAAACGACTCATTGGCCAAATTGGCTGCAGGCGATGGCCCAAACTACACGTGATTGCTAACTAATATTAGTTATAGACGAATGAAAATAATAGAATTGGTTTCTGTAGATTGGGCAAAATATTCTCGGCTACGCATCAGCTTGCTGCGGACAGTCAATATGTCTATGTGGCGGAGGTCATCGAGGGCAGCAACACAAAGGTGTGCCAAGTGGAGATCTGGTCGCAGCCCTGGCTCGACAATGGCACCCAGGTCACTTTTGTGTGTCCCGACGGTAAAATTGTGAGGCGATACGATGCCTAAAGCAACACGACTGGCCTCTGGCTCAAATCGAACGAATAATGCACGACTTTCTTTAACTGTTGCTTTGGCGTTTCATTTTTGATCGATCGAGTTATTCCCTTCCACTGCCTGAAAATGATTGGAAAAGAGTTGTTAACATGCTTCAAAATATGGGGAATTGTCTAGCTTAAAGGATTCACATTTAAGGATAGTTCATAAAGAATCACACTGTTAATTATATATACATTTATTTTATCTTATTTATTAATTTATTTATTTTATTTTGATTTATTGATATTTATACTCTTTTCGAAGAAAATAGTATATTAAGTTTGTCCTGAAGTTTGTAACGCATAGAAGGAAGCGTCTGAGACCCCCAAAAGTTACTGCCAATATGCTTATAAAAACAAAACAAATTGATCTAGCCATGTCCGTCTGTCTGTCTGTCTGTCTGTCTGTCTGTCTGTCTGTCTGTCTGTCTGTCTGTCTGTCTGTCTGTCTGTCTGTCTGTATGTATGCAAACTAGTCCCTCAGTTTTTGAGCTATCGCGATGCAACTTTGCACAGACACTTATTATTCAAGGGGACAGCACATTGGTCGGAGCCGGCCGGATCGGACCACTATATCTTATAGCTGCCATACACCTCAAAGTCGGTTTTGGCCATAAATCCGATGTTTTCAAAGCAATTGCCTTAAATTTCCTTGTACACTTGAACATCCTTATAACTCATCAATGGGTAAAATCGCAAATCGATTGAGTCATAAACAGCGAAGATATGCGTCATTAAATATTTTGAAAAAACAGGTGCATATGAGCAAACAAAGTCAAGCACAAGAAAGCTTTTGATAGTCTGAGCAAACAAAGTCAAGCGCAAGAAAGCTTTTGATAGTCTGCTCTTCAAGCAATTTTGTCAGCGATCATCAAAACGGCTAGTGGCGTAGTGGGTAAAGTTGCGAACTGGTGAGCGAGAGGTCCTGGGTTCGAAACCAGCGGGCGACTGGTCATTTATTTTCATTTTTCTTATTCTTCTTTTCAAATATATAATAACTGTAATCAAATTCATTTGCTTTCAATGGCTTAGAACAAAAACAATGCCACGCGAAAAAACAAAAGCTCAGTATAAATCGAGTTTGTTAGCGATTCTTAAAACTGCTTGGTGTAAGCAGTACAAAGCAAAACAAGAAAGCTTTTGACAGTCTGCTCTTCAAGGGATTTTGTCAGCGATCATCAAAACGGCTTGTGGCGTAAGGGGTAAAGTTGCGAACTGGTGAGCGAGAGGTCCTGGGTTCGAAACCAGCGGGCGACTGGTCATTTATTTTCATTTTTTCTTATTCTTCTTTTCAAATATATAATAACTGTAATCAAATTCATTTGCTTTCAATGGCTCAGAACAAAAACAATGCCACGCGAAAAAACAAAAGATCAGTATAAATCGAGTTTGTTAGCAATTCTTAAAACTGCTTGGTGTAAGCAGTACAAAGCAAAACAAGAAAGCTTTTGACAGTCTGCTCTTCAAGGGATTTTGTCAGCGATCATCAAAACGGCTTGTGGCGTAAGGGGTAAAGTTGCGAACTGGTGAGCGAGAGGTCCTGGGTTCGAAACCAGCGGGCGACTGGTCATTTATTTTCATTTTTTCTTATTCTTCTTTTCAAATATATAATAGCTGTAGTCAAATTCATTTATTTTCAATTTCCTAAATTGTTTCTAATTTTTTTTTCATACATAAAGTAGCTTTAATAGAATAATTCAAAAGAAAAATTTAAATTCATTGGCAAAACCAATGCCACGCGAAAAAAAATATGGATCTCAAATTCTGAATATAAGCTCTCGTATGTTCAGATTAAGTTTTATGACAATTCAATTTCCGACAGCAGCCTTGAAAGGTATAAGAGCAACAGGCACAAAATTTGGTATGTATATTATGTAATGTAGTTTTCACTTTTTGGAAAAACTGAAACTTGTATATTGTTCAATTCGGTAGCACTTATGAATGCTAAGGGACGCGTCCACGAGCTACGGATAGTGAAACGTCCCTGTTTACATGAATACCTTTATATATTTTATTTTATATGTAGGGGTATATGTATGCGACATTAATATCTGCGAATTAAATAAGCAGTCACGGAAAAATAGTAAAAATTGCTTTAAGGTTCGAAAAGAGTATTTAATCTTCGGCACGCCGAAGATAATCCTTCTCCACTTGTTTTAATTGAATTGATTGTAGAGTTGGGCCAAAGGGCACAGCCTAGTATTTGGGTTTGGATTCTCATTGCGCTGTAAATCAAATTGGTTCACATTCTAGTCGTGATTAGAGCGGATGCTCTTAAAGCTTTTTTAAAGTGCTTGTTATTGGCATTTGAATATCTTACTCAGCTTTTCAAATATTAGTTTTATATACTCGTACTATTCAAATTATGCGGTTGACCTTACAAGTGGCAAAAGTTATATTTGTTATGTAATCAGCTGAGTTATTATAACAAATTACTATTTACTTAAAACTGAAAAATGTAAAGATATTAAGCTTATAAACACAAATGCATACACAATACACATAAAGGCCAAAGGTGTTTTAAATACCTTCTGATTGGTTTGTTTTCTGGGTTTTTCCCAATCCTTGCAACAAATGTTGGACCAATCTACATTTTAAGTACCCACAGATTCTCAAATTTATAGAATTCGTAAATTTCTAAGCTTTAGATTTAGTTTTTAAATATTTTGTTTACTGTCTCATTGATAACTTTCTTTAGTTTATACAACAAATTTGATTTTCTGTGTCTGGCTGCATTTAGCCGAAAATTCTATATAAATATAACTTTTTCTTAAATGCTCAAAGTATATATTCATGTCTGACCTATTGATTTATGATAGACTTGTGATTATGCATAATTAACATTTATTCAAATAAAAACATAAAAACATGAACGATTTCATTGTAGCTCAAAAGTGTCCAGTTAACCAAACAACTTGTTAGGCTTGAAACTGTTGTTCGACTGGTTGGCAGTCAGGCTCTTGATCTTCTTGAGCAATACGGCTCTCTGGTAAGCGGCATTAGATCTACAACGGTACAGACTACGGCGCAGCACCCTCAGACGACGGAGCAGACGCCTTCTTGCACCATTGCCGGTGTTGGTCGCCGTGGTGGTGGTGGTGATCACTGTGCCCGGAGCTGCGGTCGTGGTGGCTGTGGATGCGGTGGTGGCTGTGGATGCGACCGTTGTGGTTGTGACGGAGGCCACCGTTGTGGTTGTCACACAATCAGGATTGGCTGCGTTTGCTGCCAGAGTACAATCAGTGCAACCAACTGGAACACCTGGCGCTGTGCAGGCCACCGCATCGCTGTGCTTCACCAAGCAAATGGCCAGAATGGCACAGCCGAAGAGAACAGTTTGGATCCTCATGTTTATTCCACGGGTTTGGTTAGAATGTCTAATCATTGGCACGCAGACTTCTTTTATAGCGATTTGTGGGTACCATTATGTTGACATATTGGATTTCCAAAGACATGCTACTGTCGAAATGAGTACACAGGTGTTCTGTAATGCTACACAAATGCAAACGTTTGATATGTAATCAGTTGTTCTTAGTCTTACATTAACTGCTAAAACATAATGTGTTTCCCTGTCGGCAATGTGGAACTCATGTAAAAATTATCGCGGGAAGGGGGATATACAAAAAGTTGAAGCTTGATTTTAGGCGCTTCGTTTGTAAATATATAAAAGCTATACTATAACTCACCTAATCTTGTCGTTTGACTGGATATAAGTCGACTGTTATGAAACTCTAAATTGTGATCTTCCAAATACTTTATATCCAGCGTTATAAATTTTTTCAGCATTCGGATATGCAAATATAACAAGTAAGAGTGCTCTAGTCGGGAGTGCCCGACTACGAGATACCCTGAACCCAGTCCTTACAATCATTCGTACTAATCTAAACACACACATGCTGTAGTACAAGCAGTACAAGCAGTGCACGCGGTTTAAGCAGTTAGCTGGCTTTTTCGCTGAGCCCCACACAATGGAAAGATAAATCTTAAATAACTTCTGTGCTTATTGTCCGATCTTATTTTTGAAATTTTTGGGGCAAACAATTGTCAATAATATGTGTGACCAAAACAAATTACAAGGTCGTACCTTTTTTTTTAGCTTTTGGGTTGTTTGGGGGTGGTATCCAAAAAGTGAAATATTTGTTACATGTGTATGCTATTCGAGATCATACATGCCAAATTTGGGGCATTTTTGAAAAAAACTTGATCTGTCTCAGGAATAGGAGAGCTTATAATCCAAATATGAAGTCTCTAGCTCTTGTAGTCTCTGATATCCGTGTGTTCATACAGACAGACGGACAGACGGGCAGTCAGACGGACATGGCTAGAACGACTCGACTGTTGATACTGATCAATAATATATATACTTTATATGGTCGGAGATGCTTCCTTATGCCTGTTACATACTTTTGCACAAAACCATAATACCCTTTTTACCCATTTTTAATGGGTTCAGGGTATAAAAATAGTGTTAGAATAAACACTACTTTTTAAATCGGAGTGAAACTGTAAATGAACATAAGAGCTAAGTTTTTCAAAGATTTGTTCAATGTTCAAGTATTATTTGTATTATTCCGAAAAAAGCTATAATAAATCCATGGTATAGGCATATATAACAATCATTTATTTATTTATTTACATTCATAAACTTATTTTCTAACCACGTACATTGCGATTTCTGCGATTGCTGCGATTGCTGTTGCGATTGTTGGATGTGGTACCGGTATTATTATTAACACGGACACGACGCACATTTGTGTACCTGAGATTTGTGAGGCGTAGAATCTTGCGAACGGTTGGTCTCAGTGTCACGGAGCTGACAGTGGTTGTCGTCGTGGTTGTGGTGCAGTCAACATCGTCAGCATTTGCCCCATCGCTGCAGTCCGTGCAGTTGGTTAGGATGGTTGTTGAGCAGGCTACTGCATCGCTGCTCCTCACAAGGAAAGTGGCCAAGATGACGCAGCTCAGGATGATTGTTGAAGTGTTCATATTCGGTTGATTTCTCAGGGAATACCTCACAAGTTGTGATATCGTTTAGCCAAATAGCTCGGCTTTTTATAGTCCGCAAAATGTATTTGCATATTCTAAGAACCAACCTTGACGAACTATTTGCAAATGTGTACAGCTGTTCTGAAATTATTTGCCAGAGCAATTTCGCATGAGCTAAAATATACAGAGTACTCTTTAGATTACCATTTAACAAAGAAGCTGAACTTGAAGATTTATGCTCAGTCAACAAGGCGATGCTTAAACTTTGCTTTCCATTTGTTGTGCCTATTAAATAAACGTCACTTATAGATATTCACATGTATTTAACCTACTTTAAATGAATGTGTATTAAATGTTTTGTGTGACATCGATTATGCTCAAGTAAAACTTATAGAAGTTTTTTTTAAAAGAAATAAGCAATGCAATTATTATCATAAAAACAACACTTTATTTATTAATTGATTTAAGGATCAAGTGTCAATCTTATACATTCAACCTCTAAAAACTTGCACGTTCCTGCGATTGTTGTTTCCGCGTCTGGCGTTTCCACTTCTCACGTTCACACGCCCTGCGTTTCCACGCCCCGCATTTCCCCGCCTCACGTTTCCACGCCCCGCGTTTCCACGTCCCGCGTTTCCACGTCCCGCGTTTCCACGCCTCACGTTACCGCGTCCATTGTTTCGGGCAGTGTTTCCATTGCGATTGACGCGAACGCGACGAATATTTGAGTACCTCAGATTGGTAACGCGGAAAGTCCTTCCTCCGGTTCCAGTCGTTCCAGTGCCGGTTGATGCTTCGGTTGTTGTTGTTGTTGCCTCCGTTGTTGTTGTTGTTGTCGTCGTCGTCGTCGTCGTCGTTGTGGTGACACAATCAACATGATCAACATTGGCAGGATCGGCGCAATTGGTGCATCCGGCTGGTACGTCAGGATTGAGTGATGTACAGGCCACTGCATCGCTGCTCCTTACAAGCAAGGTGGCCAAAATGGCAAAGCTCAGGAAGATTGTAGTGCCTCTCATTGTTATTGATTGCTTATTGAAGTCGTTGAAGATTCTGATATAGTTATGGCTGGGAAGCATGATCTTTTATAGTTAAAATATTGATGGATTATTTGCAAATTTGCACAGCTGTTCTGAATTTATTCGATGTTGAATATTGCAAATATGTGGTCGATTAGAAAAACAAATAGAAAATAGATAGTTCACCTTCAATGGGTTGATAACTCAAAAAAAAAACCATAAAAAATGCCTTGAGCATATGTTTATGAGTTTTTTATGTTTTCTAACGCAACTAAATATTTGAGTCTATTGAGTAATTGTCAAAATATATATATACGCATAGTAAGAAACTTATAAAATTATTGATATCCTGGATAGTTATCAAGTTACAGCTAACGAATTTCTCGTACCTAATTTCCGCCTGCTTTTTTCAATTCATAAAATACTTTTAACTTCAGTTATATTCATTCATTTATTCTTTTCTTATTAAATAAGTGCTACAATGGCTTTTCAGACTTTCAATAGATTTATCATTAATTTTAAAACAATTTATCATTTAGTAGCTTACAAAGTAGCCCAAAAGTCATACATATTCGTAAGCTTTAAACAGCAAGTCTAATATTTCATTTCTAGCCAATTAAGTTTGTAATTTACCGTGAGAGTTTCCACTCAATGAGCTTTTGTATCTGTATGGAATTAATTATGATGACGTCACCTGTAGTTTCAAAACGAAACAGAAACAATGTCAGTGGCTATGGATTTATTCCATTCGATTCAGTTGGAGTTGGAGCCGATCGCTGAGCGGTTTAGCCATGGACTATAATCGCATAATTTGTTGTTACATGATTTGCATGTTACTCATCCATCGTACGGTAAATGACCCATATAGTATATCAAAATAAAAGCTATAATATATCTTGTACAGTTATCGATTTGTATACCGCCCAACCACTGCATTGAGGACGTAAGTAACCAACTGCATATTTGTTAAGTGTTGCGGACTTGATTTAGTTCGACTTGCAGATGGAGTACAGCGATGTGAAGGCCCGTTTCACCTATGTGCTGTCCAAATACGCGGAGCTGGAAATGAAAATTACCGGCGAGCCCCTGGGGTAAGTTTTAAGCAAGCACTCAAGCAATTTGGCCAGTGAAAATTTGACGCTGTCGACCGCAGCTTGCATGGCAAACTTGTCACGCATGGCAACATCGAGGAGCAGCACATTGTGTTCCAGCTGATGGACAATACACCGCACGACGTCATCCAGAGCTGCGTGTTTGTGGTGACCAATGCGCCCGGTGAGTGCGAGTCCATTGTGACTGTCTGCAACACATTCCTGGGGCGCACTCCGAGGCCGTTGCTGGAGCGCAAGCCATTGGCGGTATGCGAGGATGGCGTGCGCGAGGCGGAAGTGGATGTCGAACCGGAAGCCGTGGACACAGAGGTGCCCAATGAGGGCAAGGAGGCAACGGCAGCCACGGCGCCGGATGTCGATGTGACCAGCGACAGTGAACTCATCTAGATTGTTCGCTTATTTGTCGAGCATAATAAGCTAGCAATAACGGATTGGAGCTTTAAGGGTAAATAGTTTTCAACTAAAAATATGAAATTAAATGTCATGATAACAAGCTTAAAGCTAAGTTTATGAAGTAAGTCTTTATTAACCATTATTTAAATATAATACAATTTATATACGCATATATTTTCAACTACAAATGCGAGAGTGTACAAAATTCAAATTAATTATTATTAAAAGTAAATTTGCCTAAAAGTATTCCACATAATCAGAACAATTTACTAACATTTTGTCTAGGCAGTCAGCGACACGGATTATAAAATGTACCATGCTCTAGGGCAATATACATTGATCGATATCTATTGTTTTTTAAGCATTAAGTTAAGCCACTCTTAGACTGACAGATTTGGCTTAAGATCACAATCGCATATTGTCAGGCTGCTCTTGAGGAAGAGCAACAACTATTTAAGCGTCTTGCAACTCAACAAATGGTAACTGCCAAACCAACAAAAATGGCGCCTGCGCTACATGCGATTTCAAAGAGAGTGCTTTTGGTATGGCGCACAGTGGACTGAAAGATATTCACATACGCATAACGCCGGTCGCTAGGATCGGGAAGACTTGCATACTTTACACAGGCACGTGCTTTGATTGATAACTTAAGATGGTAAAATTACATTGCTTATTTTTACTTTTATTTACATATATTGTCTATCTTAATAAAATATTTTATATATATATACAAAAGAAAAAATTTAATTGAAAAATTCAAGTAATAAGAACAAAAAGCTGGTAATCACTTATTCAGCTTTTATTCATTTGCTATGCTCTCTGCAGGTGTCAGACATAGTGTGCTTTAATCTTGAGAGAAAAAACTGTTTAGCGATTAATTAACGGAATGACTCTTCAACTTTTGTTCAAAGTCAAGTTGCATATCTTAAAATTCGTTAAATTAGATGAGAATAGTTGAATTAGAAACTTTTTGTGCTGCGTTGTCTATCTACAGCGAATGTTAATCAATTTGGCAACACTGTTGCAGTCATTGCCTCCACCCACAATCACCTGAAAAGAGCGTGAGAGCGCTGCCCAAAAAGAGGCAGATAGAGGGAGAGAGAGAGAGAGAGAGAGCAAGAGAGCAAACTGGAGCAGCAGCGTGTGCCAAATAACAGTAAACAAAGCGTAGCACATGCTACGCCGATGCCAGCGACAGCGTCAAAGTCAACGCTGCTGCTGCGGCCGCTGCTGCTGACGTCGCTGCTGCTAGTGCTGCGGCTGGCTACGCATCGCCCTATCAGTTGATGTCTGGCGCCAAAGCGAACTGGAGCATCGAAAAGGCGACAATAGCAGCGCGGCGAGAGCACAAGCTGCAGAACACGAATGCAAAGAGAAAACGAGAGGCAGCAAGCGAGCGACAGAGAGAGAGAGAGAGAGCGCGCGTGCTTTAAGCACTAGTAGTGTGAGAGCGAGTGAGCGCGCGCTTATTTGGGTACGTTGTAATTTAGCTAGACCCGCACAGAACTTTTTTTTGGTGGCAACGGCGCTCAGTGCTCAACTTGTCGTCGTGCTGTGAAAAAGTCATACCGGAAATCGGGCAGCTTCTGTGCCAGCGCTCAACTGCACACCGCCCGCCATCTGCTCGGACTTCAAGCTGCTCTGCTCTGCCTCTGCTCTGCTGTGCGTATGCAAAATTGCCGCCGGTTGTAAAACAGTAGAGCAAACAGTTTTGCATAATATGTATGGCAAATATAAATAAAACAAATAACATAAATCCCAAACAGTAATGCGAAATAGTTGTGTATGAGAGTCTAATCAACGATTTTAGTGTTGTCATAAAATATATAAAAAAAACACACAAACAACAACAATAAACAAATGCTTGTCAAGTGCAGCGCCAAGCGATTTGTCGCATTTTTCTAATTCACATAGCCGCAGCCAGAGTGTCGCTCGCTTGCGTGTTATCAGGCAGCCACAACAATCGCAGCAACAACAACAAATACATATATAATAACAATAACAATAACAAAGACAGAGACAGCGACAGCGACAGCGAGAGAGATATACACGTTAAAAATACTACGCTTAAAAAAGTGAAGCAAAAACCAATTGAGGCGAAATGTGACTGCATTTGAATTAGACGCTAACGCCGCAGCCCAAACCGACGCACATGTGTGCACATGCATGTGTGTGTGTGTGTATGTGTGTGTGTTATTAGGTGAGTAGCTTTTGGGTGCGCCTATGTGTGTGTGTGTGTGTGTGTGTGTGTTTGCATTTATCTCCAGCTCAGCTCTGCTCAGCTGTAGCTGTGGCTGCGTAAACAAAGCAAACAAACACAAACATACACAGACAACAACAACAACCAAATACGTCACACACTCAGAAATTAGTAGACCAAAGCAAACTGAAAACCCACTGTAAAAAATATACAATCTTGTACCCTTGAATGCAAATGTTGTGTATTAACGAGGAGCTGACGGGGGACTCTGCTGCTAAGGCTGCTGCTGCTGCTGCTGCCTAAAAGCACTTTACTTTCCAGCGCTTTTTTGTTGCCTCACATTTCATAAAAAGAAATAAAAAACGACGGTTTTTCTTTTTTGCCTGACGTGTAACGCAAATTACTTTAAAAATTGTTTTTCACGCAGCTTCTTCGTTTTTCTCGCGCGCAATTTTCTTGTTGCCCTTTTGGAGACCAGCCAAACGGTTCATAGCCCCCACTTTCATCTCCCGTCCCGTCCATCGCCCAGGCAGTGAGTCAAGTCAGTGCGTTTGTCAAATCCATTAAGTTTTTGTTTTCCTTTTTGTTATGTACAAAACGTCGCCCATGTCACCGTTTGGCTTAAACCACTTCTATCTGTGCAAATAGATCTTATTTTATTTGTTTTGGTTTAGATTTTGTTTTCTAAGGATTTTTAAATATGTCTTAACTTGTTGACCTATTTATGTTCTATTTTCAAGTTTTCGTTTCGCATTTCGCGAATTTGCGGGGAAACTAATCAAGTGTTATGGGCACAATTCATTGTAATTTTATCAGATCAGCCTTGATATTATTCCATATTATTTAATAATATTGAGTTTGAAATGAAAATATAAGTGTTGAGAAATATTTGAAAATTAGAGCTATAGGTTATTTCAAACTGGAAACAGGTCGGTAGTTCACTTTTAATATAGTGAAGCCAATGCATAAAGTACTCGATTAGTCTTCAAATCCACAAGTGATTTGACTGCATCAAATCGCACAGATCTTAAGCTTTCCTTTGCAAAAGCAATCATTTAGTTTTTGGGCCAAGCAAAGCTGGTAAGTCTTTGCGATGCGTATACTTAATATTGCTTAGGGTTTAGGTCTTACAAGTTGCTAAGTGTATTAGCACTTAAAAGTGGTTCAGCCATTGACGTCTTCACCTGCCTGTACTTTTGTTACTTTTCAATTTCTGTTCGGGTCGCGCCTTTGTGGCAGGCCGGGCTTAAATAGTCCTCGTCGATTCTTTTTATTCACATTTATCAGGGCTGCCTACGCTTTTTTCTGCTATTCCCTTTTCAAACGTTTCATACTCTTTCGCAGGACGCGGCGCGTGGCGCTGTCGCTCTGCCTCTCTCTTTGTCCCGTGAGCCTTCATAAATGTCGCCATTGCCATTTCCATTGCCATTGCTATGCCAGGACTTAGAGAGCACCGAATACTCCTCGACTGACTGACGTTCATTGGCTTTGTGCGGTCGGCGGGCGGATATTTGCTTTGTTATTGTTCCAACATTCTCAGCAGCGTCATTTGCCTTGACTTGCGCTTCCTGTGCCTGTGCCTTTGTCCCATATACCCATATTCCCATATACCCATTCTCGTTCTCATTCTCAGCGCTGGCCCCTGTTTCATCATCGGCAATAAAATGGTGTCTCTGCGCATATTTCGCTGGTCGCGCTCACATCTGTGACAGGCATTTTGCCTAGTTTAACCTTGGACACACACCTCCTGCGTCCCTTGGCCAGACAGACACACACACACATAAGCACATTTTCGCAATTCTATTTTGTTCCACACTTTCTTACGCATTCGACGGCTGTTTGTTGCCATTTGGCCCACTTTTTCATTTTCTTTTTGGCCAACTTCATTTAATCAGCAATTCATTTATTAAAACGCCTCCATTTCTTTTGCTGTTCCAGTTGTTGTTGTTGGCTTTGTCTTTGTAGCTTTTTGCCAGCCTATTTTGATTGACCTTGGAGCATTTTCCCTCGGTTTTATTGATTCAGTTAGCTCCCCGTGCCTGCGGATAAAATTGACGCTAATTCGCTGTCGTGTTAGCAAATTATTGCCTAAGATAAATCCAAATCAAATTTAATTGCATTTGACGTTGTCCTTTTACATGATATTTTATGGCTGAAAGTATCTTTAAAAGTTTAAGATTCATTTTGGCATTCAAGCGAGTACTGATTTTAATCTGCTTTTAAGAGCTTTAAGCCTCTCAACTACATGCAACGAGTGAAATGTTTGCAAATTGCGTATACGTCTCGTGTGCCACATTTAACAATCGACTAATGTGAAACGAAACTGCCATCAAATATGGCTCATAAAAATGTACAGATGAAATTGCATTTCAACTTTCAGCGAAATAACTATTAATATTGACCCAAGATTTGCGCAAAACTTTGCTGAGCGGCAAGTAGTTAGTTGAGAAATGTTATGAAAGGCAGACGCTGTCGCCATTTTCAATCCTTGGCCAGGACACAACCTGCACTCTGTTCGCTCGCTGGTCCACAGCAGCCGTTGTCTGACTTTTAGCTGCCACATTTCTGTGTTTTTTTTCCATCGTTTTTTTTTTATTATTTTCTGACTTTTTAGCATCGTGTTATGCCATTTGGCTGGGACGCCATTGAAGGCAACGCGAACAGAAAAACTTCATCTTTACCCGTTTTGTGTGGTGCTTATCCATCTTACCCATTTTTAGCCGTGTTTTTCTCGCCACTCTTGTCGATGTCGATATTTTTCAAAGAGCTGCTGCCACATTTTCTTGGCTTTCAGCTTTTGTGTACTGCCCCCGACTGGCTTTTCAGTTGTTGCTATTGACTTCGACCTGCAATTGGGCCACTTGCGGCATGTCTTAATATAGGTAGAGAGCCCGAATATAATATATTTACAGATAAGTGCTATATAAACTTTGATACCCAACTTTATACATTTCAGTTATCAAATAGTTATAAAATAGTTTTTACTACCGTTGAGAAGTGAAGAAGACTTGAGTCAAATTACTTGACTATCAATAATTTGTATACATATGTATATGTATATGGAAAGATAAACAACTGCATCTTAAGTAGCAACTTAAGTATAGTTACTAAACTGTATAGCCCAAGGAGCGTACAAAAGTGTCGGTGCTTTCAAATAATACTTGCAGTAAAACATATTCGCTGCGGCTGTCTCCCTGGACTGTTCTGCGAATAAATTTAAGCTGAACTGTTTCTTTTTGCGCTATCCTCGTATTTGCACACACACACACACACACACACATGTCCTGACCGCTTTTCGTTATGCTATAGTTGTTTTGGTCGTTGGTTTTGCTGATTATTCTTTGGCGCTATTTTTAGTAGACAACATTTATTTTGGTCGCTGGTTTGGCTTGTTGGTAATTTGGCCACAAAGTTGACCCTTGTCTTGGTGACTGTGCGCAAAACAACAAGCGAACTGTTTACTTCCAGTCGGTCTCAATTGAAAGCAGTTGCCTTGTTCTGTTCTGTTCTGTTGTGTTTTGTTTTGTTTTGTTTTGCATGCGTCGTGACCCAAAGCTGGCTAGTATCGTGTCCTCATATCGATTATATAATCATCGATGGCCGTCAGTGGCACGTGGACATGCCATGTAATTATATTTTCCTGTTCGCCACGCGTTATTAAAATACATATCTGGTAATTACATTACGTATACGCAGCGCGTGGCACAGAGAAGGTGTGAAACTTGTTAGATTAAAGCCACCGTTAGATAACCCTGATACCCTGACAAATTGGTAAACATACGCAGACCTTTTACTGTGCACACTCGTCTCTCAGTTTGCTATCGACGCTCTGTTGAGCTCAGCAACTTGGCCTCATAATTAAATTATTTCGCGAGAATTACAGCAGGCACTCATTGAGTTAATTTGTGACAATTTGTGCCTGAGTTGAAGCAGCGACGTCTGCGCTTTTGTGTTTACTGCTTGCTCGTCGTCCTTATCGTCCTGTTGGCCAGTTAATGTCGCTTGCAAGCTTCAGCGAAAGGATTGCCTTGCTGCCTGCTGCCCCTTCAAGCTCGAAAAATAAATAACATTTACCTGGCTGAAAAACCAACCAGCCCGACCCCTCCCATCCCCTCCATTCTCCGTGCCGCACTCGCTTCTTCCGCTCTGCTCGTTAAATCGTGCGGCAGTAAAGAGTCAACCACTTGGTCAACAATTTCAGCTACCTCTCGCCTCTTTCATGCGCGCGTTTAATTAACATAATTTGATTTGTGCAGTGCCGGTTGGACTCGCTTTTTATTCAAATTAAATATACAAAAATGCCATTTAGTTCACATTGTTTCTTTCTGCTAGCTTTTTTTTTTGGAATTAAAGCCAAATTCAATTTGCCGACAGTTTCAACGTCTTGCATTTAAACTTAGTTGGAGTTTGTCGTGGTGACAACTTAAAAGTTTGACCCAATTTTCTAATGCTATTACAGCTAACTAGATTTGTTGGTCTTTAATTAAATCTGATATTATTAGACTGGACGAACTTTAGTCTTCAATGATTGAGTTTCACTCAAGCAAACTCTGGTTTAATTTAGGCAGCTGCATTCTATGACAAGACATTCTCAATATACACTGTGAAAACTATAGTTTTATTTGAGATTTGCATATGAGTTTTATAAACAGCAAAAGCTTAAGTCCTTTTCAACAATCTAACACAGAAAAAACATTAAAAATATATGACAGCCTTATAAATGCATTGACTGAATAGAGTTAATCCGCTTGAAAATTTACTGAATGCTCAAAAGCTAATATTTGTATTAAGTTTATTTCCTTAAGTTTTCACTTGCTACGTGCGCAATTTTTATTACGCTATTTTCGTATAATTCTTTGATAGGTTAAAGTTTAAATGTTGACACAGATTGTGAATAAAAAAGCATTAAACGAGAACTTAAAGCTACGCTTTTATATTAAAGCGCTTTCCATTATTTTTATGAGCCAATTCTACATGAATATTAGCAAACTAGTTTTTATTTATTTAAGATATGTTTGAAAACTATTTGGGGGGTTTTTTTTTATGTTTGGAAAAACTTGCTGGCAATTTGGCAAACTGTAGATCACAGTCACTGGCGGGCAAGCTGTGCAAACTTTTAACCAAAAAGAAGAACAAAAAAATAAAAGAAATAATGTAGGGAAAAGCAAACAAAATCCGAGTTTGTTGAAATGTAAGCGAAATTCTGCTCACGCAGAGCTGGTTGGCCAAAAAGGGAGCAAAGGCATAGTGAAAGCGGTACAAAAGTCGCAGCATGCAAATTTCCGGCTTTTAGTAACGGCCGGTTGTGTATGTGTGTGTGTGTTTGAGTTTGTGCAGCGAAAGGAGCAACAGTGCGCGACAGAAGTACTCGCTTTCTAAATAAATGCTCATGAATGTATGAATATTTAATGTCGCAAATGTAACTAAATACATAAACGAGGCGTCGCAACGTAGACATACCCTCTCTTAACAGCCACTCAATCTGGGCGACCCAATTTGAGCTGCCTGCATGTTGGAAGGACAGTTTCTATTCTTCGATTGTAATGGTGTGGTCGTATAACCGAAATCATCACTAAAGCTCTTACAAATGCATAATAATTGGGCATGCTCCCATTTCTAAATCTACAAATAGGATTCGGATTACAGATATCATGTGGAAGCCAGAAAATATTTAGCAAAAACTAGCTTTTTGATATAAAATAGTTGGCTTTTCATTATAATTTTTCAATTCACGTTGTATTTCCATGTGAATTGAATCCGTTTCGTAAATGGAAATCCACCTGAATAATATTCTTTTGATACACAGTTTCGTTTTGCACATAATGCTGTTTAGATAATATTCCATATTGCATAGAGTATTTGTTGAGGAAACCACATATCCATCTGGGCACTGCTGCACACATACCGTTACAAATCTGCTAAAAGGACATATGTAAAGTGTCAGTCTGCGTGTGTGTGTGTGTGTGTGTGTGTGCGTGTGTGCAAACTGTCTGTCGCTCATGTGTATTTTGCGGTTTTGCAATTCAAGATGTGGCTTCCCAGTCCCAGGCTGAAGAGGCGCCCATGCTTACTGTGTACTATATCTCAGCGACGACTGTTGCTCTTGGTCTGGTGGCTGCTTAAGTGCCCACGCTCCACTTGGATGTGCTGCCGGCTTCCGTATCTGCGTATCTTAATGTGTGCATGTGTGTGTGAGTGTGTGAGTTTCTGTATCTGAGCAAGTCATCAGCGATTGTGCCTCTTCATGCCATATAAAAATCTATGTTACATTAGTTCGTTAGCTTTAACCGCCATAGTTGCCGTTGTCTTTTCACGTATGTACGACGAGTATTTTGTTTGTTTTAAGGGCCGTTGTGGCTGCTGCGCTTTTGTTCGTTCCATGTTTGTGCTCGGCATTGTGTGCCACTGAAGTGTCAGTGCTTGAGGTTGCCAGGCAAGCTCTCTGACAGACAGACTGACTGACTGACAGACAGACCGACAGACAGACTGACTGACTGCCAGACAAACATGTTGTACATGTGCTGGCATTTAGTTATGGCCTAGCAATGACAGCAGCAGCAGCAGCGGCAGCAGCGGCAGCAGCAACAACAACAGCTGCACAAAATGTGGACAAAAAGAGCCGTAAACATTTTACAACAGCAACAACAACTTGAACAATGTTCGTGTAATTATGCCTGAACTGCTGTCAACTCAGACGCCAGCGATGCCAGCGATGCCAGCGCTCTTGACTTCTGCCCTTGTTCAAGCCACTAATCCTTGTAACTCAACAGGCTCTGCCGCAACGCCGCCTGCAGCAGCCTGGCAAAGTTTGCAGCCAGCAAATAGCTGCAACAATGGCATGAAAATGCACTAACAAGCATCAAAACTAATTAATAACCGCCGACAGGCATAATTATGTTTAGTTAATCCACTAAAGTTGTCTTCAGCTCAACTTGTCGCTTATTAATTGTTCACTTCGATTCTTGCATCAAACGATTGAAGCGAAATTTGAATAATTGCACACAACTAGGCAGATTTTTGCAAGCAAACAAAAACAAAATCCGTTTTTAACAAAGCATTCTCTTCAAATTAAAAGCATATAATAAGTTTGTATATTATATTGCTTACGTGAAAGGATTGAAAAAAGATCGGTAAATTCATTTCTTATTTTGTTTTGCTAGTTCAACTCAACTCAACAATGCAAAATTTAGAAAAATCACTCACGACATTGATATTAAATGGCAACAGCCAAATGTATCAAAACCTTTGAAGCCTGAGTATTTTAGTGAGAAAAAAAGGAAACACTTGAAAAATCAATGGTAACTACTGCAGATTCAATGGGAAATGCTTCATCTACGATTGCCACTCGAGCACAGTTACGTGCACGAGCCGAAACTATGAACTGCGCCTTACGCTGCGTATGAGCAATGCGAGGCGACAATTAAACGGGAGAGCGGCCAACGTCACGTATACGCCATGTGACACTCGTTTTCGTGTTTAATTACAGTTTTTATGGCCTCGGTGGGCACGAAAAATGATTCGGCGGCAACATTAAAATGGACCAGGGAACAAAAAAAGAGAAAAACAAGGTGAAAAAGTGAAGAGATGAGTAACGGGCGAGGCGTTCGAAACGGAAATACTGCAGGAGACGGTGGCCCAAATAGGACATGCAATAAAAATGAAATTAATTACCTTTGCGCCGCAGAGCTGGTAAGCTATGCAGGGAGACCAAAAGCATACATATACATACACCTAACAGCTACATGCGCTGCGATGTATGCTACAAGTTTTTTTTTTGGAAAACTTTAAGGGTTCGCCTCGAAATCGCAAGGTTCAAGAAAGGAGTCAAACTGAGTGAAGGCTTTTGCGGTGGAATACAGCAGCGGCAAAAAATGTAAGAAATGGATTTTTATTTTTACTTTGGCACGAATTGGGCCCGTACACGCAAACGCACACACTTAGGCACGTATAAACACGTACACGCAACGTGGGCAGCAATAAACGTGTGTATAAATTTGGTGAATGCTCAAATGGCGTCAAGCAACATTTGAATATCACGCATGTGCGTGTGGCAAGTGAAATAGTTGTATACGTATACTTGTTTCTTGCTAACGTGCCACACGTTGCCTTTCGTTTCGTTTCGTTTGGATTCGTTTTGTTTTGTTTTGTTGTGCGCTGCTCCAACTGTTTGCTTTTCCAATTCACATTGTGCTTGTTATCGTCACTTCTGGATTCAATCAATCTTTCTTGCAGCCCGCAACAACTTTTGCGCGAGTGCCTTTTTTTAGCGTTGCTTCTACCCCGAACGTGCGCTTTGATGTTGCCCTCCTGCACTTGAAGCCTCGCACTGGCACACGCAGCGTATGCGTAATATAAATATATTTGACTTTCGACTTGCGGCTTGCCCAAAGCACACATATCTATGATTTATGCTCCTTATAGACTACGTCTCAGTTAGCAACAACTTTGGGCTTCGACAGGCAAAGCAAACAGAACATTATAATCTATTAGCTGCTAATAGATTCTCGATATGTAAATTTGTCTGCCATAGGCCACTAAGTTCGGCAACAAAGCGATGGATAACAGCAAATATTTAACCACAATGTGTGCGTAGGTGGCACACAGTGTCCACCAAGTTGTGGCATGTTCCAGACGGTAATCGCCTACACAAGAGACTGAGTGTATAATGTGTGTATATTGTGTGTATAATATATATTAGATATGCGAGTGGTATGCTGTTTGTTATTATTATAATATAGTATGGAATATTGTTATAAGCTAACAACCTTACTTGAAAAAAGCACTAGCAACTATAACCTAAGACATTGAAAACTACCATACACTAGTCTAGGATATAAACCAGGATCCTTGATGTTCACTTACCCAAAAGACAGGCTCACTTAGACAACTTTAGTGTAGCTAATTTTATTGGCTAGAAATGTAATAATAAATAGATCTCTGCAATTTGTACAGGATATTCAGTGAAAGCTGTGCGCTTTATGCTTTTTAAGCATAAAAGCCATTTAATATTTACACAAGCATCACAATACAAGAATATTCTGTTCATATCCATCACATGCTTGCCTCTTAAATCATTAAAAAATTCCATTCACTTGCGACAATAAAAGCAATTTCAATTGTTGCTGCTAACGTCATCGATACGCATCTCTTGGCTTATACATATGTATGTATGTACATCTGCTGGCCATGTCCATGTGTAGATACTCTCGACACACAGCCGCAACCGCAGCCGCATGAAAAGTTGTCGTCGGGGTCCAGTAGCCCGGCCATTTGGCAAACCGGCCTCATAATTTTTGTGGACTCGTGTAAGCAAAAGTTATTGGCCAGACCAGAATCCAATGGTGCCAGCAATATAAGTTATACTTTTTTTCTGCAATCATAGCCTGGTCGTAAATTCAAAGGAATTTTAATTCCTGTCCAAAGAAATATATATATATATATATATATTGAAATTTCGAAACGATTGTGTGCAATCAACTGTGCTTTTTCAGACCGAATTGTTTCAAGCTGATGATTCAGTTGAAAATCAATAAATTTATGAAAATCGTTTTAAATGCGGTTGGCAATAACAACAGATCCTTTGACTAAGGAACGTGTTGTTTAAATGAACATGTTTATATTGTTAAAAGCAGAATGCTGCTAACATTTATTATTTCAGTATTAATTAAATTGTCAATTTGTGTCTAAAACAATACAAAAGATTTATTTAACAATTCCCAGTGGCTTATTGATGGTTTAGTTCATTTGTAAGGCAACATAAAACATTGTAAAAGTGAAAATCAATGTCAGCTGGGCGAGCGAAACGAAATAACAATATATGCCGCAATCATTTCAGAAAGATTCTCCATTGATTTGCAACACGTAGCGCATTTTAATTGAATTTTTGTTATCGGAGAACGCGCTTAGAATTTCAAAATGAATGATTGACTGACTGCCGGACAGTGTGGCAAGAAGTGGGCGCCACAGATGCGGATGGGTTTGGGGGGAGGAATGCGAATACGAATGCGAACAAAGTCAACTGTGACGAGCATAGAACGCACAATAAATATGCAAAACGCGAGCATTTGATATTTTTCAAATGCATAGAATACTTATTTGTGTCGCCCAGGAAGAGACGCTTGAGTTACCGCAAAATTCTCACACGCCCAACAATGTGACAGCGGACTGACAGCGTCCTGACAAGTGATTGATATGCAGAGTGCGAATGTTTGCATCTGCTGTACGTGTGTGTGCGCGTGTGTGTGTGTGTGTGTGCAACAGGATGTAACAAAACGAGAAAAAATAAAGGAATAGAACTGCCTTAACACATCGAACTAACACAAAAAAAAGCCAATTCGATAGATGCAAGAGCTTAAAGCGCAGCTGGAGCTACGACTTTATAGAAGTACTTGGCAGCACAGCTAAAGGACCAGCTATCCAGCTACTCAGCACCAGAAATCACTCAAGTTACTCACACTCATTTGCTCTTCCCACTCTTCCCGCTTCGCTTTGGTACATTTGATGTGAGCGATGTTTTAATTTATGCAAAATTATGTAAGCCAGCTGCCTACGAAACACCATCAATTAGACACTCATTCTGGCTTCAGGCTGTTGATTCAATTTAAACAGATTTCCACGAGCCGCCGCTGCAGATGTTGCGATGTGCTAATTCACAGGCTCAGTTTATATGTGAAATGTAAATATGCTGGCAGCAGTCAGCAGTTTGGTTTGTTTGGCATTAGCGCTCTATTGATTTCCAACACGCGCTACACTCACTCACAGCTTGTTATGGTCACATGCAAGCGTAATCCAAATCGAAAAACTAAAACTGTCAATAGTTGTATTATTATTATTTATTAATTGATCAAATAACAAACGGCAAACGCTGCGTATGCATAACTTGATTGGCTTTGGCCGGACATACGTGTCGTATGCGTGACGTCGCCATTGTCAGCTGTCAGCTGGATTGTTTACAAACTTCATGTGTGTACATATTTTTGTGTTAGCTCTTACTTAATATGTAGTTAAATCTGAAATGAACTGAATCAATTCCAATTACTTGTGCTTATCAAAGCTGTAGCTGCAATTTAAATATTGTATTTCTTCTCGAATGAAATATATTTTTGTTTGAATGAGTTGTTTGTGGAAATAAACGAATCTGCATACGAGTGCCACTTGACAGTGCATAAAATATGCTGAGCAAGCTCAGCTTGCCACCTACTCGTTAGTCAGTCGTCAGTGCAACAACCATGTTTTTGGCTTGTTGCAGTTCCAGTTGAACTTTTGCAAACATATATATATATATATATGTATACATATATATGTATACAATGTGCTGTTACGTTTGAAATATTTTATTTTTGTGACATTTTGGCAATTTGTTGTTTGTCCGTTTGCGTTGGCAGTCACAAATTGCTTTGATGTTTGGCAATGGCTCAAATTTGGAAAGGCTTGTCGCGTACACAGGATTGCAGTTATCCGGCTGTGGCTCTTAACTTTACGACAATGCGCTGTGGGTATGTGTGTGTATAGGGCTATTAACACATCAGTGTTCAAATTTAACGAGCAACTCTTGCCGAATGCAAACGGGGCAATAAAATGCACAGGAATGTGGGGGCGGCAGGAACTTGTAAAATATCCGGCGGAAAGTCGAAGTCAATGTTGATGTGTGTGTGTGTGTGTGTGGCCTGCAGGCTGCCTGCCTGCCTGATGGCCTTATAAAATGATATGCCTTGCGCCTCCGACTCAGACTCAGTGAGTTTTTTATTTGCCATCGACAAAATATAATGAAAATGTTGCACTGTGCGCCATTTCATTTTCGGCTTAATTTACCCCTTAAGTGCAGCATTTTGGCATTTTATTTCGCTCGCTGTCTGTTCGCTCATGCATTATATAGATGCTTATGTGTATCGTAAGTACATCTCCTTTTTTTCCTGTTTCTGTCTCTGTAAATTACATCATCACGTACAGCAGCATCTCCAGTGGCACATTAAGCGTGCGAACCCAGCGTTGGTTCAAGGGTCTCAACAGCTGTTGTGCAACTGTTCAGCTTGAACAGTTTACTGCATGCGTTACGTGTTTGCCATGCTGCGAGTGTTTGCCATATTCAAAACAAGTCACACACCATGCATATATATACATATATTTAAATGATATACATATACATATACATATAGTAGATACACGTGTGTATCCCAATGTGGACAGTGGACAATATTTGGAATGCGCTACATGCTGACTTTTATTGACTCTCCGCCGGAAAGTTGCACAAATAAACTGGTGATGTTGACATTGCTTGCAGCATGGCTGCGACTACCTGAAAGCTGTCCACTTGCAATTGGCATTCTGCAATTGATTTAATTGACTGCGTATTCAGTTTCTTCATATTTTTATGGAAAGTGCGAAAAAGTTGACAATTTAATTCCAGCGATTTAAAAACGAAATTTTATTTTATATAATATGGTTTTTTTATTATATATATTCTCATCAAATCAAAGATATTACATTTCCAGAAAATTAAATCAAAATTTCAGATTGCTACCTTAAAACAGCTACAACTTTTTACAAACTACAAAGTTTGCAACTTTTGATCATATTTCTCCTTATTCAACATACAACAGAATTTATTTTTCCATTTATAGCACATGTGTGTTAATAAAGATAGACTAACGATTTCCAACGAAGTTTGGCATATTAAAATTCTCAGATTTTCATTTTCATTTGAGAGAATTTTCATTTCATAAAACGTATAAAGCAAAATATCAAATAGCTAGCTAGCTAAAATGAATGAAAGTTGAAACTTGCCAAATGTGGTCTACGGAGTCTGCTTTCCTATTCGCAATTTCTAAGAACAGCGAGCACAACCAGATAACAAGCGAACAGCGCTATCGAGACCGAAAACAAGAGGATAGACCGTAACCAGGGCAACAGTTACGGCAACCGCAGGACATCCATCAACATCAACATCAACAAGTGGAGCTGCCGCTTGCAACTGCTCAGGTGAAATGTGTTTGGCGTTTTATTAAATTTGTTATGCCATCTGATGGCAAGCGAGTGTAGCTCGGTTAGTCCATCTGCAAAGCAGGCATCGCAAATATACCGTTTGCCCCGACTCCATTTTGTGTTGTGTGTCAATGAGAACGCTCAGTGAATTGCAGATTCCCTGAACAGCAATACATTGTTGTCGGTTATTCTGTTGTGCTTCTTTGTAGCATATACATTTGCTGCTTAATAACATTGCACTGTTTGCCTTGCACTAAAAACTTTTTGGAGATACGACAAAGTAAGTGCAAAAGATACATAAGTTTATATACAATTTATCTCGGTGATTACTTTTTTGATAGTTTCATTAAAGGCACAACTTTGGTATCATAAGCTGTGGTCTTTAATCTCAGATTGCTCCGATTTCTTTAGTTGGTATCTGAAGCAGATGTCAGCGTTTATTTTTCCACAATTTGCTTACATATTATCATTCATTTTACCATTTCATATAAATATATAAAGCGAATTGAAATAAATCTTTATTATTAAATGTCACTTTGATTTCAAACGGATCTGTAAGCGACATATGAATAAAACAAGCGAAAAGCATCTGCAATTAAGTCGACACTCTTCCGCGATTCAATTAACTCGCAACGAGTGCAAATGAAGGCCAACAAAACGCATTGGGTTGTGGCACATGGCAGGAAAATGTTTTTGGCTAAAAGAAAATTGTATTGTGGCCATCGCTTGTGATGGAAATGAGTGCACCATAAATTCAAACATAATTATAATAGTGAGTTGTACGTTGCATGTGTGTTCAGCCAAAGGGGCTTAAGTTTTGGGAATTAAAATAAACGTATTTATTTTGTTTTTGTTTGTTTAAATAGGATTTGTTGTGGAAGACTACTAAAACGAATATTAAATTAATGATATTTTATTGCTATCTTTACAGATAATGCTTAAAACTTAGGTTAGTTGAAATCAAAGGAACCTTCCACTGCGGCAATAATCGATAGAAATTTGCACTTCTTCTTGCTGGCAGTGAATAAAGTTGAGCTCGTGTCGCTCGCAAAGGTGCGCGTTGAGCTTAATTAGGGTAAATTAATGCCATTATAATTAAGCGACTGTCACGTCCGACTTATTGTAATTCTAATTAATGGCAACAAGCAAGGCTGCCAAGCAACTAACGTGGCCAAGACCTGGGCGAAATTATCGACGCGCGCGCGCTCTCTAAAAAGTCTCCAGGGAGGCAACCATTTTTTGGTCAAGTAGCTCGCTTTGTTATTGCCGCTGACCCACATAGATGCGTGTCCTTTGATAAGGACTTGTAGTAGAGAGAGGGTCGACTATAAAGCCAATAAATAGAAGGGCGACGAGTCGTAACGTTGCTTGAACAATGATGCAAATCCACTCGACTTGATTGAAATCGTAAAAAAAGTCAACAACATTGTCATTGTCGAGGACGGTTGACTCTTGTACTTGTCCTCGAAACTGGCCAAAAACTGGCAACATAAAAGTAAAATGCCAAAGGCACTGCCATACATCAATCATGCGCGTCACATACACACACAACTTACATACATGCATGCATAAATAGTTGCCCAAATAGCTTAGTATGCATAAAGTACGCATACGCACTGTTGCCAGAATGTATCATGCTTTTAAGGCAAGGGGGCGTTTGTGTGTGTGTGTGCGTGTGTGTGTGTGAGTGCGGATGCGGGTGTGTGCAAATGATTTTCATAAATGAAATTTATGTACGCAAAAATTGTTTCGCTGCTTTGGGCCAAAGAGCATTAAGCTGCCACAGTTAATGCGCCATGGGAGCAGTGCCACGCCCACCGTTCCTGTTAGCTATCGTGCGATGATAAACGCGCATTTGTCGCATGATAAATAGCGCCAAGTGCAAACAAACAAAACTAACACACAAATGGGGGGGGCGCAAAGAAAAACCAAAAAAAATAAATAAAATACGTAGCTCAATGCTGCTATGCTTAGGTCAAAGTTCCATGGGGAGCCGAACCGAATGACGAACTGACTGCTGTGCTATATGGCCACAAGCCCATTTACATGGCGTGTGCGCACATTTGGGGCCCAGTTAATATAAATTTGTGTGTGTGGCTGCCCAAGACATCAATTTCAAATGCCAATTGGTCAAATATGCAATTACACAATTATTTACGTGCACGTGAGCCAATTTTCTATATATATACATATATATATATTTGTTTTTGGCTGATTTATGTTAATTAAGCGTTGCGGCAACACATTTAATGGGCCAAGTAAATTTGTTGATCAAATCAGAATGGCAACCAAAAATTGCATTCGACCGGCCCGAATGTCCTTAAGTCTCATTGGCCCAGCAGGACGACGTTTTGCTTGCTAACAAGAAATAAAATTAACACCGAACGAAACACGGCAGAATAAGTTGCGCCATTCCAGCCAGCGATTTCGCCCAGCTAACTGCCATCATAATCTTTAGCATTTATTCAGCTATTAATCTCAATGAAAATTAATGTTTAATGAAACTGCCGACGACTCAGTTGGATTTTTGGTTGCAGTTGTTGGCATTTATTGGATTTCTGCTCTGGCTTTCGTTTCGCTTGAGCTGAGCTGAGCTGAGCTGGCAGCAGTTTGCGGTCTTTTGGTTAATCTGTTGCGCTTTGTTTTTATTGGCAGTGCTCTAATTTGACTTTGTCAACTTTGGGCTTTCAACGTCCACAAAAGGGGCCAGACGGAACACGCATATAATTAATGTTCGTGCTCGGGTTACTCGAAGTAAATATATAAATTAAATTTATCTGAAATAAATGTGTATTAATTTACTGATAATTTATTTACGTTAATATTGAATTTGGCAGAAAGTCTATAAAATTTGTGTGTAAATATAAAATATATTCTCTTTGCAAGCTCATTTTAATATTTCAAATAATACTCTTATACTCTGATTCTAGCATTCACAACAAAATTATAAATAATATACTCCAGCAAAAAAAAAACATTCGTGTACAGAATTTTTTGTTTGAAGGACGTGCACAAATATTTGTACATCGAGCGCTAAAATTGCCAAATGCAAATTTTGTTGAGTTTGCCAAAAAACATGAAAGCTCAAACAAACGTGCAAATTGAATTAAATATTTGAATATTTAAATTCATAATTGAGAATATAATTTCCGACATTTAAAAAAAGACTGCCCCAAAAAGTATGCAATATATATTTGGGTTTTTTGTTGGAGCTGTGATTTCAAGACAACTTCAAGTCTAGACTTATTTTTTGGGGACAAACGAAGCAATCACTGCACAAAGTCGAGAGCCTTTGCCACTTGGCGAACAAAAAGAAAATACTTTGGCATTCATGCAAATTTCACTCACACTCACACACACACAAGGAGTTTTTGGTAGACAAAATATAAACGTGCTTGAACTGGCAAACGTTGACCTCCGTTTGTGGCAATGGGGCTGCACACGTTTTACGATTTTGCCATAAAGAAAAAAATGTTGGCCATCAGTTGCTATGACCATTAAGCTTATCCTTTGCCCTGAATAGTAACCAGGACACCTACAGGTGAGCTATACATAGACAGATAATGTATAACAGCTAGTTAGTCCTTGCTGGCAAGAACAGCTCTTCATGCATGCATAAATCACACGCTGTCAATAGGCATTCGCATTCATTTTTGTTGTTTTTGTTGCCTTTACGCATTTAATATTGTTCGCACACACACACGTGACACTAATGAGCTTTAGATGCGGCAGCTGCGACACTCGAACATGCGAATTAAGTAACATTTAATTAATTAATTTGCTTGTTATCTGTTGAACGTGTGTGTGTGTGTGTGAGTTGATTCCATAGAAATGTGTGTGTTTGCAAAAAACAAAACATTTATTCTTATCACCTGCGTGGCGGGCTTAAGTCACAAGTACACGTGTGTGTGTGCACATACAATAGTTCTCACTGTGATTGTATGCTCCTGGGTGGGGCGTGGCTTCAGCTGCGACACATGCCACGCTTTTTGTACAGCCCATAACTTCTACAACCCATAAATAGAACACTGAAACACACACACACACACACACACACACATGCAGCAGCAGCTGTTGGCGTAGTCGTGAACAATGGCTGTAAAGTATCCTTTTTTTTTTGGGCGACACATGTTCTGATTTCGTTGCTCGTTATTTCTGAAAGTAAAGAATTTAATTACATTTTAAAAGTGTAGTTAGTAGTGTGTGTACTTAAAAGTCTAGCATACACGCAATATACTGAGTGAAGCCAATCATTAACAGTATATATATACATATATGTCTATGAATAATATAAATGTAAATATATATATAAACATAATCCGCTTTGGGCTACTCATGAATGTCGTTATTAATTTGCCAATCGAATGAGCTTAAAAATATCCATTACATTTGAATGATGGCAATTTAAAAAGCTCGCCGGAACATCAGGAAGTAATAAAAAAGTTCCATTAACCGTGAGTCCACACAGTTTATGCCAAGCGGCTTATCTGGCAGCACATAAGTATATAATTTCATATAAGTATCTTGCCTTCGCTGTCACTGACTTTCCCTCCACCTTCCCCTCCTCGACCCTTCGTGTTTGTTTGTGTAAAGTTTGCAGTGTAAACAGTTTAATACTCTTATAGATGGCTGCTTGACGGCCTCGTTGAGAATCTAACCCGCTGTGCCAGTAATTTACATTTACTGCGACCACTTTATAAGCATTTCAGCGACAATTTGCAGTCATTAAGGGGGCCACAAGTATGTGTGGCAGATGAATAAATCGATAACTAGAGCACCTACGACTGTGCAAAGCGGCTCAACTGCCCGACTAAGCTGCTGCAACAACAAGACAGTCGTCGAGCATCCGAAGTTCTCGGGAAGTGCACTTGAATAGTTCCCAGAGTTGCCTTTTCAGCTGTCTGCGCAAATAGGATAAAGCAGACAGCAGACGGCAGACAGAGTCCACAAATGTTGCCTGCTAGTGCCAAAGTGATATGTCAATTTAAACTCCGGTTCCAATTCCATTTGCAATCCCAATCCCAATCGCAAATCCCAAAGCGGCTGACAAATTGTGGACGCCCAACTGTTTAATTAATGAAAAGCTGCAGACACTCGTCCATTTCGGGCGAAACTCTTCAGTTGCCGAGGCAAAAGTTTTCAAGGCATTTAGTGGCAGGTTTTGTGAGTGGGAAGTTCACGTAAGTAGCTCAGGTGTAAAAAAGCTTTTAAAACTTTCCAATTTGACCTTTTGTCAGAATGAGTTACTTTTAAGCGCGCCGCACAAAATGGGCACACAATGTACGCAACAATGTGCCAAACATTGTATTATAAATATTTTCATTGTACGCAAACAATGTGGTGAAAATTGTTTTATGTTTTCTAGGGGAAATGGAAACAACGACCCAAGCTGCCATCTGAAGTTGCTTTGATCTCAATGACACGAGCTGGCTGCGCCATAAATTTATATCAAATATAAAATTCACTTAAGCGAAAGTAGATAAATCACAAATTATATATGTTGTATGCGTCAATTAATTACGTATACGTCAATTGATTAAACAACTAAAATGTGTGCAGTGTTGGTAAAGTAGTGTTCATTTTGGATTTTGTATCACTTAACAACACTATTTTATATTTCTCTTTACTCATTTTAAGCTACTGTCATTATAAATTTTTTTATTTTGCTTGATAGATTTATTGCTGACATTTGACAGCCTCTATCTATCTCTCTATTTATTGAGCAGCATTTTCTACAATCATCATATTTGAACATTCTAATGCACCTAGGGTGCGGCCAGAGCGGCACTTTAATTAGAATGCGACGCCAGTCCCAACCGTGAGAAGGACATGCGAATGTTTGTCACGCTTTTGTGGTTAGCCTGTGGCGCTTCTGCTTTGTTTTTACTGTACGCATTCGCATTCATCGTGGTTCAGTTGTTGCGGTTGACCAACGCAGCGTGTGATAATGCTAATGGCATTTCAATGTCCTGCAGTTGAGGGATTGCAGCAATGATTGACCGGGAATTGGGGGTTCGTGTTAGTAGTAAGAGCCAAGGCAACTGAAGCAACTGAATGCATAATTTTCGCTTTAACAAAGAGCTATGCGATTGCGTCTCAAGGCTCGCTAATTACGGTCGACAGCTCATATTTCACCGAGTACAGACAATGGCCTAGAATTAAGCTCCAGTCGGGTTGAAAATGCAATTGCCCTTGCAAGCGAACATCGCTGGGTCCATTGAGCTTGAATATCACACTTGGTTGCATGTCTATAAGCAAATCTGTGCAATTACGTTATTGTCTTATGCAGCTGCCTGCAGTTCAATGACTCATTACACTGTCAAATAAATCGTTTGTCTTCAAGCTTCGAGTTCGAATCGTTGTCTGCAGTTTGATTTCAAAACTACTTCGCCTCTTATGCAGCATCATCAATAGCTGTGTGCCATTTGCTTTGCAAGGGATTTACTTTTGTGGGGATTTCTCAACAGAACTGTAAACCAAAGCTGATGTCATTTGCGGCTTATAAACATGACAGCAGCATTTTGTATGAAATTTAAGTAAAAGAGCTGCTGCTCATTTTTTTGCTGACTCAGTGCTTAGCTCAGAGGCTAAAATGCGAAATATACTGTACAAAAAATAAGAAACAAGTGAGGAAGGATTGTTTTCTACGTGCCGAAGATTTTATACTCTTTTGGAGTCTGCGGATAGATATCCCTAGCTTATATTTGTTTTGTCATCCAAAGCATACTCGAGGTATTTTTGAGGACTTTCGAAGCCTTCTTCTATGCATTACACACTTCAAATGAAATGAATAAATTATTGTCTTCGAAAAGAGCATAATAACAACAATTGTAGCTTGTAAGTGAGTTTTGGGGCCCTTTGAAAACTTTAAACTGTCACAACTGAACCGATTTTGAAACTCTAAAACAATTTGTTCATGGTTTTCCTCTACTTTTATTATACTCTTTTCGAAGAAAATAGTATATTAAGTTTGTCCTGAAGTTTGTAACGCATAGAAGGAAGCGTCTGAGACCCCCAAAAGTTACTGCCAATATGCTTATAAAAACAAAACAAATTGATCTAGCCATGTCCGTCTGTCTGTCTGTCTGTCTGTCTGTCTGTCTGTCTGTCTGTCTGTCTGTCTGTATGTATGCAAACTAGTCCCTCAGTTTTTGAGCTATCGTAATGCAACTTTGCACAGACACTTATTATTCAAGGGGACAGCACATTGGTCGGAGCCGGCCGGATCGGACCACTATATCTTATAGCTGCCATACACCTCAAAGTCGGTTTTGGCCATAAATCCGATGTTTTTAAAGCAATTGCCTTAAATTTCCTTGTACACTTGAACATCCTTATAACTCATCAATGGGTAAAATCGCAAATCGATTGAGTCATAAACAGCGAAGATATGCGTCATTAAATATTTTGAAAAAACAGGTGCATATGAGCAAACAAAGTCAAGCGCAAGAAAGCTTTTGATAGTCTGAGCAAACAAAGTCAAGCGCAAGAAAGCTTTTGATAGTCTGCTCTTCAAGCAATTTTGTCAGCGATCATCAAAACGGCTTGTGGCGTAAGGGGTAAAGTTGCGAACTGGTGAGCGAGAGGTCCCGGGTTCAAGACCAGCGGCGACTGGTCATTTATTTTCATTTTTTATACTCTGATACCGAAGGTACTCATAGTATATTGGTTTTGTCGAATGTCCGTCGGGCCGTCCGTCTGTCCGTCTGTCTGTCTGGATGAACGCGCGTATTTCCGAAACGATATTAGATAGACTCTTGAAATCTTTTGCGTTATGATTATAGCTATCTGCTTCAGATCAAGTTTATTCCAAATTTATGCCACGCCCACTGGGAGGCTGGCAAATCGATAACGATCGATACACCTCAAATCACAAATCGATTAAACGTGAATAACTCCACAATTTTGAAGCTAGAGTAATCAAATTTGGTAGGTATATTGCTGGTGACCTCCCGAAAAAATTGGATCCTAGGTTAATCGGCCACGCCCATTATTACGCCCACCAGCCCCCCTCCAAAATTAATTTGAAATGCTTATATCTCCCGCAGTTTTAGAGCTAAAGTCACCATATTTGGAATATATATTACTTGGTGACGTCCTCTACAGATTACAGAAACAAAATTTCGACCACGCCCACACTCCCGCCCCCGTAATCGCGAAAATCGATATACATGAATGCACAATTCGATAACACGTGTATATTTCCCGCAATTTTGAAGCTAGAGTCCCCAAATTTGGAATTTAGACTAGGGCTGACCAGCCCAAAGATTGCGTCCTGGATATTTTCCGGCCACGCCCACTAGAACGCCCCCCAGCCACCCCGCCCCCACGAAACACGGAAGCCTATATCTCGCACATTTTGAGAGCTAGGGCCACCAAAACTGGAGGATAGACTTATTGTCAGCCCCCCTAAAGATCGGCAAAAAATTTTGGGGCCACGCCCCTCCGCCCCCAAAAATCGCGAAAATTTATATCTTCCACAGTTTTAGAGCTAGAGTCACCAAAATTGGAGGATAGACTTATTGTCAGCCCCCTAAAGATCGGCAAAAATTTTGGGGCCCCGCCCCTTCCGCCCAAAAATCGCGAAAATTTATATCTTCCACAGTTTTAGAGCTAGAGTCACCAAAATTGGAGGATAGACTTATTGTCAGCCCCCCTAAAGATCGGCAAAAATTTTGGGGCCCCGCCCCCTCCCGCCCCCAAAAATCGCGAAAATTTATATCTTCCACAGTTTCAGAGCTAGAGTCATTAAACTTGGAAGATAGAATTCTGGTCAGCCCCTCTAAATATCGGTAAAAAAAATTTGGGGCCACGCCCCCTCCCGCCCCCAAAAATCGCGAAAATGTATATCTTCCACAGTTTTAGAGCTAGAGTCAAGAACTTTGTAAAATAGACTTCTTGTCACTCCCTCTAAAGATCGGCCAAATTTTTTGGGGCCACGCCCCTTCCGGCCCCTAAAATCGCGAAAGCTTATATCTTCCACAGTTTTAGAGCTAGAGTCACCAAAATTGGTAGATAGACTTCTGGTCACCCCCTCTTAAGATCGACCATGCCCCTCCCGTTCCCAAAAACTTGGAATGCCATTTGACCCAAACACCAGCAAAAATTTTCTGTTCACTTGCTTTCAGCTGTTCTTAAAATGGTATCAGAGTATTACGCAGTCGGCTCCGCCCGACTGCAACGTTCTCACTTGTTCTTATTCTTCTTTTCAAATATATAATAACTGTTATCCAATTGATTTGCTTTCAATGGCTTAGAACAAAAACAATGCAACGCGAAAAAACAAAAGCTCAGTATAAATCGAGTTTGTTAGCGATTCTTAAAACTGCTTGGTGTAAGCAGTACAAAGCAAAACAAGAAAGCTTTTGATAGTCGGCTCTTCAAGCAATTTTGTCAGCGATCATCAAAACGGCTTGTGGCGTAGTGGGTAAAGTTGCGAACTAGTGAGCGAGAGGTCCTGGGTTCAAGACCAGCGGCGACTGGTCATTTATTTTCATTTTTCTTATTCTTCTTTTCAAATATATAATAGCTGTAGTCAAATTCATTTATTTTCAATTTCCTAAATTGTTTCTAATTTTTTCATACATAAAGTAGCTTTAATAGAATAATTCAAAAGAAAAATTTAAATTCATTGGCAAAACCAATGCCACGCGAAAAAAAATATGGATCTCAAATTCTGAATATAAGCTCTCGTATGTTCAGATTAAGTTTTATGACAATTCAATTTTCGACAGCAGCCTTGAAAGGTATAAGAGCAACGAGCACAAAATTTGGTATGATTGTAGTATACATATGTAATGTAGTTTTGACTTTTTGGAAAAACTGAAACTTGTATATTGTTCAATTCGGTAGCACTTATGAATGCTAAGGGACGCGTCCACGAGCTGCGGATAGTGAAACGTCCTGTTTTTATGAATACCTTTATATATTTTATTTTATATGTAGGGGTATATGTATGCGACATTAATATCTGCGAATTAAATAAGCAGTCACGGAAAAATAGTAAAAATTGCTTTAAGGTTCGAAAAGAGTTTTAATCTTCGGCACGCCGAAGATAATCCTTCTCCACTTGTTTTATATTTAAGTTTTGTTAATTTTTGAAACTTTCATACTTCAGCACAAAGTGAATATACTATTTTCTTCGAAAAGAGTATGCAATTACAAAAATTATGCGCATCACTAAAAATATTTTAATTCAGCTGCAGCTTAAAAGCATTTAGCTAATCTGTGAATAGTTGCAGGGCTAAAATATATGTGCAAACTACATTTGATATATGCGTATCGATAAAAATATCGAATCGATAATAAATCAGAGTGAACTGGCAAACATAAAGCAGCTGATATATGTACTGTACATATAGTTATATATCAAGTGCTTTATTTATTATTCTCTTTTAGCCACTTGAGTGCAGAGTATAAAACTCAAACAAAGCTGCAAATAAAATACTCGTATTTAAGCGAAGTAAGCTTTATGTGCAAAATGACAAGCGTCGCCGAGATTTGCCTTATGAGTTTCTTGGAACAGACATGTGTACGTATTCTTCGGCTTGTTTGTGTGTGGGCTGCATAGTAATGAGTTACAGTTACAGTTACAGTTAGTGTTTCAGATCCGAGGCATGTCATGACATGATTCACATAAACTCACGCACGTTATACGCATTGATATAAAGTTTTTGCTGGAAGCCAGGCAATTAATGTCCTTTATGCCTGTCATACTTGTGGGGCTCAAGCTAAACAGCGAACTCTCGACTTAAGTTGAACGCCAATTCCTTGAACTTTGCCCTTTGCTGCTTTTTATATCCATTTCGGTTTCAGTAACGTTGATATATGTATCTCATAAGCGTTTAGAATGTTCATAGTGATGCGTTCATTGACATTGCTTCTGCGAATTGATTTTTTATACTGGCTTTGTTAAGGTGTTGGCCTCAATGGCCTCTATCAATCTAAAGCGGCAACTGAAAGCTTTTAATATTGCCAAAGGCACAGAAACTCAATTAGGCACTTTTTCTTTAAGCCTAAAACGAAACTTTCAATTTGGGCGTAAAATGATTTATTATTCAATATTAGTTGTTTGCTCAAAAGTTTTAATTACAAAGTTTCCAACAAATTGATCCGGTTTTATATGGAAGCTTCAAATAGAATTTTTGACTAAATAAGATTTCCAATGCTTTTGGTAAATTACAAATAAATTCATCTCACAATTTACTTCAATTAAAGCTGCACATTTATGGCAAGCAAAATTCCACACACACACTCTGATATATGTAGCTAAGCAAACCGGATTCGACGAATTCAGCACGAACACAATGGGCGTGGCAATGAGAACAACAAGTGCGGCTAATCAATCAATGCAATCAAGCATAAATTGTCTTAAAACAAAGCTCGAGCTAAATATTGTGATGCCATTAAGAACAACTGTCAATAGGGAACACAAAAGCCACACACAGATATGCAGGGGCCCATGCCCGCAACAATGGCTGGCGGAAACGGAAGCAGCTGCAAAGACACGGCCCTCGCTCTATTTGCTGGAGTCGCTCGCTGTAGGGCACACAATACACTCAACAGACATTTCGCAATGCCAATGCCACTCAAGCGTGTGCAAACAGACAGGCGACAATCTCAACGCCATCAACGTGGCGAGACGAGGCATCTTTATCGACACAGACCTCACTTTGACATCCCCATCGCTATTCCCATACCCATACCCATACCCACCCACATCCCAGGAGCAATCAAAGCATTTGCTCTTATGAAATTATGCACGAATGTTATTATTGTGGCTTGTTTCCACAAATATTTCGTATGCTTTTGATGCTAAATTGAATAACAAACGTCGTAACATCGCACATCCTAAACTCACGCACACACACGCAAATTGCTACTAAATTGGTCCTTAAGGCCGACAAAAGCCGCCAGCCGCCAGCCAGCGCAAATACCATCAGCTGAAATCTCATCTCAAATATTTCTGCATATGCAAATTGGCTAATGGAAAAGAAAGTAACTGGAATGCACACATTGAGATTGCGTGCCTAGCTCACTGAGATTACAATGACACTAGCTCCAACTACAATCAGGCTAGTTTCTATGGTAGAAAATCACTTACAAGGCAATCTAATGCAAAAAGAAGAATTCCAAATATTTGTATAAAAATTACAGAAACAAAGTAGAACAAATTGGGAAGAAAATTTAAAGAAATTCAAAAATATGAAAACAATACTATAAACTACAAATTAGAATAAAAATTACAAAAACAAGGGAAATAAAACTAAGAATAAGATTTAAAGAAAGTTAAGACTAGGAATTAAAATAAATAGAAAAATATAATTAAAATAATGTATTTAGGAATATAAATAAAAAAATTCAAAAACAAAGAAAATTTTCAGAAAACCAAATTAAGATATAAATATTGTCAAAAATGTAAGGTTAGGTTGTGGTGGATGGTGTGGAGTTACCTTAGCACCACGCTAAGGTCAGTTTTTGCTCTTTATGAAACCACATAATCTGCGTTAAGTTTTCTAATTACATATTTCCAACTGTTGGTTTCCTAATTTGTAAATCCATGTTTTGTTTTTCCTATTTTGATATTTGTAGTATTGTTTGCCAAAATCCTTATAGCTCACTCAACACACTAAATTACTAAACTGCTATGTTAGCATATACGCCAGATTAAATGCGACTTTCAGCTTGTGTCATTGCAGTCTCATAAATTTCCCATTTGCACCTGAAATTGCATGCCAGAGAGAGCTCTCTGCCTGCCTGCCTGCCTGGCAGCCATAATAGAAGCTGGCGTCGCTCGAGTGTCGACTCGCTGAGCCGCTTGCATTCTGACCAGGATATGCCGCATCCCGAGAGCAGCCTGTCGCATTCACTTTGCTGAGTGGTTGAGCCCCCGCCGCATTCTTATGTGTCAGCGAGCAACTATTTGCAGTCAACTTTGTTGACATTTATGCGCCATGTTGCTGTTGTTGCTGTTGTTGTTGTTGTTGTTGTTGTTGCCATTGTTGCTGTGGAGCTTTGGGTTGGGTCAGCAGTCACGAGGTCCTGCATTCTGTGGACTTTGGCGCTGTCATGCGGAATTACCCGAGCGTCTGCGATTTAATCTCAAAATGCGCTCACTTAGCAAAAAGACTGAAAGTTGAGTAGAAAATTGGTTATTGTGCTTGGCCGTAATGGAGATTACGCTGCTAGCCTTGGGGGTGTGTTGATCCTTATACTTATCCTTGGCGCGTACAGCAGCCAATGTTTTAATTAATGCAACGCCTGCAGCGCTTCCTAGCCATGTCTTTTGCCATTTGCCATTTGCTGTTAGCTGTTAGCTGTTTGTGCCTAGTGCGGCTAAAGTTTTTCAATTATTTTGCTTTGACAAGTTTTTTAGCAAAACTTTCGCGCAACACCGCATCGTTTTTCATTATACCAAGTGTAAATGTACGCATAGACAAGTATTAATGGTATTTTAGTTGGCCTTCGTCTTGGACCTAGCCACTGAATTGGCCTAATTGAATTTCACTTGTTTGCACTGACTTGACTTGACTTGACTTCAATTGAGTTGAGTTGAGCTGCAACTGACATTCGGATTATTGAATTATTTTCGAATTATTTTTTTCGTCAAGTGCTTTTGCCATGCTCAACAAGTCTTGACTTAAAGTCGACTTAGTATTGTGCTGAAATTTTAATTATAATACCCTTTGAGCGACAAGAAATGTAATTGGCTAAAATGCAAACAATTTTTCTTTTAAGTCCCCAAGCTAAGCACTTGACTTATAATTGAGCTAGCATTTTGAAGGTTAGCTAGAGTATATGTTTTGTGTTTCGTTTTGTCAGTTAATGTCCACAAGGATTTTTAAAGCCATAAATTATATTTATTTGTGGTTCATTCCCATTTTCAACACAAGCCACAAGCAATTACTTACTACTGTTCAAATATATATTTCCCAAATTAATTCCAGCTTATCATTTATTTACGCACACGAAATAATTATCTTAATTGTTGGCCAGACAATAGTCAATAGAAAAACTCACTTATATTTGGAATTTAAATTGAAAAATATGCAAAACTAAATGGAAATGCAAATGCTGGCTACTGGCCTATAAAATAGTAAGCTTCTGAGCTACAATTACTGGTTGAAACATTTAAAAATAAAATGATAAGCTTTAAAGTTAGTTAGCTGCCTTAAACTATAAAAGACTAAAGCGTTACATTAAAGTGAGTTTAGGAAGAAAACTATTGTTGCTCTTAAGCATGTACCGAAAATATTATTATTAATATCCTTGACTTACTCGGCTTTTGTACAAGCTTTACAAAAGCAGCAAAACTCTTCTATGAACATTTTTTTTTTATTTAATTATTTATTGTTATTACAAAAGCTGCTCATTTATTTTAAACTTGACTTGCAATTAATATGTAACCTTTATTATTAAGTACGAGCTTGGCTAGAGTCTAATTTGTATTTTTCAGATAAATTGTGACAATTCATTTAATAGCGCTTGCCCTAACTTAAACAAGGAAAACATGCTCTGATTTCGCAGCACATTTAATCTCATTTTTTGTGCCATGTTCAGCAAGTGTCACTTGGCGCTTGAGAATTTTTGCAATTACTATGCAACAAGTATTGTCTGGGGAAAATGCCAAGCAGCTTACAGTCCGTGTAGTATGTCTTTTGTGTGCAGGGAGACAGAGACAGCGAGAGAGAGAGAGGGAGAGAGTGCTGTGGGAAATCGCAGTGGCAGAATGCAAAATTAGAATTACCGCAGCCGTGGAAAACCACAAACAAACATGCCTTTAACTGAAAGACGGCTGGCAGTGAGCGATGAGTGGTGCATGTCAACACCATTGTTGTGCATGCCGCACAGCGTTGACTCTCGCTCTCTCTCTCTCTCTATCTCTGTCTCTCTCTGTCTCTCTCTGTCTCTCTCTGTCTCTCTCTCTGTCTCCTTGGTCGCATTTTCCGCTTTAAAGCCGAAAAGGCACAGCCGCAACCAGCGGCCATGCTTACAAAGTGCATCATTCTGTGTGTGTGTGTGTTAGTGTGTGTGTTTGTGTGTGTGTTTGTGTGTGATGACTACGTGACTGTGTTGCCAATGCGTCTCGCTTACCGCAACATTCAAAGCAGCGCTGAGCGCCGTTGATAGCCAAGACCAAAATGCAATGTTGCAATTTGCCAAATTGAAAACACGAAAAGCTAAAACGCTGCTGCTACAAAGTAGCCGCAAAGTTAATTTACGCTAACGTGTGTGCAGTGCTCCCCATCCTCCGCCCATCCTGCCACTCGCCCCCAGCTAGCTGTAGGTTGCCAGTTGCCAGTTTGCCAGTTGCCATCGCACGCACGTCATTTACTCGTAATGGGCACTTCCCTTTGCACTTGGCAGCAACAATGCGGCCCATAATTCTCTAATTTTGAGCCCGCTGCCCCAGCTTGCACATGAGCAACTACAAAGGAGCCAGCCAGTCTTTTAGCTATTTATGGATACAGTTGCAGCTAATGACGGCGCTGCGGCTGTCGACATGTTTGCTGCGCATTTTAATTAAAAATAACTGCAAGTTGGAAAAAAACAAGTGCCGAACGATTATGTTCGGTATGCCGCAGATACTATACACTTTTCGAATCCTTGGCCTATAACCTTTGCCTATGCTATAGTTTATTTCACAGCTATCCCTGTGCACCTGTTTCCTTAAATATCTTTTTGCGAAACAAGAATATTCAAGTGCACAACGAAATCAAAGACGATAGCCTTATAAACATAAGAAATATGATCAAAACCGTCTTACAGTTGTATGGTAGCTATACGATATAGTGGTACGATTCGCCCAATTACAACATATGTGAAGTACACGTGAATAATAAGTCTATATGCCAAGTTTCATTGCGATAGCTCAAAAACTTAGGGACTAGTTTGCATACATACAGACAGAGAGACAGACAGATAAATTTTTTGTCATCCTAACCATATAATATGTTACTGTTGGGGCTTTCGACTATTCCTGCTATGCATAACACACTTCAGGACAAAATAAATATACCTTTTTCTCTTAAAAGAGTATAATTACAATTTTTTAATAGACGCAAACTTGAACAATGCTCGCTGGCATTCGGCTATTGAAGCGTGTGAGTAAATGTTGAAAAGCTCCATTTGCCTATGCACACATATAACAGACCACAATTCCGGCTTATACCTTAAAGACCAATTTCAATAGTTTCGATTTACTTGGCTTTGTTTTGTTTGCTTGCCTGGCCACACTTATAGTCTTCGATGCGTTGCTCAATTTCGGGCAGCTGGGCAGACTTCATCAGTGTAATGCAGTCTTCGCATAATTTACCTCATATTTGTGGCATACTAATTGCGGCACATCAGTGTTGCCCCAGCTGCATTGCAAGTAGCCCACATCGTCCGTCTGCCTTAAGTTATGTAAATTTGCTGCGCGACGTTTTGTTGACTGACAGGCAACAAGACAGGATACAGCGACCAGGACACTGAACATTTCCTGCCACGGCGAACACGCTCAGCGTCTGCTGCACACATTTGCATAGTTTTAATTACGCAAATTTCGCAAACATTTTGACGCGCATTTGTGCATAAGCATTATGATGTTAAGTAAGCATCATTCGATTAAAAGAACAAGGGGTATCTGACGAGTCACGCAGCAGGTTATGCTACTTAAATAGTCATAATTGCGAGCGCTCGTCCGAATATCTATTTTACTTCAGCTTTATGCTCTTCTACGAAATGGCATTTTTTATTTGTAAGAATTAAAGTTGTGCATGTTGCGACTTTTATCCTCATAATGATATGCATAATAAAGCACAACCGTACACTGCAATTTCCAAGAGAATGCATTTTTTAGTGGCTGCTGAGACAGCTCCACAAGCACAAGCCAAAAGTAGAGTTTGCTAGCTATAACAAAAAATTTGTTAACCAAAAAGCGCATTAAAATCTTAATCTTTAGTGTTGACATTAAATTTAGCAGCACAATGGTCTCAAAAAGAAAAGAGCACAATGCCAACCGGTATGGCCACGCCTACACCATGAACAGTAACATCGCCGCCCATAAAATGGCGGCGAGAACAAAGCAATTTCACACGCTCATGAATGGCAAAGTGATGCAAACACACACACACACACACACACACACACACACATACAGGATGTACCCACACAAACATAGAGAGTCCCTCGCAGAGTAGAGTTCAAGAATTTATTACCCAATTTGAAATTGCAAACGAGTGCGTGATAAACCTCGAGGTAGCTCTAGTTCTGTTCTTGTTGTCGTTGCTGCTGCTGTTGGCTTTTGTCATTGTTTGCACATACCCTGTACTTGTGCTCAGCGTGGCATGCTGCGTAACTGCTTTGATAGCAACGGCATTAGCTGAGCTAATAATACAGGGTATGCGTTAGTGCAGCAACAGCCATGACTAGCAAAGTTTTTGTTTGCATTGTGTTTTATTCAAAACAACGTTGTTTATGACAAACGGAAAGAACAGCAAACGAGAGGAGAATAGGATGCAAATGCAAGTCAATCCGCTGGTCAAGGTGGACGACAGGTTTTGTGAGCAAACAGAATGTGATAATGGAAACGAGCGTACACAAGGCTGACATAGCCAAAGCACACATAGATACACACACGCACACACACACGCACACACACACACACAGAAAGCCAATCTAAATGGTGAAAATGCTGAAAATCAATGTGAATGGCTGGCTGGCAGCAAACTGGGAGCCATAAAGCAAATGATAGAATGGCGACTCTCTCTCCCTCTCTCTCTCTCTCGCTCTCTCTCTCTCTCTCTCTGCCTTGAATGTTAGTTAAACTTCAAGTCAAGGTAGCGGCCAAGAAATGCGCGCGTGGCAAATGCCGCCAGCCTTCTCATGCAAATGCCAAAAGCCATTTTAATGCAAATGCGCATAAATGGCAACTGTTCAGAAAAGCCCCAAGCCCCACTGCCTGGCCACCATTTCACCACAGCGCTCCCCATTTTCATTTAAATATTTTTTGTCTGCTTTGAAATGTAGCCGCGCTTTAAGTGGATATTCGCTGTTGCCCCCCCTTGGCCATTTGCATTTGACGCTCGGAAGGCTAGGCACTTTCTCTCTCCCTCTCCCTCTCTCTCTCTCTCTCTTAGCAGCTTTCTCGCTTGCTCCTTTTTGTGTGAAGTGCAACTTGTGGTCATAAATTTTGTCTTTTGCACCATTGAAGCATTTAAATATATTTCCATTTCGTATTGGCCAGATTTGCCCAGTTATGTATTCTATGCGAATAAAACACACAAATTTATTACCCACAAAATAAATTTTATTTTGCACACTGCTTGTGAATTCGCTTTATGCATGTGAAATTCATTTGGTTGCTCAACAATAATTGACATTTTGAGTGTAGATAAGCTCAAGCAAAAAGGCAGCTAAATAAGTGATAAGCCACATGAATGTGGTTTCAAATTGGAATGATGATATAATGCAAAAGGAAGTTATTATATTTTTAAAGCTTTGTAGATGAAATTATATTAAAAACTGAAACAAAAAAAGGTTTTTTTCTACAACTACAATTGATAAGATAATAATAATTAGGCCCATAAGTGAATACATATATAAGTATATGTATGCATAACTCTCACTTAGATTATGTAAATCCCATGGGTTCCATGGCGAAAACTTCTCGAATGCTCGCTGTTAGAATAAAGTGCGATTATTGCTGTGCAGAAAGTTGCGTTACAGCTTTATATTTGTTCCATTCGACTAGCTATGTAATCCGCCATGAAATAATAACTTTTTATCACTCTCCCTGTCTCTATTTTTGCCGATTAAAGAAAGCTGAGCAGCTGGAATTAAATCAAGTTGACAGGACGTGGCGGCAAATCAAACAGAAATGAACTGTTAAATGGCTGTCAAGGATTAGAGCGAGTGGTTATTTTAAGCCGTCAATAGAACTGAAGCAAGCGTGCATGAACTGAAATCTGGAGGCTAATGTAACGGACACAGCGACAAAAGGCTGAAGATGACACACAAGCCAGGGATGCTAGAAGCAGTCTGAGTCAGTCCCATCAATTACCCCTTCCAGTGGACACCTGCGCCTCGTTGCCCATTTAAAGCTAAGCTATCCAAGCAGAAGGCAACTGCCAACTGGCAACTGGCAACAGGCAATAGCAACAGGTAGCCAGAACTTTGCGAAATCCCCAACCCAAGCCACATAAGTGGCCAACTACGTGACTTAATCAGCCCACGCAGCAGGCGCTTAACAAATAAGTGTCTCCCAAAAAAAGAGCAAAAAGAAAGGCGCTAGATACCCACTAACGAGAACCGACTGCTGTCTGATTTACGGGATGTGTGCCATGAATATATGCAAGATTCAAATCCATTGAGCAACATGACCGATGTGTCAGCGGCAGCCGCCGGCGCCGGTGGTACAAGAACACCCAACACCGAGGCGCCAGTCGAGTCGGCGTCCATAACAACGTCCTCAAAGCCACTAACCAATGGTGCCAAGAAGACGCCACCAACAGCAGCAGCAGCAGCGGCTGCAGCAACTGCAACCACAAGCAATCAAGCCAAAGTGGAGCGTCACTCGCAGAGCAACAACAATCAACGTGCAGCCACAGAAGCGGCAGCAGCAGCAGCATCGTCGTTAGCCACGGCAAAGCTCTCCACTGACAACGACGTGGGCACACCTGCGGCCAGTCCAAGTCCAAGTCCGAGTACCAGTGCCAGCGCCAGCGCCAGTCCCAATTTCAGTTCCACATCCGCCCCGTCGGCCAAGTGCAGCAGCAGCAAGTCGGCGGCGACACAGCAAGATGTGGACGAGGTGGCCCGTTTGTTTGAGGAGAAGCCCGAGGCCTTCGAGAAATGGCTAACGGAGCGGGCACCGCCCGAGGCGCTGAGCCGACTGCACGAGTTCATCGAGAGCCGCAAGTCGCACAAGCGACCCTCGGTCACTTCGGATCTGTTCCAGCAGTGGATGGCCTCGCCCACAGTGCAGCAGGTGAGTGCCTCTAATGTACATATCTAACACCTCAAAGAAAGGCATTCTGAAATGCAATTCATCCGAAAGTGTACTAGAAATGGGCTAATCATATATATGGATATAATTCTTAATTAAATTGATTCAAGTACAAAAATTCTTATAATAATCCCGGATGAAAAAATATGAACTAAGAGCGAAATGAAATTTATTTTCTCAGCTGCTATTTTAGAGTTAATGATTCTATTGTTTTATATCCGCTGTGAAATCGTAAATTATTCACATTCATAAACTTTCTCAAGTGTCTTAACATGCGAAATAGTAAAATATTTGTATTGAAAGCATTTAGCAGCAGATAACAATTATCTGCAAAGTCTATAATTTAAAAATATCCAGAATAGCCAAAACTTAGATTAAGCCCAAACGGTGTGAAAAGTTCTTTATTGTCGAGATTCTGACGTACCTATTAAGTGTCTATTAAATGTTTTTATTTATTTTAATATATAAATATATAAACATTTAATAATCCATCCTGATCAAAGCTATAAGCAGCCTTCATTTAAGAAAATTTAAGATAATCAGGTATTCTCGAGCATCCGGATTCCGTTCTCTTTTTGTTTTTTTGTTTTGCAACAATTGATGCGAGCAACTTGCAGCTGGTGGTGTAAGTTCTTCAGCTGCCAGTGCTGCCACTTAATATTTTATTCATCAGAGGCGTCAAGTGGCAGCAGTAGCGCGAAAGTAAACTTACCATCGCAAATGGCTTACTGCCCCACAGGATATCGGTTCCTTTGACCTGCCATCAGCCGCAGTTTGGCCATTTTACCACTGCAGTGCAATGGTGGCAATCTCCATCCGTGATTGCTTGCGTGTTTGCATTTGCTTTGGTTTGCTTTCAGCTTTCGCTTCTCGTTAGATATTCGCTGGCTTGTTTGCTTGGCAAATAAGCTAAATGGATATTTGTATAAACTTCTATTGTTTTTGTTTTGCCCTTATTTTGCCTGCTGTTGTCATGGCGGATTGTAGCGCTAAGCGGAAATGCACATGCACAAATAATCATACACTTTACATGCACTATCCATAGTATTTAATTCAACAAATTACTCATACGCCCTGTTGCCAATGGATCAATATGCTTTGATAGCCAGCAAGCATGCCACAAAGCTCGAATATTGAGCGTAACAACTGCTGACACTGCGAAAAATCATAAAATTGTCATAATCAAAACGTTGTTAGGATATAGTTACTTGCAACGTCTCCAAGATTGGACATATAATAAGCCATTATTTCGGTGACTTACTGTGTTGTGTTAGCTGAGATCTTAACAATCTTAAAATGTGCTCAATGCTTTCTACACTAACTCATCATTAAAATCTTCATCTCATTTGATCTAGTTTGAAAATTAATTAAATAATAATTAATTCCAGTTCAACAAACTGTTAAAACAAATCTTTTTGCAGATGCAGTTTTTAAATTGATTCACATTTATTGGTTTGGATGAACATGTTGCTTGTGTCACTCAACCAACTCTGTTCCGCCTTCTGTTCGAGTTTCTATTCCTGTTCATGTTCCGGCTCGTGTTGCTGTTCCTGTTGCTGTTCCTGTTGCTGTTCCTGTTGTTGTTCCTGTTCGTGTTTCGGTTCGTGTTTGTGTTACGGTTCCTGTTATTTGCCATCAATGCGGCCCGTGCTCTTTCGGCAGCTTGTCTCCTTGCAGCATTTCTCCTTCTTCGGCGCTGTCGTCGTCTTAGTCGATTCAATCTGCTCCTCAGCCTCCTCACTCTAGCCTGAGATGCTGCCAAAGCCGCAGCTGCTTCTGTGTCCGCAGTTGTGCTTGAACTGGTAGTTGCGGCCGTATCAGAACTGCCTGAACTGTTGGCACCACCGGTACTTGCCGCTGTTGTCGCTGTGCTGCCACCTGCACTCGCCTCTGTTGAAGTAACAGTTGCCTCGGTAGAAGATACCACAGGGGGTGGGCAACTTGCCTCATCGGCATTAGCAGGGTCTTCACACTCTGTTGCAGTACAGGCGCCATCCACAGCACATGCTGCATCGCTGCTTCTAATCAGGCAAATGGCCAAAAGGGCACAGCTAAAGATCACCGCTTGAAGTCTCATCTCGATGCCGGAGAGTTGGTTTGACTATCGAACTGTTGCTGTGACGGCCCATTTTATAGCGAAATTGAATTTGCCAAAATCTGTTTGCATTTGAATATTTAAATGTACACAGCTGTGAAAATAAATGGCACATCACAACATGATTAAATATTTTAGTTTCTTTTTCTTTTTGATGGATCAGACATCTTGATTTCTATTGATTTTGTTTTTCATAATTTGAATTTAAGGTCAATATCAAAATTTATATTTAATGTATGAACAGTTGTTTTTGGCACACGCCTTTAACTCGTACATAAATACCAAGTCAATCGGAAGCATCCATTTCATTATACAATTTTTCATATACATCCACATGATTGTGCAAAATTTGACAATTCGGTTCGGACACCGATGCATTGCAAATAACATTTAGTGTTGTCAACAATGTTTTTCTTTAGCTCTCTTGCTTTGCATAGAAAGTTTTTTTATTAAAAAAAATTTAAATAAATTAAAGCAAACTCTTTTACATAAATAAAGATGGAACTAAACTGAAAACGAAAATTTGTCAATTTCGGTTAAAGCTGCAATTTTCAAATTCTTTCTGTGCTTTTTAACGAACAACTGTTTCAGTGTGGATCTTAAAGTCGGAGCGCAAAAGCTGACTGCTATAAAAACCAGTGTAGGTAAACTTTGTAGGTAATTGATTTGATCGAAGCATGACTTTAGGCGTGCCTATATATACATATATATGTGTACAATATGTTTAAATGATTAATATATGAATGAAATGCTCGGTGTTAAGAAACTTAATAATTGATTTTAAAAAACAACTCCTGTCTGAGAAATGCTTATACATTGTAAAAAGTAAAAATGACCACAATTAATATATGAAAAAGTTATAAATTAGTTTTAAAAATATATACAAATGTTATCAAGAATATCATTTGCTGGAAAAGCTACCAAAATTACATTTGTACATTGATAAGTTCAGCGATATATACTTATATGTATTGCATTAAAAATTGCCGCTTAAAAGACACAAAAAAAAGAGCAATTATTTATAAGAACCTAAAACTTTTAAATTCAAATACACCGATCAAATGGACACACACACATACAAACTTATGAGCATCGCCGACGTCGACAGCGACAGCGACGTCGACAGCGGCAGCGGCAGTGACGTCGACAGCGACAACAGTGTTTTTGCTTTCTTTCCATTCGCGAGTTACTTTGTTAACTTTTGTCACACACATTCATACAAAGTAGCGTGCGTGTGTATGTGTGCCATTTGATTGGCGTCTATTTGTGGTATTCTGTGATAGAAACGCTCATGCACATGCATATGTAGTATATACTCATGCATTAATACATGCATGTGTATTTATTATTTATTCAAAAGCAATTACGCAGTTTGCCGTTTTTTCTTTCTACTTGCATAATTTGTTCACTAATTCACTTTCGCACTCGTTGAAGTCAGAAGATTCAATTTTGGCGTTCTCTTGATTTAAGAATATTTCAAGCTTGTTTCCAAAACGCAATACAAATTGTTCATGATGTTGTTGCTCACAAATTATGATCGATGAACCGCTGGGAAAATCGACGATAATATTTGATATACATAGATATATTCATGTATATCCCAGCAAATTTTTTTATAATGTAAGAAAACAGCAATGTAAGCCATGCAATGATGTCTTGAATATATGATGTTTCTCTTCCCTTAATGGCGAATATATTTCAATGTTTATACTCTTTTCGAAGAAAGTAGTATATTAAGTTTGTGCTGAAGCTTGTAACGCATAGAAGGAAGCGTCGGAGACCCCAAAAGCTACTGCCAGTATGATTAGAATGACAAAACAAATTGATCTAGCCATGTCCGTCTGTCTGTCTGTTTGTCTGTCTGTCTGTCTGTCTGTCTGTATGTATGCAAACTAGTCCCTCAGTTTTTGAGCTATCGTGATAAAACCTTGCACAGAGACTTATAATTCAAAGGGACAGCACATTGGTCGGAGCCGGCCTGATCGGACCACTGTATCTTATAGCTGTCATACAACTGGAAGTCGGTTTTGGCCATATATTCGATCTTTTAAAAGCTATCGCCTTAAATATCATTGTATCCTTATAACTCATAAATATTTCGATGGTGGAGTTGGCAGAGTAAACATTGCCTAAAGGTTCTAAAAGAGTATAAAATCTTCGGTACGCCGAAGATAATCCTTCCCCACCTTCAGAGTTGCTCTACTCAACTTTCAGCAGTGGAATGGATGCGTATAGAAACTCTCTTGTGCACAGCTGTGTGTGTAAACATCGAAATTTTTCAGAGCATAGCTTTGGTTGGCTTGTGAATACCCAATAGCTGAAATAGCTGACAGACCGCCCAGATATGGATGAAAATAAGGAGAACCGATCATTTGGGTATGCATTGTGAATATTTATTGAAATAATTGGAATAGATCGTTGGCATAGTTTTGTTTAACCAAACCGGTTGTTCCTTCTTGACACTCTTGCAGCATTGTACCTGTTCGCTACATTAACAGGAACCCTAATTGCGGTGCCGCCACTATTCCTTCTCCTGTTCATCAAATTCCTCCGTCTTCTTGCGGCTTGTCGCCTCCTCCTCCTCCTATTGCGTCGGTTTTGATTAATTATCCTCTGCCTAAGTAGACGAATCCTACGTCTCATTCTAGCTTCTGCAGCGGAAGTGCTAGCAGTTGTTGCAGTCGTATCAGAAGTCGCGCTAGCGGTGGTGTCACTTGTTGTAGATGCAGCTGTTGTGACTGCAGTATCAGCTGGCGCCTCTGTTGCTGCCACAGTGGTTTCCTCAGCGACAGTGGTTACGCAACTTGCCTCAGCGGCATTAGCAGGGTCTTCACACTCTGTTGGAGTACAGGCGTCTGCCACAGCACATACCGCATCGCTGCTTCTAATCAGGCAAATGGCCAAAATGGCACAGCCCAGGATCACCGTTTGGATTCTCATCTCGATGCCAATGAATTGGTTTGAATGATGAACTGTGCTTGAGGCCGCCTAATTTATAGCGATTTTGAGTTTGCCAATTTGTAGTTACTTTTTACTATTATTTATATCTATACAGCTGTGTTAACAAAAATATAATTAAATTATTCAGTTTGCTAATATTTCTGATAGATCAGCAACTCAATAATAATAATAATAATAATAATACCAAAATGGAATTGTCAAAATAGTGTATTTCTATAAAGGGTATTATCAATTTGTCTCGAATTATGCAACACCTATTGGGTTATTTTCACTATAAGCACTATGCATTTAAATATGCTAATAGTTCAAGTTACAAACACAAATGAACTCTTTTAATGTTCAATTGCATGATTTTGCAATTGTTATTAGTTGCATTACTCAAACAATAATCGAAATCGAGTAAAGCAACTAATTCTTTTATAAAGTTAGGTGGTTCTCTGGGCAGATTTTGATTCAGCAAGGGCATTGAATTACCGGCACATCGCAGATGGATGTTTCTCATTTTTCTCATTAAATATGTAGACAGCTGTTATCAAAAGAATTTTGGCACAGTTATGCATATTTAACTAAATGATAAAGAAACATACATTTAATTGTTAAACTATCTTATGTACTTGTGTTTTTGTTTATCTATGTATAAACTTGATCTACGTTTATTGACAAATGGATTGAACAACCATATTTTTTTCGCAATTGAACAATTTGTGAATATGAACTGGTTCGGTGACATATTCATTGCAAATATCATTATATTATCGGTCCTTGTGTTTTTAATTCTGTTGAAATTTTTAATATGTTTCCATTAGTTTATTTTAATATTACGGCTTTTTAGGAAAGTGTTCGCATTTATTAAAAGTATCTCTTATAATAATAATAAATGCATGAACATTTGGGATGATTTGGTATTTTACTCAACAAATGCATTTAGCAATATATGTTTATATATGTTAATCATATCAGAATAATGATTCGAGGCTGTATTGATTACAAAATTAGACACACAGCTTCACACTTAGATTCTTGTTTATTTTGCACACTTCATCGTCGGTCAGGTTTTTTTATACTTTTAAGTTACTTATTAAAACTTAGTAAAACAAAGTCGTTTACTTACTTTGAATGTATCGATTTAATCACATTATACTTAACTTGTCGAACTTCTTTTAAAAATCACAATATCAGTTTTTTCACTCGTTGCACTGTTCGTCGTGTTAAGCTGTGCTCATGAACTTTTTATACCTATTTCCATTATAAATTATAGAAGACTTTCAAGTGTTCACTCAAAGAAATATATTGTTGCTCAATTTTAGGCGCGCAAATTTATGTTGAAATACTGTAGCGTATCTAAAGGCTGGCAGGCTAATCAAGCAGTTTAAGGTGCTATCAAATGCTCGTGAATTGTTGACTTGTTAACGAGACAAGTGGCTGCGTTTGGCGTATAAGCCTACGGATAATACCAGAGAAGATAGAAAACACAAATCGAGGATGTTTTGGGTATGCAAAATGTAAAATAATTTATTCAAATTATTTGGATAGATTCTTGCCGCGCCTGTGCTTAGCCTGACCTTCTGCCCCTCCTGTTCCTTATCCTACTGGCCACATTGACGGGAACGCGGACACGAGTGCCACCGCGGTTCCTGTTCCCCCTGTTGTTATTCATCAATTGGTTGCGCCTTCTCTGGGCAGCACGCCTCCTTGCAGCGCGTCTCCTTCTGCGCTGTTGCCTCAGGCGCTGTCTCCTCAAGCGACGCAGCCTGCGCCTCAATCGAGCCAAGGTAGCCTCTGCCGCACTGGTGGTTGTATCCGAGGATGTCGTCGTTGTCGCTACTGTTGTTGTTGTAGCATCGGCAGCCTCTGTTGTTGTGACTGTGGTTGCTGCAGTCGTGGTAACTACCGCCGTTGTCGTTGTTATGCAACTTGCCTCAGCGGCATTTGCAGCATCTGCACACTCTGCTGCAGTACAGGCGCCTGCCACAGCACATGCTGCATCGCTGCTTCTAATCAGGCAAATGGCCAAAAGGGCACAGCCCAGGATCACCGTTTGGATTCTCATCTCGATGCCAATGAATTGGTTTGAATGATGAACTGTGTCAGCGCCAGCCCATTTTATAGCGATTTGGAATTAGCTGCTTTGTGTTTGCATATCCAAAATTTTCAAATTTCGCAGCTGTGACAACAAATGGCAGACAAAAATGTCTTTTAATAGTTAAGTTGGCTTCTATTTTTGACAGATTAAGCACTTCGGCTAACAATAATAATCATATTTGCATACCTCTACAAGAAGGCTCTATAATTTTCTTATGATGTGTGTAACATGAAGATGCCACATAAAGTGCAGGTGCACTGTCTATTCATCCACCAGCTCTCAGTTCTAAGAAAGCACAGTCTTATTCCTGTATTCCTTATAACACATAACTGATTTATAAAACAGTTTTATTTTCATTAAATATATTAAACATATGTTATTATTTCAAAATCTAGTAAATCAAGCATGCTTCTAACTCAGAACCTTTATATAGCACCGTTCTATTTTTTAAATAAAAAATTATTTTTAAATCTAGTAAATCACGTACAATATTGGATAATATTTTACCAATTTAATTTCAGATCAGATTAGTATACGATTTATCAAGGGCATTGAATGGCAGGTGCCACCGCTTTTTCTATCAAATATTTAAGCAGCTGTTTTTAAATTTAAGCCGCCATGGCAAGCAAACTCTAAATAAAGACCTTTACATTTTTAGATGCTATTTGAGATTTATACTACGTCAAACCTTCATTAATAGACAAAGTTGTATTTAAACAATTGTTAAAAAAAATTGGCATAATAGGCCACACATGTGCGCAATAAAAACAAAGATAGATATTCACTTTGAAGATTGTCATCAAGTGAGAGCTGGCAGCTATGAAACTCTTTGATACTTCTATATAAAGGTAATCCAAAATTTCGAAGCACAATTATAGGGTTTGCATTTGGAGTTGAACGCATATTAAGTAACATAAAACAGTACAATCTCGTTAATCCATATTAGAAGACCAAGCTGCGCAATATCAAAATGGCCAGAATTCCGACCCATACAAAAATCGAGAAAAATATATATTACAGATTTTCCACTAAAAACAAGCCACGCTAAATCTTTTACTCCCAAGAATTAACATTCCAACATCTAAAACTTCCAAAACTTTCTGAAAACTGATCCGATTTTCGATAATGAGGCAGTTTGGATCAGGATTTGACCTCCTCATTAAATCTGCATTTAAATTTGAAGACTTTTCAAATTTTCGGTTTTCTATTATAAACAAGCAACGATAAAGTTTTTATTTCACTAAAAATGCCCTTCCAAGAAATAAAACTCCCATAACTTTGTCAAAACTGATCCGAAGTTCTTTCCCGAAGTAGTTTTGATCACGATTTTATATCGACATAAAATTTGCATTTAACTTTTAAGCACTTTAAAATTTTCGATTTTCTAGCTTATACAGCTCTTAAGAATTGTCTTTCTTACTTCTAAAACTCCCATAACTTTGTCAAAACTTATCAAATTTTCTATGACGAGGTCTTTGGTTTGACCTCTTCCATTAATTCTGAACCTGTCCAATAAGTATGCTTAAGAGAGAAAATCACATTGAATCACATGATCTCATATGTTTTTTTTACTTTTGTCCGGTTGCTCATCTGTGGCAACCAAACCCTTGAAACGGAACTTATGCTCTTTGTAATTAATAGAAAAATTCTATCTGGTATTTTGAAACAATTGCCCTTAGCATATTTTGGCTCATAAGACCAAATACTTAGGTACCAAAATAAATAAACTTAGTGTTGAGATCGACAGTGTTGGACAAGGATATAATCATCACAGAATTGCATTCATTTTGATTATATTTTAAAATAGATATGTATATATTTATACATAAATATGTCTAAAAGTTATTATAAAAAAGCTGATTACTTTTTATACCTCCATACTCTAGACATATAAAATATGTTCATATATATATATATTTTCCCTATTACCCAGTTAGATCAATATGCATATTAGCCTTGTTTACGGTTTACAACCAACACGCCTCAAGATAACTCCCAACCTGTAGGACTAGAGCCCTTCAAGGATAAAGCGAGTAAACTTTTTATATTGTGCGACTGTTATTTAGAATTTATTTGAAATTCTTTTTCATAAATCCAAAGTTGATGATGATCGGTCCCCTTCGTTGCCAGTTACCCCACTTTTTCCAGCTTGGTTTATCAGTCGAGGAGGCAGCGGTTGTGGTGTCGGCGGTTGTGGTGGCAACACAGTCATCCTCAGCAGCATTCATTGCGAATGTGCAATCGGTACATCCAGTGGGCGTATCTGGGGCTATGCAGGCCTCACTCTGCGTATACTTCACCAAGCAGATGGCCAAAATGGCACAGCCTAGGATCAAGGTTTGGATTCTCATCTCGATGCCAGTGAATTGATTTGAATGATGAAATGATGGCAAAATGAAAACCTTTTTATACTAACTTTCAGTGGGCGATATCTATTTTTATTTTTTTTTTGGTTAATTATTGCAGCTGCGACAACTAATTAATAAAGAACTGTTTTAAATTTATTATTTTCTTCAATAGTATATATATTTACTCTACTTGCTATTTATACAAATGCTTTCAGCGTATTTTGGCATAGTAGCGATCAAATATATATAAATATTGCCCTAGTTCAGAGAACTCAACTATAATATACTCTATCATTGTCTAAGCGTACTTAAAATTTGAAAATATGTTCAGTTGTCATTCCAAAAATTACAAAAGCTACGATCAACATTTGAGCTCTCATTTCAATGTCCGTGGAATTGATTTAATACTCTATTTAAATTTGTATTACAAATTTTAATGGTCTAAAATCTAATAAGTTATTGCTTTGTTAATTTACGCAGCCTTGCCAGTAAAATTTTCAGAAAATCACTCACGTTATTTTGTAATTATTCAAATTGCTTTTCAAATATTTTAGAGCGTATGTGACATTAGTTTGCGTATACCCACAATTAATATTGAAAGCTTAGCAAACACATGAGTTAGTTTTATTGTTTGCTAACGTTAAGCACTAATTAAAAGCGAAAGTTAAATTGCTTTTTTATTATTTTAGCTGACAAAAGTTATAAGGTAAATAAACCACTATAAGCACATATGTTTTAGTATTCAATGAGAAGCAAATAGTAAAGCTGTGTTAAAAGATAAGAAGAGGCTGAAGTGCTCTTTCAAACCGAATATATTGAAACGACTTGGGACTCTCCTATACTAAATTAAGTTAGTTTAAATACTTAGGGGAATGGCAGTGAGTAGCAGAGAAAATAAGCGCACTTGTTTTGTCAAGGAATAACGCGTCTGATCTGATCTAGTTGGGCACAGTTGGCCTGGGCTAGGCACACAACACAAACACACAACACACAAGTGTCCTTCAGCCACATACACACACACACACACACACACACACACACACACACACACATACGCACACACGCAAACACTCACCTTGCACTTGCAGAATCAAACTAAATGCGAGCAACGCTCAAGGATTCTGCATACTTGTGTGTGTGTGTGTGTGGGTGTGTTTGTGGCTGTGTGTGTGGGTGTATGTGGGTGGTGTGTATAGAAGTCAGCTCGCACATAAAAAGCAGGCAACGTCTGGCTTAACTGGCAAGTGTTTTACGGCCAACAAAGCGGCAGAGCAGCGGGTCTAAAGACGTAACATTTTTAAATTATTGCCAAGCTAAGCGAATGGCTGGCTGTCAAACACAATTGCAGCAGTTACACCTTAAAAATCTGCTGGCGGTGGCGCCTCAACTGGGCGCAGGTGTTGCCCCATGTTGTTGCTGTTGTCAATTTGTTTAAGTGCATGTTGCATAATGCAAGCGACAGTTGACAATCGACAGCTGTTGTTGTTTGTTGTTGCTTGTTGTTGGTGTTGTCTTATTGACTGGTTTAACTAGAGCTTTGGCCCCCATTTCATCAGCTGCTGTGCTGCATTGAGCATCAACGTTGGGATTTCTTTTAATTTGCAGTCGAGCAAAAGCAAAAATCCCATTAAAAGTCGTTTGGCTTTATGTCGTTTTCATTTGCTTTTATCTGCGGAAAGGCTTTAAAAAGTTTTTCGTACAAAATGTTGTTTATTTTGCCCGGCAAAAGTTCAAAGCTACTCGTTTCGGTTTGATTATTTGAAAGGGTCCTTAAAAGTAGAATAGGTAGAGAGTCAAAAGCAAAACTTACTTTGCTATTCCCCCACTTCTCTCGCACCGTTGCATTTTATTAACTACTTAGACATTGGATTATACATCCTACAATGTTGCAATTATTTAAGAGCTTATGTATTCTTCTGCAGGCTCTAATTTCGAAGGCTTTACATGCAGGCAAGCTGAGCTAAGACTACTTAAATTCTTGTCATGATTTGCTTAAGCTACCAATTATATAACTTATTTCTGTTGCCTGCATACTTGAATATCTCATTAATATTCAATATATTTATCATATTCCCGAAATTTATTAGTAAAATATATATTCATTGTATTTATATAACAATTTGTCTAGTCCAAGCAATGTAAATCAGGACCAACTTTTGAAATTACTTAAAGGCAATTGGTATAGTAACAGATATGTGCAGAATATTTAATTCTTACTAAGCACTCGATTAATATTAATGGTTTTTCAAATATATAACAATGTCTCTGCAGAAATAGAACAAACAAAAGAACTTAGGAAGTTTATTTTAGGCAAGAACTGCTAGCAATTTCTTGGACTTCTTTAAAATGGAAATGTAATTATTTAGTATACGAATAGTAAAATATTTATTTTTAAACATATAGCTTTTGATGTTTGTGTGCACGTCACGAACACCGTTTGTGTACAGCGTAAAATAAAACACGAGCAAGGACAATAGGAACACAGAGCTTAAAAACAATAACAAATTGCCTTAATTTGGCGAAAGTGTGCCACAACATAGAGAGGACAGTGACAATGACTAAAACGAAGCCCAATTCCAGGCCGTGGATAGGCGCACAGCACGCAACCCACTCCCAGCTCAGTTGCCAGGTCCTAGTTGCTCCCGTAATTGGCCCCTCGCACGCAGCCAGGGGGCATTTTATATTCAATTACCGGTTTGGAGGAGCCGGCCGCTTAGAGCAAACGGCTAATGGTCACCTTTGAACGGGGCGGGCTCAGTTTCATTTGGAATTGAACGTAGGCCAGATGACAAGTCGCATGGGTTAAGTGGCTATCGGCTGGCTATCGAAATTATTGGAACTGCAAATACACGTATGCCATCATACAAACAGAATAGAGTATAGTTTAACGTATGTACATTCGTGTTATGTATGTATTTGGAAACGCCTCTAATAAAGCCAGCTTATCATTCTATTATTATCAATGCCGACTGGCAGAGCAATTACAACAGTTAATTAAATGCAGCCCACGGCCGCAAAATTCAATTATTTCTGTGCGGCCCTGGGCCCTGGCTCAAGTGGCTTCGTCCTGTGTTGTCTTGTGTTGTAAGCCTTCCATTAACATTTATTGTCCATGTGCTTGGTCTACCATTTGCGAACAGAAGTCACCGCGCAGGATCTCCAATTCGTCGGTGCAGGCGCTGCCCGAGAGTCGACGGCATTTAATGGATTTGGACGAGGGCGAGCTCTTCATGGAGCTGATACGAGATGTGGCCAACGAGCTGGACATCGATGTGCTCTGCCACAAGATATTGGTCAACGTCGGCCTGCTCACCCATGCGGATCGTGGCTCCCTCTTCCTCGCCAAGGGTACGGGCAACAACAAGTATCTGGTGGCCAAACTGTTCGATGTCACACAAAAGACAGGTGAGCCACTGCAAATGCAAATGCAAATGCAAAATTTTCGATTTCCAGCCATTGTCCAAATGTTGCCAAGCAACGGCAAAAAGGACAAACACGCTGCAGGGTATGGGTGGGTGCAGGGTGCGGGGTGCAGAGGGGTCTAGTTTAATTAAGTGCGCCCAGCACAAAAAGATTCCAGCTAACAATTGAACAATGACTGCAGCTGTGCACAAAATTCTGAATGTGCAGAGGCCACGTCATCCTGCTGCTCCTGGAAGTCAGTTCGTTTCAATTGAGGATAATAGAATCTAATGAAAAACGTAAAAGGTCACTTTGAGCTGCCTGCAATTGCTGCTATTTGCATATGGTCTTTTTGACCGTAATTAAATTTCAAATATTGCATATTGCAAAAATTACATTAGACGAGAGAGTCATTTTATTATATTCACATAAATCATTTCCAAAAATAATTGGTATAAGTTTCCACTATGGTTTTATGCAGAAAATTCAAGGAATAAACATTTCATTGTATTTCTAAAGAATTTTGTATTCATCTATAGTTTGGAATAGATCAATTCATTGGAATAGACAAGCTGGGACGGTAAATCTGCTCTATTAAAAAGTTTGTAAATTATTTTTGTAAAAAACAATTAAACTTTTTCAATAGCTTTTACGTTTGCAGACTTGATTTGATTTGATTGACAATATGCATTAGGCAAGTGCCAATGAAATTTTCGACTCGTTAACCCACACAAATTGGCACTCATTAGCGGCTTGGGCAAACACTTGCTTCAGTTGGTCCACGGAGCGGGAAACGCATTAGCAAATTAAGCCTAAGCGGAAGCGGGCATTAAAAGTTTTTGGCAGGCCAGGCCATAAAACTCAAAAGGTTGCTATCGAATGAAAAATAGATGCTGGCTAAAACGTGTTCAGGCCAAACGCATACAAACATAGAAACAGACCCACAAACAGACCCACAAACACACACACACACACATATATTTATTTAGCTTAACATTTCCACTGAATCTCGGTTTGTGTTTCGTGCGCTTAAGCCGCCTCTTCCGCTACATAATTCAGATGGCAAAAAGAAGAGAGAAAGAAAGAAAGAAAATATGAGAGCTAGAGCATAACCAAGGTTTACTTTCTGGCAATTGGGCCACACACATACGATTACAAAAATCGCTACACACGCACACACATGAGTTGGCCATGCAAATTTAGCTGGAAGTCTCGAGTCCTGAAGTCAAAGCCAGATTCACATTTGACTTTTGGCGCCTTTAGCCTGGATTTTTGGGGCCGGGCATTTTTTGCTTTTAGTCACGGCTGATGTATCTTTCGCATGGCAGACTGAATATTTCGTCTATAAATTTAATATTTATTTAGATATGTGCGTTGGCGTTGCTTTTTAATGATTAATGCGGCCCTCGGCTTGGCAAATCTCTCGTTTGCAGCACTCAAGGATGCGGTGACACGGGCGCGAGCCGAGGAGATTATAATACCATTTGGCATCGGCATTGCCGGCATGGTGGCCCAGACAAAGGAGATGATTAACATCAAGGAGGCATACCAGGATGCGCGCTTCAACTGCGAAATCGATCTGAAGACCGGCTACAAGACGAACGCCATCCTCTGCATGCCCATTTGCAATTACGAGGGCGACATCATTGGCGTGGCACAAATCATCAATAAAACCAATGGTAAGTCCCATCACCCATCACCCATTGCCCATCAAAAATGCCCATAAATTAGCTCACTTGTTAAATTCGAGAAGTGAACCAAATTTGTTGTCCTACAGGCTGCATGGAGTTCGATGAGCACGATGTGGAAATCTTTCGCAGATATTTGACATTCTGCGGCATTGGCATACAGAATGCCCAGCTCTTTGAGATGTCCGTCCAGGAGTACAGGCGCAATCAAATCCTCTTGAATCTGGCGCGCAGCATCTTCGAGGAGCAGAACAATCTCGAGTGCCTTGTCACCAAAATCATGACCGAGGCACGGGAGCTGCTCAAATGCGAACGCTGCTCGGTGTTCCTGGTGGATTTGGACTGCTGCGAGGAGGTGAGTCTAAGTCCTAATGCCTCTTGACATCTTTAGCGCCTGCTGCGCTCATTGCAAATAATTTTAGATGATACTATGTTGAGTTATTTTCCCGCGTACATGGCACATGGATAAAATGAAAAGTTTGTCGCATCTCAGCTCGCTTATCCGCCCCACGTTTGGGGGCGTGGCAGTCGGTGCTCTGCGGTGGTCGTTGCTGTGGCGCTGTCAGTTTCATTAAAATTAAAATGCTTTAGACGCCAACGCGGCCATTTTGTTAGTCTCTTTCGGCTGTTAGTCAACTTTCGAGAGAGCGCACCCCAAGGAAATTAAATTGTGTAATTTACATGCCGGCTTTTCGTGTTGCTATATTTCTTTTATCGCCCAGCCAAATGCTAAAGGTGAACCTAGTCAAGGCAAGGCAAACTCCCATAGAGCTGCTAAGCAACGAGTTCCATTGCCATTATTTCTTTCTTTATTCTCATTATGTAATGCCTGAAAGGCGGGTAATCTTCAAGCACATTTTTCTGGCCTCTTGTTCGTTTATTGTGTGTTAAGTGTGCGGCAACCATAAAAAACACCCGTCAACACAAAACACTTGTGCAAATGAACAAATTGAAAAAATACACGCGAGCTACAATTGAAAATGTAATCAGTTTAGATTTGTTTTGTTTTCGAATTTGTAATATCCATAGAGCCTACTTTTTAGAATCTATTATAATCTAATGAATGTTAGATTCTCAAAAAATTGCATTGCATACTTTATACTACTATAATAATACATAAAGTTGCTTTGGTTATTAGGGTAATTCAAAATGAGCTTACCAAAATTAGTTATAATTGATATGAAACTAATAATATAAGGAGTTATTAGAGAAGTATACATTTTATTTTTAGAAATCACATTTCAAACGATATATTTCACTTTTCTTGAAGCCATTAACATTCAACTAAGCAATGCGCAAGAGATAAATTACAAAAAATCACATAACACAGCTATATATTTAATGGGAAAATGAAAATCTGGTTCACTTATGCCAAGCATCCTGACATGAAATTTCACTTAAGAAGCCTCGATTAAATTTACAATTTATTTGCGAACCATTTAAAAAGTCCACTGAAATACTTGGCCATCGTTCATGTGTGGGTCTCTTTGTTGTGACAAATAATATATATTTATAGAATCATTAATATGCATTACTTTTTGAATGCCTGCAGCATCCAATGAAAACATTCGTAATTTATGAGCTGCATTCCATCAGCAATTGATGATGGAAAACTGTAACTAATTACACTTAATTGGGTCAAGTGTATTAATTATGTTAATTAATTGTATTGCAATATGCGTAATTCTATCCATTCCATACAATGCGTCTTTTTATACCCTGAACCCATTAAAAATGGGTAAAAAGGGTATTATGGTTTTGTGCAAAAGTATGTAACATACATAAGAAAGCATCTCCGACCATATAAAGTATATATATATTCTTGATCATTATCAATAGCCAAGTCGATTTAGCCATGTCCGTCTGTCTGTCTGTCCGTCCGTCTGTATGAACACGCGGATATCAGAGACTACAAGAGCTAGAGACTTCATATTTGGAATATAAGTTCTCCTAATCCCGGGACAGATCAAGTTTATTTCATTTGATCGATAACTCGTCGCATTCAAAAGTTATCGATAAATTTCGATTTCAGAGTAGAGTTTTCGGGACATAACTTCAAAGTTATAAGAGCTAGAGGCCCCAAATTTGGCATGTACAATCTCGAATAGCATACACATGTAAAAAATATTTCAATTTTTTGGATACCACCCCCCAAACCCCCCAAAATATCAAAAAACGCATTTTTGAGGGTACGACCTTGCAATTTGGTTTGGTCACACATATTGTTGACAATTGTTTGCCCCAAAAATTTCAATAAGATCGGACAATAAAAACAGAGTTTCTTAAGATTTTACTTTCCATTGTGTGGGGCTCAGCGAAAAAGCAAGCTAACTGCTTAAACCGCTTGCACTGCTTGTACTGCTTGTACTGCAGCATGTGTGTGTTTATATTAGTATGAATAATTGTAAGGACTGGGTTCAGGGTATCTCGTAGTCGGGCACTCCCGACTAGAGCACTCTTACTTGTTTTGTTCTGTTTGGGTTTTGTCTAGCTCCTTTGGTTGAGCTAAATTAAATGCTGATTGCTGTTGATAATTTATTCATTGATGTCTGCATTTAAATGCGATTGCCGCACAAATTGCCAATTATCCTGAGGTCCGATAATGAAAATAGTCGTATTATGTGTATGTGTCTATGCACATGCCCTTGCCATGCCAGTTGAGTCCGTTGAAGCTGGCAAAGCTTGTTGAAAAAAATATGCAAAGTCATGTGCAGCATATCCGTTTAATTATGTGCATCAACTGTGCACGGGACACAAATGACGAGTGGCTCCGGCAAAGGCACAAGCAAAGGCAATTTATCAGCGCTGATGCTGCTGTTGCTGCTGCTGGTGCTCTGGGAGCAGTTGATGCCCCATTAGTGGCAGCCACTTAATGTTCATGTACTTTGCATACCACTTTGCAGAGCCATTTGGAGAAGATAATCGAGAAGCCCCATCAGCAGGAGGTGCGCACCACAAGAGCCATCAAAGGCGGAGACAGCTTTGAGGAGCAGGTGAGCTCAAAGTGCATAACTCATGTTTGTGTCATGTGCATTTGTGAACTACAGTGGAAACTCTCTTTAGCTGACACCGAACGCTCGAACATTTTTTGTACGCTCGAGAGAGGTATTCGCCCTTTTGATAATTGGTTTTTATTAATTTGAGATTGTTTAAATATGTAATTAGTTCTTATATTCATGCCTTTAACAAATCAGAAAACTTTGTGTTTTATGAATTGTGAAAAATACCCCTATTAAAATGTATGTGGTTAAGAGACGTATTCTTCACAATCCATTCCGCATTCGGTTCATCCTACAGAGGTAAAATTGCTCTGAAAAATACTATCAAAATATTGTCGAAGAGAAAATGTCCGCCCAAAAGGGATGTCCGTCTATTAGAGCTGTTCATTAAGAGAGCTTTCACTGTACTCAAAATCGTAATAATTTTCAGCAAAAGATGCGCAATCGCTTCACGGTGCTCTTCGAGCTGGGTGCGGAAAACCAGGCGGCGAATGTCTCCCGACCCTCCATCAATGACCTCAGCCACTCGACGCTGGCGCAGATTGCACAGTTTGTGGCCAGCACGGGGCAGACGGTCAACATATGCGATGTGCACGAGTGGGTCAGGGATCACAATCAGATACGGGCCGAGCCCGAGATCGATAGCACCCATGCCATACTCTGCATGCCCATTGTGAATGCCCAGAAGACGGTGATTGGAGTGGCGCAGCTGATAAACAAGGTGGGTAGAAACTAGTGACACATGACATGACTGCTCTGCACAGTACCTGCTGATGGGCTGCTGTTTCTGTGCAGGCGAACGGTTTGCCCTTCTCCGAGTCGGATGCGTCCATATTCGAGGCATTCGCCATATTCTGCGGACTGGGCATACACAACACGCAGATGTACGAGAACGCCTGCAAGCTGATGGCCAAGCAGAAGGTGGCGCTGGAGTGCCTCAGCTACCATGCGACAGCCGGTCAGGATCAGACGGAGAAGCTCACACAGGACCCGATTGCCGAGGCCGAATCCTACAACTTGTACAGCTTCACCTTCACGGGTAAGAGCAAAGAAAGAAACATAATTGCCCCATCTCTACAAAGTGACACAATCCTTATACCCTATACCATCTAGACTTCGATCTGGTGGATGACGACACTTGTCGCGCTGTGCTGCGCATGTTTATGCAATGCAACCTGGTCTCACAGTTCCATATACCCTACGATGTAAGTGCATTCGATTAACTGGCTCCAAATCACACTGCTCACACCTGTTCCATTCCTCTCCAGGTGCTGTGCCGCTGGGTGCTCAGTGTGCGCAAGAACTATCGTCCAGTCAAGTATCACAACTGGCGGCATGCTCTCAACGTGGCTCAGACAATGTTCGCCATGCTGAAGACTGGTAAAATGGAGCGTTTTATGACCGATCTGGAAATACTGGGTCTACTGGTGGCCTGTTTGTGTCACGATCTAGATCATCGCGGCACAAACAATGCCTTCCAGACCAAAACGGAGTCGCCATTGGCTATACTGTACACTACCAGCACCATGGAGCATCATCATTTCGATCAGTGTGTCATGATACTTAACTCCGAGGGTAACAATATATTCCAGGTGAGCTGAGACTCTATAACATCACTATAAATATACAAATTTTTATATATATTTCCTGCTACTTTTATTAGAGCACGGAAAGAGTGATATCAATTTATGATGCCTATATATTATTATTATTTATAATTTGTATTTCAGGCACTTTCGACTGACGACTATCGCTCCGTTATGAAGACTGTCGAGAGCGCTATTCTTTCCACCGATTTGGCAATGTACTTTAAGAAGCGTAACGCTTTTCTCGAGCTAGTCGAGAACGGTGAATTCGACTGGCAGGGTGAGGAGAAAAAGGATTGTAAGTACTTCTGACACACCATGCGTATACGTAATATTTGTAAATCTGTCTCTCTTAAGTGCTGTGCGGCATGATGATGACGGCGTGCGATGTCAGCGCCATTGCGAAGCCCTGGGAAGTGCAGCATCGTGTGGCCAAGCTGGTAGCAGATGAGTTCTTCGATCAGGGCGATCTGGAGAAGCTGCAGCTGAACACACAGCCAGTGGCCATGATGGATAGGTGAGACGATCAGAGGTTACAATGGTTATTCCAAATGTTGAATCATGTGAAAATCAAACACAGGGAACGCAAGGATGAGCTGCCCAAGATGCAGGTGGGCTTCATTGATGTCATTTGTTTGCCGCTCTATCGCGTGCTCTGCGACACATTCCCCTGGATAACGCCGCTGTACGAGGGCACGCTGGAGAATCGACGCAACTGGCAGGACTTGGCGGAGAAAGTCGAGATGGGGCTCACGTGGATCGATCACGATACAATTGACAAGCCGGTGGAGGAGTTTGCCGGCTGTGCCGATGAGGAGATCAAGGACATTGAGTTCACGGTGACAACGCTCAACTGCAATCAGCAGTCGCAGCATGGCGGCGATGATAGCCACACGCCAGAGCATCAGCGCAGCGGCTCACGGCTGAGCATCAAGAAGACCGGCGCCCTGGGCAAAGTGGTGCGCTCCAAGCTATCGAAGACGCTGTACAACAGCATGGACGGCTCCAAGCCGAAGACGTCGCTCAAGCTGCTCGAGTCGCATGTGAGCGAGGATATGGACGACAAGAGTCCCACGAGCCCATCGCAGCCGCATTCGGGCAGCGTCGGCCGCATGTCCGCCTCCTCGTCCACATCGTCCGCCGGCACCGTGGACAAGACCAAGAAGCGCTCCAAACTGTGTGCGCTCTTATGACGAAAGCCCTCGAATTAGAGTTTGGTGACCTCCTCCAGTGCTGCTGCCAGTGAGACTGACAAGAGCGGAGGGGGGCTGACCGATTTCTAATTGCCCGTGCCGGGCTGGACAGTGTGCAAAGCAACGGAACGCCAGCCAAACACAATCCAACAAGTTAAATCGTAAACGACATGTCTATGCTAACTACTATTATAGTATCTACTTTATGTGTAGTTCAAAAAAGTTCATGTGAATGAAAACATTTTTGGTTCGCTGTTTAGGGCATTCCATTAACTTGGATACCCGCTCTACGTGTATATGCCTATAAGTAGAGATGAGCACACACACACACCCACACAGCAAAGATAATTGCAATATTATACCTAAGTGAATGTCAAATCATGTGATCTATTTAAGGTCCTGAAGGTCAAAGCGCGTGCGCGTTAAACCTTTTGGTATACTCTCTCTCTCTCTCTCTCTCACTCTCTTTCTCTTTGAATCTGAATCTTACCTCTAAGTGTTTGTACTCACTTGCAGCAACAACTAAAAGAAAAATAATAATAATTAACTAAAAACAAAATCAAAATGAAAGTGAAAATGTAAGCAAACTATGTATGTATCTAATTAGATTATCAATATAATTGTGTTAAGTAGTTTTTCTTTCTTAAAACCGAACCGTGCTAGTCAAACGTATAAAATACCAACTATATACCAAAACCAACATACTGTAACCTTGTAAATGTTTAAGTGAACAAATAATTGTGAGGCTATGGCACATTTATGCATAACTAACTGCTTTCGAGGTCGATGTACCCAAAAACTACTACAACTAGTCCGCATGTGATAACTATACACGTGTTGTACTAGTACTATTGTAACTTGTGGTTAATATCTAGATGGCATAACTAAATACTAAACATTCTATTAATAAACATAGCTATTAGCTAACTGTAACTGAGCACATGATCGTAGCTATTTAGTTTAACCGGAATATGTGAAGAATATAAACTATAGCAATATTATATGATATTTTTAGAATAGCTAAAATACATATGCATACATACGAATATCAACAAAAGACACTACACAAATATTGTATTTTGTTCTTTGTGAGCACAGCACAAGATTGAAATATTGTAAACTGAATGAGTTATTTATTAAACGCACACAAAAATGGCAATGGAAAATTACATTTTAAAACCAAGAGCAACTTAAAAACTATTTAAAACTGTTTAGATATTGGAAAGCAAAAATGAATCGAATATTTAGCTGTACACATATAAATAATACATATAAATTGCATTGCGTGGTGTCAATTTTGTCAATTTTTGAATTCAACTCAAATTTAAATGGCAAATAAGCGAATACTTAGCGAATACCATTAGCACCTACTTAAATAATGATTAACTATAGCTACAATAAATATATGCGCAATTTTGTGTGTCTCTCTAAATGTTGAGCAAAATTGCAAAGAATTTTACTTTATGTGTGTAAAAAGCAGTTAAGTATATAGCATATTTAATAAATATATATGTATGTAACAATTGCAATTGTATACAACTATTAGCTAAAGCTTCGATGTAAATTATAGGCACCTCATTAATTCTGAAACTACAGAGGAACAGTAAACAACAAAAATCAAAAGCAAATACTATTTTTCTAGCTTTTCAGTTGCATCATTGAGAATCAAAATCCAGACAACTTTAAAAACGATCTTAACAACTTGTTTATAAATGTATTTCACTAACTACTCTGTGCTAAATCTCAATATTTCAATGATCTGCAAAAGAGAATAAGCACTAGCAAACGGCTTTCAAGGTTTAAGGAGTTATCTAACAAAATCAACGACTTTGTAAATTTTATGTGACAAAAACTTTTCACAACTGTGCGATTTGTTGTTGTCTTTGGAATGTACATAAACAAATTTCAGTTGATTTTGAATCAAAAATACATTTTTATGCCGTATCGCAGTTGCTATTTAGAAAAGAAAAATCAAATCCGAAATCCGAAATGAGATGTTACTATGCATATTTTTGTGTTGCTCTTCTATAAATATTTTTAGTTGGCTGGAATTAATGAAAATGTTATTAATTTGTGTAACTTTGTAAGAGAATGCAATTAAATCAAAAATAAATCACACCATTGAAAATTCGAGAACGCATCTTGTTTGGTTTAAACATTTTCAGATATTACGAAATTGACAATTTGTATATATTGCAAAGTACAAGTGATTTAATAAAAACATTGCGATAGTGGAAAATTGATTAAATTCCAGCTTGTCTTAAATGTACTGACTTCACTACCAAATCTTATCCTGACCCGAACAACTACATCCTTGATAGTTAACGTAAAGCATATTTGTTATTAATTGCCATATTTATTTGTCGTATAATGATAATATATATACATATCAATTCCTTTTGACAACCACACCAACGCGACCAACACGACGCCTTACTTTGACCACACCTGAAGCAGCACCGTTTCCGTTTACTCCTATACGACGGACATAGCGCACTCTGGTGACGCGCACAATCCTGCGTCTCCTCCTCCGCCTTGTGGTCCTCACTGTTGTAGCCGCCGCCTCAGTTGTTGTTGCGGTTGTTGTTGTTGTTGGGGCCAGAGTTGTAGTCGTCGTTGTAGTTGTGATGCAGTCAGCATTATCAGCGTTCGCCTCATCAGTACAGTCCGTGCAGCCAGCCGGCACGCCCACATCTGTACAGGCAACCGCCTCGGTGTCCTTGATCATGCAGATGGCCAGCACGGCACAGCCGAAGAATAGCACAAGGATTCTCATTTTTGGATTGTTCTCAATGGTTAAAATCTGTGGTAATTGTGATAGACTACTTCAATGCTACTGCTTTTATAGTCATTTATGCGTATCCGTTTGCCCCTAGACTTTTTACTTTACACATGATTTGCGAATTTGCACAGTTGTTTTCAAATGTACGCAGTACAACAAATTTATGTTGCCATTATTTTATGTTTACTTGTATTTTTCCACAATGACGATGTCAGCGCCATTGTGTGGCCAGTCTGGTGGCGGATAAGTACATCGATCAGCCAGTGGCCAGAGCAGATCGGAGTATGTGAACACAGCAAGGATGAGTTGCCCAAGATCATTGGTGTCCTTTGTTTGCCGTTCTATCGAGTGCTCTGCGACACATTCCCCTGGATAACGCCGCTGTGCGAGGGCACGCTGAAGAATCGACGCAACCAGCAGGATTTGGTGGAGAAAGTGGAGATGGGGCTCACCTGGATCGATGACGATACAATTGGCAAGCCGGTGAAGGAGTTTGATGCCCTGGGCAAAGTGGTGCGCTTGGAAGGCTCCAAGCTGAAGACGATGGTCGAATCGCATGTCAGCGAGGATATGGACAAAAAAATGTACTGACTTCACTGCCATATCTGATCCAGACCCGCATAACTTGTATACCCTTACATCCTCAATAATTAATGGAAAGCATATTCTTTAGATTGCCACATTTTATTTGTCTTATAAGGTCAATAAAGTATCAATTCTAGCCGACAATCACGCCGACAACGCGAGCATTGTTCCCACGGACGTTAGTATTGCGACGCCTTCTATTGTTGACGACTGGAGCCCTATTTCTTCGATTTACTCTTACGCGACGGACATTTGTGTACTGCAAATCTTTGATGCGGAAAACCCTGCGTCTCCTCCTCCGCCTTGTAGTCGTCACTGTTGTTGCCGCTTCCGTTGCTGTTATTGTTGTTGGTGCCAACGTTGTTGTCGTCGTTGTTGTTGTCGTTGTTGTAGTTGTTGTGATGCAGTCAGCATTATCAGCGTTCGCTTCATCAGTACAGTCCGTGCAGCCAGCCGGCACGCCCACATCTGTACAGGCAACCGCCTCGGTGTCCTTGATCATGCAGATCGCCAGCACGGCACAGCCGAAGAATACCGCAAGGATTCTCATTTTGGAATTAGTCTCAATCGTTGGAACGTGTGGAACTTGTGATTAGACTACGCCAATGTTTCTGCTTTTATAGCAATTTATGCGCATCCGTTTGCCTACAGAATTATTTGAAAATGTACATTATTTGCAAATTTGCACAGTTGTTAGAAAATATTCGCAACAAAATATGTTATTTCGCCATTATTTTATGCTTGTCTGCATTTTTCAGCAATGTGCAAAAAAATATTGTTTGTGAATAAAGATCAACATCATTGTTTATCATCCATCAATATAATTTAAAAGACTGCCTACGTCGAAGTAACCTTAAACTTAACTCTAACTTTTTTGTACTTTGATACTTTGAGTGTTCATGAGAACATTTTTTGTTGAAAATGTGTGACAACCCTTGAGACTGTTCCGTTTAAGACAGATATCGTTTTGGAAATATTGTGCAAATATTTATTATTTAATTTTATTTAAATGATTGCCTATAAGAGTCTGTCAATAAAACGAGCTTTATTTATATAATCTGGCAGTTGTTTTGCGTGGGTGGATGGGAACAGAGAGATTCTGTTAACAGCCATAAAATTGGATATTTAATGCAGCATTTATTTTGATGGCGCTTAGTCTAAAATTAATCAGTCGAGGTCGAATGTCGCCAGACCCAAACCAGGACTCCTCTCGTAAGCAAATAGCGCGACTCTTACGTTTGCCAGATGCTGTTGTTGTTATTGTTGTTGTTGTTGCTGTTGCTGTTGCTGTTTGTTTAGTGGCACGCACATAAAATGGTGCATAATCAAATATTGGCAGTGGGGCGACCGACTTTGAGCAAGCAAGCAACCTTTGCTTATTTGCCTGCGCCTGACATATTTGCCATGAAACTGACACGGATGCGCTGGATGCGCGTGCGGTTTCCAGCTGTGATTTACCTAAGCGCGCCGTTAGCCCACATGGACTCCTGGCAGCGTATATAAAACCAGACGGCAACTGCCATTTGCTCATTCGTAAGTTTCAAGTGCTTTCGTCCTGTGGTCCTGTTTCTGTTGCAGTTCCTGTTCCTGTTCCAGCTCTAGTTCTCCGGCTAGCATTTCTCTGTCAATGGCTCGCTACGTTCTGGCAGTGGCTCTACTGGTGATGGCCAGCTGCCTCAGCTGTTCAATCGTCCTCGCAACGCCCGACGAGGAGCGCTATGTGGGAAAGGAGTACAATCGGGATCTGTATGACTGGTTCAATGCGGCCCGCTATGCGCCAGTCCAGGCGCCCGGCACCCTCTGCAAGTATCCCTACTATCTGGGCAACGCGCTGGCCACCAATATGCGTATGCCGAAACGGAACTCGGAGCTTATTAACTCGCTGCTCAGTTTGCCCAAGAACATGAACGATGCGGGCAAGTGACGTGCTATCTATTCGATATGGGATTGAATGCTGATGAACATATATATGCAACACATAAGAAAAATAGCTACGAAATAGAGAAGAAAGACAGCATACAACTAAGTACATACATATATCTATACAATAATACACATATATATTAAAGCAAACGTGTATACAAAAAAAAAAAACCAAAATCCTTTTTTTTCAATGTACCGAAATTTCTTGTCCTTAGAAATAAGATTGACAGTTTCATTAATGACTCTCAACGGATTCGCCAATTGCCTACTTCTTGAAATTATAGAACTCGTTTTAAGAAGCTTATGTATTATTGTTTGTTTGTGGTACCTAAATAAGTATATACCATAATCTAAATAAATTGCTTAAAAAGTAAAATGTAAAAACTTTTGTTCTGTTCTTGTCTTTTTCACATGTCGCACACTTAATGTCAACAAATTTTGATTTCATACCAGGGAACCAGTTAAGACAACCATTTTTTGTCAAGTTTTGCCATATTTTTAGCTTGTTTGCCCTGCAATTGTTATCTGGGCAAATTTCCGCAGCTGTATACGTAGAACTTGTGCCATGCAACGCGTATTTGTATAAAAGATATTTAAGGAATTTTGCTTGTAGATTTTTATTAAAAATGAACAATTCTTCACTTGGTTATATGTATGTATAATATGTAAGTTCATTTGGCGCTATTTGAAATCGTTTCCAGACTTGTATATAAAACTTTATGCATATGTACTTTAACTATCCGAGTGTTCTTTTTTATCGTTTTGTATGTGCTACAATTATACATTTGTATTTGCACTAAAGCAGAATGTTGTAGATCAAGTTCGAATTCATCGCAATGCTGAGTTGCGTTACAAGATTTTAAATTAGACACTATCATCAAGTACAATATAAAATATTGCATTAACAAATTATCGCAAGTTAGTAAAAACAATAACATATGTGTGTGTGTGTGTGTGTGTGTGTGTGTGTGTGTGTGTGTGTGTGTATAAGTAAATGTATGTAACTATGTTTTTAGCTCAAAATGCAGTTTCAGTAGCTTTTCACTTATTTAACTAGCAATGCGCTGCTTGCTAACGCATAAATACTCGTACTAACTAACACGTTAAGGGTAAAACTCTGCCTTGGCTAACAATTACACATACCGTTAAACGTACCGCTTATGACTGCAACTGTGATATTGTTACAGCATACTTATGACTAATTCACATGCTCCAAAAAAATAAAATCGACGCTGCCCAGCTAAATGGATATATCCTTGTAAGTATCGATCTTGCGCATTGAAATGTTTATAAAGCTTTAGCTGCACAGTTTTGGATTTGTTTCTTCTTATTTTTTGGGGAACACACGAAATGGCTTTGACTGGTTGCTGTCGCTAATTGATGAAACAGAATTGAGTTGCTGTTGTTGTTGTTGTTGCTGTCGCTTACCGCCTCACATGAAAAACTCATTGGCTGAATGCGAAAGCGGAAGTCACGTTCGCCCCGGACGATCGAATATGGTAATTTCTATGACGCGAAGACCACGAAATGTTGGATCGATCAATTGCAGACCTTTTGGATTGTAAATGCGCTCATTTTGGGAAGCAACGAATTTGGAAATCTTGCGCAGCGTCTGCAAAAGAAACGAATGAAATTACACTGTTTCAAATTACAAACAGTGGCGTACGCAGGGGGTATTTTGGAGTAGAAGAAATCATTCAGGCATACTATAGTTCCCGAATCATTAATGCATTTGGAAAGTGCAGCATGCCTTATTATCTTCCTTTTGCTTCAACAAATGTATTTGGTAGTTTACACCGACTGATATTACCCTGCGTACGCCACTGCTTACACATACAATCGAAATCACACTACTCACCTTTTCGTAATGTGTCTCGGAGCACATGTATATCAAGTACGCCGTAATACAGCCTATGCAGCCCTCGCAGTAAGTGCCGCAGGAGCCCTCCTCCGCCTCAGCATAAAATTCATTGAGCCTGTTGATTGTCGCCTCAAACACATGACGTTCAATCTGTAAATGGCACAAAGGAGTTACAAAGTCCACTGGAGTACTGGTCGCCCCACATACCATGCCATCCAGCTCCGGGGGCAGCCTTGTGTGGAACTTGACGGAGGTGCCGTCGCTGTAGTCGCGCTGTATGAAGACCTTGCCGCCATGGAGGATGGTCGGATTCCCGGATGCCGATGGAGTGCCACCGCCTTGTGACATAATTCTGCTGTAAAGACGCCATATTCCATAAATTAGCTGAATTTGCAGAGCTCGATACATTTGATTAGTTGCAATCATTTCGCAATGAAAAAGTAAAGAAAATAAACAATAGCACAATAACAATAACATAGATTTTGACAGACAATAGAAAAATGTTCAGTGGGCGGGGTTTTAGATCAGGTAGCTTTGTCACCTTGTGGCCAGCTGTTGGCTGATAACTGATTGTGACCAAGTGTGCTGGCCCTTAACCAGCTTTTATGCAGAATATTTATTGTCACTTTTTTATTTTTACTCAAAACAAAACAACAAAACAGCAACAACAATACTTAAGCTTAGTGTTTTTTTCTCTCTTGTAAACATTCCACAAAATGAACCACCATGCAGATAACGTCAAAGCATTTATATTTATTGTCAATACGCGATTTGGATAGATAAAAGAATAATAATTGGTAAAATTAGTGAAGAATTTGCACTTACAATTCGCAACGCACGTAACGTGTACACAATGGCGTCTGACCATTCACAGATATCGCGCACAACTAAACAGCTGTTGAGCAAAGCCAGTGTGACCAGCTGCCACAACGCAACGGTGGAGCGCGATGTTAGTGGGTGGTGCTAACACTTTAGCGCTGCCAGATCGCTTAATGCAAATGGTCGTGTGGCCATACAAACTTTAACTGCTTTTAATTTGAAACATTTTACTAGCTGATAAGGTAAATTCACGTTTTTGCAATTAAGAAATGTTAAGTATATATATGTATATAGACATACATATATGCTTAGCTAATCATCTTGCAAAGTTTGCCGACACCCCCGCAGTAGAGATTTCAAAACAATTGACAAGCGCATTCACATTGAAATATTTGCACAGCTTGTTCCGTTGTTAGCGCTTAAGCTTGTTTGTGTATTATTTGTTAACGGTTTCTCTATTAGAAATGCTGACGGACGCATTTTAGTCTCATATCAAAGTTCCAGCATGAGGGCTTGTTTAAGTTGCCATCAAATATGCATCCTCCCATTCATCTTAATCAAAATCCTCGATTACCAGGACTGCTTTGCCGTTCCCATCGTTGGCGGTCGCATCGTTTCTAGCGTGGGCAGTATTTACAATAAAAACGGTTAAGGAAATGTAATAAGAACTTTAATCACATTGCAGATGGTACACCGAAGTATCCGTTTATGGTATCACTGCAGGATGTTTCAAGTGGACATGGATTCAATAGAAATGTCATTCAGAGCAAGCAGTATCAGCACTTTTGCGGCGGAAGTTTGATTAGTGAACGCTGGATTCTGACTGCTGCCCACTGTGTTTGGAGAAAGTAAGCATATACTCTATAAGACTTGGATCTAACTGTAATGCTTTGTATTTTTAGAAATATTAACAAGATTGTGGCTTTTATTGGATATGAGAACATTGCAAATGTGGACAGTCTGGAACCTTATCACGTGGAAAGTGCCGAGTATATTTACTTCCAACCGTAAGTTAATTTAGTCATGAATTTATCCATTCTAAAATGATATGATACCATAGCTCCAACTATCGCAACGATATCGCTCTACTCTATCTGAATCGCCGATTCAAAAGCCCACTGGGAAGGGAACTTCAGTTCGTTCAACTGCCTCCGCAAGGCATGAAGCCCAACAGCAATGGTTTGTAAATCAGCTGGCCAATCTATTGCAGATCTCTCTAATGTACTCCAACGTTTTAGAATCCTGTAGAATCATTGGATACGGAGCAACCAGGCACGCTGGACCCTCCCAGAAGCAGCTCTTTGAAGCGGAAGTTCGCGTGATTGACAATCAGCAGTGTCGCGATATTATCGGACACATCTGGGCACCCAAGAACGGCGGTAATACGGTCTGTGCACTGGGCAACAATCAGGACTCCTGTCAGGGCGACTCGGGTGGCCCACTATTGTGTCAGTATGGAGCTGGAGGCCGTGAGTATATATACGGACTGGTATCGCATGGATTGACCTGCGGCATACAGGGTATGCCCAGCATCTATACGGTAACGAGGCCCTACCACGACTGGGTGCAGCTACTCGTGCAGAAGCCTTAAAGGACATATATGTATATGTATATAATTTATTAATTATACTATATGTCGAACAGAAAACATTTATACGAATATATGCTACGACAATGCAAAGGAATAGTAAAAATAACAACAATTACGCATAGAAAAACTTAGGCCTAGAGTACTGGATAGTATTACAATCGTAGTAACATTGTACAATATACAAGATACATAGGTGCATCTAATACTAAGCTTAACTAAGCGGAACCAACAAACACCTGGGTTCGATCTTACTGCTTTTCAGGCTTGCTCTCGCTCTCTGCAATGGCGGCGGGCGCCTCCTCCACCTTATCGCAGAGGCTCCCCTTGCCCGTCTCGGGCAGCGTCAGCGTCAGCAGACCTGCTACTAGAACGCAGCAGCCGCAGATGGTCGTTGGAATGTACCAGCCGAAGGCGCCCAGCACATCGACCACATACGGTGCCGATATGGAGCCCACATGCGCCCACGTCGAGCAGGTGCCCAGCGCCGAGTTGCGTATCTCGGTGGGGTACAGCTCCGCCGTGTACAGCGTCACCACGGAGTACGTGGCACTGATGCCAAAGCGACCCAGCATCGCGAACGACACAATCCACGTGGTGCTGCCAGCGGGCACGGAGAGCACCAACAACAGCGAGACACCCGTCCACATGAACAGGAACATTGTGGTGACCCGACGGCCCGTGAAGCGCAGCATTATCACCGGCACCAGATACGAGGGTATATCCACTACGCCCGTGGCTATGATGTAGAGGTAGCGACTGACCGACAGGTTGGCAGCATTCAGAGCTAAAAATAAGACAAATATTAGAGTTTCGGATGCATGTATAAGTGCTCAAGGACTTTTATATATAAGTGCTTAAGGACTTGGTAGCCGTTTTATGTTTTTATGTTTATACTCTTTTCGAAGAAAATAGTATATTAAGTTTGTCCTGAAGTTTGTAACGCATAGAAGGAAGCGTCGGAGACCCCCAAAAGTTACTGCCAGTATGCTTAGAATGACAATACAAATTGATCTAGCCATGTCCGTCTGTCTGTCTGTCTGTCTGTCTGTCTGTCTGTCTGTCTGTCTGTCTGTCTGTCTGTCTGTCTGTCTGTCTGTCTGTCTGTCTGTCTGTCTGTCTGTATGTATGCAAACTAGTCCCTCAGTTTTTGAGCTATCGCGATAAAACTTTGCACAGACACTTATTATTCTAGGGGACAGCACATTGGTCGGAGCCGGCCGGATCGGACCACTATATCTTATAGCTGCCATACAACTCGAAGTCGGTTTTGGCCATATATCCCATGTTTTTTAATCCATCGCGATGAAACTTTGCACTGACACTTATTATTCAAAGAGACATCACATTAGTTGAAGCCGGCTGGATCGGATCACTATATCTTATAGCTGCCATACAACTCGAAGTCGGTGTTGGGCATATATCCCATGTTTTTTAATTTATCGCTATGAAACTTTGCACAGATACTTATTATTCAAAGAGACATCACATTGGCCGGCGGGATCGGATCATTATATCTTATAGCTGCTATACAACTGGCAATAAATAAAATATTCTTAGAACAAAAAAAAAAAATGTTACGCGACAAATCGATTTTGTACAGCTTATGAAATTTCAGTGATGCAGTTGGCAGAGTGAAAATTGCCTATAGGTTCGAATAGAGTATAAAATCTTCGGCACGCCGAAGATAATCCTTCCCCACTTGTTTATTTTGAAATATTTCAGATTTAAGTGCAGAATTATTAAAGAGTTCAAACCGTGGCCAAAAAGACCTCGGGATCAGCAATTGGATCAGTTTTGACAAAGTTATGTGAGTTTTAGCTGTTTGAAAAGCAATTCTGGGGAATTGTTAGTCCTTTTGTGGTTCGTTTTTGTTAGAAAAATGAAAACTCGAAAGTGCTTCTAATTTAAATGCAGTTTTTATGTTGTCAAATCCTGCTTAAAACTGCCTCGGGATCGAAAATCGGATCAGCTTTGACAAAGTTATGAAGCTTTTGAATGTTGGATGGGCATTTCCAATTCTTTCTTCATCTTGACTTTTATTGGAAAACCCAAAATTTTGAGTTTTTCAGACTTAAATGCAGAACTATTATAGAGGTCAAGCTATGACCAAAAATGTATTCCCTAAGAAAATCGGTTGATTTGTTACAAAGTTATGGCAGTGGCAAATTCGTATTTGAGATTGACTTTAATAGCTCACCTGTCACATAATAACTCAGCGAGGTAACGCAGAACATAAAGTATGAGGTGAAGATTAGTTTGCGCACTTTAGGATTCGCAAAGAGCTCGATGATTGACTTCAATGGACCATTCTTCAACTTCTGGCTGAGCGAATCATTTGAGACCGGCTCCAACTGCAACGATTAAAATACAAATTGAGATCTTTCGCTTGACAACGAACTTATACATATATGGACATACATATATATAATATATAGTATTGAGTGCATTTAGAGAGCTTTGGACTCACCGTTTTCTTATCGCTGACAATTTCAGTGGACGGCGAAACTGCGGATTGGACTTCATAGTGGCTGGGCTGTTTGAAGAGTATTTGATAGACGCGATCGTAGCGCTGCTGTGTTATAAGCCAGCGAGGTGATTCATTCATCAGGCTGTACAAGAAACGAGCATAAATGAACCAGTATTGGCTAATACTATGAGGTGGACACCTACTAGCAGTTGAGGATTAGCAGCAGCGAGGGTATTGTGAGTGCGAGTTGCAGATAGCGCCACGGCTGTATTAGATAGCCCGTAATGGCCAGCAGGATCATGCCGACAGGATATGAGGCAGAGAAGGCAATGGACATCCAGGAGCGATGCTTCAAGCAAATGTTCTCCACAACTAAAGCAAAAGCAGCACATAGTAAAGAGATCAAAGAGAAGCCCAGTGGCATACGTACTCATCGTAAACGCCGGATAGAACAGACCCGACGAGGCAGCGCCCAAGGCGAAGCGACCAACCAGGAACAGACTGTACCAGGGCGAGAAACTGCAAAAGATGCTGCCCACAATGAAGAAAGCGGCGCCCAGCGTAAACGAAGCCTTGCGTCCAAATCTGCAAAATGTAATTGAATTACTGTCGGAACTCTACTCTCCAGTTGCAGCTTACTTGTCAGCAAGTATGCCGAAGGTGAAGGAGCCGCAGAATTTGCCCAGCGATATGGAAACCTGCGCCGAGGTGCGCTGAATGCTACGCTCACAGGTCAGCTCCCAGTCGGCGACAAATGTGGTCTCCGGATGGGCATACTCGTAGTTGCCCTTGGCCTTGCAGGACACCACCGCTGGCTGATTGATCGGTGCCATGCGACTGGTGTAGTTGAGTGCCGCATCGTAGGACATGCGACCCAGCTGCTTGTAGTCCCAATCCCAGACGGTGCAGCCGCCAGAGTTCAGCTCCCGCTCGGCAATGCTGCGCTTCTGCGCCAAAGTCCAGTTGGTCGCTTGCAGATCCTCGATGCCGCACCACTGATCGTCGGGCAGGTGGCCGAGCAGAGTGTACGAGGACACATGGAAGCCGTTCAAGATGTTCGGTGTGACGCACAGAAAGAAGATGGCCCTATAAACGGAAAAGTAAATAGTTTTAAAGAGAGGCTCAAATTGCTTAGCTAAATATGCAAAGTTTCACCTGGCGCTAATTAAAACGTTTTAGATCTATAACTGATCGGTTGACTATAGCTTTATCTATCCAGCTTGTTTTCGACACGCAACTATAATCTTTCACACGTTAGCACGAGTATGTTGGTAATTGAAAGCGACGCTTGTGATTTTAGAGTTTTTACTTTTTTTTGCAATTTCTAAATGGCAATAATAACATAATAACAACAGCGATCGGCGATCAACTGATAATTGCGAAAACAAAACAACAGAAAAAGTTGTGAAGGTTAGTGACACATTCCAAAATGCGCAAACATGGCGTCGGGCTTACACTTTTGGCCATATTTTCAAATTCAGCACATGTCATGTGACATCACTACACAACATTATATTCTGAGAATGTGTTCAATGTAAACGACACCCGGTCGACGATCGTTAATCAAACCGGGCAACCGGAACGCAATGCGCAGTATTTACATATTCGACATTATTTTCGACGATCCATATTCCAAGAGAAGATCGTCAAAATTCAAAGCACTCATGTTTGTTTGGGCACGTACGGCAAATACTACTTCCACCTTTGGCAGTTGAATGACTCTACGCCGTAAGTGTCCTTCAGGTAATGACGCCCCCGTTCCCCGTTCCCCGTTTGAGTTCCATTCTCTTTTGCTGAGTGGCTCCTGCATTATGCGCATTGCAACGCCGCTTATATAGTATAAAGCTTAGACATACATGTATTTGAATATATAATCTGTAGAATTAGTACCGGTTTCAAATACGAGTATGTAGATTACTGGCACGATTCATTCGAATGCTGTTATCAGGGTCTGTTCCATATATTATCGCCAAATGTTCTCGATTTTGTTATAATTAAATTTAGTCGGCTGATCTGACACAGCTATAAATAAGTTCTATTATCCCCATGTGTATAATATTTATCGATCTACACAATTACCAATTATATATGCCAATCACGTCGCGTGCCCTAAAACAGCACTACTGATTACTCTTTGGATACTCTCGGCACGTGTAAGCTTAGTGATTATTTAGTCTAAAATTAGTAGTTTGTGCTTGCTTAGTTGTTAATTCGTTAATTGCACTTACTCACTGGACTAGCTGTAGCCTAGTTACGCTTAACTAAAGCTGATTAAGCTGTTCTCGTTCCAGTTGTGAATTAAGTGCAATTTAGATAGGAAACGAACTTGAACTTTTAGATTTATAACCTTTTTATTGCTGTGACATAGGTCATGCTATAGCTATTGCTGATACTGATCAACTCATTTCCATTCATGTATGTATGCACTTTCATTTCCCGTAACTTCTCAGAATATACCCTTACCAAACAAAGGCGCCGCCACTGCCGACAATTTCCAGCTGCTTTGTGAGCAAATCCTTCATGCCCTGCTCACTGATCAGCTCGCGCGTCTTCTCCAGATTGTCCTTTGACTTGGTCATTTCGGTTTTTTTTTTGGTTTATCACAGACAATATTTGACAGCAAGCACAGATTTTCGTAAAACGCAAACAGCAGAAAAAATTATGGAACCGGAGGCGACTTCAGAAATATTTTTGATAACAGTTCAATTTCACAATCTCTCCTGATTTCACAAATATGTATATTCAAAATTCACTGGATCGTTCAGTCGCTTTGATGAATATTCTTATGCTGTGCGCATTTTGACACTGAACTTGGTTTTAAAAACCAGATCCTCTATGACAATCTATTTATAATCTGTGCCCATCAATTGCCAATCAATCAATGGAAATTGCAATCACAAAAGTCGCGATTCCAATTTCGCCATACACCGTATATAGTACATATATGTATATAGAGCTAGACTCGTATAGTCAATTGCCTGGGCGATTACGAGTGCATTAACACGGCGTATAGCCTCTGACACTGTTGTCTTCTGCTTCTCCAGCCGTGCCGTGCTGATAATAGGGAATACGTGGACCCCAAAAAACGACCGAAATGCAACTGCAATCGCGTTAGCCGAAAGCCGAAAGCAACTGCAAAGGTGTTTTTATTTATTTATTTATATTTTGTTGTTTTCACTTTCACTTTACGAATGTTCTTTGGTGGCGGCCTCTGTGGTTTATCTATTCGTTGTGTTCTATTTTTTGAATTTCGCTTTATGCTTATGCACATAAAGCAGCGATCCGTTTGCTTTTCATTTGCTTAACGCTTGTCAAATATGTCTTATATGTTGAAATAAACATAAAAATGAATTGAATTTCGGCGATTTTCCGCTTTTATTTCGATTTTGCAGCAGCTGCGCGACAATGTTTCTAATTTTGAATGAACTCCCGAGCGCGTGTAGCATCTGCCATTCACGATGCACTCGCTTGCTGTAATGCTACCAACTACTTGCCGCTTCGGAGGCGTATCACAAACTAAGCCCACGGGAGGTCGATCGCAACATTTTGTACTAGCAGTCGCCCAGACAGGCAGACAGACAGACAGACAGTCGGTCGGACAGACGAACGAACGGACATACTCACCCATAAGTAGTACGCTCGTACGTACGCACACTCATTACAAAAACGAACATGCTTCACTTCGTCTGCGTCTTCGTCTCTGTGTTTGTGACTGACTGGCTCTGATTCGGAATCGTTCGGCTTCGGCTCTTCCCGTTCCATTTTACTTATGCTTGGGATTTATTCTGTGTGCGGCGCTGCTGCAGTCCATTTTGGAAATCATTGCGCGTTTTAAGAGAGATTATATTCAAGTGACAATAGCACTCTACACATAACGCTGGCCAGCATGTTAGACCTTGGCTATTCTTAAGTCACGCTGATTGAGCATTCGAAGAAACGTAGAAATGTTCTTACAAATGAATCTTCATTTACTGGGCAAGCATTACAAATTTATTATTTTCAGCCAAGAAAAAAAATGAATTATATATTTTAAATGAGTTATTCTCAGATACATATAATTGCAGTTGTGTTACTGCTTAAATGTTTAAAATACACAAAAGTCACTGAAGGAAACTAATTTATGCAGTAGCTCCTTTTCAGCACTTCATATTCTTTTCTGTAAAATGATTGAAATTCCACACAACATTTTATTTTTCAGTGTATGCATGCTGATCATAGCGCAATAACCCAAACCACATTGCCATCCCTTACAGCTCCCCGAGTGCCTAGGCCAACTGTCTGCCTGCATAGCCGAACCCTTATATGCCGCTCAGGATCTTTATTACAAGTGAGGCAAAATAGCGTTATAGCAAAAGTGCTGCCCACAATAATTAAATATGTATTCTAGTTAGTACTATGTGATTGCATAAGCACGGTTCAAGTTCATTTACATGACGCTCAACCTTTATTCATATCATTTGCATTTTGTCTCTGTTCCATTGCACATTACATTCGTAATGGAGCGCCAGCTCTGTTTACATTTCAGTTCCGTTATTCAGAAGAGGCGTGCTCTTACTCTCAGACTCTTTAAAATTCAAAGAGCAAGGCAAACCAAAAAAAAAAAACAACAACAACAAAAAAACCAACAAAATATGTGAATGAATGTTGTTGGTATGCACAATGTAAATGTGGCTATGTTGAACCATGCAAGCGGAAGGCATTTGAATTTACATTGCCTCTTGATAGATAGTAGCGCGACTCTTTGTTCTGAATACAATGTTGCATTTGAATACTTATGATTTGAACATTTATCTGTGGGAAATCGTTGACGCTTGAGCAACTCTCGCAGCCTGCAGCATTAACGTTATCAACGAGAGTTTCTTGAGCCTAAGTTGTCGATTGGTCGACAACCTCCGTTTGCGATATCGAACTGGAACCAGATTTCAATAAATTGACCCCACTGAGGGTATACCAATTGAGGTTAATGGTATTAACGGTTAGATCACATAGCTGAAATTTCAAGTGCTCTCGAGCTCAATTGTTGTAAACAACGTCAATCGATCGACCGATCGAGCGATCGACCGATACGTAAGCAACAACCATGGACATTGGGTTCTGAGCGGGTGCAGGGTATACAACATTCGACATTGTGTTTAAGCTTCATGCTCATTCTGTTTGCTTTAATTATTGTTCAGTTTTTCTCATGCATGTAATCATCCTGTATTCGAATTATATTCATCTGTGAAAATTGCATAGCGCAGTGCGCAGCTAACGGCACTTTTGCACTGAACAACAAACACAGTAAACATATAGTATATAGTATTCTGACGATCCTCTGACAGCCCGTATTTGAAGCTTCCATTGGCTAGTTTGTTGTCTTCCTATCATTCAATTTGTAATGCACATGGGCGTGTTCCGTTGACAGTTTGATTGTGTTTAGGTGGGTTGGTCTTTAGCTTTAATATTGTTGCTGTTGCTGTTGTTGTTGTTATTTGTTATTTGTTGTCGCCGCACGTGTAGCTTTTGTTTACCTTTTGGCCACAATGCGAATTGCATGCCTCTGTGCCTCTCACGCACTCTTGAATACGGTTAATACGATCGTACACCCAGCACACGTACTACGCCCTGGCCACGCCCACACTTTCACTCACCGCCCACAGCAAAGCCAGAGTGTAGCGCCCCATTCATCACTCATCTGATTCGCCTGGCACTAATCTAATAAAACTGAGCTGATTCAATCAAAATCAAATTGCCGAAATAAATATGCAAATGCCATATAAATACGATTTAGCTTAATGCCAAATAATACTAAATTATCATAAAAGATGACCAGTATACATATGCACATGTACCTATTTAGACTTATAACAGACAATTGCCCTGATTGTTATGACGCAAAAACTTCGAATAATACAAATAATATCATTAGAGATGAGCGATGTGGAACGCAGTAGACATATATATAATTATACAAAAAAGTTAATATGGTAAACAACAAATTGAAAATGCCTACAATGAGCTTAATTTTAAGGCCTAATATAAATTTTCGGAAATTCTGTAAAGCGTTTTTAAAGTTTTGATGAATGCACTGAAGTAGATCTTAAAGCTTTAAATATTTTGATATTTATGATGACAAAGCTTTTAAGTTTATAGGATTTTAGGAATCAGAACTACTTATAGTATTTATATTATTATTATTAAATTCATTATTATTTATTTATACAAAAATAGATATGTTTATTTTACAAAAGTAAAACTTGTATCTGTAAATTTAAAAGCAAAATATTTCTGTTGCATTTGCTCAAGAATAAATTCCAGCGATATTTACGATTGTTTATCCGTACTTTTACTTAAGAGCTAGACAGGTATCTATGGGGCGTACTGCTCATCGCTAGTAATCCGAGAGGTACTTGGTGAATAATTGAGATTTATGAAACCCAATTTGTTGGAGCTGGCGTGGGTGGCGTTGGCGCATCTCGTCTCTTCGCTTAAGTGAATGATTACACACGAAACTAGAGCTTAGAAATATGCAAAAATATTCGTACAAAGCAGATCAGATGTGGAGACTAAACAGAGCCAAATTAAACGAGTAAAACACTTGAGCGTCTGTGGCGAGTGTCTATGATTAGGTTAGGCTAGGTGTAAGTGCCCCCTGTGATTTGCAATGTCAAAAGAATTAGGTTAGTCAAACTGTAAATAAGTATACTTCAATTTCCAGCTAGCTAGCACTGTAGCCAACTTGGAGCAAGCAGATGAGACCGATCACAAAGACGCTATAGAAGGTAATGTTGTACAGATTGAGCCGGCTAAGCAGACTGGCAAAGTAGCCGGGACCGATGCCGGCATAGCGATTCTTCTCCTGCACATCGCGCAGATCCCTCCAGCTGACCACCTGCGGCCGTATCACAAACAGCGCATTGATGGCCGCCCTAATGCCGCTCTCCACCGCACCACCCATCAGATTGCGATTGCTGGTGGCCACCGCTGCTGAGCTGGACCAGACGATGCGGTGCCAGGGCTTAGTCTGCGGCCTGTGTATCGCCGTATTGAGCTCGCAGGTGTCCTGCTTGTACTCCAGAGGATCCAGCATCTCGTCGCCAAAGTGCTCGGCCAGCAGAGTGAGCACAGTTTGCCGCACGCTCTCCGCATCCGCCACGTCGTGCAGCATATAGCCGCAGTATTCGATGCTTTTGCGCTCATAGCCCACGACTAAAGGCTGGACGTTGAGAAACTGTCCTGAATATCCTTGCGCTGCCCAGTAGGACTTGTCGTAGCGCATACTGTATTGGGTTATCACACACTTGGGCTTCCTTGAGATCCTCGACGGTATGCGAAACTGTTCGGGCAGCTGTGGCTCGAATTTGAGCTCATTGACACAGTCCCAGGGTATGGCCAGGATGACGGCTTGTGCTATGTGCCGCTTGCCACTGGAGTCCGTCACCTCCACATAGTTCTTGAAGTGCTCCAGCTTAACGGCCTTCACATTGTTAAGGATCTCAATGCTGCTCAGCTTATTGATCAGCGTTTCCAGCAGATTCTTGCAGGACACATCCATCACGGATTGCGACATCTCTATATAGCTACAGGCTTGGGTTTTAAGTAAAGGAAAAGGGGGATTACATTAGATCACCTACAGATCAATTAGCACACTCAGTCCTCCAGTGGTGCTGCACAGGCACATGAACTCATCGTAGTTGACTTCGCTGGCGGGCAATCCTGAAGCCAGCTGCACCAGATTGAACATAAACTGACGCGACTGGCTGAAGAACAAATTGGTGCAAATGTGCCGCTCCATGGTAGGCATTCGTTTGCGAAACCTAAAGACAAGAATCATCAGCTCTTTGTCATAAATCCTGCTGGGCTGTTAACTAACTGAAAACGCAGGCCACTAAACTTATTCATGCGCAAGTCCAGCATTGCGATGTAGCGCCACAGCTCAAACTTGGCCGGAACGGCAGTCAGACCACGATCCAGATCCCAGCAGCGATTCAGTTGATTCCTGTCCCGCTGTCGCACGACCACTTTCAGCTGGGTCAGCAGGGCAAGCAGCTCCGTCTGCTCCTTGTTCACGTAGCGTGTGCCATAGCTGCCCAGCTGTCCGCCGGGCTTGTGGTTCTCGTCTATAATTCGCAAGCTGAGCGAATTCTCTTTGGACAGTATTTTGACGGCAGATGTTAGGCCCGACAGGCCCGCGCCCACAATTAGTATATCGAACTCTGGTAACTCGTTGCCAAAAGGTAGGTCCATTGAAAATCATATATTTTGACATATTAAATTTTAGAACAAATTTTTGAAAGCAAAAGCAAATTGAATGTGGAAGCTGAATAGACTCACTGAAGTATTGCAAGCTATTTAGCTAAAAGTGTTGCATACTTTGAGGCGAACGCTTTAAATCTCATGAACCGGTGAAACGGAACAGAAAATGTATGTGTCTAGTCTAATGCTGCTTCTCAAACTGGGAAACTGAAGATATATTGTATATATATATTCTTTTAGAAACTTTTATTATTTCTTTTAGAAACTGAAAGAACCGAAGAGCATTGCATACTTTTCCAGTTTTAAATAAGCCCTGTGGGCTGCAAGACATTAGTTTGTTCAAACAGCTTCTATATTTATAATGCTGTTTGTATTTATTTATCTTTTGGCACATGCGAGAATTGACAATGGCAATTGTGCACACAAGATAGTGAATAATGAGCGCTGTATTGTTACTCGAGTATTTTCTGTCAGTGCAGGTGTCTTTTAATAACAATAAATCATGGGTGAGCTAAATTTGTTGCGCACCCTAACAAAAACCACCAAAAAGTTGGGGTGGGTCAGCTTCCGAACTGCTTTGACAATCTAAGAAATGTTATATACATTTACTTTGTAAATGTGCCATCAATAAAAAGTAAATGTAGAAAATGTATTTACTCAAACTATCAATCAAATCAATTCTATAGATTGTGAAATTGTTAATATGCTTGGTTCTAACACTTTTCAATAGCTCTCATTTTATTAGTGACATTGAATCTCTTATCTCTTGTGTAGACTTTTAATGTCTTAATATATATGTATATGACCCACATTTTCCGCTGTTCATTCATATCAATAAACATGAATGAAGATCAAGCAGCTTAGCTCAATGAAAACAGCCTTCAAACATTGCTTATGCGCACCTTAAATGTTTTGTTTATTTCGCTATAAAGCTCAATTCTAGTTTTAAAAGTATGCAAACAACTAAAACGCGAACTTCGCGGAGTTATGAGTTAAATCGATAAGACAATGACACTAGTTGCTATTTAAGGAATCCAGATGGTGGTATATGGTATATAAATTGTATTTATCAGTATCAGTTGTTAGTCTTGTTTAAGTAAATATACAGAAATACTCAATAATATCCAGTAGTACGCAAATTTAAATGAATCATTCTACAAATAACTGTTGCTATGTTGCATATCAAAGAACTAAGCCACTGGGATATTCCTATTCAAATGCCTACTGCTGACAAACTTGATAAATAATTAAAAAACTGACAATCATATATAATAACAATTAATAATTTACTTAACTGATAGTCCGTACAATGAACTGTACCCTAAGTCGAAGTTGTCCCGCTGCCTCTTATCGTTATCAGCTGCTGCTTCGACTCGTGGATCAGTTTGTATTGTGCCTGCACCTAAAGACCCACTTTCCAGATAGACCCCACAGCTAATCGCGTGTTAAGTGAAACAAAAAGTAATATTATACAAATACAAATACAAATACAGAGTGAAGAACTGCTCTAAAGTTCATTGTATGCCAGACAGCGTTAATATTTTGCTTTGTTTTTAATGGAAAATAAATGTAAATAAAATTTAGGTTCCACAATGTCGCGCCGTTTAGCGACTTGTGTACATTTTAACATATGAGTTGGAATACTTTTTCATCGAATAAATAAATGCAAATTGCTTAAATTCGCTGAAATGACCGTCTGTTGAGATGAATGAACCAGCGGCTCTCGCTCCCGCTCCCGACTCCCAGCTGCTCCCTCAGCGCAGCGCCTTCTCGCTGTATTTGCCATTGAGCATCGTGCGCAGCTCCTCGGCGTCCAGCGTCTGCTGCTTCTTGCCGAAGCGCTCGCCATCCTCAATTGTCTCCGGCATCGGCGTGTTCAGCGTCTCCGGCAGCAGCAGCGACATCAGGCCAGCCGTTAGCGACAGTGCGCCACAAATGACCAGAGGCAAGGGTCGCCAGATCTCGCCCAGCAGATTGAGATACGGCGCCAGAATGCCGCCCACTCGCGCCACCATCGAGGCGGCGCCCAAGCCCACATTGCGCACCACAGTGGGAAACTGCTCCGCCGTGAAGATGTACACAGTGCCGTACGACGAGGTGATGGCCAGCTTGCCAATCATCGCACACGCTATGAGCAGCCAGTTCATGTGGCTGGGCACGACGATGGTGGCCAGCAGGCTGACACCAGCCACCAGCATGGCGCCACAGAGGATCGTGCGACGACCCCAGCGGTTCAGAGTGAGCAGCAGCAGACAGTAGGCGGGTATCTCGACGGCGCCGGAGATCACGAAGTTGAGCAGCTGATTGCCGCCAAGATTGTTGGTGTTCCACGACAAGCCATAGTAGACGCCACTGTTGACGAACCAGTCGAAGAAGATGAGCAGCGTCTTGCGGCGCAGATTCGGATAGCGCAGCAGATCGAACACCGAAGCCGAGGGCTGTGCGGCGGCCAGCTGATCCTTGCGCTTCTGCTCCACCTGCTCCTCGATGAGCTGCTCGTAGATCTCGCTGGGTATCTCCACACGGTTGACCTTCGCCGCCTTTTCAATGATTACGAACGCCTCGTCCTTGCGTCCCTTGGACAGCAGCCAGCGCGCCGACTCCGGTATGATCCAGTAGTAGCACATGAAGAGCAGTCCCGGCAGCGTTATAGCAATCTGCAGCCAGCGCCAGTCTCGGATGAAGTAGGCAAATCCCGCCGTGAGCATAAAGCCCACCGAAAAGAACATCTGGACGGCGACGCCGGCAAACAGGCGATAAGAGGCGCCCACCATTTCCATGGCGATCACATAGGCCACCAGGAACACACCCGAAGTAGTGGCGCCCACAATCAGCCTGGAGATGGTATAGCTAAGGTATTCCGGTGCCACGCCTGCAATCACGCCAAAGATCAGCTGCGTCACCAGCGAGGCAAAGAAGGTGGGCTTGCGGCCCAGCTTGTCGGACATCTGGCCAAAGATGAAGCTGCCCAGCAGCACGCCCAGCATGAACATCGAGTCGCTGGTGGCGCTCAGCAGACTGCGACTACAGACCATGTTCCATTCGGTGACGGCGCTATTCAGATACTTGGACTGATCGTAGACATAGCTGCTGCACTGCAGCGTTCCATTCTTCGTGGCGCTCTGATTGTCACTCAGATACTGCTCGTAGTCGTCGACGTTGTAGTAGGCGCAGGTGTCCGCCTTGCCAGTGACGCTGTCGTTGGGGTAGGCCAGCGCCCACTGCGTCCTGGGCAGCGACTCAAAGCTGGCCGTCGAGGCATCCTCGTGCGGCAGCAGGCAGCGAAAGTCGGGGCGGGCGAGCAGAAAGACGCCGGCTAGCTTGTGGAAGGCGCAGACAATGGCCGGCAGACAGAGCAAGAAGTAGATGCGCTTCTGATAGCGCCCGAATTCGCCCAGGTGCGTGATGACGTCGTCGTAGCCCATGGTTGATAGTGGTGGATAGCTGATAACAGATAGTGTCTAGCTGGTGCTGGTGATTGCTAATCACGGTCGTATGATTCGGAGCACGTTGGGCGCGAGGTTCAACGCTCCACAGCGCTGCAACACGTATGTTTGCTTTTGTTGCGTATACGCCGCGTGTTGCCGTTAAAGTTTAGCAACACGGAATTGGGCGCTTTTCGAGTTCAGATTGTGGAACTACACATGTGTATATATATATACTATATTGTTTTTTTTTTTATCAGAGTTAAAGCGCTCGAAACAACCGCTCGCGATCTGTGCCAGTACGCGACTAAGAGCGCTATGCAGCAGTGTCTCAAGAACACAAAACGATGTCGACGGCGACGGCGACACCGCAATCGACATTGACTATCTACCGAACGACGCTGCGCACCCCGAAGTAGTAGCGAAACAGCATATTCCCAATCACAACTCAGGTACACACATAGATCGATCGCATTAGCTGCACTCGGAAGGGATGCACTCAGCTGCCTGTCTAGTGTTTTCAGGGTCACATGGGGTTGCTAATTATTTGCGTTCGATTGATCGCTTATCGTTGCCATACCAACTGCATTCGCAGTTGGCAGTATTCCACACAGACTGCATATCTTTCTCACTCTCCCGCGCTCTTTCTCTCTCCCTCTCTCCCTCTCTCTCTCTGTAAGCTGTTATCGCTAGCTGTCAGCTCTCTCTCTGCTCTCTCAGTTCTCTAATCTGTAGTTTTGCAACTTTGTGCGAGCATCTCAACAATTTTAACTACACGCGACAGCTGTTTAGCTAATATATGTATGCAAATAAACAAACTTGACTGAGTGCACAAATAACGTATAAGGGCGCTTAGCGAGTGTAAATAAACAATATACGACAACTGTACACTCGCCTATATTTCATTTGAATTTGTTGTGTCAGCTGCCTTGGACAATTTATAGAATAATATTCGGAATGCACTCAAATGCACCATATACTCTATATATATACATATATACTATACATACGTAATTATATGGCTATTTGTAAGCTTTCAAGTTCAAGTAGCCAGTCTATTGCTTTTGCTTCATGCGTAGAAGCATTTGACGAGCTGTCGTAAATTTGTACTCTGTTCTCAAAGTCACAAAGGAGTATATTGGATGCGTCTCACATTTTTTTCCCAATATTTTTAAGGCTAGCATTCAGAAATATATTTATATTTTTTTTATTAATTCATCTTTGAGATTCTTTATAACTATTCCCAAGTTTGTTTATTTAAAAAAATGCTTAAGATTTAAGTATAAAGCACTCAAGGCTTTTCAAATTTTACATATATTAAAAAGTTTATTTTACAACTCAAATTTGAAAAAAAAAAAATTTTCTGGAATTTAACTGACTACTAAAAACTATTTAAAAAATTTATAAAAACTTAAAAAGGCGCAAAAAGCTAGAAATTTAGATACAATATATCTGTTTTAAAAATGTTTTCTTAAAAATTATAATTCCCAGACGCTCAAGACCCAAACAAACAAAATGATATACGACTATGAGCACAGTATCTAGTTGTTGTGTACTTCCGACTACACTGTTCTTACTTGCTAAATATTTAATTAACTTAATGCCTGAAAATGACAGTCTCGTGTTTGCTGATAAGAAAACAAACACGAAAGAAAACAAAATACAAAAGCAAACGGAAGTAAGTTGCCACATTTGTTTTTTATAATTATAATGAAACTAAGTAATCGGTTCGGGATAGTTGAATTTATTTACTTTGGTACAGGCAAAATAGTTACATAAACAGATAAGTACATTGTCTAAAAATTCGATTTAGTATTGGTAAGTAGTTTAAATAAGTACGAGTATCGTATACATATACATATATAGTAAATACATACATAATACAGTGTCACAGTGGGCAAAGTGAGCTACTGAGGAGCAGTTTCTCTAGATCTCACTCATCCTCTCTCTCTCTATCTCTTGGATATACTTAATCCGTAAATGGAATAATACAGGTAGACAGGTAGAAATTTAACTACCCCCTGTGAATCCACTTTGCCCAGCTAAATGCTTAAAGAGAAGAATTTTCTATGCGCTGTTTCTTATTTCTTTTTATACTCTTTTCGAAGAAAATAGTATATTAAGTTTGTCCTGAAGTTTGTAACGCATAGAAGGAAGCGTCTGAGACCCCCAAAAGTTACTGCCAATATGCTTATAAAAACAAAACAAATTGATCTAGCCATGTCCGTCTGTCTGTCTGTCTGTCTGTCTGTCTGTCTGTCTGTCTGTCTGTCTGTCTGTCTGTCTGTCTGTCTGTATGTATGCAAACTAGTCCCTCAGTTTTTGAGCTATCGCGATGCAACTTTGCACAGACACTTATTATTCAAGGGGACAGCACATTGGTCGGAGCCGGCCGGATCGGACCACTATATCTTATAGCTGCCATACACCTCAAAGTCGGTTTTGGCCATAAATCCGATGTTTTCAAAGCAATTGCCTTAAATTTCCTTGTACACTTGAACATCCTTATAACTCATCAATGGGTAAAATCGCAAATCGATTGAGTCATAAACAGCGAAGATATGCGTCATTAAATATTTTGAAAAAACAGGTGCATATGAGCAAACAAAGTCAAGCACAAGAAAGCTTTTGATAGTCTGAGCAAACAAAGTCAAGCGCAAGAAAGCTTTTGATAGTCTGCTCTTCAAGCAATTTTGTCAGCGATCATCAAAACGGCTTGTGGCGTAGTGGGTAAAGTTGCGAACTGGTGAGCGAGAGGTCCCGGGTTCGAAACCAGCGGCGACTGGTCATTTATTTTCATTTTTTCTTATTCTTCTTTTCAAATATATAATAGCTGTAGTCAAATTCATTTATTTTCAATTTCCTAAATTGTTTCTAATTTTTTTTTTCATACATAAAGTAGCTTTAATAGAATAATTCAAAAGAAAAATTTAAATTCATTGGCAAAACCAATGCCACGCGAAAAAAAATATGGATCTCAAATTCTGAATATAAGCTCTCGTATGTTCAGATTAAGTTTTATGACAATTCAATTTCCGACAGCAGCCTTGAAAGGTATAAGAGCAACAGGCACAAAATTTGGTATGTATATTATGTAATGTAGTTTTCACTTTTTGGAAAAACTGAAACTTGTATATTGTTCAATTCGGTAGCACTTATGAATGCTAAGGGACGCGTCCACGAGCTGCGGATAGTGAAACGTCCCTGTTTACATGAATACCTTTATATATTTTATTTTATATGTAGGGGTATATGTATGCGACATTAATATCTGCGAATTAAATAAGCAGTCACGGAAAAATAGTAAAAATTGCTTTAAGGTTCGAAAAGAGTATTTAATCTTCGGCACGCCGAAGATAATCCTTCTCCACTTGTTTTGTTTTGGTTTTTGGCATGCATATGAGATTTCTGAAATATAATACTTTGTCTTTTTTTTTCATTGGAACTAAATGTAGGAAAAAAGTGTGCTCGGGTCATTCCGTTGGAAGAGTTATTGCCCTCAGGTTAGCATAATTAAGAAATGTGGCTTAACTACACTTTAGCTACCTGGCTGAAGTATATGTTGTTTGTGTTCCTAGAGCTTGTGCCCATTGGCTAAGCCGCCATTGAGCGGCTGTGTCTCCAGCTTCTCGAGCAGCTCCTTACCCGTCTCCACATACGCATCCTTGGGCACCTTCTTGCCAAAGCGCTCCCCATCCGCGATCGTCTCCAGCGTCGGCTTGTTGTGCGTCTCCGGCAGCAGCAGCGACAGGAAGCCGGCGGCCAGCGACAGTGCTCCATAGACGACCAGCGGCAGAGGCGGCCAGATGGTGGCTAGTGCATTCAGATATGGCGCCAGCATGCCCGTCAGCCGGGACACCATCGAGGCGGCACCCATGCCCACTGTGCGCACCACTGTGGGGAACTGCTCGCTGGAGAAGAGATAGACGGTGCCGTAGGAGCCGGTGATGGCCAGTTTGCCCACCATAGCACAGGTCACCACGAGCCAGTGCATCTCCGGCGGCACAATGATGGTCAGCAGCAGGCTGACGCCAGCGACCAGCATGCAGCCACAGAGTATGGAACGGCGGCCCCATCTGTTCAGCGTGAGCAGCAGGAAACAGTAGGCGGGTATCTCGACGGCGCCAGAGATCACAAAGTTGAGCAGCACATTGCCGCCCAGATTGTTCGTGCTCCAGGACAGGCCATAGTAGACGCCCGTGCAGACCAGCCAGTCGAAGAAGATGACGAGCGTCTTGCGGCGCAGATTCGGATAGTGCAGCAGATCCCATACCGAGGGCGGCTTCTCCTCCTGCTCCAGCTCCAGCTTGAGCTCCTGCTTGCAGCTGGCGCCCTCGTCCAGCAGCGCCTCTATGGACTCCTTTGATATATCCACACGATTGAAACGCGCCGCCTTCTGGATCACCTCGATGGCCTGCTGCTTGCGTCCCTTGGACAGCAGCCAGCGCACAGACTCGGGTATGATCCAGTAGTAGCACATGAAGAACAATCCCGGCAGCGTCAAGGCAATCTGCAGCCAGCGCCAGTCGTGGATGAAGTAGGCAAACGCTGCGGTCAGCATGTAGCCCACGGAGAAGAACATCATCACAAAGATGCCGGCATAGAGGCGCTTGGTTGGACCCACCATTTCCATGGCTATCACATAGGCCACCAGGAACACACCGGAAGTGGTGGCGCCCACAATGATCCGCGCCAGCGTATAGCTAAAGTATTCCGGCGCAATGCCTGCGACGACGCCAAAGATCACCTGGATGACCAGCGAGGCGAAGAAGATCGGCTTGCGTCCGTACTTGTCGCTCAGCTGGCCGAAGATGATGCTGCCCAGCAGCACGCCCAGCATGAACATCGAGTCGCTGGTGGCCGCCAGGAAGCCGCGACCGCAAACCAAATCGAATTCACTGACGGCACTGTTCTCATACCTGGACCGATCGTAGACATAGCGACTGCAGCTCTGACTCTCGCTGCTCAGTCTGTGATAGCTGCCATTGACGTAGTCCAACGCGTAGTACTCGCAGCTGTGTTCCGCCGGATAGGCTGCATCCCGGAGCTGCGCGGGCAGCTCATAGCTGGCGCCTTCAGCCGGATCCGTGGGCAGCGCACAGCGAAAGTCCGGCTTGGCCAGCAGAAAGACGCCGGCGAGCTTGTGAAATGCCACTGGCATGGATGTGAGACAGATCAGCAGATAGATGATGCGCTGGTAGCGTCCAAAGTCGCCCAGCTTGACGATAACATCATCGTAGCCCATTTTATTGTTTCGTTTATTGTACGTTCCGTCCGCGATTCGCACTTGCCTCCAATGCGGCCAGTGAATCACTAAAGGTTTTCGATTTGTGTTTTATTTTTTTGCGTTAGCTTTCTTTGAGTGCGTGTCGCGTGATGAGCGAGTGAGCAAACGAAATGTGCCGATGACGGAGACGCAGACGGAGACGGTGACGTGTACTTTGTACTCCGGGGCCACAAAAGCTGAGAGAGAGAGAGCGCGCCGATAGATAGCAGATAGCAGCAGGCACTGAAAGCGTTGCTCAAGCAACACGTGTTGCCACAAATATATACGTATGTATAAATGCAAGCCGGTGGGATCTGACGCAATCGCGAAATCTATCTGTACTGAGTGCACTGCAATGGCGAGCAGACTTTAGGAACAGCCACAGAATGGAACTAAAGCGGCACGATTGAAGGCCAGCCGGCGACTGAGACAATAATGCTGACGCTACCTTCCGATAGCTGTCCCATATTGGCAAAAACACACAAAAAGAAACGAGCGAGTATCCATTATGCATATCACACTCTCTCTCACACTCACTGCCAGCTGCTTCTGCACTCGCGCTCTTTCCACACACACACACACACACACACACAGGCACATCGGGGAGAAATTATATCCAGCATATTAGAGAGAAAGAGAGCGGGTCCAATGTGCATGGCTCGAAGCTCGAGGCACTCAGAGCAACCCCAAACCAAATATCGCAGCGAACAGCTAGCAATATTAGTGGTAACAATGCAAAGAGGGTTTCCAGCGGGTTTTCGACTTGGCCAACTGTATGACAGCTATGACGCATAAGTAAAGTATATCACATGCGTTCGTCTACTCGAGTATGGTTTTTCTATATATCCAAGTACATTTCACTTATTTCGACTGCCTGTATAAATAGCTAGCTATGTTTTGCAATTGTTCTTGTGAATTTTGAATCATTAGAAATTACTATGCTAAATGGATAGGAAATTAATAAAATAAAATCGCTTGTTTGATAACGATTTTGCTTTCAATTTCAATTCGAATGTTATTGACATTGAAACAAAAACCATTGACGCAAAAAAAAAACGCAATATAAGCACTGTATTAATTACAATATTGTTATTTATTTTGGAAGTAACAAGGCGACTGATATGTTTATTTGATACACTGAAACAAACCAAGAGCATATAAAGAAACGGATTAGTTTCATATATTTCGAACAACAAGTTAGAGCTAATTAAAAATTAGCTGCCAACTAATTGAAGCTGTAGACATTAAGCTAATAAATGTATATGTTTATGAAGAAAACAACAAGCTTAAAGTGTTTACTTAAGCCCAAAAATATGTCTACAAAAACATATATCCAAGAGGTATTTTATAGTCTATCATTTACAGCACTTGCTTTTTTTGCTCAAGCATTCTCAGACAATCGCTGAAATAAATGATACTAATCGTTTTGGAGTCGCTTGCATTACAGGTTTCGATTTACTGGATCGCTTGATATACGATTGGAGTTCATTTAACTCCATATTCCAATTGGAATTTGTCAATGACAATTATCGTTTTGATGGGAAATCAATTGTGTAGCACAATATTGAAAATCAAGCTGTAGCAGCCGTGAATCGTACGATGTTTTCAATTAGACTCAATTAGTCAGCGTATCTCAGTTCCATTTCGCTGCTGGGGCGAATTGAAGCGAAAGCGAAATGTGGTGTACTAATACAAACAAAAGATATAAAATACATAAAAACGGGTTATGGGGTCCAGAAGATGCTGGAACTGCACTTAACCGCTTTATTGATTTGTTTTTCTTTTCTTTTTCAAGAAATGCATTTGAACTTTTCATTTATGGCGCAAACAACATCAACGGCTTCTTAATCAATCTTCAATCTGTTGCACAAATAAATTTGAGCAATAAAACCAATCGATTTTAAATATATCGATCTTTACTGTTTATCTATCTGTTTATCTGAGATTGTTTCCCATCACAGCTAATATTTTGAACCTAATAATTTATAAGAAATACATTGGTCAAGAGCAAATCAAATCTCTCAGCGTCTGCCAACCGCAAATTCCAAATTGAGGGCAATATTGTAAACAAATTTTCGATTAATTATTGGCTTGTGCGACCCAATTTTACTGAAGAATAAATGCCTGATTGATGATCAAGTCGCTGGCTAAATCTCGTATTAATCATATTTTTATAAGCATCAAAGATTGTTCACAGCAAGCTAAAGCATTTTTTGCTATTTGAAAGACTCTTCAGTTATATATTGCAGCCTTTTAGGGATTGTAATTTTTTAAGATCCAAAAGTATTTCCGTCGTTTGACGTTTTATTTGTATACAAATTTAGTAGTCTTTTGCATATTTTCAGATATTGGTTTTACTTGACATTTTATCATTAGGCTATTTGATCAAATTATACTCAAATAAAATATACATACTTTCCAATTAGTTAAATGCAATACGCATTTCAAAGATCGATAAGCCGCCAAGAGTTGATTTTTTATTAGCTGGCTAAATACGACTATCGCTAAAACCTATCGCCAACCTTTCAGTTTCCCTGCAACATTTCATGTTGAGCAGCATATGCCAGCAACATTCAAGCAACGCTGAGCAAATGAGCGCAGTTGCTTATCAATATTGTTGTGCAACACTTCAGCATTTGCCAACACTGTTTTTGTGAAATATCGACATATCGCTACTAGTATGCCATTTTGAGTGCAGCACCGATGACCGATATGTCGAATTGGACATCGCGCGCAGTCGAAATAAAAACATCGAACGCATCGGTCGGTGCGCGCACTCAGCGCAATTAATACGGCGATCACATACAAATTTCAGTTGATAAACAAAACACTCCATTGAAATACGTCAAGCTGAATTTGTGTTCGGGGGCATTTTCGCCTTCTGCAGCACATTAAACTACCAGCTGGCAAAAAACAAACAGAAAATTGGCGCAGTCTTCTGTGCGTGTTTTAACTAAATTTTGGCTCGAAATTGCGGGCCGCTTGTGTTTTTTTACTATTTTGCCAAAACGGAAAGGGCGGTCGAAAGCGAGTGACCCTGAAAACGCAGCGTAAACAGCCGGCAAGTCGCTCCACAACGGCGCAACAGCGGAAGCAGCACTAACAACAACAGCAACTGCGGCAACAGGTAAGCGCAACGGATTTACAACAACAACAACAACAAAAGCAACTCGTATTTGCCCTTTCGGCCCGTTTTCAGCGAGTGATTTTTGTTTGGTCCGTTTTGGTTTTGGTTCGTATTTGCTTTTTCTGCTGCTGCTGCTGATGCTGCTGCGTTGGCGTTTTTCGCTGCAATAAGCAAAAGCAAAAAGCAATCGATACACAAAAGGAGAACACACAAAAACGTGACCATGAAGCGAATAATGGTAATGGGCAAGAAAGAGGGCGCAGTCGCGACATCCTCGCGGCATTCTCACCCCCAACAGACAAATGTCAACAGTGAAACTGTAAAAGTCACCACCAGCCGCAGCAGCAGCAGCAGCAGCAGCTGTCTCACCCACACACACACACATACACACACGTGCTATATATAGCGAGGCAGGCAAGAAGTTCGTAACTCGCAGATAGATTTTTGTTGTTCTTATGTATTGACGCAGGCGCACAGCGCATAAGCATTAAACCTGGCCCAGGGCCATTTTAATTGAGTGCGGAAATGAACAAACAGTCGAACGCGTCGCTAACCCCTCAAGGCGCCCAGGAGCAGTCGCTTATTGATGCCAGGCACATTTCGTTAATTGTGTTCCCTGGAAATTCATATGAAAAGCGCAGACGTGACGGGCTCCTTGCGTGTGCCTGAAAAAAGTAGCTGCTAGTCTTTGAAGGGGGAAATGAACAAAAATAAATACAGCATATACATTTTCATGCTTACAAGGCAAACATAAGTTTATAATATTTTGAAAAATAATGTAATGAGAAAATACTTTGAATTAATATTGAATAGCAAGAAAAAGTCAGAATACATACTAAAAATCACTACAAATTATGAAAACTAACACAAAACAAGTAAGAGTGCTCTAGTCGGGAGTGCCCGACTAGGAGATACCCTGAACCCAGTTCCGACATCCATTCATACTTGCCTAATAGTGTGCATACATACAAGCATACATATACTGCAAGCAGTGCAAGCGGTTTAAGCAGTTAGCTTGTTTTTTCACTGAGCCCCACACAATGGAAAGTAAAATCTTAAATAACTTCTGTGTTTATTATCCGATCTTTCTAAAATTTATAGGACATAACATTATAACTTGTAAGTTATAGCCCAAAAACGCTAGTCTGAAATCGAAATTTATCGATAACTTTTGAATGGGTCGAGTTATCGATAAAATGAAATAAACTTGATCTGTCCCGGCACTACGAGAACTTATATTCCAAATATGAAGTCTCCAGCTTTTGTAGTCTCTGATATCCGCGTGTTCAGACAGACAGACGGACATGGCTAAATCGACTCGACTGTTGATACTGATCAAGAATATATATACTTTATATGGTCGGAGATGCTTCCTTATGCCTGTTACATACTTTTGCACAAAACCATAATACCCTTTTACCCATTTTTAATGGGTTCAGGGTATAAAAATAAAAGGTATTCAAAATTAAAAGCAATAGTCCATAATTTTCAAACCTCACTGAAAAAACAAAATTCCAAGGAAAAGAGAAATACGAATAAAGAAGAAATATTGGGCTGTAACTCATCTACAAATGCAGCTAATAGCTATGCGAATCTTAGGCACAAAACCCATAAGAAACTAAGCAAACAGCTGAGAGCGCTACACAAACACGTCACACAGATGCGAACGCTGCGCAGCCTGCGGCAGTCAAGCAGTGCACGCACTAATATTTGTGCACTTACCAATACACACACACAAGCATGTGAGACAGCTCTGGTGTAAACAGATTCGGATTTGAGGAACGTGCATTTGCAAGCCAATTAACGGGTTTAGCTATACATTTTTTGTACTTTTCGCTTGCTGTTTATCTGGCCGTAGAGTTCATTGTTGTGCGTCACCCTCGGAGCGCAGCCGTCCGCCCGCGTTTCGGGTCGAAACGAGTCTGAGAACTGGGCGACGGGGTCTCCTCGTTGCACGCGCCACAGCTGACGATCGTCAATCCTTTGTGATCGCGCGACCCGACAGCTGCCCAGCAACAAAATTGTTGGTCCGACAACAATGGAGTTGCATGCGTGAGATGCTCGTTAACCCAAACACCGCCCCATTCGGTTTGTTTAATTCATGGCAGGCCCATCTAAAGTGCCTGCGTTAGCGAAATTTGCATATAATCAAAAAGTGAAACAGCTGTGGAGTCGAGTGAAAGTTAGTGGATTAATTGCTGCCTTTGTTTTCTAGACTCTAAGATTAGCATATGTGTATTTGCTTGTTTATGTTTTGGCATCTTCGTTGCGTTTCAAACCACCACAAACTTCCGAAATGAATTCAACTGGTGTAAGTTTTATGTTTGCTTTTGTTATATCAAAAATTATAACGGCAATGATTGAAATATGAGTGGGATTATTGTGTGTAAAAACCCAAGAGTCACGTATTGAAATTAATCATTAAATTTAATATCATTTGCAGATGCTAAGTAGAGTCAACGAATTTTATATTTGCTGTGCACAGTTATGCTTATGCTTTTTCGTATGTGTTTCATATACAAAACGTTTGATATCTTTTTATGTGTACATATATGAGTATTCGTCAGACTGACAGGTGCAATATGATAGATAACCAGATAAGATTAAATGTGACCGCCAGAATTGATAAGAGAACTGCACAATTGGGTTGGACAAGAGCAAATAAAAAAGCCGGTGAAATATTGTGAAAAAAATGTATATGTATGTCCAAGTTCAAATTGCAGTTTAAACTTAAATAAATAAAGTCGCTATTGTTGTTCTAGAAAACAGGAGATTTCAAAAGAAAATATATTATTATCTTTGGGAATTACTCTTTCATTATATTAGTTCCACATATTTCCATGATGGAATGGCTTTTACTTCTATTATTCAAAATGAAAATGTTTTCATCTAATTGAAACCGATTCGTTTTTCGAACAGTTCCATTTTGTGGAAAATACAAATTTGTTGCGACTGCTGTGTTAAGATTTCAAATGAGCAGTTAGCATCATTCATTTGATGTGCAGCATCTGCGAACAAATACATTAAGAGCAATTGAAAAGAAAAAGTGTCCAGAAGTGCACTTGGTAATTTCTGTATGCCAGATTTGTGACAGCCAAATGCGTCACGGATTTTTCACACACACTACAAAAGAACAAAAGTGGGGGCCAAATGGGAAAAGCATATGGAAAAGCTGAAAACATGTGTGCAGCAAGAAGTGCCCAAGTTATGGGAGCCTAGTGAATACATCAAAATATGATGGGTACTCCCCACTAGCAACTGTTGTGGTTGTTATAGTTGTCTTGCCTCCTGTTACAGTAGGAAATGGCCAGCGTAAATTGTTTCACATTTGCAATTGTTAAACGTTGGCGTTTTCCTGTATTTTTTAATGTCCGCATTAATTGGTTCCACTTGCGCGATGTCTTAACTATCGACAGACAAGTATTTTGACCAAGTCGTTGAACTCGGCAGCAGGATAAAATGCAGCCGAGACTAAACAATTTGTGTTGACCTAACAAAACTAAAACTAAAACGAAAACTAAAACTTTGAGCAACAACTCGAACTCGAACTCGTTTTGCCAGCGGAGCTTTGCGCATGCGCCTCGTTTCGTTTTGTTAGCTGCTTTACGGTACAGTGAACTTAACCCCCCGGGCCGTATTTGTTGTTGTTGTTGTTTAGCTGAAATCATGTTCCTGTGACGTTTGGGCCATAAATTCAACAGCTGCAGCCAGCCAGGCAGTCGGCTATTGTTGCAAATGTAATTGCTAGCCGAGCATTTCCTCTAGCTTTTGTGAGGAACTTTGGGGCTAGTTAGCTGCATGACTCATCAGTGCTGACAGCGCTGTATTTTTTTATTTTATTGTAATATTCTCAGTTTGGTCTTTTGTACTTGTAGTGCGTTCTGGGCAGCTGCAAATCGGCTGGAAAACAAGTTGAACTGGTTGTTCGTTCACTTGCCTGCCAGCATTGGAAATCCGTGCAACTGATATGCGCAGTTGCAGCATGTGGATTGCTGCCACTGCCACTGCCACTGCTGCAGTTGCAGTTGCAGCTGCCCCCGCGTTCGAATCGCGTTGCGAACCTGTCGCCACAGCAGCCACATTGGACCACCGTTAGCGTCCCTGTTGCGCTTGACTGGTTGAACTTGATATTGAAACGCACGGCCAAAGAACTGACCATCTAAAGCCAAACCGGTTTTGGTTTTTTACTCCTCCTCGACTATACCAATACTAATACTAATGCCAATGCCATTGGCCATTGCCATAGTTAGAAAGAGTTATCTGCTGCTTCTGAATTCCAAAGAAATTCTTTCTTTTATTAACTTTGCTAATACCATTTGCAAGTTGATGTAATCATTTGTTTACCTTTGGCGTCACACTTCTCTGCCTTCAACTTCTTTGTGGCTCTGCAGAAAATGTCGCAATTATTACACAATTTTCATCGTCTCGACTTTGCTATTTTTATACCCTGAACCCATTAAAAATGGGTAAAAAGGGTATTATGGTTTTGTGCAAAAGTATGTAACAGGCATAAGGAAGCATCTCCGACCATATAAAGTATATATATTCTTGATCAGTATCAACAGTCGAGTCGATTTAGCCATGTCCGTCTGTCTGTCTGTCCGTCCGTCCGTCCGTCCGTCCGTCCGTCCGTCCGTCCGTCTGTCTGTATGAACACGCGGATATCAGAGACTACAAGAGCTAGAGACTTCATATTTGGAACATAAGTTCTCCTAATCCCGGGACAGATCAAGTTTATTTCATTTTATCGATAACTCGTACCGTTTAAAAGTTATCGATAAATTTCGATTTCAGACTTGCGTTTTTGGGACATAACTTCAAAGTTATAAAAGCTAGAGAGGCCCCAAATTTTGCATGTATAATCTCGAATAACATACACATGTAACAAATATTTCACTTTTTGGATACCACCCCCCAAACCCCCAAAAAGTTCAAAAACCCATTTTTGAAGGTACGACCTTGCAATTTGGTTTGGTCACACATATTATTGACAATTGTTTGCCCCAAAAATTTCAATAAGATCGGACAATAAACATAGAAGTTATTTAAGATTTAACTTTCCATTGTGTGGGGCTCAGCGAAAAGCAAGCTAACTGCTTAAACCGCATGCACTGCTTATACTGCAGCATGTGTGTGCTTAGATTAGTATGAATGATTGTAAGGACTGGGTTCAGGGTATCTCGTAGTCGGGCACTCCCGACTAGAGCACTCCTACTTGTTTCCTCTGCCGCAAGCAATTCAAATTGTTTTTCCACCGTTGTGAAGAATGGCAAACGAGCTAGCTGAGCTTTGGGTTATGAAATGATGGCAATTGTTTGGCTTTTTGTTGTTTGCATGCAATCTTTTTTTGCTCATATATGGCGAATTGAAAACCCCAATGCTTATAACTGGGCTACCAGCTGAAATGGGCCAAAGCAGGTGTAATGAGGGAGCAAGAAAAACGCCAGTTTTGCAACAAATGTCACGTGTTTTTTTTAGAAAATCAATTTACGAATATCTAGTTCAGATGAGCTTGAATATATCTAGTTAAATAAAGAGTGCAACAAAAAGCAATTTAAACTGATTTTTATATAAATGTAAACGTAATTCAAATGAATCAGCTTGTGAAACTTAATAGTTCAACATTTAAAGATGATTGGCTTAAGCAAATATATAAAAATAGATTTTAAACATGACAAATTGATTTATCGTCTGCGTCTGTAGTTTTCATTTATTTCCTAGCCTATCTGAACTGTTGAACCGTTATGCATCTTTTTAACCATGTTTTGTTGTTTTTTTGTTTTGCTTTAATGTTACAAACGTTGCGCAATGCAACAGAATGCATAACAAAGCACCAAGCAACACAATAGACACATAACGAACAACATGATTATTAATTATTCAGAGTCAACGGCACTTGCTGGCCTTTGTTAGGGTTTCGGCCTTTGGTCAACCGGAAGGTGTGGTAGAATAACTACCATTAAATAGCCCTTTTTGGGTCTATCAGCACAGTTACAACTGCAATTGCAGCCAGGCCATAAGTAATCAGTTATGAATCACCAGCAAATAACTTATTTCTTAGGCATTTAAGTACACATTTCCGTTAAACCTTACATTTTCGAATCGAAATATTCATATATATATAAGACCTTCACACAGAGTATCTTCTAGTCTTCCAATATTACACAGTCACAGAACAAAGCAATCTGTATGTAAGACAAAATACACGAAAATAATATCTAAAATCACTAAAATACCACCAAAAAGTCGCGTATGTGAGTGGAAATTGATAAATAAATGTGTAATAAATTTGGAAAAAAGGAAAAAAAGTAATTTTCCAGCCTGTCAGGTGTGGGGTTCGAACCCACGCTCTCTCTCGAGAACCAGAGCTTAAATCTGGCGCCTTAGACCGCTCGGCCAACCTGACTTGTTGAACGAGTCTGTCTAAACGTGCTACATGAACAACACGGTCGGCATTGCCTCACAGTTTTCAGGTATACGTTTGTATCTGTTTGTTTCTCACACACACACAACCACCACACCTCTCAGAGGGTGCGTGTTGCTCTGCGTGTGTGTGTGTGAGCATGCATGTGCATTGTTGTTGTTGCTCAGGCAATGTACATATTTATGCTGCATTGCGGGTGAGTTTTAGATGAAGTATGTATGTACATATATTTTCTTTTCTATGTACATGCAAGATGTATTTTTAATTTGTAAAATTACATTTATATTTTGCATAGTTGCTGTCTCTCGCTGCCACAATCAGCGGCAGGCTATTTTTATACCGCGCCAAAAGCGTTTTTTCGTTAATGAGAATAAAAAGCACACGAGCATACAATGCTCATTTGCTCCCTCTGCCTCAACGGGAAGTCAACCCTCACATGCCGCCAACGCGCTCTCTCTTTCCCTCTCTATCGCTATTGCCGCCTGCTCTGTCGCTTGTTCTTTCGTTGCGCTTAAAAAGAAAGCTTTGTTAAAGCTTTTGCTTAGTTGCATTCGTGTGGGATCTTATGCTAATTTATCATTTCGTTTGGAGTTTGGCAATTGTGAAAAGCTTGCAGTGTGGCAGCTTTCACGCCTGATGTTTTTTGTAAACAGCTCAGCTCTCAAGCAGCTGTTGCGCCTGTGAATAGCGAACGCAATTGCAGCAATTGAAATGAAAGAAACACGCTTCAATTATACCGGAAGTTGTTAGATCATGCCAAGCTCTGCACTCTGGTTGCATTGTGCGTCTCCATCGCTTCCTGGTTGCGACTCCAGCAGCACTTCAGCGAAGTGTTACAATTTGTTTTGCCGCCATTGTTTGGTTTTGGGGCTCGAATTGGAGCATAAACAGAGAATGACTCTGCAGAGGGCGCAGGCAACAAGCAATTTACCCGGCAGTGACACGCAAATGGAATTATTACTGTGCCACCCACTCACACACACACACACATGCACACACACTTATTCTCGATTCGGCGCAGTCAACGCTGCTGTTGTATATCGTTTACGATATGCGATGCGCAACAGCAACCCCGAAACGAAATCGTAAACGAGCATCCTGTGCCCTCGCAGTTAGCACACACAGAATCCGCAAAAAACGCATCAGTGCAATTTGTGAGCTCGTACATTGCAGTCGCGTTGCACGTGGGTTCGTTTAGCGGGTCAATCGGGGCGAGGTGCCACAAAACTCGGTTACTGGGTGAAAACGACAAAAGCAACAACAAAACCAGACTCAGCTAACCAACGAATGCAGTCAACACGTCATGCAAAGTTTGCCAGCTACGAAAAGACTGAGTTGCCGAGCTACAGATACAGATACAGATAGAGATAGAGATACGGATATACAATATTGCGCATATGGCGCTGTAAATCTGCATTTCTCAATCTCCAGCTCATCTGTTGTCGATGAGATACTACTGTTGTGTTGGCGCGTAATGTAGGTCAGCAATTGTGCAATCAAGTTTCGCACTTTTCCATGCGCTGTTGGCCGCCAAAGAAAATTGTGTTAGTGCCTGTGTAATTGTTGTGAAAATCGAAAACGTATTCTCGCTTGGATAATAGGCAGCAGTGCAATTATCCAACAGCCAAGCAGCCAAAGCAGGCCGAAACATGCGAAAGTGTACCGGGTGGCAAGTGAAAAGTGTTTAATCGATAGTGAAAATCAAACAAGGAAGCAGCTGCCAAGCCCAATCATAATAACAACAACATACATAGTATATCCATACACACACACACACGCACACACACACTCACACATACATAGAACGGTTTCAGACCCAGGTCAACCCCCTGGCTTAGTTCAAAGTGCACTCAACTGCAAGCAGCCCCTTATACAACTCTAAGCAGTCTCAACCCTCGGCCTTAGTGCATTGCACTGCAATTAACTCATTAGGCGACACACACACTCCGAATTCAGGCGGCAACAAAATGGATTTCTATACCAATAACAGTAAGGAGGGTCATAATCCCAACTCCGGTGAGTTCAATAAATAGAAATTGTCGCTAATTTCACTAAGCGTAATCTTATCTTCAACCAATTGGTCATCATTTATTTGTATTTGTTGCACTTAAATTGCGACTTGTTTATAATAGGTAGCCATGCATAAAGGGCTAATAAATATCGATGACCTAAGTAAAAAGGTCTAAAGATATCGTAATATATGAGCTTTTTCATACGTTCCGATATTTGTTAGGCACATTTTCCATATGAAATATATGAAACTCAAACTTTGGATATAATTTGATTTATTTTTAAAGCTTAAACTTTGGTATTTGTCAAATGAATTTATTATAATCTTTATATCTTTAATTTAATATATTTACTATTTTAAATTTTTTGAAAATTTTTTTATACATTTAAATGTATTATAATTTTATATAAATTCTTTTGTGTCGACTGTCAATAGTCGACAATAAATAAATAAACAATAAATAAATAAACAATAATAAATAATTACGAGGTCCAACTTCTTCAACTTGAATTAGTCGAATTTTGCGATACTTTAACCACATTAAGTAGCAAAAGAGTTCAAATAAACGTTTCTTTATGTCTATAACTTATTTCTATAACTCAAACTTTTGTTTCTATATCCCAACTTGGTGAGTTTCGTTAATATTTTTTAATATAACAAAAATCTGTCTCACACAATTATTAAAATTTCGACCGACATTTTCGAAGTCTGTTTAAGTCAAACTTTTCTTGTGACAGATGGAGGTTTCAGTTGTAGAAGTTCGACTGTATTTTTATAACCCAATGTTTCTTGCTCTATTCGTCAACATATTAAGTGCAGACAGATTTTAAGAATCAGTTTAATCAACCCATGTTTGACAATCTTTTACAATATATAATAATGCAGTCTGGCCGATAACAACAACTCACAGGTGCAATAGCCCAAAAAGTGAATGCAAACAAAAGGTTTGCTGCACAAGTCTATTGAACCTCTTTGTAATTCTTATTATGATATAAGCTCCAAACAATTGCGACTCAAGAACAAGGAATTGTGTTCATATTTTGTAGATCGCATGCATTTTTGCGCAGCACTTTGGCTAATGCGTAAACAAGAGGCCCTGCTCCTCAATTACAGTAATAAGTGGCAGACTAGGCACGCAACCTGGACTGATTCACCAGTCACTGGTCGTGTGTGGGCAGTCGGAACAGGGCGGAACTAGTGTGAACACATTGCTGATGATATCATTGCCAAAGCAAAGCAGAACAAAACAAAACTCTATTCAGCAAATCACGGAGACGCGTCTGCTGCTGCTGCTGCCGGCTGCGCCTTTGGCTAATTGGACCTTTGGTCTGGTCAAAAAGTGTCAGTGCTTGTGCTGCTCGGGTTACGCATGCCAGAATAAGCCGCTGTCCGCTGACATAGGCGCTGGCCAAGATGCAAGGTGCCAGCCATTTACGGAGCACAAAGGCCACGCGGCTTCACATTTCATAAGCCGTTGCTGTCGTCTACCGTTTTTGACTTGACATGACTCCGCTGAAGCAGAAGTAGAAGCAGAACTCCCTACGTCTCTTGTGTGTTCTTGTTGCTGTCTTGCGGCACAACCTGCCCCCTGTTTTGTCCCATCCTGTCCCGTCCATTGTCAATGTCGCCCCCAAGCACTTCCTCCGTCATCAAGTCATTTATGCTTCTTGCCACACTTGGCTGCCTGCCCTGAGACTCGCAGACTTTAAGAATTGCACGAAGATTGTCTTGCGTTGCCATTGCCATTGCTATGCAATGCAATCTCTGCCAGAATGCAGCCCGACGACTGCTCCACGTCTCCACGTAAACGGCCATCAAATGTGGCATTCATCTCACACACACACTCGCACACACACACTCGCACACTCGCACACACACACTCGCACATTGCTAGTGGAGAAGCGTTCTGCTCATAGGCAAACTTCATTTATTTTCTGTTTTTGCACAATTTGTAATTTATGCCGACGTCTCGTGCAAGAGTTTCAAGTGCCAGACAAATTGTAGGAACGGAACGGAACGGAGGCGACTACTCTGAGGCGTCGTCATCGCCGCTGCCGACGTGCATACAAAAAACAAGTCAGGCAGCATACTGGTTGGTGTAGGCACAGTGATACCCTGTAGTCATATAAGTGCATGAGAAAGTCAATTCCGGCACTAGGTGTTACATTTTGATTGAAAAACATAAAATATATCAATAATAAATAAAATGTATATATGTATAATATAGTTTCTATAGGGTATCTACTTCTACTTCTCTCTGCTACTTTACCACTACAAATGTCTAATAAACCCCATTGCTCCACCAGCTACAGAGTATTTCAAACTGCATACTGCAATTGTGTGGTTATCATTATTTTTTTCTCTCACTCTCTGCATAATCAAGATTATGTTAAATTGTCTGAAAAATTGTTGTTAATTTGCCTTGCACATTATAAAGCGATTTCAACCGTATGCAAAGGCTAAGAGTTCCACTTTCCTTTCACAAACTGGGCTAATTGTGATGGATACATTACACTTAATGAGCCAACTCGATTAATAGACAATATCAGAATGTCAATCAAGAGCAAAAAAAAAACTTTTAAAAAAAAAATGTACACACATTCGATGATATCTTAATGCTTTGGCTGAGAGATTTCGAATATCAAAAGTGCTTTCGTGACGCATTCTGACGCGAACAAGCATTTTAAATATACGTAGCACTATTGATAACAACTTTTAAAATTTAAGCTAGATATTAGCTTAAAAGAAAGAGCCTTATGTGTCATCCAAATAATATGCTAAAAGCTTTCATGTGCGACAGAGAACATGGAAAATAAACAATTCCCACTGCCCTTTCTCTACATAAAAACATGTAAATAGGTTAAGTTCTGAACGGAAAGATCAACAATAACAAAACACAGATCTCAGTCTAGTAGTTAAATGAAAAAAGTAACAATAAGATTTGCGATTTACACCCACGAGTCGACCCATTGTCATCAGCTGTCTCGAATAACGAAAAAAAAAACAAAACCCGTTTAACAATCATTTAATAATTTAGCACTTTGGCAAATGTCAAACAAATTGATGCGGGAAGAGAGATGTTCGCTCTCTGGGAATCGCATTGTTCCACCGAGAGGTACCCCACCAAAAGCTGGGTCTAATTGAGTGTGGACCCGAGCCAAAAGCCGAACACAGCCGAGCCATGCACCATTAACCCAGCGAACTAAATAAATGAATTTCACCTTGACGCCGTCGCTAAAATTGCGATTCCCAACGTCATTGTCTTGGTTTGCCCCCCTCGCTGGGATGGGATAGAGGTATAATTATAATAAGCGTAGCAGAGGGAAATATTCAGCGGTTGCTGTAAACGAGAGCTTGCGGTTGGGATATGGCATATACATACATACATACAGTAGTTAGTTATTATTTGTTTATATGCGAATTGTCGAACAACTGGACCCCAAACAGTAACAACAACAACAACAAGGTCGACACTGTTGTGGGTCTCTCGATTTTCCAACACCTACGTGGTTGGCGGAGCCGTGCTTATCAACAGCACGACGCCCGTGAGTCAACGCATGACCAAGAAAGGTAACCAGCAAATAGACAGAAAAGAAACAGAAATTGCCACAAGGCGACAACGTCAGCGTTAGAAGAAACGTATGATAGAAGAACAATAGCCAGCAGTAACAAAGAGAAAAGAGAGCGGAGCTAGGGAGACGGATAAAGTTTAATAGCTGAGAAATGCTCAACAAGAACTCAGCCATAAAACACCGGCCCGACCCGGCTCGCCACTTTCATCAGCAGAGCGGCAAAACGGCCTTAATGACTGTTACCTCGCATTTCCTATACACACAGATAGACACAGACTCAGAGAGAGGGAGTAGCAGAAAGACAGGGAGAGAGAGATAAAGAGAGATGGAGTGCAACAGTCGTCGAACCGATCACCGTTTATTAGTGATGTGCGCGTGTCGCAGTATTCGAATATAATACAAAACTTTTTGCGTGTTTACCAAAGATTTAATTACTTATAAGTATATTTATTCGAGTTTTTAGATTGCAAATTAATGCGCTTTACTTTGTTCCAGTTAGCTATATTTTTTATTAAGAAGAAAAAAACATAATTTATGATTGTACTGTTGTAAGTTTTATGATTTCTACAGTCCGATTTCATTGAGCTTGCTCAAATTTAATAAATACCTATAAAAATATGACTTGTGTGTTATTACGATACCAATTTGGGGTACTGTGAACTGTCTTGACGACTGTTTGGACTGTTTTGGTTATGCGTCCCAACTTCATATTATTTCGTGCATGCTCGTGACACGCTGCCAAGCACGATGTACTCTCATCGTACTGGCGATCGTAGCTCACCTGGTTGCGATCGCCCGCTGGTTGCTCAGTTGCTTTTGTGAACTCTGACGACGCGGCTCACAGTCGGAGCGTAGTTGGCCTCTTAACTGTGTTTAACCGTGTTAGTGTCCGACGGTCGTTGATAAGATTTTTCAGTTTGATTATAATATAAAATCCCCAGCTAATTCGTTGGTAACACAAAGTACTCAATTTGTGATTCGTTTGCAGTGCGCAAAATGATGGAGGACACCCAGCTAGTTTGGGTGCGGGATCCCGTGGATGGTTATATACAGGGTCGCATCACCGAAATTGGGTCCAAGGAGTTTGAGGTCACGCCCATCGATCGTAAGTTTCCCAAACGGACGTGTCACTGCGATGACATACATTCCTCATGCGATGGACCCCAGGATCACGACGATAACTGTAAGTATAGCAGATACACAATACTAACATTCGCATACACACATATACTACACATACATACATATGTATTTGTATTTGTATTTTTTGCTTTCGGGGCTTTATCTTTTGTTTTGCTTGTTTTGTGAATAGAACGTGGTTACATAAAGCATAGAAAAAAATAAAAAAATGGATATTCTCCATGAGAATAGCGGCACTAAGCGACTATTTCAGGTAGCTGCTGTCGCAAAAGTTTATAAACTGTCAGCCCTTTCCGGCAGATGGTAATCTGGAATGTGTAACTAAAGTCTTATCCGAGCAATTTTCAACTACACTAGAAAATAGACCAAAAGGGTCAGATATGCAGATAATATCAAATACAAAATAGCAATAACAGTTAATTGTTATCTAGAATTTCGTACAAATGCCGCTCGTATATAAAGTTATTTGTGTAATTATACGAAGCAGAACGAGATAAACCGTAGTGTTTCCAGCGAAACGTAAACTCATGCGATTGCTGATCAGTTAAGATCTGTTCATGGTAATTGTGCAAGTTTTAGCTAGGCCGATCTCACGTGCTGTTTTGTTTGATGCTCCAGTTTGGGCAACATCGTAAACCTCTATTGTAACGCTACTCGAGAATCTTGTTGTGATCGTTAGCTACGCTTGCGTGCAACAGTTGAGCGGTAAGGCACTTAAACATAACCCCCGACCCCGGGTGAAAGTTAACTTCCAGCATGAAGCTACCTCGTTTAATGCATGTAAATTATACAAGAATAATGCGACTACTTACTCCCATTTTGCAGGTGAGCTTATGCTACTCAACGAGGCCACATTTCTGGACAATCTGAAAACGCGTTACTACAAAGACAAGATCTACGTGAGTTGGCCAACAATTTCATAATTGTGTACACATATCAAGTAAATTCTTCCTGCAGACCTATGTGGCTAACATACTCATTGCCGTGAATCCGTATCGTGAGATTAAGGAGCTCTATGCACCCGATACCATCAAGAAATACAATGGACGTTCGTTGGGTGAACTGCCACCGCATGTGTTTGCAATTGGTAAGTGTATATAGACTTATACGGTTCAGGTCTAAAGTCTGGACTCTTCCTCAAATAGCGGACAAGGCCATTCGCGATATGCGCGTCTATAAGCTGTCGCAGTCCATCATTGTCTCGGGCGAATCGGGTGCTGGCAAAACGGAGTCCACCAAATATTTGCTCAAATATCTATGCTACTCGCACGACAGCGCCGGTCCCATAGAGACCAAAATACTGGATGGTAAGAGCTCATATCTATTAACTACTTACTAACGATACGGTTTCCAAGTTCCTCGAAATGCCTTTTCACTGATTCTTGTACTCATTCTTGTTTCATTCCCTTAGCCAATCCCGTGCTGGAAGCCTTTGGCAATGCCAAAACCACACGCAACAACAACTCGTCGCGTTTCGGCAAATTCATTGAGGTGCACTACGATGCCAAGTGCCAGGTGGTGGGCGGCTACATCTCCCACTATTTGCTGGAGAAGAGTCGCATTTGCACGCAGAGCGCCGAGGAGCGCAACTACCATGTGTTCTACATGCTGCTCGCCGGCGCTCCACAGCAGTTGCGCGACAGGCTGAGCTTAGGCAAGCCGGATGACTATCGCGTAAGCATTTGGTCAGCTCATGGTGTGGCCTTTACTAATTGCTCTTCTTGCAGTATTTGTCCGGCTGCACGCAGTACTTTGCCAATGCGAAGACCGAGCAGCTAATACCCGGCACTCAGAAGTCGACGAGCCATCAGAAGAAGGGCCCACTCAAGGATCCCATTATCGATGACTATCAGCACTTTCAGAATCTGGACGAGGCATTGGGTCGCTTAGGTCTGACCGCCAACGACAAAATGGGCATCTACATGCTGGTGGCCGCCGTGCTGCATTTGGGCAACATTGCCTTCGAGGAGATACCCGACGATGTGCGTGGCGGTTGTCAGGTGTCGGAGGCATCCGAACACTCGCTAACCATTACAAGTGGCCTACTGGGCGTGGATCAGACCGAGCTGCGCACGGCTCTAGTGTCGCGCGTCATGCAGAGCAAGGGCGGTGGCTTCAAGGGCACGGTTATCATGTAAGTAGTTGGCGCTAAGTTAAGCTATTTACTTATATACCCTTTACCCATTTGAGATAAGTAAGAAATCTCTGTAGGAAGCAAAGACATTTTGGTAATCATTGTCACATCACTCACTCCTTCTCTTTTAGGGTTCCTCTGAAGATCTACGAGGCGAGCAATGCACGCGATGCCTTGGCCAAGGCCATTTACAGTCGCCTCTTCGATCGCATTGTGGCTTTGATCAATCAGAGCATTCCCTTCCAGGCATCCAATTTCTACATTGGCGTCCTCGATATTGCTGGCTTTGAGTACTTTACCGTCAACTCGTTTGAGCAGTTCTGCATTAACTACTGCAACGAGAAGCTGCAGAAGTTCTTCAACGACAACATCTTGAAGAACGAACAGGAGCTGTATAAGCGCGAGGGTCTCAATGTGCCGGAGATCACCTTCACAGACAACCAGGACATCATCGAGCTGATCGAGGCCAAGTCGAATGGCATCTTCACGCTGCTGGACGAGGAATCCAAGCTGCCCAAGTCGTCGCCCGCACATTTCACCGCCGAGGTGCACAAGTCCTGGGCGAATCACTATCGTCTGGGACTGCCGCGCTCCTCGCGCCTCAAAGCGCATCGGACGCTCCGCGATGAGGAGGGTTTCCTGGTGCGCCATTTCGCCGGCGCCGTTTGCTACAACACGGAACAGTTCATTGAGAAGAATAATGATGCACTGCACGCCTCGCTCGAAGGTCTGGTGCAGGAGTGCGAGAACCCGCTGCTGAAGCTGCTCTTCCCATCGGGCAGCAGCACCACCGTGCGCGGCAAGCTAACCTTTATATCCGTTGGCTCCAAGTTCAAGACGCAGCTGGGTGAGCTCATGGAAAAGCTCGAGCAGAACGTAAGTTATAGTATATTGAGAGCACATTTATCAGCTAACTAACTTAATTGTTGTTTGTACACAGGGCACCAATTTCATACGTTGCATCAAGCCCAACAGCAAAATGATTGATCGCCAATTCGAGGGCAGTTTGGCGCTGGCGCAACTCAAGTGTTCCGGCACTATATCGGTGCTCGAGCTAATGGAGCACGGCTTTCCATCGCGAGTGCTCTTTGCCGATCTCTATAGCATGTACAAGTCGGTGTTGCCGCCAGAGCTGGTTTCACTGCCGGCGCGCACCTTCTGCGAGGCCATGTTCCAATCGCTGAACCTGAGCGCCAAGGACTTTAAGTTCGGCATCACCAAGGTCTTCTTTCGGCCGGGCAAGTTTGTCGAGTTTGACCGCATCATGCGATCCGATCCGGAGAATATGCTGGCCATTGTGGCCAAGGTGAAGAAGTGGCTAATACGCTCGCGTTGGGTCAAGTCGGCGCTGGGCGCACTTTGCGTTATCAAATGTGAGTTGAGAATGAAACCATCGCTATAACTCAAAAAGGACTCGCAATATGTTAAGCCCGCTTTTACTTATGTACTTATATTTAATCGTGTATTTCATCTTTGCTTTCTCAGTACGCAATCGCATCATCTATCGCAACAAGTGTGTGCTGACTGCACAGCGCATCGCTCGCGGCTTTCTGGCACGCAAGCAGCATCGTCCACGCTACCAGGGCATTGCCAAGATCAACAAGATACGCACCAATACCCTGAAGACCATCGAGATTGCGAATGGTCTTAAGCTTGGGCGTGACGAAATTGTCGGCGGTGTGCATGATATCTACAAGCAGATCGATGATGCTATCAATAAGATAAAGGTGTGTCCTAATGCATTCGCCTTATTATTCCCTTGCTTATTTCACGCCTCCCACAGCATAATCCACGCATCACCCAACGCGAAATCGACTCCATGTACACAGTGGTCATGGCCAACATGAATAAGCTCACTGTCGATTTGAACGGCAAGCTGAAGGAGCAGCAGCAGGCCGAGGAGCAGGAACGCTTGCGCAAAATCCAAGAAGCCCTGGAGGCTGAACGTCGCACCAAGGAGGCAGATGAGCAGCGTCTGCGTGAGGATGCCGAAAACAAGCGTCTGTTAGTATTATTATGCAGCGATTGTTTCCCAACCCATTTACTTATCAAGTGTCTCAATGTGCAGAAAAGTCGAGATGGAAACCAGGCGCAAGGCGGCCGAGGTACAGCGCCTGCGACAGGAGGAGGAGGATCGACGGGCTGCCTTGGTGCTGCAGGCACAGCTGGAAAAGGAGGCCAAGGACGATGCCAAGTATCGCCAGCAGCTAGAACAGGAGCGTCGCGATCACGAATTGGCCATGCGCTTGGCCAGCGAATCCAACGGTCAGGTGGAGGATAGTCCACCAGTTATACGCAAGTATGTTATCCACCAAACAGACGCACAAATTGAGCAGATTAATTGTAGAGTCAACAGAAATAGTTTATTGCTGAATTAACTTGTAAAAACGGTGCAGGTGAACAGCAGAATGTATTATATAAAACAGTCATAGGTCATTCGGCTTTAGTAAGCCCAATTTGAGCTGATCAGGTATACAGTTTTAATGTACATTATATCCTCAGTAAGATTTCTAAAATAAAATGATATTTTTTAGCTAGTTCAGTATTCGTTTGTACATATCAGATAATTTAGGTCTTTTATAATTATGAAATATGTATATTTAAAGAACAGAAACTCACCAACTTTTTCCCATCCCTTACACGCCTTCTTTTCGACACAAACCACATCCCACACAAACAAACACAACAAACCAAACAACCAACACAGTGGTGGTCTCAATGACGCGTCTCCCATGGGTTCCAACAAGCTGATCAGGTATAGCACGCTTTATAATTTATTTTCATTGTTGTATAAAATTAAAATTGTTTCCTTGCTTTCTGAAAATGCTTTTACACACTAATTGGACTACATATATTTGCAAAAAAACAAAACCATATCTTTACTTCTTCTACTTTACTTTTCTTTATACAAGTTTTTCACAAGTTGTGTCAAACATTGCCTCGCGATATTTAAATAAGTGAGTTGGTGCTGGTTTTTGAAAACTTTTCATACTAACTAAATTACTAACAATCCTATATATATAACGTATGAACTTATCATTCACACTTATAATAACATCCGTAATCCTGTAATATTGTACATTGGCTATTAGTTGTATAACTATTTAAATTTTATTTAACTCTTTTTTAAATCACAGTAAGCATTAAAACCCATCAATAACTCACTTTAGCGTACGCATTTCGAATTCTTCCATGCTTAATATATGTGCATATCCATATTATTTACTTATCAACGCGGTTTTATAACTCAGATCAGAGAACGTGCGCGCTCAGCAACAAGCACTGGGCAAACAGAAGTACGACTTGTCCAAGTGGAAGTACTCGGAACTGCGCGATGCTATCAACACGTCCTGTGATATTGAATTGCTCGAGGTAATTATCATTATTATTATGCGTATCTAGTTATTGTTTTTATATTGAATATATATCTTGCAGGCCTGTCGCCAAGAGTTCCATCGTCGCTTGAAGGTCTACCACGCCTGGAAGGCAAAGAACCGCAAGCGCACCACCATGGATGAGAATGAGCGTGCGCCACGAAGCATCATGGAGGCCGGTAAGCACAGCACATCTTTATAAGCCTCTACTACTGTGTATTAAGCACTTTTGTATATTTGCAGCCTTCAAGCAGCCGCCCATTGTGCAGCCCATACAGGAAATTGTTTCGGCTCAGCATCGCTACTTCCGCATACCCTTCATGCGAGCCAATGCGCCAGATAATAGTAAATATACAAATACAGGCACTAAACATGTTATTTGACCTTTCATTCCTGCCTGAAATGTAGCTAAGCGCGGCTTGTGGTATGCACACTTCGATGGACAATGGATAGCCCGGCAGATGGAGCTGCATGCGGATAAGCCGCCCATTCTGCTGGTTGCCGGCACGGATGACATGCAGATGTGCGAGCTGAGCCTGGAGGAGACGGGCCTGACGCGCAAGCGCGGCGCTGAAATACTGGACCATGAGTTCAATCGCGAGTGGGAGCGCAATGGGGGCAGGCCCTACAAGAGCCTCGGTGCCAAGCCGAATGGAGCGGACATTTAAACACAATCACATAGGCGTAAATTGTGTACGTTACGAAACGATAGGAACAAATGCAAACAAAAAAGTAATCAAATATGCCGATCGACAGGTCAAAATTAGCAGTCGTATCAAAATTCCATAATATTTTTGAAAACAACATTTTGATATAAAAAAAAAAAAACAACGTCCAACAATTTATGGTCATAAAAGCTAATTTATAATTATAAATGTCGACAAGTTTATTTTACATACATTTTAATTGCATGTGGATTTCGTTTTAATCGCCCATTGGGAGCGCCAGTTGTATGTGGGGCCACACGTACACATACACACATAGGCGCATACGTATGTATTATGTATGTATGTGCATGCCTGTATGTGTATTTCTTTCAATTAAGTGAATGTGTAATACGATATAAAGCAAAAACGGAAACAGCAAGTTGTATTTAGTGTCTAATGAAATTCTATTTAAATGTGTATTTACATAAACTGCATATATATTTTACAGTATTTTAAATTAAACATTAAATGCTCGAAACGTAGATTGTTCTATTTTCTTAACTTGGCCACAAATTTAAGATTTAGCTGAACATACAAATATTTTAACGGTGGCAATTCAAATTTGCATACAAGTGCTTTCAATCAGCTGTTTTCCCCTTGAAACGATACATATCGATAACAATTCACAATAGTTGTGCATTCAGGTGGCAACTACGCAGCACGTGCGTTTGTTTACAAAAAAGATGTCACGCAAAACATGGAGCTCGCTGGACAAACCGCCGCTTTCCGAGCCTGTGTTGGAAGTGCTGCAGGACTTCGGCTTCGAGCTAATGACGCCAGTGCAGACGGCAGCCATACCACTGCTGCTGGCACGCAAGGACGTCTCCGCGGAGGCAGTGACAGGCAGCGGTAAAACGTTGGCGTTTCTCGTGCCGCTGCTGGAGATTCTGCAGCGACGGCACAAGGAGACGCCCTGGGGTGCCAAGGAAATCGGTGCTCTCATCGTATCGCCCACACGCGAGCTGGCGCGCCAAATCTCCGAGGTGCTGGCGCAGTTCCTGGCGCACTCGGAGCTGGAGCACTTGAATCAGCAGCTGATCGTTGGCGGCAACAGTATTGAGGAGGACATCGCCGCCCTGAAGCAGCAGTCACCTTGCATACTGGTGTGTACGCCGGGCCGCCTCGAGGATCTGTTTCAGCGCAAGGGCGACGATCTGAATTTGGCGGCGCGTGTAAAGAGTCTCGAGTTCCTAGTGCTCGACGAGGCGGATCGTCTGCTGGATTTGGGCTTCAAGACGAGCGTTAACAATATTCTGGGCTATCTGCCGAGACAGCGTCGCACTGGCCTATTCTCGGCCACACAGACAACAGAGGTGACGGATTTAATACGTGCCGGACTGCGCAATCCTGTGCTGGTCTCCGTCAAGGAAAAGGCTTCAGTAAGCACACCTGCTCGGCTGCAAAACTTTTACAAAATCATTGAGCCTGAGCAGAAGTTTCACGCCCTGCTGCAGTTTCTGCGCTCGCCCCGCTCCAGTGCTGGCAAAGTGATGATCTTCTTTCCCACTTGCGCCTGCGTCGAGTACTGGGCAGAGATGCTGCCACCGCTGTTGCCCGAGCGCTGCGTCCTGGGCATTCACGGCAAGATGAAGAACAAGCGCGCCAGCGTCGTGGAGCGTTTCCGCACCGAGGCGCAGTCCGTGTTGCTCTGCACGGATGTGCTGGCCCGTGGTCTCGATGTGCCCGAAATCGATTGGGTGGTGCAGTGGGATCCGCCGTCGAATGCCTCAAGCTTTGTGCATCGCGTGGGACGCACAGCACGGCAGGGCAACGACGGCAATGCTCTGGTCTTTCTGCTGCCCAGCGAGGATGCCTATGTGCAGTTCCTCAAAATCAATCAGAAGGTTGAGCTCAACGAACTGCAGGAGGAGTCCAATGCAAGCCCGGAAACCCAACTGATGTCCACCTTGGAGCAGCTGCATCGGCTGCAGATGGGCGACAAGGGCATCTACGACAAGGGCATGCGTGCCTTTGTCTCCCATGTGCGCGCCTACACCAAGCACGAGTGTAGTGCCATTCTGCGGCTCAAGGATCTGGATCTGGGCAAGATGGCCACCGCTTACGGGCTGTTGCAGCTGCCGCGCATGCCCGAGCTGAAGAACTACGACGGCGCTGGCTTCATTGCGCCCAGCTTTGAGTTTGATCTTGCCAAGCTGACCTACAAGAATGCCCAAAAGGAGGTGGTGCGCAAGCAGAAGCAGCAGACGTACGAGGAAACGGGCAGCTGGCCGGGCAAGCAAAAGCTGCACATGAAACGCACCGAGTCGTGGGATCACACCAAAAAGGCCAAGTTGGATGCCAAGTCCAAGAAGGAGCTGCGCAAGGCCAAGAAGGAGCGCAAGCGAAAGGCGGAGGCCGAAGAGGGTGGCGCACAGCGCAAGCGGAAACAACAATATACGCAGGACGAACTGGACGAGCTGGCCAGCGACATACGGCTCTTCAAGCGACTCAAAAAGAAGAAGATCACCGAGGAGGACTACGACAAGGCGATGGGCATTGACAATGACGATGACTGAGAAATGTTCTTTTTCTATTTGTATATACATAATAAGGAATGAAATCAAATCTGTAGAATATTGCAGATTAAATAACGCTGAGATGATAAGGATTAAATTCGTCCAAAGAGGTATTTAAAACTCCCATAACTTTGTCAAAACTGATCCGATTTTAGATCCCGAGGCAGTTCTGATCATGGTTTGAGCACTACATTAGAAACAAAACAGAACTACATTAACAAAAACAAGCCACAATAACGCCTACAATTTACCAGAATTGCCTTTCCAACATTTCAAATACCTATAACTCTATTAAAATTGATCGAATTTTCGCTTATCAGGTATTGACGTCTACATTAATTTTTGAAAAAAATTAAGTCGAGATCGTTGAGGTATGCAAGAAATTAGGTGTCCAGATAAGCGGAATGCTCGAATTAGCGGGTGTCCGAAATATCGATTCTATACTGTACTTAATGTATATAATTGTCGGATAGATTTGTGTTGTACATTTACACTCAATATTGTTACAATTGAGTCGAACACATACCGTGCTTTTCTTTATTTCCAATTATAAGAAAACTAGGAATTACATATAAATTGTTTACTTCGCGGCATCCTGATTGGTTGCTCCCGAAATGAAGACCAGTAGCACAACAGGCACAATGTACATCCAGTACTTGGCAAAGAAACCGCGATTGTCACGAACCTCGCCACGCTCTCTGGCCTCACGCTCCCGTTCAAATTTCTGTATAAAGCTGCCCGTATCGGGTACGGGGGCCAGTTCAGCGTGTCGAATTATAACATCCGAACTGAAATTGTTCTCCTGCACTTGTTGTATGGCCTCCGTGGAGCATTCAGGGCTCTTGGGCGCAAGATCTTGTGAAGCAGTGACTCCTGTCACATAACCATAGGGGTCCAGCGATATCCAGAGCACATCGTTGAACTGAGCCATCAGTAGGCTGCACGCTTTGCTGGAGGTCAGGAAGCGCTGAACGTTGCCATTTGGATAGGTGACCGTTGCCCTCAAGCGATAGAAACCATTCTGTTGCGCTAGGATCTTAATGTTCTCCAGTTCGTTATCCGATAATGGATTTTGCACTACGGTCGAGAGGCCCGAATTTAGACTGGGTATGGAGATGTTACCACGATGCGAAAAGTGCTCCGGCTTCGAGGTCGACAGGGAGTGCTGCAAATCAATTGTAATCCAGCTATCGTGCTCCAAGAACCCCCATCCACTTGCGAGCAGACTCAGCAACGTGATTACCGTAAAGCACATTTTAAGCAACATTTTCGTCATTATTTTGTGTTAGGTGTCTGTAAGAGCGATGTAAAAAATACTATATTATACCGATTTTCAAGGGTTGTTACACATAATTACTTACGTCTATCTTTAACAAGTCATTTAATTTTTGCCCATATGATTTTTATTAGCTACTCTACTATCGATAGTTTGTGGCTAATCGATTGTTTCTGCAGAGATGAGCGCAATAATGATGGTATCACATTTAGAACTGCTACTATAATTTTTAAATATGTATTTGAGAATATTCGGTTTTTGAAAAGCCGGCTCCATATGATTACAAATATTTGCTTCCTGTTTTGATGATTTTAATTTTGCTGGTCTCGCAGCACACTCAAAATATAAATGTTACTGTCAAACGGTAACACTTACGTCCCATCAGTTAATCGATAAGTCTTCAGTCACACCAGGTGCTTTGAAAACTGGCAGTCAGTAAATTCACATTTTCAGAATTGAGAACGCGTATGTTTACAAATAATTGAGGGAGAAAACCTTGAGAAAGCGCGCTACAATGGGAAAAACATCAAAGGACAAACGCGACATTTTCTATCGTCAGGCCAAGGAGGAAGGCTGGCGTGCTCGCAGCGCATTCAAATTGCTGCACATCCATGAGCAATTTCTCATCTTCGATGGTAATTATTGCTTGATCTTACACTGCAACATGATACACGGATGAGCTTCTTGACAGGTGTGCAGCGCGTGGTTGATCTGTGCGCAGCGCCCGGCAGCTGGTCTCAGGTGCTCTCACGAAAGATCTTTGACGCCTGCCTGACGGATGACCAGAAATCGGAAGTGAAAATCATTGCAGTCGATTTGCAGGCAATGGCACCGATTCGCGGCGTAGTGCAGATTCAGGGCGACATTACCAAGGAGAGCACAGGCGAGGCCATAATTGCCCATTTCGGAGGTGATCCACCCAAAAAGGCGCAGTTGGTCGTGTGCGATGGAGCTCCCGATGTGACCGGTGTCCATGAGATGGACGAATATATGCAGAATCAGTTGATTATCTCGGCGCTCAGCATTGCCACCTTTGTGCTGGAACCACAAGGCAAATTCGTGGCGAAAATCTTCAAGGGCAATGCCAACGGCATGCTCGAATGTCAGATGCGCACATTCTTCCGGGACTTCCACATCTACAAGCCGCCTAGCTCGCGTGCGTCAAGCATTGAGGCGTTCATTGTGTGCGGCGGCTTCCGCCTGCCCACCGGCTATATTCCGCAGATCATCAATCCGGCTCGCGATGATATCAGAGCACTCTCTAGGAAAACGGGCTCTGCGGTCAACCGTCGCTTGGTGCCGTTCATTGCCTGTGGAGATTTGAACGGTGCACTGGATGACCCGGTGCCGTCTCTTGACGCCGGCATCACCGACGAGGTCGTTGAAGAGGCCTATCAGCATATGCTACAAGATTCCGATATGTTTGATGAGATTAGGGACGAGCTGGACGCGACATTCAACGCTGAATTCGATGCACGCGAAATGCGCTTAGATTACACACACAACTTGTGGTAGGATGGGGATAAATTAACCGCAGCTAGTCAATGTCAACACTACACTTATAGCTCGCTATGCTCCAGAGTTGAGTCTAATTTGCGCATAATTCAAATGTCTAGAATTTACACATTTACAATTTTTATACCCTGAACCCATTAAAAATGGGTAAAAAGGGTATAATGAAGTTGTGCAAAAGTATGTAACAGGCATAAGGAAGCATCTCCGACCATATAAAGTATATATATTATTGATCAGTATCAACAGCCGAGTCGATCTAGCCATGTCCGTCTGTCTGTCCGTCTGTCCGTCTGTCTGTCTGTATGAACACACAGATATCAGAGACTACAAGAGCTAGAGACTTCATATTTGGAACATAAGTTCTCCTAATCCCGGGACAGATCAAGTTTATTTAATTTTATCGATAACTGGTACCGTTTAAAAGTTATCGATAAATTTCAATTTCAGACTTGCGTTTTTGGGACATAACTTCAAAGTTAAACAAGTAAGAGTGCTCTAGTCGGGAGTGCCCGACTAGGAGATACCCTGAACCCAGTCCTTACAATCATTCGTAATACTCTAAACACACACATGCTGCAGTACAAGCAGTACAAGCAGTGCAAGCGGTTTAAGCAGTTAGCTTGCTCTTTCGCTGAGCCCCACACAATGGAAAGTTAAATCTTAAATAACTTCTGTGTTTATTGCCGATCTTATTGAAATTTTTGGGGCTATCAATTGTCGATAATATGTGTTACCAAACCAAATTTCAAGGTCGTACCTTCAAAAATGGGTTTTTTTAACTTTTGGGGGTTTGGGGGGAGGTATCCAAAAAGTGAAATATTTGTTACATGTGTATGCTATTCGAGATTATACATGTCAAATTAGGGGCCTCTAGCTCTTATAACTTGTAAGTTATATCCAAAAAACGCTGGTCTGAAATCGAAATTTATCGATAACTTTTGAATGCGATGAGTTATCGATAAATTTTAATAAACTTGATCTGTCCCGGGATTAGGAGAACTTATGTTCCAAATATGAAGTCTCTAGCTCTTGTAGTCCCTGATATCTGTGTGTTCATACAGACAGACAGACGGACAGACAGACGGACATGGCTAGATCGACTCGGCTGTTGATACTGATCAATAATATATATACTTTATATGGTCGGAGATGCTTCCTTATGCCTGTTACATACTTTTGCACAACTTATTATACCCTTTTTACCCATTTTTAATGGGTTCAGGGTATAAAAAGCTAGAGGCCCCAAATTTGGCATGTATAATCTCGAATAGCATACACATGTAACAAATTTTTCAGTTTTTGGATACCACCCCCCAAAAGTTCAAAAAACGCATTTTTGAAGGTACGACCTTGCAATTTGGTTTGGTCACACATATTATTGACAATTGTTTGCCCCAAAAATTTCAATAAGATCGGACAATAAACATAGAAGTTATTTAAGATTTAACTTTCCATTGTGTGGGGCTCAGCGAAAAGCAAGCTAACTGCTTAAACCGCTTGCACTGCTTGTACTGCTTGTACTGCAGCATGTGTGTGTTTAGATTAGTATGAATGATTGTAAGGACTGGGTTCAGGGTATCTCGTAGTCGGGCACTCCCGACTAGAGCACTCTTACTTGTTATTTATAGATTCTCTAATAACTCAAGCGATTACTGTTAATACAAACAAAATATTACACAAACCCAATAACCATCATGGCATATCAGTTAAATAACCAAATCTTTATTGGACACACATAAAAATGATAAACAAAACATGATGGCGAGGCTTAACATTAAATGAGATGAAAAACGCGAATGTATTCAAGTATTTTTTATTTTTAAGCAGCGCCATCGACCACTATCTGCAGAATGGTGCGTCGCTTGGCATCGTATGAGAATCCATTGGTGCGGAACAGTTCCGAGTCGTAGAATGTCTTCAGATTGATGATGTCCAGCTGCTTGGCGCGCTCGATCAGGTCGCGCTCCATGATCTCCACATGCGTGGCGCTGGGTCCGTCCTTGCAGCGTATATAGGCCAACTGATCGAGTGTCAGCTGGCGCAGTATGAAGAACAGCAGTTCCGAGTGATCCTTCTGGAAGGCCAAATACTTTTGGAATGTGTTGCGCATCTTCTTCATCACACTGAACTTCTGCGCCTCGATGAAGCTCTCCAGCATCATGCGTATGGCCATGCTAACGTCCGCCTCCATCACATTCTCCCGTAGATGCAGACGCGCATGCGCCTCCGACATGCGGATGACGCTCTCGATGTGACGCACTGTGATTGGCAGGGAGCCCGTCGCAAAGGACTCCTGACGCAACTGTGCGTACATTTTAGCAATCTTGTCCTCGTCAATGTTCTGGTAAAAACGAATGTTTAGAGATTTGGCTTGAGAGTTAGTTTAAGAGATTGCTTACCGTCAGCTTGGGCCGTATGTTTTCCTTGGCATAAACGATGTACTGGCGCAACAGATCCTGCGGTATCTCCTCTACGGACTTGTGCTGCGGCTCCTCCAGTTCGGGCTGCTCCTCTTCACTGGGGTGATGCTTCATGTGCGAATGCACCACAAATTTGGCCAGCTGCTGATCCTGCATGGGATCAAACTCATCCTTGACCACGCACAGTATATCGAAACGCGACAGAATCGGCTCCGACAAGTTCACATTCTCCGAGAACGTCATCGAGGGATCATAGCGACCGCCAATGGGATTGGAGGCGGCAATTACCGTGCAGCGTGCCTGCAGTGATGTGACAATGCCCGCCTTGGATATGGAAATTGACTGTTGCTCCATGGCCTCATGAATGGAGGTACGATCCTGATCGTTCATCTTGTCAAACTCGTCGATCAGGCAAACGCCCTGATCGGCCAGCACCAGAGCGCCCGCCTCGAGGGTCCACTCCTTGGACACCGGATTGCGACGCACATAGGCGGTCAAGCCCACAGCGCTGGCTCCTTGGCCGGTTGTGAAGACGGCGCGAGGCGCAATCTTCTCAGTGTACTTGAGGAACTGCGACTTAGCCGTGCCCGGATCACCGCAGATGAGCATGTTGATGTCGCCACGCACTTTGTGCTTCTCACCCGGATTCTTGGACTCGCCACCGAACAGAGCCAAAGCCAGGGCGCGCTTGATATAGTCATGACCGTAGATGGACGGTGCCATGGAGGCCACAATGCGCTCGGCAACACGCGGATCTTTGCTCAGCTTCTGTATGGTGGCAATGTCCTCGTCCGTCAGCGATTGCACCACCTGCTTGGAGTCCTTGACCACCACATGGTTGGCTATGATGACCGTCGCGAACACTGGAAAGCCCTGATCCGTATTGAGCGACCCGTCATAGTTGTTTGTGTAGATACCAGTGACCTCCAGTTCGTCGCCCGGCTTGCACTGATCGCACAGATCGGAAAGCAAAATGACATCCTTGCTGCGCGGAATACGGCCGGCGGGTATGCGTCCCGGTGATTCCTGCAGCGTGATCTTCTGATAGTTGCGATAGAGGGTCTGCTCCATGTTGATGGAGAAGGGGCCGAAGCTCTGGCACTCGGGACAGGAGCCCGGCTTGACCTCCGTGTTCTGTGACTGCACAAACGGACCCAACACATAGCCGCACTTGACACAATCGTACTTGACCACGGACAGCTGCGGCAGCACGCCTGTGGTGGCTGTCACCACGCCTAGGGTGCGCACCAGCTGATTGAGATGCAGCTTGCGGAAGGTGCGCAGCTCCTCGATCAGCGGCAGCTCCGAGATGCGCACGTGAATCTCTGTGGTGACGCGCTCATAGGTGGGGAAAATGGACAGCACCATGTCCTTGGCCACCTTGTCGAATATTTCGAGCATCTGGAAAGGCGCCTCGGGCAGAAAGTAGGCAAGCACATGCTCCTTGTTGGCCAGATCAGTGTAGGAGACCACAAACGAGGATTTGTTCTGCTCGCACATGCGGCGGATGCGATCGCGATATGTGTAGGCGCCGCGCTCGTCCACGAAGGTGCGCAGGAAGGACTGAAAGCGATTGGCGATCTCTGTGCGTGGACCCAGCATGCTGACCCACTCCTTGGTCGAGTGGCCCTTGGTATCCTCCAGATTCTCAATGGACTCGATCATCTCGGTGTCCTCCACTTCGCCAACGGCTGCCTTCTCGCCGGCACGCCGCTTGGCACGCGGTCCCACATCATCCTCGTCATCCGACTGGCCAAAGCCCAGATCGCGATCGTCGCGATGAATGCCAGCGGCACGATCCCGACGTCGCATCTCCGACTCGGCCGCAAATCGCTCGCCCTGCGACAACTCCGAGAAGTCCTCAGCGTCGTCCAGCATGGCGGGATCATAGTGATCCAGCTCAGGCATCTCGCGATAGTCTGGGTAAAAATCATGAGCATTTTGGCTGTGTATAAAGCGCTTTGGTTGCACTTACCGTTCTCCATGTTGTCGCCGAAGAGCTCCTCGCCATCTTCCTCCTCGCCGTCGCGCACTGTTTGGTCGCCAAGGATCTCATCCTCGTTCTCAAATGGCTCAAAGTCGCCCACAGGCGAAGTCATCGCTGCGCGCAAATCCCGACGCTCGGCGGCATCGCTGGGCGTATTTGGTGGCGGTGAGCTGGGATTGTCCTACTCAGGAGCGTTAAATTTACGATAAATACTAAAAACAATAGAGAAACTTACCATTTTGTGTGTCTGTTTTAGAATATATAATCAGTTGCTATACGCGTTCAGCGTTTGTTGTGCTTCAGTTGTTACTGCCGCGGCAGCTGTATAAAGTATTGGCGTGCTATTTTGGCGGGAAGAATACCACTCGATATATTTTGCATTGCAATATTAATATATCGAGCAGTGAAACGAATGAATCGAATAATAAACAAGTCAGCAAATACGCTATTGTTTACTTGCTCGTACTCACCAATATATTTTAAAATATAAACTAAAGCAACATTAGTAGAAAATCAAGCACATTAAGTGGAAAAACCAAAGAAATATTTTACATTTGTGTAGTCGACTACCTTTGTTTTTGCGTATGTGTGAAAGCTGATTGCTATGCTGACAGTGACAGTCTGTGACGTGCAACGCTGAGTAATTTATATACGGTATTTGCTCAGCATCTTGGCAGATGGCTCAATGGTCTAGGGGTATGATTCTCGCTTTGGGTGCGAGAGGTCCCGGGTTCAAATCCCGGTTGAGCCCACTTAAATTTTTTTTTATCAAACTCCATTTTTTTTCTCATATGCAACTTTAAAGCGAACATTTTCATACAAAAGGCACGTATGTACGTATATGTGGCTGTTGCATTTTCGCTTAGGCACTTACTACTAATATACTTATTATGATATTGCAGTATGAAAGAGTCGTTAAGGTCCCCGTACGTGTGCGGACACTTTCTCTCTAATTCCTGGCGCCTGCTACTTAATTATAGAATATACGGCTGGTACGAGCCAAGCGATTTATTGCACCGGATGGAGTCGCCTTGCTGCCAGCGTTGCTGCACTGTATTTGCATATGAATTGCATGCAGCGACAATGGGCCGGTCGGTCACATTCAGAATAATTGCGGTCACACAATGACATTAAAGCGAAGTCAGAGTCAAGTGGAGTTTTGAAGTGGGTTTTCTGCGGGACGCTCTCTCTCTCTGTGGTTTGGTTTGGTATCATTTCGTGGCGGTTCCGCAGACAGAACTAGAGAGCGTGCTGAGTAATTGCAGCTTTAAATGACATTAAACGCGCATCGTGCAGTGTTGCGCCCGAGTTTTATTTATTTATGTATTTGCAGTTGTTTTTTACCCCCCATTTTGTGGGGTCTCATTACTTCTTTTTTGTTTTTTAGAGGCGCCGCTGGAAAGCGCATTTCTCAATGCTGCCGTGTTGCGCCTCTTATTGTTGTGCTTGTTGTATTTGCTTTCGTTGTTGCCAGCGTACGTGCCCCGAAGCCGAAAGTCATTTGTCGATGCGGAATTGCAAGACATTTTATAAGCAAAGTCACTTCCACTAACTATCCGAGACAGCGAATTATTTCTTATTAAAATCTAGAGGCAGTCGGGCGCCCCAAAAGGTGTAGAAAAGGGCCCGGGCAAAAGAGCCAGCGATTGCAAATTGAGTCATTTTTCATTTCGAGCTGAAATTAATGGACAGTGGGCACCGGGCGGGCCACCTAACCAAACCAAACCAAACCGAAGAGGTGGTATTTTGGCCTCAATATGTCACATTTTTGCTGCTTACTTGCACCCTTTACAAATGGAAGTGTTTTCTTGAAAATACGCATACGCATACGCATACGAAAAACGGACAACTTAGAGCAACAACTCTGTTTACCTTTACCTTTTTACACTCTTTTCGAAGAAAATAGTATATTAAGTTTGTCCTGAAGTTTGTAACGCATAGAAGGCAGCGTCGGAGACCCCCAAAAGTTACTGCCAGTATGCTTAGAATGACAATTCAAATTGATCTAGCCATGTCCGTCTGTCTGTCTGTATGTATGCAAACTAGTCCCTCAGTTTTTGAGCTATTGCGATAAAACTTTGCACGACACTTATTATTAAAGAGGACAGCACATTAGTTGGAGCCGGCCGGATCGGACCACTATATCTTATAGCTGCCATACAACTCGAAGTCGGTTTTGGCCATATATTCCATGTTTTTAAAGCTATCGCGATACAACTTTGCACAGATACTTATTATTCAAGGGAACAGCACATTAATTGGAGCCGGCCGGATCCGATCACTATATCTAATAGCTGCTATACAACTGGCAATGAATTAAATATTCGTAGAACGTTTATGAAATTTCAGTGGTGCAGTTGGTAGAGTGAGAATTGCTATAGGTTCGAAAAGAGTATAAAATCTTCGGCACGCCGAAGATAATCCTTCCCCACTTGTTAAACATGTGTTATTGGCTTGTTTGTACTACAGGGAACGCTGGATAGTGAGCACATTCGAGATTCCAATAAATATGATTAGAAGCAGCCCTGAAACAAAGTTGTTTACTGTATATATAATTGTCTTATGAGACATATTCCACTTTTCTAGGGCATTTAAACATATATTTAGAAGCACATAACTATGTTGCAATTACGCAGGAATAGCAAATTGCAATTAAAGAAAGTACACGCTGCATTTTAAGCAACTTTAAAAACTTTCGTAAGAATTAAACTTTTGTGGAAAACTTGATGGCGACGAGTTCTGCTTGAGGCGAATCGGGCGCATCCAACGAAATGCACTCTGGAAATCATTGGATGTTGCCAGATCGCTTGGGCAACTACATAGCTCCAGCTGGTTATAAGTACATGCACATAAATTTAAATAGCGAATTCATAATGTGCATTATAAACGTGAGCATTTCGAACAACATCAACGCAATTGTCATTCCGATAAGCTTATGGCACGCAAAGGTTATCCCTTTTTTTCGCCTCTTGCAAATAAAGACATATCATATAAGGACAACATAAAACGAGCTGGCATGGCCATAAAAAGCATATAATTTCATAATGGTAAGCGAAAGGTAAGTCCGCTATCGTCAAACCTCACTATGTAGTATATGTATGTGCATACATATGTACATACATACATACGTATGTATGTATGTAAGCTTCATCACATTATTCTGCACTTTTTGCGGGTTCTTCTTCGGTTTCTTCGGCCAGAAGAGGTGAGAGGCGTTAATAAGCACAAAATCACACATAAACCACACACAAATACGCACATAAAGTTTTGGCAAATTACGAGGTATAAAAATGGCGTCTCATTATGGTAAATTTAATATTTCATGGGCAATTTGCCAGGATTGAAACCGACACACTTCAAAAATTGCGTACACCACACACACACACACACAAACACACACACATTGGCATTCGGGCACTCAAATTCATTCATTCTTCATAACTTGCTGGGGTGTGTGGGTGTGTGTGTGTGTGTGCGTGTGTAGGGGTATGGGGGTCGTTGGGGGTTCTTTCTTCATATGCTCCACTCATACAAATTTAAACTCAATTAAAAGTTTGCGTATTAGACAAACTTGTGTGCGTCGTTGTGACACGTTGATGAAACGACCACGCCTACAACGCCCCCCCATCAATGCCGCTGGTATGCAATTTACCGAGCATATTGCGGCCCGAATACCCGCCATTTGCCAACCCAAATGACATTCGTATTTAGTTGTCATTAAAAATGTGCGCGATACATCTAAATGACTTTGGCATTTGACACGAGACCGTGAGAGTCTCCCTCTCTCTCTCTCTCTCTCTCTATCTGTGTCTCACTGTCTCTCTCTCTCTGTTCGTGTCGCTGTGTGACACGCGTTGAGGTCGCCAGGGCTCACAGCAGCTCCTTCAATTGAAAGCAACAACCCATTGACACACATTGATACGCTTTTTAGTTACACTTTAGCTACAAAGTGATGCAAAGATACGCACATAAATGTACGTCCATCCATATAAGTATGTACATATGTATGTATGTAGTGCTTCCAGCTGCCTGAAAATTCGTAGCACGTTTATTACAGTGTTTTCGCTCAAAATCCATCTTCAAATTGATCTCACATCTGTATTTTTGTTGTATTTGCTAACTATATTCAACACAATAAACTATACATCTTCAAACCTTGAATTAACTTTAAAAATGTTAAAACAATGTATACCTGCAATATATGGGAAAAAAGCAAACCCCCTCCTACCACAACAACCGATTTCTGTTAACTTCTTTAACATTTGCGCTAGCGATCTGTTATCACGAATTAATAACATGTGCTTTTTATTAAGTTGGCTGCGCCTCTGAAGTGTTAGCAAAATGAGCCTAAATTAATAATATTGACGCGCATAATGATCGAATTCAGCTAAATACCAAATACTCCAGCGTTTGCTAAAGAGTCGAACACTTACCGTTCTCATCAACGCACTGAACAGGAATGTTCCGCAATAAAAGTAAGTAGTTTCATTTTCTTTAGTCTCGCTTAAAAAACAAAAGAACTAACACATAACAATTTCCGTAAGCCTTCTGGCTTTTGCGCTGGCAAACTTCACAAATACCCATGCCACAGCCAAGCGGTGTTTTCTTCTTCTTTTTTTTCCTAGCCACATGGCCAATTATTTGCTGGCTGGCTGGCTGGCTGGCCCAAATTGCGAATGGCAGGCACATGAATAATGGAAGCAAATCGGCAAACAGCAAAAAGTTAAATGCTTCTAATGACAGAAAATGAAGCAAATGACGAAAAATTGCGCAAAACAAAGGAGACAAATAATAATTTACCAAAATGGCCGACCGACCTGACAGTTGGCCTGACAATGGAACTGCCTGGTCAACCAGTAGACTAACACGCACTCTTTCTATACATACATACATATTATATACACATATATATTGTATGTGTGTGGTGCGAGAGAGAAACAGAGAATAGAACTCTCAAAGGAGCAGGCGAAGTGAATTAACAACAAGTGGGGAAGGATTATCTTCGGCGTGCCGAAGATTTTATACTCTTTTCGAACCTGTAGGCAATTTTCACTCTGCCAACTGCACCACTGAAATTTCATAAGCTGTACAAAATCGTTTTGTCACGTAACATTTTTTTTTTTGTTCTAAGAATATTTAATTAATTGCCAGTTGTATAGCAGCTATAAGATATAGTGATCCGATCCAGCCGGCTCCAACCAATGTGATGTCTCTTTAAATAAAAAGTATCTGTGCAAAGTTTCATCGCGATAGATTAAAAAACATGGGATATATGGCCAAAACCGACTTCGAGTTGTATGGCAGCTATAAGATATAGTGATCCGATCCAGCCGGCTCCAACCAATGTGATGTCTATTTGAATAATAAGTATCAGTGCAAAGTTTCATCGCGATAGATTGAAAAACATGGGATATATGGCCAAAACCGACTTCGAGTTGTATGCCAGCTATAAGATATAGTGGTCTGATCCGGCCGGCTCCGACCAATGTGCTGTCCCCTGGAATAATAAGTGTCTGTGCAAAGTTTTATCGCGATAGCTCAAAAACTGAGGGACTAGTTTGCATACATACATACAGACAGACAGACAGACGGACATGGCTAGATCAATTTGTATTGTCATTCTAAGCATACTGGCAGTAACTTTCGGGGGTCTCCGACGCTACCTTCTATGCGTTACAAACTTCAGGACACACTTAATATACTATTTTCTTCGAAAAGAGTATAACAACAGCAACAACTGCGGGCAAATCGAGAAAAGCATGTGCGCGGCATAATTACGAAGCAATTAGACGAAATTATTATTGAGGTCACCCGGCAGTGGGCTACTGCCGCTGAGGGTGCTGCACAGAGCATATGGCCAGTGCCAGTGCCATCTCCATCGCCATAGCCATCTCCATCTCCATAGCCAGTGGCAGTGCCAGTGGTGTCGGTACTCATCCGGCCATTTGCTGCTGCCAAAAGGATGCGTACGTCATTATCATTCATGGTACATGGTACAACGAAGGCGCAGCGCAATTGCCTCTGAACACAAGCAACAAAGCGTAGACTCAAATAAGTACAAAAATCTTAACTTTAAATGAAAATGTTGATGTTATTGTTATTGTTCACTAAAAATCTTTAATACTTTGAATTCACCAAAAACATAAGAAATTCTGTATGCTTATTCTAATATTTGCATAGTAAATGCATAAAATCGTATATATTTACCATATACTATATATATTTTATAATACATATTTATACATTTTTCTACATAAAAATAACAATATTAAAGCTTTTGTTTTTCAATTCGTTCTACTAAAAATTTAAAAAATGTAACACGACCCATTAAAAGTATTTGTTGTTTGTTTCTGTTACAAGCTCTATATGAAATATATTATATTCTCTGCCTGGATAATATGCATATACTTTTTTAATAAAAACTAACAATACTAAAACTTGTTTGCATTTCAATTCGTTCTACTGAAAATGTTAAAAAGGAAACTCGACCCAATAACGTAGAATATGCTAGATTCTTCTGTTACACATAAAATATAAATAAATATTTTCATATATTTTTCGATATAAAAGTAACAAAACTAAAACATGTTTAGTTTGCAATTCGTTCTACTGACTTAAAAAAAAGAAAAGGAAACTCCACGCAGTAAAGCTTGAATATGCTCGACTTTTCTGTTGCCGGCTCTATATAAAATATATTATACTCTCTGCCTGAATAATATTAACAAAGAAAACAAGTAAGAGTGCTCTAGTCGGGAGTGCCCGACTAGGAGATACCCTGAACCCAGTTCTGACTTCCATTCATACTTGCCTAATAGTGTGCATACATACAAACACACACATACTGTAAGCAGTGCAAGCGGTTTAGGCAGTTAGCTTGCTTTTTCGCTGAGCCCCACACAATGGAAAGTAAAATCTTAAATAACTTCTGTGTTTATTGTCCGATCTTTCTAAAATTTGTAGGACATAACATTGGTTATAAAATGTGTTACCAAACTAAATTGCAAGGTCATACCTTCAAAAATGGGGGGATTGGCGGGTGGTATCCAAAAAGTGAAATATTTGTTACATGTGTATGCTATTCGAGATTATACATGCCAAATTTGGAGCCTCTAGCTCTTTTAACTTTTAAGTTAAGGCCCAAAAACGCTAGTCTGAAATCGTAGTTTCGAATATCGATAACATTTAAACGGGACGAGTTATCGATAAAATGAAATAAACTTGATCTGTCCCGGTGTTACGAGAACTTATATTCGAAATATGAAGTCTCTAGCTCTTGTAGTCTCTGATACCTGCGTGTTCATACAGACAGACAGACGGACAGACAGACGGACATGGCTAGATCGACTCGGCTGTTGATACTGATCAATATCATATATACTTTATATGGTCGGAGATGCTTCCTTATGCCTGTTACATACTTTTGCACAAAACCATAATACCCTTTTACCCATTTTTAATGGGTTGAGGGCATAAAAACAATGCTGGTGGTGGCTTTAATGAGCATGCAATCTGCAGGCGCCAAATGGGCAATGTTTGATGTTTGAGCAGCTGCCACTGGGACTGCGAGTGGAACTGGGACTGGCACTGGCACTGGCACTGGTAAGTACATATATATATAGTATATAAGGAGGCGGAGCCGGACACAACATTGACTAGTGGGTCGGTCAGTTAAACATACCGTAGACAATATCGCGTGAAGCACTTCAATTATGGCAAATGGCTTCTAGGGCTGACACGTGAGTTAGCATTTAGTTGAAAATCTGTTGTAAAAATTGTGTCTTGGTCAGTTCGATTGGGGCCTCCTCAATTTCCATAGGCATCGCTGTCGCCGTCGCCGTCGCGTGCCCCAAATTGAATAGAGCCGTCAAAACATGGCAAACAATGACAATGACAACGACTAACAGCTGAGGCAGAATCAGCCCGAACTTTAGTTGGGTGGGGGCGCCAAATGACCTTAATTGTCGCTAGGCAGCCAGCGAAAGGTCCTTGCTTGCATGTTGGTTGATTGGCCTGACTCTTTTTTTCCCGTCGGTTGGCAGGTGCACTCTAGCATTATACGCTGCAAACTTTCAGGCGTTCAACTTTGTAGGTCGTCGAAAATCGAATGTCATATCGCAAAATCCCAAATACAGTTGATTGTAGCGCTCAACGAAGGTTGCAAGGTCTTAACATTGATTTTGATTTCGACAACACATAGTTGTAAATACGCGCATGTATGTTTTCATATATAGTATATGCCACATGTGGCACTGACATTTCAACTTTGAAGGACTTGAAAACATTTCGGCTGTTGCTACGAAGTTTCTATCACAGCGAATATTATCAACATGCATCATTCTTAGAGCTAAACTCAAAACTTAGCTTTCGTAAAAATATGAAGTTAATGTCAACTCAAAGAGGTTCAACAAAATATAACGAATGAAGGATATAAGTAAATTTCGAATTGAAACTTTATGTATTTGGTTCTGCGAGCTTCCACAGCTTGAAATCTGATTATGGAAATTCCATTAAAACTTTTATGGGCTTGCAAAATGTTAGAAAATCACGCAGCCAGCTAAAGTGGGACGGAAATCGAGTTAGCTGGGGGCGTGGCCGGTTTGGCGCTAGGTGCAGTTGCAGTCGAAACGGAAGCGGAAATGTGACGTAAATAAATACCGCAGTAGCACGCACATCCTTCAGCAGACCACCAACAACCAACAAACAACAACAACCAACAACAACAACAACAGCAACAGATGTTGCAAAATGCAACAAGAAATTTAAAAATAAACATTTCGACGCACGCTGGCTGAAATTTACGCATACATTTTGTGTGTGCTTTTGGCTAAATTGGTGTTGTTTTTGTGTTTTATATGTGTAGTGCCTGTTTTTCCCACCCTTGATTGTTGTTGTTGTTTTTTTGTTATGTGTCACGCTTTTCGTTTTAATTAATTTATGCAAATTGTTGATTAGTTTGGCGCAGAAATTCCTTAATTACGGGCTTGCATTATTTCGAAAATGTTTAAAAATTTTGTTTACATACATTGATAAGCATAAACGCATTTACATACTTTTGTGCTTAAACATATGTTATTGTACATACAAACATATGTTTGTGGCATTTTTACATGCCAATATTTTAATGTGTGCTGATTATACACTGCTATCTACTCTAGATAGACATAGTATATGATTTAGAAAATGCGCAAATAAGTGTTTTTTTTAAACAATTCTGACATAAGTCTTACAGTACTAATGAAAAGCAGAGCTCTAGCTAAATAATTTTTTTTTTAAAATTCCTTCTTATAAGCAAATTAATTTTGGTATTTGTGCTCTATTTTATTTTCCGTTTTTCTATGTGTTATAAGCTAGCATAAGGAAAGCTGACATTTCTAATAATTATTTGACCTCTATTAATCAATCAATCATATCCAAAAGTAAACCGCAGTTTTTGCCATTTTCCTTTTAGTATGCTTAGACCTTAGCATGGACACGAGCCCAAAACACGATTAAAAAAATCACCAAATGTGCAGGTTATATTTGTATATGTATGAGGTATATGTGTATGTGTGTGTTTGTGTGTGTGAACACGTGTTTTATTGTTTGTTTACGTTTTTCAGCAGGCCGTTAACGAATTGTCTGGGGCTGTTGCACTGACGGCAATATATTTGCGTCCATTAATTACCACAGTCTGCATCATTTGCGGTGTCAGTTTCGGAATGGTGGCAGTATTAGTGGCAGTATCAGCAACGGCGGCAGCAAATGGACGCTTCTCAGGTGTTATTGCTTTCATCTTATCGACGGTCTTCTCTGGCGTCACCTTAGGGAGTACGTCTAGTTGGGATTTTAGCGCATCTTTGGTGCCCTGTACATTGTCAATTTTTTTCTGTTCTGCCTTCGTTGCCTTGCAACATTTCTAGAAAAGTCAAACTTGGTTAAAATGTTGCAAGTATTCGAATAAATACAGCTTACTGGACATAGGTATATCTGCAGTAAAGTGATTGGATCTTTAACAACCTTACGGGTTTTCGCGTTGCAATTCGAGCAGATAGAAAACGGAGCCATTACCTTAGCACAAAACAAGCGAATAACTATGCCGATGGGTTGATTCTGATATTGTGTGTGTGAACAGAGTTGGTAAATGCTGTAAAGTTTTGTTAGCGCTGTGAGTTAGCGCCTGATGCGATAATTTTGAAAATACATATCGCATTTTGATTGTTGTTTACCTTTGCCAAATTGGCCAAATTTCTAAGTGCTTTGCATTTGCATTTTGCTCAACGAGCTTCGTGTGTTATAACTGCCCAGAATTTCGGAAAAATGGATTTGGCAACTGCATCCGCTGATGGCCTGTGTAATGACCTTTGATGTCAGCCGGCTGCTGTTGCTGCGGCAGCTGCTGCTGCAGCTGCTGATGCTGCTGGTTTAGTCAGGGCTCGTACTCGCATTAACGCCATTAGGCCAATTTGGCAGTTTGCCCTGACAAAAAGAGGCGCACAAAATAACTTTTTTTAAAGGTAACCAAAAGCGTGGCCCCAATGCCAGACAACTGCAGTTTGCAAGTCGTGCTCTGTTCCATTTGGACCCCTATTACCCAACCCCCCCAGTCCGCACTCCACTTGCCAGTTGACTTCTGTACACATATCTATGCAAGTTCAAATAAAAGTCAAGTGAGCAAAATAGAAAAATGTCTGCAGCTGCCACAGTCGCTGTAGCAGTTGTTTCTTGTTGTTTGTTGCCGTGGCTGCAACATTTCTCTTCGTTAACCCAAGTTGGCTTTAATTACGATCCCAGCCAGCCATCCAGCCAGCCACCCAACCAGCTACCCATCCAGCCAGCCAGCAACTGTGTCCTCGCAATTTAACTGACATTTTTGCATTGTTTCCACTTGCTACATGCATCAATTTATGTTCATTTGAACGCGATTTTACTGCCCCACTCGACACGAGACACCCAGTTAGATACAGATAACTTGTTGACCAACACTGGCTGGCAAACTTGAAGGAAACACTATGTTCCAGCTGCGCTTGGCTATTTATTACCTGTCAAAGACTATAAATTGACACTGCGCACTGCAAGTTTTGCTAAACTTTCACATTTGCCTGGCTTTCATTTAGTTTTGTTCGTTTAATTGCTTAAGCCTAAATCGACGTGATTAATGACAACAAAAAAAGGAGTATAAAGTTAGGATTTATCGACCAGGAGATGCTTCAAAAAAATGCATTTAAATGTTGTACAAATATATATATGTATATATATGTATATAATTAAAAAAATAACAATCGTACTTGCTTTTTGTATACGAGATATTAATAGCTTAGAAGTTAATGCTGATTAAGCATGTTAAATACACAATCTGATAATACCCTTCTTAAACCCACTTTATAAGTACAGGGTACAACACGAAGAATCCAATACACAATTCTTGGAAGTGAGTTTACAGCTTGTTTTGTGTGTGTAATATTAATGTTATTTGATATGATGCATTTTGTTAAAATTTCCACACGCAATGGTTTTATTTACATTTTCATAGCGTAAAGCTCGATGGAAGACTGCGGCTTATTGTTAATTTCGTTTATCAGTGCCAAACAACTGAACAACGGGATCATTGGTAATCGATAGAGTTATCGATATGTTGTACAACACAGCTTTTTACCGTTGTGGTCATAATTTAATTTCCAGCTAATGACGTCAGCGTTGCCGCGTGCAATCATAAACCAAATTGAATGTAATGGACAGCAGAGGCATTTGATTTATTAGTTTTGTCATTAAACAAATGGCCGAGCAATGACAGGTTCTGTACAAACATACATATATGTATGTATGTACGCATACACAATATAATGGTACATAGTACACATGTGTTTGTACTTACTAGCACTTATTTATGTAGATTGATATTTATTTGTGATAAACAACCATTGACGCAAATTTGAATAAACATTTTCATTACCGAAATGTGCACGAGCCCCAAAGGACCTCAACAGGCTATCTCTCTCTCTCTCACTCTCTCTCTCTCTGCGCTCCGGCTGTGAAGGCAATCACTTTGCTTCAATTGGTTTTCGACTGGTCATCATCCATGGATGATTCGGCCACTTCAGTGTAATTTATGGCCCAACACCAATATATCAAGGGTTCAGAAGGGTTCATTATTGGTGGCTAATGGTAATGGTCCCTGTAAATGTTAATCGCTCAATGATGGATTTACGTGTATATATTTAGGCAGATTTTCTTATTAGTCAGACATGTATGTGTTTATGTTTGTCACATTATTGAGAGCGTCACTGCAAAGATCCATGTGCTCCACCTCGTAGTAGCTCTCCTCGTCATCCACTTTCTCCATAATAGGACTCGGATTCATGTTGGGCAGGAGTACGCTATATTGAAATTGCTCGCGCACCTTCTGAAAGAAGTCAACTTTGTATTGGCGCCGCTGCTGCTCCTCCTCGATGGCCAGCCGGAATGCGGGATCCAGGCTCTGATAGTTCTCTTCGTCCTGAGTCACGCTTGCAATGGCCGCCTTCACGAGGTCAACTTTGATGCACTTTGTATCCACAACGCGCTTGCGTGTCCAAATCACCACACATCGATTGCAGAGCCCCATCACGAAATTGGTGATCCTCTCGAAGCACATCTCGCACTTGGCCAATTGCCACTTGGGACTGCGTGGATAGGAGCACATGCTGCTGGCTTTTTTCTTTTCTTCCATAATATGCTTCCTCATGTTAGTGCAAAAAGTTTCCTTAAGTCATTGGCTGCGTTCAACAGAGAGTTTCGATTTCTGTATATACCCAGTGATTTCTTCCCGTTCTTTTCACATCAGGGGAACAGTTACTTTACTTGCTAAATGGTTGCTTAGTAAAAGCTTTGAATATTCATGCCGATTATTAGTTAAGCTAATTATATATGATCAAGACTGTGCCTCGATTTCGAAGTCTTTGCTTCAAATGTTACACTTGTGTTTTTAGAATATTCAAAAACAGTTTACTCGTCTCCGAGAATAAACATGTAATAAATTTATTTATTAAATTAATTGTATTTTATGGCTGGATACATCAAAATAATTTATAAAATAAATAAATAATAATAATTTATAAATAATAAAATAAGCAGTCTTAATATTTTTAATTTTTATGCAGCAATGAGTAAAGTATTTGATGAACGTGTCCATGTAACTGTGATTAGAGAGCAGTGCTGTAAACTTCTCAAATTACAAGTAGAGTTTTATTTTTACTGGAGAGTCGCTACTTCTTGTTATCGGTTTCTTTTGATGGTCCTGCTTAACTCTGGTAAAGTTTGGCTAGTAACTGTAAGGAACTCCTAATTGGAGTGAAGATTATTAAAGAATTCTCTATATCAACGTACATTATTAAAGAGTAAAATGAATAATTCGATAGCTTTATTATTTCTCTGAAAGAGATATAATATGATACTACTGTACGCTAATGCTATATGATTGGTATGAATAGCTAATAATGTTGGTCGAAATTCGTAATTGCGTGTCAATACTTACTAAATAAAAATACAAAATTATATATTTGACCTGTGGGCTTACCTTACTTAATTGGCTCTGAAGAATCTAAAATTAAGCATTCTATTTTGAATATTTGGTATTTTAAAGATATTCAAATAATTTTAAAGACTAAATAATAACCTAATTTGGCTTTTTTTTTAAGATTCAGAGAAGTCTTTTGGGTAGATATGTAATTGTATGTATGTTAAACTTTCGTTTTAAAAAAAATGTTTTTTACATTGGTTAATATTAATATTTTATGCTAAGCAAATTTATTCTTTCCTTGCTAAAGCATATAAAAGAAAGTGTTAGGCGCGCATTCTAAGAAGGAAAACTTGCTTTAAATGCTGGCCCTTGGTTTTGGCGAATCAATTTTATTATTAAAGCCTTGGCTACTTGCGGCTGACTGTTGGCTGTTAGCTGTTGGTTGTTGGCTGTTGCCTGTTGGCATGCCAAGTTGTGGCCCACTGCGTGGCTCTTTTCGTTTCAGCAAAATTCGTTTAATTTCTTAAATTGAAATTATGGTAATTTCCTGTAGTCATGCAAACCGTTCGTGTCTGAGGGCAGGCGGACGAGTGACGGGTTAGCTAAGGTAACCAAAAGTCAAGTTCATAAGTTTAAAGCGAAACAGGCGAAACTGCAGTCGTTGTGGAAGTGGAAGCTTTTTGGCCAGAGTTTCTGAGCTCCTCCACTCAACTTTGACAGCCGATGAATGGTTTTTTTGGGGGAGACGCAAGAGAGTTTCGTTTTCAAGGCTGTCCAGCCAATCGATAATTACCCGCAACCGAACCGATTCACTGGCGCATTATTTACCGTCGAATTATTCAACTGTTGATTTATGATTTACATGCGCAATTAAAATCGCACCCAAAGCCGATGAAAATGACACATTATTGTGCGCAATCTGCATGCCGAAATAAACGTGGGAAGTTCGACACGGGCTTTTGGAAAACATCGAGTGCTCCCAGGCAAATGGCAAATGGCAAATGGCAACTTGTTAAGCTTGTTGTTCTCTCAATTGCGCCCCTTTAGTGGCGCTTCACTCGAATCGGTACACCTCTGACCCCCTTAACAGCCCCACCTAAGAGCCCCACCTAACAGCCCCAGCTAACCTAACACCCGCAATCCTAACAAGCAATTTGCCATTTGCATGGGCAGGCAAGTGGGCGGCTTTTGGTTACCTGTTGAGATGTGTAGCAGCACGCCCGGGGCCAGTTTTCGATTTGTACGAAACAGCAGGTAGCTCTGGCAGTCATGTTGAGCATGATTTGCACGATTACTGGCCGTCTCCACTGAGGAATGTGCCAAAAGGAGCTTCGAGCTCGCCAGTTCCGAGAACAAACGATAATTGTGAGTGTTGTCGAATTTGCCGCACAACGAGCAAATTGCAGTCCAGCATTTTGGTTCTTAAATGCCCACAAAGCTGCCCCAACAAGCTGCATAATCAAAATACAGGAGTTCTCGGTATTTGAGTGAATCGCAATATATTTACATTGCAATACATTTGTTGAGGTATAGCTTAAATATTTAAATATAACGTCAACACATTAAAAATGTGTAAGCTTGCACTTCAAGCCGGCTTCAGTTTTGCTTTAATTTACAGACAGCTTGTCCCGCTCAAAAGTTATCGATAAATTTTGATTTCAGACAGTGTTTCAGTGTTTTTAGGCCATTACTTTAAAGTTATAAGAGCTATGTATAATCTCATAAAGCATACACATTTAACAAATCTTTCACTCAATTCAGCACAAAATGAATTAATTATTGTTTTGGCCATGAGTAGTATAATAACAACCATTTTGGTTTCAAAACTGATTTCTGGTACACTAGAATTTCTGGTACTCATAACTTTGCCAAAACTGAAACAATTTTAAAGAGTCAGGCCAATTTGTTCATGGTTTCTCACCTACTTCAATTATACATTGAAGTTTTGTTCAATTTTTCAGTATACACCTGCAAATCTTCGCTATTTAAGGCTCAATCCTCTTCAAATTTTAAACATTGATGAGTTTTAAGTAGTTTCAAGTATGCATGGGATATATGGCTAAAACCGACTTCCAGTTGTATGCAAGTTATAAGATATAGTGTTCCGATCCAACCGGTACCGACAAATGTGCTGTCCCTTTCAATAATAAGTCTCTGTGCAAAGTTTTATCACGATAGCTCAAAAACTGAGGGCCTAGTTTCCACACATACAGACAGACAGACGGACAGGCGGACATGGCCAGATCACTTTGTTTTGTCATCCTAAGCAGGTAACTAAGGTAACTTTTGGGGGTCTCCGCCGCTTCCTTCTATGTATTACACACTTCAGCACAAAATTAATAAACTATTTTCATCGAAAAGCGTATAAATATTAGGAAAATTATCAGTTTTTTTTTATTAAAATCCTACAGACTATAACAAGGTGTTCTTTTTCTACATTTTACATCAAGGCCTGGGCTAATCGAAGCTCTTCAAATTTGCTTCATAGTTATGGCATATTTGGGGCAAATTCGCAACTTCCTCGGCTTCCGCTTGCAGCCCACTAACCATAACCGCACTATCTTGTTTTGGGTATTTCATACACAAAGTGCGACCACAAAGTCAGGCAAACTCACTTTCAGATTTGAATGGCAAACAACCTCGGCAGCGTGGAAAGCAGAGGCTATGAAAATGTGGAGGTGTGCACACATGAACGCATAACACATAACACATAAACCAGTTAGTTGGCGAGGTGGCATTTTTCGTGGGGGTTTTGGGTGGGAATGGAAGTGGGGATGGGGATGGGGATGGGGGCTATGCCTCGCGTTGCAGCTCAACTGTAAACATCATCATTGTGGCCCGGAACTGGCAAGCAGGGGAGATGGGCAGATGGGCGGATGGGCGGATGGGCTGTCTGCCTACTCGTTGGATCCAGCGACTGTGTCTATTTCCATGCGTTTGCTTTCTGACGATGGATGCCTTTGATTTCATTTCACTTCATTTCATTTTGTTGTCGGGGAAGCAAACTCGCGACTGCGTCCCTACAGCTGCTGCTGCTCCTGCTGCTGCTGATGTGTGTCAAGTCATGGGGGTTACCACCCACAATCCAACGGAATCAACGGCCCAGAATTGCGGGACGACAACAACGGATTGCGATATAATTTTGTTGGTGTTGTTGTTGTTGTCGTTGTCGTTGACGCTGTTGTTTCTATCCAGTACGAAGTTGTTCTTTTTGTTGTTGCTCGCATCGATGTTGCTCTGACTTAAGTGTAAGACATGGAAAATTCATAGAGCTTCTGTAATTCACTTCATAGTTGTTGTTATTACTCGCGGCTCATGCTTAATTTTATTTCTTTTTTCCTGCTCATGCATTTCATTATTTTTGGTACCAGCAATAATGCAACGGGTTAAAAGAGAACGAAAAAACGAACACAACAAAAGGAAGGTAGAAACTTTTAATTGTAATTACAGTTAACGTTTTTTTTTGTATTTATTTAATTAAAGTAAGGTACTTTATTCACTTTACGCATCAGATCTGCTGACGAGATATGAAAAAGCCTAACGTAATCAAGATGAAGCTTCTTTAGTGCATCTTTCTCTTTATCTTTATTACAACTTACCAATTTGCGATATGTTCTTCTCCAGTCTGAAATGTTCCCATTCAGGTGCAAATAAATAAATACTGCCAATGCATTTTCTTTCAATAATATTTCCTGTTTATTTTTCAATATGCGCCTAGTTCTATTATTATTATTATTATTATTATTATTATATATTTCGATTATTTCCCTCTTCATTATATATAAATAAATTTTATTGTTCATTGTGTGTTTATTTCAATGCTTACCATTTGTATTATTATTTATTCTTGTTTATGCTGTTGCATTGTTTTTGCTCTTTATACGTTTCTCAATTGAATTTTGTTCTTTTGTTTTTGTTTTTCAAATTGCTTGTAAATTAAATTCTTATCAAATTTTTAAACCATATTCTCATTGAAGCCAATTGTAAAAAAGTTGTGTGTGCAAGTGTTCAATTTGTTATTAATTCATTATTCATACTTTGATTGCATATGTATGTATGTTTGTATGTATTTATGTATTTATGTAACAACGAAATAAATAACGAGCATGTTCAACATGAAGCGTGTGTATAAAATGGATATTATGTAATAGTTTTTTTTATTTTTTATAATTTTTAACTGCTGCTTCTTTGAGGCTTATTCTTTTTAGCTATGCGCTGCTTAGTTTAATACTCAATGCTTTACTTTTGTTATATTTGGTTGCCTTTTCGTTTCTTTAAAAATGGTTTCAATTAGCTTAACTATCAAAATTATACGCGTTTCCATCAAATTTTGCTCAACTTATTTACAGGTTTTTTATATTTGCTTCTATTATAATGGTTTTTGTCTCTTAACTATGAACATTTTGATATTATCATTATCATATAGCTTTGTTTTGACCTTATCAATTTGCTAGTTTTCATTTGTTATTATTTCATCGGCTTAACATATGCGTGTGGCATTCACATTTATCTACATGAATATAAAAAACTATGCAATTACCAAAATTCCAACCATTTCTGCGCCACTCTCTATACACTAAATGTTAACATTCAATATACCATTTGTCCAGCTTAGGCTCAACTCGAACAGAATAAGTAAGAAGCTTATCTAGTAAATAGGGCGCAGTGGTTCTCTGTGAGCTGTAGTATGGAATGCTTTTAAAACAAATTCAAACAACAACTGTTCAAAAATAATACATAATTTCTTGCAAAATTAAATGTTGTCCTAAGTATTTGTTTTTTGTTGTTTTGTCTTTTGTTTTTCGAAATTATATTGTCAAGCACAATTTTGTGTTGTGTTGTGTTTTATGAAGTATACAACTATTCCATTTTTGTTCCAGCCAAAAAAAGCAGTACATAATATTTGATATTGGTACCATCAATTGCGTTTATCTATTTAAAATGAGGACTAAAAATAATTGAATGCTGAATCGTTGAAAACATAACTTTGTCTAAGAATATAGTTTTGAAAGCACCTAAGAGCTGTAAGTGCATTTGAAATTAAGCTTACATAAGCCTTAATTTGTCTCATATGGTTTATATTGCTTACATTTTTGTTTATTGGGACATAATTGAGAACCATATAAATGTTTCAAATTATACAGATATATAATATTGAAGCAAGACTGTGAATTGGATTGCTTATGTTTGTTTGATTTTTATTAAAATATGCTTTAGTGTTTCTTTTTATCAATGTAACAATAAATTATTATTATTTATATTATTAATCTGATCACAGTCAAAAACAAGAATTAACTATGTATTTATATACAAAAGGTCTTACGAGAATCAATTTTTGTACCGACTGCTTCCGATTGAACAAAATTTGGTGTGGAATACAAATAATATATATTTATAATATCTTTGATAAACAAATATTTTAAATAATTATTTTACCAAAATTCATATTAAAATGGGGCACTTTGTGAAGGACCGGCTCATCGGCTTAGACCAGGTTAAATTTCTGCCAAATAGCTATTTATTAAACAAACACTGAGTGTAATTAACAATTGTCGGACCTAAAATGTATTCAGAGCTTTTAATGTATTCAATGCATTAACTGAGGCATGAATATGCAATTTGAAATAAGTTTGCAGTGTGAATTTCGCATGTATAATGGTAATAACGAGATGAAAGGTATTTTTGGTTTTGGAGGTTTTTCAATTTATTGTTGCTATTATTTTTCTAAATTTAGCTGAACTTTTGCATTCGTTTTTGGTATTTTATTACTAATGCATTACAAACTTATTTATAAACTATGCAAAATTGTACATCTAACGTTAAGTTTTTTGGTTTTGTTGTTGTTTCTTGTTCTATTCTCTTCAGCAGTACAAAAATTATTCATTGCATTTATATATTTACTCACAAATATTGTTTGTTTAATTTTGGTATTATATTTGTCATTTAATTGTACATAACTAAATTTACATTTTTCGATACACATTGCAAACTTTTCTCTCGTTTTAATATACACATACTACATATTACATATTCAATTTGTTGCAGATACAAACACAATTCTTATGCCTTTCCCCCCCATCACTCTTATATGAAAATATGCGATGTTGCATGGCCATATATATATATATTAATATATATATATATATATATTGAATACCCTAGGCTTAGAACTAGTTTGCATTTGTTTTTGCTTCTCTTGCATCATCTTTTTGGGTTGCCGCCACTCGGCCAGGTTTAAAAATCATTTACGCTAAAAAGTAACTAAATGTAATCAATCTTAGGAATTATTCAGTTGGATCAATTATTATTATTATTTATGTGTTCTTTTGTTCTTTTCTTGTTGCTTTAGTGTGCTTGTCTGTCTGTCTGTCTGTCTGTCTGTGTGTATGTATTGTTTGTTTGGTAGTTTTGCTAAAACTTTTCAGTGTTGTGTCCACTGTAGTTAACGGCGGCCTCTGGCCCTGGCCCTGGCTTTTGGGCGCCTGAGGAATTGTTTTGGCCGCCATGGCCACGACTTTAAGATTTGAGTTTCAGTTAGCTAGACTTGATTGACACTATGATGGAAGAACAAATAGATTATCCGTAGTTAGTTCCGCAGTGATGATTAGCTTCTGCTAGAAATCGCTACTCGTCGATGGATTCCCTAAATTGCTCTCCACAGTGTCATCTTTGTGTCAGAGCGGCGGCTTATAGACTTCAATAGCTGGCGTGAGCATATCCACACGCGTTGATATCGAAGTGTCACTGTGCGTATAGAAAGAAATGCATAAATATTAATATTAGTAAATAAGTTATGTATATAACAAGAAGATAGTCAATAACCAAATAAGTTTTGCTCACTTAAATATATTTTTAAAATACAAAACAACAACATTTTATATCTAGTCATGCATGATTGAATATAGACTTATATTATTCTCAATATATTTCCATTATATTCTTGAATTCAAACCGCTATGAAATTAATGCTATACCCATTTGTTTTCCACACTGCCTATACTCAAAGTAAAGAAGAATTTGACTGCCTTTTGTTGTACAGCACTTTATAAAAGCGCCTCGCAAATGTTTCTCGGAAATCTCATTGCGTTCGTGATTTTACCACAAAGTGCAGAGCGGAAATGATTGAATTATGCTAAAAGTAGCTGGAAACAAAATTTCAATAACTTTGTTTTCAATCGAAAAGTTGTGCGCGTGTGTAAAGTTGTGAAACCCATCAAAGACGGCGACTGTTTAATATTATGCCATTGAGTGTGGCAGCTAAAAGTGCATAAAAAGGAATGGAAAACAGTTGGGAAACTTTTTCGTGGTAGCTGCAGGCTGTGCACAATACAACAAATAAACATAACAACACACACACAGACACACAAAGAAAGATGGCATAAGGAAATAGCCGGGGTCAAAGGATTTTCGGCAGAGCATCAACTTAAATAAACTTTGACTGGCTGCAAATCCTTGCGCTTTCCAGACATGTGCCACAAATTCACAGCATACCAAATGGGACAGAGCAAAATATATGAAGACAGCGCAACAGAATCCAGCATGATGTGAATGAAAAATGAACAGGCCATCAGTAGACGGCAAAAAGGCTGGACAAAACGTTGGGCATCATCATGCAACGTGAAAGCATTCGGGGGCAGCTGCTCCTGCTGCCGCTCCTGCTGCTGTTGCTGCCGTGTCCTGGCGTCGCTGCATTGCGCCAGCAATATTCCAATCCCTGACCCACTATCCTTGACAGGCAGTTCATGAGCTTCATTTCGTTTCATTCATTTCTGTTCAATTGTTATATTTATTTATTATATTTTCTTTGGCGTTCGCTGGTTCCTTCATTGTTCAAAGACTCTCTCTCTCTCTCTCCCACTCGCTCTCTCTCTCTCTCCCTCACTCGCTCTCGCAGTTGCTGGCTGCTTCTTCTTCTTCTTGCTCGGCTGGCCGCCATTTTGCCAGCACCCACAATGGCGCCCCTTTGTTTGCTTGGATTTGGTTTCGCTTTGTAAATGAAATGGAATTAAATGAAATGTACAATTTATTGTATTTAGGGGATTTCGAATTGCTATGCGGCAAACGATGAACGAGAAACAAAACCAAAATCGCATTTCCGCTTCCTATTTCAATGTAATATATACTAGTCGTCTGTGCTTCTATGTGTGTGTGTGTGTGTGTGTGTGTGTGTGTGTGTGTGTGTGTGTGTGCATACGCATAAGTAGTGTATGCTGAACAGCGCTCAAGCTGCTCACTTTATTGGTATTTTATTTTAGTTTTATTTGTATTTATCCTTCTCTATCTTCACTTTATTCCTGTTCGTTGCCAATTCGTTGCATTAGCAGCGCATATTGAATTAAACAGACATCTCGTTTTATTTGGTGGAAGTTATTATGCCCTGCATACATAGAATTGATAGCAAGGGTATAATAAAGTTGTATGAGTGCACAAGATACGCAAGAATTGGGGATATCAAACTAAAGACTCTGTGTTCATCTTAAACTTGATGACATTTTGATAATGTGTTGTTCTGGAGTCAAATGAATGGGAATTTGATACACAAACAAGTTTTGTATACGCTGACGCCATAATAAATGGGCAAAGAGGATACAATAAAGCTGTGCAAAGCTATGTTATTCTTTACCGATTCCCGAAAAGTTGAAAATAAATAGTTTTTGGATATTCGAACATATGAGCGACACCTTAATGCCTTGAAAGTTTCAACACAATTGGACAATAAACGCAAAAGTTATTCAAGATTCAATTTTCCATTGTAAAGAAACAAATATAAGTGGATAAGTGCAGTGGATAAGAATTGCACTGCTTAAGTGAACTGCTTGGTGAACTGCTTGACAGCGTGTGTGAGTTCCGCTTATATTTGAGTACAGGGTATCACCTAGCGGGCACTCTCTTCACCTTCTAGTGTGAAATCAAACACATCAAATTTCAAACCAAAGTAGAGTAAGCACAGACATCAAAATTGGAGTCCCATTCTCTTATAACATGCTGTTTCATTTCAACGCTGAATGGTCTCTCAATCGCATCGGTAATTTAATTGCATTGTTGTAGCAAAGAAAGCATTTAATTTGTGTATTTAACGCGTAAATGTGTGTCTACATAGACCACAGTTTATATAACCACTGTCCTTGTTGTTGTTACCATAGCCTGAAGTCCGCTACTCGTTAGAAATGGCTTTAATTGAATTAACTGATGTTTCAAATTACATCAGGTGTGCGATATAATTAAATCGCAACACATTTTATATAACTTCAAAGCGTTTTTGGTGCGCCAGCAAACATCGCAAAAGAAACAGAAATAAATGCATTGCCTTTTGAGTTGTTGCCGCCTTTTATCGTTATCTCTTTTACTCATTAGGCATGGCGAATTTAATGCAATGAATGAATAAACGAAGTAACGGAATAAGATAACTTCTGAAAAAGATAGTGAGAGCGAAAGATATATTCCACAAGCAAATGCAGAGCGAAAGGAATGAATTTTCGAGCAGCTTGTTGTAATGTTAAAGCGTTTGTATAACGTGTTGTCTAAAGGTGTTTTAAAATGTTAATACTTAAAGTTTGTAGAACTAGTGTTTATACTCATTTTCGAAGAAAATAGTATATTAAGTTTGTCACTGAAGCTTGTAACGCATAGAAGGAAGGCTGTCGGAGACCGCCTAAAAGTTACTGCCAGTATGCTTAGAATGACAATACAAATTGATCTAGCCATATCCGTCTGTGTGTCTGTCTGTCTGTATGTATGCAAACTAGTCCCTCAGTTATTTGGGCTATCGCGAGCTAGAAACTTTGCACTAGACACTCATTATTCCAGGGAGATCAGCACATTGGTCGGAGCCGGCCGGATCGGAGCACTATATCTTATAGCTGCCATACAACTCGAAGTCGGTTTTGGCCATATATCCCATGTTTTTGAATCTATCGCGATGAAACTTTGGCACTGATACTTATTATTCAAGAGAGACATCACATTGGTTGGATGCCGGCCAGATCGGCTCACTATATCTTATAGCTGCTATACAACTGGCAATGAATTACAATATTGCTTAGAACAAAAAATACGACGATTTTGTACAGCTTATGAAATTTAAGTGGTGCAGTTGGCAGAGTGAAAATCGCCTATAGGTTCGAAAAGAGTATAAAATCTTCGGCACGCCGAAGATAATCCTTCCCCACTTGTTTGTTTTTAAAAGAGTTATTGAAAAGTATTAAATTTGTGCTTTTATGTGAAAATGTAAACTTTTTCTAACATTAAAAAATTAGTTTTTAATATTACAGGAGCATCAGAATTCACTGGGTTTGTACTTAGCTAAAGCAAAGGTACCAGACAGTGCACTAATTGACACTTAAATGGTTGCTACGGACACGCAATCCAGCTGGGAAAATCTGAAGACCAGCAGATAGTAGCCGCAGGTGGTGCAGTCAAGTGCAATCAAAGTGAAAGTGGAAAGCGAAGTAGCTATTGAAATATGTGCAATTGTTGCCACTCTGTTGAAACTAAGCGCAAAATCATAAAGTAGTTATGCAAATAGAAAAGTATGTCGATGTGGAAATTGCGTTTGTAATTAATGCGAACTAAATTACCAAATAGAACGCAACACTTGCAAGGATAACATATTTGATTCGCCAATACAGACAGTCGAACGTCTCCAACTCTTCGACTCTGTTTGGTTTTAAATCAAACAGTTTGTCTTGAATAACTGATGAACTGATAGGCTTTACATAACATTAATACATAATATAAACAATCACATCGAAGTAAGTTTGTGTCCCTTTTGCGATTCAGCTACACTTTCGGGCAGCGGTCCAAGTCTTTGGGGTGATTTCCGTTCTGGTTTTGACCACAATCTGTAACACTTGTTATGGCCATATGCTTGCACATTAGCACATGTTAGCTGGCATTTCACCCAGGACTTATGCGCTTGGGTGAAGGGTTTGTAAAAAAGCGTTTGTGGTATTTGGTGCAGCAGCCGCTTGCTTTTAACTTTAGGGACTTTTGGTTAAATGAAAATTTAATGTGCCAGTTCCGGTCAAACGGGCCACCCTACCCTGGTCCTATAGCGCCACCCGTTCCAGCCGACACCCAGCATCAACGCGCTTGTAATTTAATTCACACGAAACACTTCGTGCCGCAGTGTCAGTGTCGCATTTGCAAATTAAATACATAGAGAAGTTGGCGCAGACAGAGAGTCCTTGCTAAACACCTGTTTGACCCAGATCCGCAGTTGGGTCCATTTCAGCTCTGCCTATGGCACTTTAGTTGTTGTTGTCATTTGTAATCAGTAATCAGCTTGTTGTGTCTGAGGGACAGGCAAATGAAGTTCATAAACTTGCAAATTTCACTGAGAAGCCATTTACATGTTTATAAAGTAGCAATTGGTAAGTTCAAATGCTTGATAGGCTTCATTAATGTTGGCTAAAGTTAAGGACAGTACAGAAGGATGCCTCCAACTTTGAATGGGCAACGTGCTCAGATTTGCCAATCATTGCCAAAGTTTGCAACGTAAATGGGAAATTAGTTGGTTAAGTTTTCGAGACTAGTACAACTAGTCTATATTGATAGAGAATACTCGTTACCTGAATATATTTTGAATACGTAAATTTCTGAGTTGAATCAATACGTAATAAACTGCTTTATTAGCAATTGCATAACTTAAGTCAATATCAATATCAATGGATTAAAATGTTGACCTTTTCAGCTTTCTTATACAACTTGTTGACCGAGTTTGATTTTAGTTTTACTACTACGCACCAAGACTTTTATTGGATTAAAATATTACCTGAAGCTCAAACGTCGCTTTCAACCAACTTTTGAAGTAAACTCAAACATTTTGCCATAAATATATTGAATATATGTATATTGTTTAGCGTTTAAACAAAAGCTTGACATCTTTTTTATGTCGATCCGATATGTGCTGCTGCGGGCGATGCCACGCCCTAAGGGCAACAGCCCACCACGTTGTTAGCCATATGGCAGCACTTTAAATGCAAATGAAAGTTGTCCTCTCTCTCTCTCTCTCTCTCTCTCTCTTTGTCTCTGCTCCTCCTTTTTGGCTGTGGTGCGTCGAGGTCGCTTACATTTTGCGAAGTGTTCGCTGTTGTTGCTGTCACTAGGTTATGTGAGTGTGTGTCAGTTGTGTGTGTGTGTGTGGGTGTGTGTGTGGGCGTGTGCCTGGGGAGCGCTGATGTTGGCTGAATTTGCATAAAGCTCTAAACTATAGCATGCATATTCGGTTAGGCTTTTTGGCCGCACAATGTCTCCTGGGCTGGTGCGGTTGAGCTTTTTGTGTGTCAAGGCGTCGTCGCAGCTGCAGCTGCAGCAGATACTTGTTGAGCACAACCTTGCAACTTGAGAAACGCTACACACACACACACACATACAACAACGAGCTGCCTTGAAAATTCCAATGACAGCTTCTCAGAGGTCGCCCTGTGACTGTGCTGACATTTCGCACCGAGGCGCCTCAAATCAATGCAGCAATAAAAGCAGAAAACCAAAGCGAAGCGAACGAATAAACAAACTTTAATTTTTAAACGCTTGTCCAGGCGATGAGTGGGGCGGCAACTTTGGTTGTTGTTGGTTTTTGGTGGTGCAGTCGTGCGGGGGCGTTGCCCATCCAGTTGCCAACTTGCATTCAAGTCAAACAAAACGAACCCCCCCCCCCCCTACCACCACCGTCTTGACCAAGTTAACGTCAACAGCGGCGGCGGTCGATACTAAATAAGTACAGACAAGTCGTCATCCATCTCTTTCTTGGGCAGTTTTGTCTTCGTCTATTTTCGATTTTTTTATTGAAATTTTTGGCAAATGTTGTGAAAAGTTTTGTAGCTCTTTGTTTTGGCCACTCATGCATGTGCCCAAGAGGGTTGGCTGGCAGCACAGGGACACTGGGACAACAAATCGAAGACTCGCTTGCCTGGCGGCCATTAATCAAACCAGCCGAGCTACGTGATTGCAGCGGGACTCATAAATAACTCGATCGCTCGCTGGCCAATACATTCTTGAAGACCCTTCCCCCACTCGCCCCGAAAAGATTTGTGTGCCAATAAATGTATACATTGTGTATTAGGGGAAAAGTGTTGCTCGGCGGCGACAACCCGTCGAATTGGCGACTGGCAGGAAATCAGGGAAAACCTTCACCACTCAGACATTTAGTTTCCGTTCATTAATTTCCGCTTACAACTCAATCATCACCTTTTTTTTTGGTGGCGACAATTTTGCGCATATTTCAGTTTTCTTCTTCGTTGATTTTTTTTTGTGTATTTTTGTAATATTACTTGCAGTGAAAATCGAATGGCAGCTGCTGTGTCGAGGTGTCCGGAAGTGTCTGGGAGCCAGCTCATGTCCAATTCCATTTCCATTTGCTGACCGTGTTTGCGGTTCATGGCAAATTTCATTTTGGCCGCGTTTGTTAAAAGGTCGCATGATTTATTTGCCACTGCATTGATTTCGGTCTCGCTGTCGTTTTGGGTTTGCGCATCTCGCATTTCGGGATTTTTGGGGCTGGCGATACTTGTGTAATAAAATCAGTGCTTGGCACTTTGTGCGTGTGTGCCCTGCTTAATTGTCAAATCGAATTGCCAGTCGACAACATGACGTATACGTAATGCGATTATAAATGTGTTGATTACAATCGGATTAACATCTTAATTGGATTCACATTGTTTGGCCATAATTCAAGCTAACTCACATAGCACAAGCAAATTCTTGGCTGCAAATTCATACATAACGCATGCAAATCTAAAATTAAGTACGAAAGGTAGTTAGTTGTTCAAATATGGAAATTAAGAGCTTTACATCATGACTCCAATAACAATGGCGAGGGGATTTAGATAAATAGTCAGGGCTTAGAAATCTAATTAAAGCAAGTGAGTTTGGTCTAGTCCTGAGTGTCCGACTACGAGATATCCTAAACCTCTTACATTCATACAAAGGTATTTATTTCTTCAAAAACACACACTGAATCTAGCTTGCTTTAGGCAACGTTTTTTTTTAAAACTGCTTGAAAGACTTTAAGCACACATAACTTTATCTGAAAAATAAATAAACACGAGGTAAATTTGTTAATGTTTATTCCTCTAAATTTATTATACATTTTAGTTTTATCAACCTTTCAAAATTAACTTTATTTCAGACTCATACTTCCGTATGATATATGAGAACATATATAACAAATTTGGTGCCTTTGGCTCTTATAACTTTCAAGTTATGGACAAAAAACCCTTGTGTGAAATCTAAACTTATCGATAGCATTTCAACCTATGATTCTATCGATATAATGAAATAAACATGATCTGAACAGGGCATACGAGTATTTCTATTCCAACTATAAAGATCAGACTTAAGACACACATGGCTAAATTCTTTGTCAAAGTATCAATTGCCCTTAATAAGCTAATGGGCAACATGTGGGAAATTTGTTGTATGATTTTGTTGCAAAAAAGGAAAATAAACACTAAACCCAATTCTGAAATGTATTTTTGCGTATATAGTATTAAAAAAAGCAGTGTGCACACATTACAATTTCTGTGGCGCAAGGGTAATTATAAAATATTTGCAAAATGAATTTCCACAACAGTTGAGTGAATAAAATGTGAACATTTTTCATGTGGCTGCTTCAGTTTTTTTGCTGCCGAAAACTCGTCCCAAGGGCGTATTTTCTGATGCTCAATGCAATATTTGGTCGTTTATGTTTGGGTTTTCACTGCTGTGCAAATGCGTTCGAGATTTTGCCAGGCGCCAAATAAATAACAAGCATTTCACAGAATCGTTTGCACTTCACGACCCGAAAGAGGCAACAGTCAACTTCACCTGGGTAGAAATAACCCAATGCTTGCCCAACCACAGCGTTTCGCTTGCTCCCTTCCCATGGGGCGAGATGTGGAGCTGGGGCTAAGGCAAATTTTACGATTTGCTGCACCGAAGTTGGAAAAAAAACCACTCACACACACACACACATGTACGAAGCAAAAAGTTGATGCCATTTGGCGAGTTTTTTCCTGTTTGTTATTTTGGTCGTTGCTGTTGCTTCAGGTAAGCGTTGCACGTGTTAGTTCGATGTTTAAGCCAAAAATTGCTTGGCTCGCAGCGCACGCAGCTGGCAGTTTTTTGACGAGGCCAACTGCTGTTGCAACAGCCGTAACAATGGCCAACTTAAATGCCGCCAGAAAGGCAGAAAGTTATTTACCCCTACCCTCCCGTCCAACTCAATCCACTTTCAGTCCCCATTTGTGGGATTGCTGTGCGCGTAAATGGCGTGTAATCCACGCTGCAGCTGGGATCTGGAAGCTGGGAGCAGAGAGAGAGAGAGAGAGAGTCACTGCTAGCGAGACTTCACTAATTGCTCATTTTTATCTCAATTATTGCAGCTTACTTCTTTTGAATCTTGTTCCACTCTTCATTTTGTGCTTATGTGTGTGTGTGTGTGTGTGTGTGTGTGTTTGCCAAGCTCTTTGTGGCGACTTAAGGGATAAAATTCATTACGTTTTTAATCTGATTGACGCATTTTATATGCCGTTGAATATGCAACAGTCCCTGATGTTGGCTCGGGCTTAATATTAATTATTATTCTCGCCATTTTATTGAGTATAAAGCGAAACTTAATCATTCACATTCAAGATGAAAGCATTTAATGCATTTATTACATTTATTTCAGGAAAATTCGTATTGCATATACTCTCAATTTATATTGGAAAAATGTCTGATGCAATCTGATGTATCACCATATATCACAACAACTACAACTACTACTAGAAAGTTTTGCAAACAACAGTAAATCTGTAAAATCAAAAGAATCTTATTTTTGTGTTTCACTACTAGCCAGTTCCTTTTCAACATTTGCTACATGTGGCAATCTTTAATTAACCCAAAGTTATGCAACACTAAAAAGCTTAGAGTGAACTTCATTTGCACTTGCCTGCCTAGACAAACATAGCTGGCAAACAAATTTCCGCAAAAATGTTGGGAATGCTTGTCTGCAGTTTTAAGCCATTATCGTTAATTCCGAGTGCTTGTTAGCATTGTCTGGCAACGCTGAAATGTATGCAAACACAGCTGCAAGCTTTGCACGATGATAAACGCTGCCAAAGCGAGGCGTTGCCAATTACTAGAACAGTCAACAAAGCGCGTCAGCAGATTGTGCGCCCAAAAGTTTGCAAAGTTTGGCAACGCACACAGGCACAGACACAGACACACACACACAGCCATTGTACGCAGAGGCATGTTGTCAATGAGCTGAAGTGAGTTACTTGTAATTACCACAAAATTCAATATATACACATACCCCTATTTGCGGCAGCCACCACCCAATCCGCCCAGCTGCCAGTCAGTGGCAACTCTGCCACTGCCACCGTACACAAACATCATTTGGCGCACTCGTCTCGTTTGCCTTAACGACCGACAGTCGACAGCCGACAGCCGCCTGCGTCATACGCCAAGTCTCTCGCTCCGAGATGCAAAGACCGCACAGACCTCACGCACAGCTGCCAGCAAACCACCTAACACCAACACCAATACCAACAGCAACACCAATACCAACACTAACACAACCCACATGCCCCGCCCCCCTCTGCTCTCCGCCCACATCGAAATGGCAGCTGTAAAAAATCACAGCATCAGCATAAAAGTGCTTAAAAGCAGCAGCCGTGTCCTGTGATGCTTTTTTCCTGCTCTTTGCTGCGCAATATTCAGATCTGGCATCTAAACAACGGCTGTGGGCCTATGACATTCTTGTTGAAAGTTTTTAGCACTTAGGGTTCTATCCTATCTGATTTGAAGCTATCGGAATTAAAGCCTTGAAGACCAGTCTTCATTTATTCCCTGAAATCAGACACCTCTCATTCGCCCCGAAGAACGTTCTTCCACTTACTAGCCATAATTTGGCAATTTTAATCCAATTGTTAAAAAGCACAAATAATTAACCGCACTGATTTCCACAGAACTGATACCACTTACAGTCCCACAACCTTTGACTTGGCTCCCTCAGTCCCAGTCCCGTTATTTAATCTGATTCGCAGCGCCGGCGGAGTGGAGCAGCTGCGTCAATATTGCGCCATGGCAGCATGGGATGGCAAAAGTTGCTGCTAATGCGGTAACTTAATTCAATTTTGCCTTTTAATCCAATCAGCAAATTGAAGAATGCTCGTAATTGGTAGAGGCAGGCAGAACGTAAGCAGCGTTATGTGCAGATAATACTACCATTTGCATTTTAATTGGGATTTACTAATTAAAAAGTTTTCAACTTGCCAAGACGCACACAAAAAAAAACACACAAAAAACAATGCAAATTTAATTGGGATGCAAAATGGAAGGCTTGCTGTTGACCCTCATCAGATCATTGCGATGTGAACATACTTACAAAGTATTCCAATGAATTAGATCATCCTTAAATATTAAAGATGTTCAATTAGACTACTTTGAAAAACGTTATGTAAGAAGTTTCATTGATCAGAAGTCTTAGGTTGACCTTCACAAGACCTTGTTTGAATACCTTCGAAAACTGCCGCCATCATTCAGATTGTGTTGCATGAATGATATACAATTTGCACAAGAAACTATAAACTGAATACGCTGAACAATCGAGTGTGCGTGACATAATAAAAGGAGCGCGACGAAATAAATCGACAATATTGCGCATAAATGTGTTTAAAATTACGCATTGCTCATACGCAGCGTATGGCAATATTTCCGCTTCATGGCATTTTATATGGATGCAGACAAGGCAGCAGCCAGCCCGAGAATTGAAGCTGGCCCAAAACCACTTAGTATTCAGCTCATAGACACACAACGCAGACGTTCGCTGGCTAATGGAGAATAGCAACAGCAACAACAGCAACAACAGCCACAACAACAACAACAACAGCGACAGCAACATTGAGAGTGAGAGCAACAGCAAAAAGGACACCAACGCCAATGAAATGGGTCGCGTTGCCTACGCTGGCCAAATGCAATGCTATTGATTTTTCATTTTCGGTTTCAGCGACAACAACAGCGACAATAACAATGGCCCAACCAAATGCCAAATGAAAATTAGCCAAAGCACGCATTGGACATTTCTTTTTGTTCTTGTTGTTGCTGTTTGCTTTGTTTTGTTTTATTATTTTTTATTATTATTCGCTTTAATGCCTATTTTGGTCGATTGTCGTCAACTGGCCAGCGCAATGGCTCTCCGGCTTGGCCATGGCCATGCCGTGCTAACGTGAACGATGAGCCAACACACAAGCTAACACACACACACACACACACACACACACACACACACACACCTCCCACACACATACAGAGTGTCTGTGGGCTAGTCATAATATGAGTATTCAAAGGACAACGGCGACTCTCCTGCAAACATAAAATTTCAAGTCAAGTAATAAAAACGACTGCCAGTTTCGCTGTGTGTAGGTGCATGTGTGTGTGTGTGTGTGTGTGTGTGTATTGGTGTTGCGCGACTTTTGGCGAGTGGGTTGCCAAACAAAAGCAACAACAACAACAGCAAGACCAAAAGTAAAAGCAAAAGCAAAGCCAAGCAAAACAAAATTAGTTTCATAAGTTTTTTATGAGTTCATCGCTTTTTTGTGTGCTGCTGCCTTTGGCAACAATGCACATGTACATATATACTAATACATATGTGTGTGTGTGTGTGTGTGTGTGTTTGTGTTTGTGGTGTGTCCTTAGACACCCTCAGTCGCGCTGACTGACTAACCAGCTTTTGTGCCAAGGGTCGAACGACGAGGCAGTCGCGTGGGCGACGCCTTTTCCTTTTGCTCCCCAGCTGCTGTGCTGGCACTTCCGCTGTTCCCACACACACACACACACACACACACATACTGGCACACTATGGGCCAGGCAAATAATTCACAAAGTCAAGTAAAATACATGTATTGCAACTAAATTTCTGTTGTTGCCTGGCTAGACGTTTAGTCCTGTACTGTGCGTGTGTGTTAAAGAGAGCAACAGCGAACGGGAGAGAAAGAGAGAGAGGGAGAGCGAACGAACGGTGGCGACAATTTGTTAAATTGTTATTGTTATTTCTATGTTAAATGCTCCACTGCCCACACAATGAGCCTCCCCCCCCTGCCCCCTGCAAGCCACAATACCTTCGCCTGCCACCCAGTGCAAAGTTTTCGTTTCGCCGCTGGCTGCACGTAGCGTCGATCTGCATAAATTATGTGAAATGTATAAGGACAACAAAAGGGACATGCTAAAACAACAACAACAACAACAACAGCAACAACAATAGGAATAGGCGCAGATGGCAGCTAGAAAAACTTATTACGAAAAACAAATATTGTACAACAGTTTTATTTTGATGTTCCGCCTTTTTTATTTGAGCTGTCTGATGAAAGCTGCCATTTGACATACATTTGAAGCGAAACTATCAAATCTGAGTATAGAACAACATAAACTGAACATAAGGCTGCAGAAACTCAAATTTGATGTATGCCAGTGTTCTGATTCAGTGATATTCCTAATATCAATATCAATCATATACAGTTACACATTCCTGAAAACGAAAGGCAAATAAAAGTGTGCACAGCAATGCATTCCAGCTTTGCAAATAAACGCCTCCCCCGAAAAGCGCATAAATCTGTCAGAAGTGGGGGGCGTGGCAGCTTTGCGATTCGCATATGAAATATTCACATGTTTTTAAGGCCATTGCATGTGACCATAACGAATTCAGTTCAAGTGAGCAGCAAACAAACAATGTAGGGCGTTACCTGCGTCTACCGATTCATAGCAACAACAACAACAACAACAACAACAACAATAACAGTGTATGGGGCTGGCAGGAGCAACACCCTTGCCAACAATGTGAGTAACGAGCCAAACCAAATCGTGTGAAGCTTGCCGATTTACTGGCCTAAGTAGCTAGCCGAAGGCTCGGCCAGCAAATCGAGCTGGCCAACAACTGTCCACATTGTTCCTTCTGGCTCCTGGCTGGGCGGAGGAGCTATCGAGGCTTTTCCTGTCGATGTGCCGTATAAATTGATTTTCTCACACCTACGCATCGCATCGTATCGCATCGCAGGCGACAAGTTGATTTTTCGATGTTTGAGCTAGAGTTGTGTGCTATTTGATTTTGTTCGTGCTTGTGCTTGTGCGATTTCGTGCTGAGTAAACACGAATAAAACAAATACACATTAGTATGTTTAAAACGAATTGAATGAATGATCTATATAAACTATATGTATTGAAATAAAAACGTAATGAAAGGTTTTTCCTTTTATTAGACGCATTACGTATACGTGACAAGGACACATCTCTAGTTTGAAAACATTTCTTTGGCTTTCAGCTGATTTGGCATGTCAAGTACATAATAATATCATCAGGAAGCGAACTTTCGGCTTGATATTGTATTTAGTTTCCATTTGCTGGCCTGATGCTAGCAAGCAGGTGTCAATTATGTGAGCTGAAAATGAACACTGCTGATGCCTTGTCACACGAAAGCAACAAATTAATCCATACGAGATTGTGGCAAAGGATGGGTATAAAGTTGCCAATAGGCTAATTTGTCTAAAGAAAATTACAGTTACTGAATAAGTTAACAAAACTTCAGTTTGGCTTAAGTAAGCAGAAGCTATATTTATTGTATTTACTGCGCAAAATTGATGTGACTGAAATCTGCAAAGCTGTAAATCATACTTAATTTAAGCATTAACATCACTCGTATACTTAATGCACATGCAATAAATTTGGTGCACATTATTGAAACATCAAGGAGTATATATTGTTTTTGGAATGCAAACAAATCGATCGAAGAGACAGTTTCATTATGGGCCACTCCATATATACTTATATTTATGAATGCAGCCTTTTAATTATTGAGATACGTTCGTTAATTAATTTATAAAGGATGCCACATCATTTCGATTTCAGCTGCTGACTGTTCATCATTTCGGATTTTATATTCCATTTTTTTCCAGGAATTTCTTCTCTGTTTGGCTAATAAATTATGAACCATTCGGCTGGCACTGAGCAAGAACTGACCAGAAGCAATGCCAAAGCTACTTAGCGGCTTAGCTGGGCGGCGGCAACAGGGGGTGGAACTAGTGGGTGGGGGGATTAGCGTCAATAGAGTGCCGACAAAAGCGAATTGTGAATTCAGGCGGTTTTGACACGTGCCACTGTGATGGATACGATTGATTCTGTGCATCAGTTGGAAACCCCTCGAGAGCTTAAACAATTTAGACGGACATACAGCAAAGTGCAGACCGTTGACAGTTGACAGTTGAGAGTACGAGTAAATACGCTTTGCACTTCCTGTTGCTGCCTAATTGACGAGTAATCCATATTTACTGTCCCTGCCCAGCAAAGAGAGAGATATCAAGTAATATTTAATCAGTTGAACAACTCAATCAACTCAACCGCTGACGTAGAGAGCTCAATTGTATTATTGTATTATTGACTTTAATTAATTGTGCGCATGAAGAGATTAAAAATTGAGAATAATGCGTTTTGTATGCCAGCGCCAGCCCCAATCCCAATCTCAGTCCCAGTGCCATCTCCAGTGTTTCATTTGATTACGCTCAATTTGTGTTAACTGTATTTCGCTCCCGGCTGTCCTTGTCATGTGCAACTGAATGGCGCTTCAATTATAATTCAATGAGAGAAGACAACATAATTGATGTGCGGTTTCCACACGTCATACATGCATTGATCAGATGAGAAGATTCAGAGCTAACCGAAGTGTAATCGGCTCAGATAGGCTAAGGGCTTATATTGTGGCAAACACTGTTCGACTAAAGCAATTTCAGGTAATTGAAAGATTTTGTGGCATTCTGCAAATTCAATGGCAGGATTATAGCCTAATAAACGCCTATAATTGCAATTTAGATATTTCAGCTTATTACAAAGTAACCAATTATTTGCATACACTTAACTTAACTCTGTAATGCAGTCAAGTGCAACTTTGCTTGCAATTTAAATTGCCTCGGCTCACGTCTTTAGTTCTATGGCAATTGCAACGCTGCGCATACGTAATATTAAGTATACGCACATGCAATACATTATTCATTGTGTGTGTGTAAGGAATGTGTTGTGCTTTATTTTTGCTAAAATTAAAGTCGTCATAACAAATTGCAAATATTGCAATTGTGCATTTACGAGCCAATTAATTTATGCACATCATTGAAGTGTGAAACCTAATGTGGTTTTAATTTAAATTTCGTATAGCCAGCCATCAGTTCAATTTAATAGCAACAGTTATGCTTCATTTTGTAAATGAATTTAGAACAATGGCCCAATAAGCATAATTTAATTGCATTTGCCACAGTAAAAATGCGGGCGGGTTGTTAAAGTCCAAATGAAAGCGCGTTACGTGACAAGATGGAAATTGCGTATACGTATACAAGTCATGTAATGCTTTAATTTAATAGGCAATTTGTCGTAGTCGTTGTAATCCAAATGAAAATGGCCAAGAGTGAAACGCAAACGCAAACACACACACACACACACACACACATATATAAATATATAGTCCAGTCAAAGACAATGAAATAATTTTACACATTGACTGGCGTCGCCGGGAGCCGATAAACCGTTAAAGCCCCAAAAGCCAAATGCTAAATGCAACTGGGTCGAAATATTAGAGGCAAATGCCACGATTTAATGGCCAATAAATCGATTTGCTGCTGTTTGCTGCCGCCTCCTCGCTCGCCCAGTGCAACGAGCTATGGACTATGGACCCAAGTCGATTTCGTAATCCTATGTGGCTAGCTCTAAAACAGGAGCTGGAGCTGGAGCTGGTGCTGGGAGTTTGGGTTGGAGCTTATCGGCACGCATGCACGCCAGCTGGCGGCAATTTGGATACGCAGATAAAGCATTTATTGGCCACATAAAACGGGTAAAATTACTTCCTAGCCGCCACTTCCGCTACCCTCTGGAAGTCGGATTCGGATTCGGATTCATAGTACCCCTGGTCCTGTTCCCTACGGCTGACCGCTGTCGCTTCAACTTTGCTTTTGTAATTTCCTTTTGTTGTCGCTCGCTCGCCCATTGAATTCAGCACAAAATCAATTTACGACGACATTTTGCAACAAATTTCCTACAATTTTTACCATTGAGTTTTGGCTAAATGAAATGAATGGCAGCAAATTAGACAAATTGCGCAGAGCATTTGTCATAATCCTGAAATAATATTTACTGTCTCAGTTGTGTTTAGGTTGCAGCTGCTATTTTACTGGCTTTGTGTATAAAGCCAGACGAATAGACGTACCTGCAAGGAAAAAGAAACATGCTTTAGTCGAATTTAAAGGACATTTTTCGTCTACTAAGTGTACATTAATATTTGATCAAAAGCAAAAATGTGCTCTGGCCATTTTTATATGTAGATTAGAGCAACTTAAAATCAAGTTGTGAGTTGCCATATACAAAATTCATGTTTCAATTTCGTTGGAATTGGGTCTGCTGTTTGTTAAGTAAAACATTTTCTTTGATTTGCCAAGGAGAACTAAACTTTTAAAATGCTACCCTGATTGGTTGGATATTTGATTGATTCATTATGAGCTCAAATGATGCCGTTTGCTTATTGTACTAAATCAATAGTACTTTTTATTCAATATAAAAGGTGAGTCTTTGGCAAGTGGACCTTTTTTATGTTTGTGTTGTTTTTTGCTGCTGCCTAAATATTTTTATCCTAGTCCTTGTGCAAGCCATCCATTTTGATTGTCCTTTACAATTTGTCATTTGAGTCAACTTCAAAAGCGCGCGACGGAAACTTTTGTGTTGTGAAAAGGAAAAAAGTTAAATTAAATAAATTACAAAATGCTTTGCCAGCGACAACAATGCGTTGCGAAAAAGGTAAAGAGACCGGAGCGAAGAATAAACAAAAGTTCAGGCTGCCAGCCAGACGAGGACGAGACGCGCTGCAAATGTTTAACAAGGATTCGGTGGCAAATTAAAAGCCACCAACGTAGCCTCCATAAATCATGCGCCCTGCCAAGAGAAAGGCGCAGGGCAAACAGGGAACAGGGCCTAGACAAAAGGCAAAAAGGCTGCGACTAGCCGCCATAACATTTAAGAGATTGTTATGCACTCGCATACCCTATAATGCCAGTGGCTGTCCCTATTTGTGCTAAACACTTCAACAGCTTTACAAGCACTCGACAGCATTAGGAGTACGTTTTTCTTTTAAGTGTAGGCAATAAAGTTGACTTGCAAAGAAAAGCTCTATAAACTGGCAACATATTTATATTTCTAATTTGGATGCTCAACAGGAGTTGCTTTTTGGTTTCAATAGTACTATATATGATTGTATTTCGTATTTATAGAGTATCGTGAGTTTGGCCCTGCCGGCATGGTAGCATTCCCACTTGATTCCGATTCGAGTTTGTGAGCTGGCAACACAAACAAGAAAACTACTGGCAAGAACACGGCCCGATGACAATTTAAAGCAATTCGCCAGTTTTTTTTCCCGAATGTGTTATTGTTGCTGTAGTAGTAGCTGTAGTTGTTGTTGTTGTTGTTGTTGTTGTTGTTGTTGTATATGAAGCTCTCAGTTTCCGGCGCGTTGCAGCTGGAATGAGAGCAAGGGATGTCCAAACCGCCGCAGACAAACAATTTAAATTGTGAGGGCGGCCAAAAACCGGGCCATGGAATTGCGTTGAAAGGTCCCGAATGACCCATTTGGAGTGTCGTGCGAAAAAGGCCAGCAGAACACACACACAAACACACAAGCAAGAGAAACAACAATGGCCAAATAAAAATATGTGACACGAACGAACAACGTACCGGAAAACAAACGGAAATTGTGAAATATACAAATGTGTTCGCCATCTATAGGTGAACTACATGAAACTCCCCTCGCACTTTGCTCTTCGTACAACGCGGCTGGCCCTCGGTCCGTATGTTGCACAAAACAACACAACAACAACAACACAAGACAAGACAAAAGAACACGAACAACAAAAGCGGCTTATATAATTGTAGAGTTTTAATAAAAATATACGGCACGGTCTGGACAATCGTTACATGTCACATTGTACAACCCAAACAAAAAACGTAGAAGAAAAATACAATAAAAAATGAGAGCACAATTGCCAAACGCCTAGATGTTTCGCAAACAAGCTTGTCAAAATGAAAGCATTTAAGGTTGTTCCTTGCCCCAGGGAGTTTGCTACCCGAATATAAATTGGAAATTGGGAATTGTCGGGCAACACTGAGAAGCGGAAACAATTCTCTTTATTACCTATCAAATGTAGTTTACAGTGTTGATATCTATATATATGTGATTCACCTTTAACTTGTATAAAAACCAACCTTTTCAATTAACTGTTGAGTTCAATGTGAAAGAGTTGATATATACAGGTATATTTTGAAAGTATCAGCGCCTAAATGTGATCTTGGAACTATTATTCAATTTGTTATTCCAAAAAGGTCAGTTAAAATAAAGAAGGATCTTTAAGAAAAGCGCTTAAGTAAGTTTTTATTATTATAAAGTTATAAGATATCAAAATAATTTAGGAAAAAAGCCATGGATACTATAATCTTCGAGGAAAACATTTTAACTGGAATACAAGCTCAGATACTTGTTGTTCGCTTAAAAATAGCAAACTATGTTTCTATGATATACTTTTAGTAAAATCTAGCTTGAAGCTCTACTATCATAGAAAAGAGATCAGTAAATTCCATAAGCGTCTGGTAATGTTGCATTTGCTTTTGGGTTTTGTCAAGACCGAAATTTAATTACGAATCTGTTTGTTGGGGCAATTACCACTGGCAACCGCAAGTGCTGTCGAAAATCATAGCAAAATATTGAAAAACAAGAGAATGCAAGTCGAATGCTGCTGGCATCTGGCCAAAAACAAAAACAAAAACCAACAAAAAAAAGCAGAGGCTGCTGCAAAAAGGAATTGTAATTACGAAATTAAAACTGCGACAGCTGCATGATGGACTTGTCTAAAATAAATGAATGGATCTGGCATAGACGAATTGACAGGCATAGGCATGGGGCATGCGGCATGTGGCATGTGGCATGGAGCATGTGGCATGGTCGCAGACCACCGATCAGCCTTGGGGCGTGGCTCTACAATGTGAGCATGCGGCCATAATGCACTTGAGCTGCTGCTGAGCTCCTGCTCCGGCAGTGTGGCAGTGACGGATGCGGATGCTGGCATTGGCAAACGCCAACGTGTCCTGGCCGAGGCCGCAACACGGGCACCAAGCACCCAGCACCCAGCACCCAGCAGCAAGTTCCAAGTGGCCAAAAGGGGGACACTCCCCTCGACAGACGGCAGGTGGCTGATGGCTGATGCCTGGCCTCTTATTGAAATTTGTTGCATTATGCTGTGGGCCGCCCCTTGTGCAGGATGCTTGGAAATGTCCTTGCACGACGCTCACTGCACTTGATTGTCAACAAAATTGTTTTGCAGTAAAGCTCACTGCCTGTTGTTGTTGTTGTTGTTGCTGTTGTTGCTGTTGTCGCTGTTAGTTGGTTTGTGCCTCGCTTGTATATTTTCTTTCTGTTTTTTATTTTTTTTATTATTTTTGGGTTGCCGCACTTCATTTTGAAGTGACTGCAACTGCTGCTGCTGCCGCTGCACAGCTGGCAGGCAAAAGGACATGCGGCAGTAATTAAATTTGAGCATGTAGAATGAATCAAGCTCTTTTAAAGTTGTGCAAGGTCTTTGCAAGTGGCTTGAAATTCAATTTTTTCAAATTAGACACGAGCAATGTCACATTGTTGGCATACACATACACATACAAACAAACATAGAAATGCTTACACAAACACACACACAAACACACACATGAGAACACACTTGAAGACGGCCATAAAGATAAATGTTTTATGTACGTGAATTGCGTTGAATAAAAGCTCTGTTTGCCTGCTTTATATGCACAGAGAGAGGCAAACAAACAAACAAACAAACAAACAAACAGACATACAAAACAAACGCACAACGAACGAACGAACGAACGAACAGTTGTGGCACACTTCGCCTATCCTTCTCCTGTCCTCCTGCCGTCCTCTATCTTTTGCACAAATTATGCGAGATGGCATTTGCTGGCTTGCCCGCATTACTCATACGCCCCGTGTTTGCCGAGCGCGCGCTTCTCTGTTGCGCTTCATTTAAGCAAATTCACGTGCACATTTAAGCCTTAATTGTTTTTTGAATTAAGCCAAACACAAATAGGTGCGCGGAACGTGTGTGTTGAGGCAAGTAAAATGCTGTTTATTTGCAACTAGAATGTGAACAACTGTAGCACAGATTTAATTGCAATTACTTTTCACATTTTCAAAGAAACTCTGAAATTATTTAATGTTCGTGTGCAGCTGTGCTCATTAAGTGCTGCTTTATGATTTCGAAAAGTTGCTCATATCATATCATCATATATATATTTATATATATAATATGTGCATGCATAATATATACTCATATATTATCTCTTTATTTTCATATTCAAAGCATGACCATTAAAAAGACAACGCAGTATGCAGGCTTAGATATTGCTTGAATTTATTATATGGCGCTCCAAATATAAGCCGCCTGTTCATAAATTCACTTTAATAACATACTCAAATTTAGATATTATCTATGTGCAATATTCATAAGTATGCGCACATATATTTCGGTATTCTTTTTTTTGTTTTGGGTGTCTGCTCAATTCTCGATGGAATCGCTATATCTGATGCCTGGCTTCGCTGTTGAGTTATGTGCTATATTAAATTGTTCGAGACGTCTTCTTCAAGCGCTTCTCAAGCGCTCCTCAAATTGGTCTCTTTAGGTATTATGGCACATGTCAGAATGAAGAATAATGTATGCCCAGAAAAATTCATAATTTTTTAAAAATATTTTTGCTGACTTTTTGCATAATTCCTGCAGGCAATTATTTCCAATAATAAATACAAAGTATTATATATATTCATATATATAATATTCAGATTTTAGTATTTACAAGTATTTCCGATTATTCTTTGCAACTTTATCTCAAGTTGTTGCTTATTCGGGTCCTAGTTGTGAACCGCGCAAAATGTTTATTGCATACTTTGAGGAGCGAAACTTATTTACTATTTATTTTCATAGATATCTCTTGGGAAAGTTTTTTAATATCAACTAATATTCTTTTGGTAAAACAAAACTACAGCAAACTTGAACTGCTCTATGAGCATGTGGCACTGTCATTTGCAGCAATTACGATGGCAGGCTTCAGGGCTTTAATGCACATTACTTAGTGCGACTATTGTCCCTTGTTGCTGCTTCAGTAGGTCCTTCTATAAGCTGTGTGTGCGCGTGTGAGTGTGTGTGTGTGTGTTATTAATGAAGCGTCTGTCTGACTGCGACTGCTGACTGACTTAGCGGACTTTTCTTGCCAACTCGCCGGATTTGGTGGGGATTTACTCGAATGGAGTGGCGTCAAAGAAAATATTTGCTATTGCTGCCTGCAGCTAGTGCTTTGCTTCTTCCTCTTCTTCATTTTTTTTTGTGTGTGTTTGTGTGCTCAGTGACGTCTTATTGCCAGTCAGTGTATGCAGAATGAGATGGTCACGCCCACGTCGGAAAATAGTAAATGATTTTGTATTTCTATGCCGATTGCATTTGAATGGCAAATGGCAAGCGGAAAGCGAAAACTTATTGAACGGCAGTCATATGCTGCGCATTATTAATATCGATTAGGGGGCGTGACTGTGATGAGAACTAGGCAGGTCCTTCCAACCCATACGTTTCCAGATTCAAGATACGCAACACACACACACACATACACGCACACACTTTCAAATCAACCCGAAACGTGTATGAGTTGTAGTTGCTGATAAAAATAACAATAGCTGCCACATCTTATGCCATTATTTTTATTTATTTTTGTATATATTCTTTTTTTGTTCGGTTGCTTTTGTTTTGAACCCAAAAGATAAAAGCGAGTCGCATTTTTATGCTTGTATTGCTTGCAGCAGTGTGAACGAGAATGTGAAAAACGAATACGTGACGCGTTTTTAAAAATGCGCTGGAAAATGCAGTTGAGAAGCTGTCGGCATTAAACTCAACAATAATCAAGAGTAAATTTGCGGTGATTAGACAGAAGAGACAGACATAAAGCATGTTAAAGCACACTCAACTGCTCAATTGCTGTATTGCAATATATGTAACACAAATAATCAAATACTGATGAGACTGCAGTCAATTATCATCAATCAAGTCTTATGCAAATTTCGCCAAGCGAAATGTTCATGTTGCTGTTGATATTCGCGGAAAAGGCATTTAGGAAAATGAAAGACGTGACTTCAATGCATCCTGAGTAGCTGTTCATAAAGAAAGCAAGAAAATTGATTTTCTTTTTTGCGAGATGGAGAGCAATACTCGTTGCAACGAAAAGTGGCACACACGCAGCAAGCAGCAGCAGCAGCAGCAGTAGCAGTAGCAGTAGAGGCAGTAGCGGCAGTTGGCCCGGCTAAGTAGGCCACTTTAGAGGCAGCCAAGGAGCAGCTTCTCACCCATTTCTGCCTAAAGCAGCACTTGAAGTCGCTGCTATTGCTGCTTTGTTAAGAGTTTGAAGCTGCGAGCACCTCATTGGCTGCAATTTGCTTGGGCGCTCTGGCCAAATGATTGGCTAATGTGCAGCGCGTTGAAGCATTCAACAAAGTCAATTATTAGTTCAATTATTTGCCAACATGCGCTTTAAGGGACTTCGTGTTTTCGCAATTTAAGTAGTTTAAATTGCGCGTTTTTCTGATTTTCAAATAATGTGTTATACCGAAGGACTGCGAGGCACTTGATATGCTGCAAATCCCCTAGAAAAGTAACTGCAATTATTTTCATTTCAAACAACAAGCGACTGCTGCGACGTAAGGTAAGCTGATTATGTAACATATACATAACGCACACACACACACACACTCACATGTCTATGTGTGTGTGTGTGTATCTGGGAGACAGCATTAACAAACGGCACACATGCTGACGCCAGTTTGTTTTGCAACTTTTCAACAGCTCTTTTTCAACTGTTTTTATTAGTGATTTCCGTAGAAAACAAGCTAAATTATGCGTATTCGTTTTGTTATTTTCATTTAGCTTTGTTTGCCTGTGGCTGACGACACCTTTCGTTAAGTTGCCCATTGTTATTGCGTCTGTTGAAATAAATCTTAAAAGCTCGCAAATTCAAATACGCTCAAAGAAAATGCAAACTCTTTGCGAGTGTTTGATATATTTTCATTTTTAGAGTGCTCAACAAATATGAAAGCTTTCTTATGATTAAGCTGGAGTTGTGTAGACAACAATAAATGTATAATCAAGAAAATCCAATTTATTTATTTCCAAATAGTCATGAACTAATTTCAATAACCAATACAATGTCTTTCCTTTGGCTGTATTCTGTTGAGTTAATGCACAAGACTGAAGATACTACTGCAAGGTGTTAAGAATGAAAAATAAAAGAGCTAGAATTGAATATTCGTTGGGGTATATCAAAATGTTGAACATCAGCTGTTTATTATTAAAATCATCTGAATGATATACGAGTATAATGCAGTTGCTCGGGCTGGCTCATGTGATGCTGAATGCTAATGAGGAGCAAGTCAAATCAAAATCGAACTGAGAATATAGTCCGCAAATGCGGTGCACGTCAGTTCATGCATGAGCTATTGGTCAGTATTGTTCGGCATAAACGCATTGGCCTCCAAAATGAAAATCTGTGCTGCACAATAGAGAGTTGGGCAGCCCATTGAGCTGCTAATTGATAAGGCACGTGGCCCACAAACAATGGGTAAACAGTGCGCAGGCAATGCGAGGCAACTCGCCCACTTCGGCTGGAAGACAAAGGAAGCATTGATTGCAACGACCGATTGTTTGGTCGTGCCTGAACATGTGAAACTGACACTGGGCAATTGAATAATGCAAATGCACGTGTGCAAGGATTCAGGGCAGACCAATTCATTATCGATTGACTCAATGTGAAGTTGCTATTGGATATGGATATGGTGCAACTGTACATGGATGGGCTCATAACATAACAATGCATCTAGGCCCATGGCTGCACTTTGCTGAAAAGGAATTTCATGAAGCCACCCGAAGGACACACGAATACTATAATTAAGAACCAACCGCACTTAATAGTGTATTGTGCTTTGCCTTTATTATGATAAATATAATTGTTATTGTCGCACTTAGCCACCAAATCAATGAATATCGAGTGCCCACAACAAGCGAGTGCGGCCCAAAAACTCAATCGAAGTCGCCTTGTCAACAGCTCAACAAATCAATCATACGCAGCGTGGTGCGTGCTGCGTGCCTTGTTGGCAGCTAATGCGTGGCTTTCGGGCGTGCATTATGTGTGGCACAAACACACACACACACACACACACACACATATACACATGCACGCATGTGACACTTAGACTTATAAATAATATAGCCCACTCATTACTCCAGGCAATAAAGCTGGCTCTCAATTTTCCTTCGAATATTGAATTATTTAAGTCTCGTCGAGGCCAGCCAAACAAATATTGGACAACAAATTGTTGCAAGTGGGTGGGGGCAGGTGACTGGCACTGGCACTTGCCTCAAGTTCTGTTCAGAGCCCATCTGCAGAAGTGAACACAAGTTGTGAAAGTTTTGTAAACTTCATTAATTTAAATGAGCTTGGAATTTGAAGTCAACTGAATCTCAATGCGACGTTGCATGCAAATTAACTGAAACTCGACAAGTTGAAGCATGTTTAACGCTAGGATGTAGAAGTCTACAAGGAGACTTAAGGAAGTGCCACCCACAGCAAGCTTCATGGACAATAATCATGACCATGTCAAAGATAAATGCCAGCGAATAGGCTTTTCAAAATGTTTATAACAAGCATACGACAGATCTTTTACATAAAGCGACTACAGAGAAGATATTTAAAGATATATTTTGGAACTTTCGGTGCATCGCTTATTACTAAATAAAATATATCTACTTATAATCTACTTAGATTGCCTAGTTATAAATTATAATATTTGTAAATCGAAAAAAAGGTTCTAGAAATGTCAAAATACTTCGAATCTTTTCGGATGCTTCTAGTAATATAAGTAAGCCCCTTACTAATAATAATATTAGTGCAACTATTTAAATATATTTGAATACATTTATTTGAGTAATACTCTGATTCGAATTTGTTATCCACACTATTTAAACAAACTTACTAACAATTAACGTACGTCTATCATAATTTTGTCAAATGTGTCTTAATCTTTTATAGAGCTTGCCTATTTTATAGAAACCAGTGGACAAATCTAATGAAATATTATTTTAAGTTATTAATAATGGAAATATTCTAAAAATATATATTTCAAATGTGTTTTTTGCTATTTTTATACTCTGATACCGAAGGTACTCATAGTCTATCGGTTTTGTCGAATGTCCGTCAGGCCGTCCGTCTGTCCGTCTGTCTGTCTGGATGAACGCGCGTATTTCCGAAACGATATTAGATAGACTCTTGAAATCTTTTGCGTTATGATTATAGCTATCTGCTTCAGATCAAGTTTATTCCAAATTTATGCCACGCCCACTGGGAGGCTGGCAAATCGATAACATGTCGATACACCTCAAATCACAAATCGATTAAACGTGAATAACTCCCACAATTTTGAAGCTAGAGTAATCAAATTTGGTAGAGTATATTGCTGGTGACCTCCCGAAAAATTGGATCCTAGGTTAATCGGCCACGCCCATTATTACGCCCACCAGCCCCCTCCAAAATTAATTTGAAATGCTTATATCTCCCGCAGTTTAAAGCTAAAGTCACCATATTTGGAATATATATTACTGTTGACGTCCTCTACAGATTACAGAAACAAAATTTCGACCACGCCCACTCCCGCCCCGTAATCGCGAAAATCGATATACATGAATGCACAATTCGATAACACGTGTATATTTCCCGCAATTTTGAAGCTAGAGTCCCCAAATTTGGAATTTAGACTAGGGCTGATCAGCCCAAAAGATTGCGTCCTGGATTTTCCGGCCACGCCCACTAGAACGCCCCCCAGCCACCCCGCCCCCACGAAACACGGAAGCCTATATCTCGCACAGTTTAAGAGCTAGGGCCACCAAAATTGGAGGATAGACTTATTGTCAGCCCCCTAAAGATCGGCAAAAAATTTTGGGGCCCCACCCTCTCCCGCCCCCAAAAACCGCGAAAATGTATATCTTCCACAGTTTTAGAGCTAGAGTCAGCCAAAATTGGAGGATAGACGGCGTTATTGTCAGCCCTCTCTAAAGATCGGCTAAAAATTTTGGGGCCCCGCCCCCTCCCGCCCCCCAAAATCGCGAAAATTTATATCTTCCACAGTTTCAGGCTAGAGTTATTAAACTTGGAAGATAGAATTCTGGTCAGCCCCTCTAAATATCGGTAAAAAAAATTTGGGGCCTCGCCCCCTCCCGCCCCCTAAATCGCGAAAATGTATATCTTCCACAGTTTTAGAGCTCGAGTCAAGAAATTGTCCAATAGACTTCTTGTCACTCCCTCTAAAGATCGGCCAAATTTTTTGGGGCCACGCCCCTTCCCGCCCCCAAAATCGCGAAAGCTTATATCTTCCACAGTTTTAGAGCTAGGTCACCAAAATTGGTAGATAGACTTCTGGTCACCCTCTCTTAAGATCGACCATGCCCCTCCGTTCCCAAAAACTTGAATGCCGATTTCGGGTCACCCAAACACCAGCAAAAATTTTCTGTTCGCTTGCTTTCAGCTGTTCTTAAAATGGTATCAGAGTATTACGCATAGTCGGCTCCGCCCGACTGCAACGTTCTCACTTGTTTTTGTTATCATTCTCTTGAGGAAGTTTGAATAAGTTTGCGATTTAGCTTTTCGACAGTGATTTCTTGGGCAATTTGAAGACTTAGTGCTATCAGTTTTGTGTGTTGTGAAGGTATTCATTCACCTGAGATTCTCAATGCGTGGCCTGCGGCACTGTGGACGATTGCGTCGATGGCTGCGATCCTTTTTACAGCGGCAATCGCAGTGCATGATGCATAGGGCGATGGATGAGATGACCGTTATCACAAAGGGCACCACAAAAAAATTAATGATCATGGCCACCTGATCGTCATGATTGTAGGACGTGAGCACGACGGTTTTGTTTTTGCGCGAATAGAAACATGGATAGATGGCGCCCTCGGCGCCATAATAGCCATTAAAGTTCTTGCACGTCACTGTGGGCGGATAGCCGCAGCCCTTAATGTTGACGAGAAGTGTGGCCTCGTTGGACTGCTCCCAGTCGGCGGTGTAGTTGCTATATTCGGTCATGTTCTCCGGTATGGTTATGTTCTGTTCGATAAACGTCACATAAATGTGCACACAGCGATATAGATCGGAGGTGCAGCCCTCGCGGCACGAACTCCACGACACGAGCAGTTCAATATGCCAATGGGATCCTCGCGCCGTGTCGTTGTGCACAGCGTTGGATGCTCGACAAAATCGTGGCTCAGCGTCGATATCGCTGGGTCCACGTACAGCGGCACCAGAAACAGCAGCGATGCGCCCGCCGTCACCGAGAAGAAGGCGAGTGTTGAGGTGCTATAGAAACGCGCACGTTCCCGCCACGAACGAAAGCGCCGATTGCCATTTTTCTTTTTTGGAGCCAGTTCTCGGATTTTACGTAACCGTAGCTCTTGTTGTTGCTGCTCGAGTAGTAATTCCGAACTGCCACTCCTCATATTATTGTCGGTGCACACAGGGCGCTGATGTTGCTGCTGATTGTTGCTGCTGCTGCTGCTGCTGCTGCTGCTGCTGCTGCTGCGGCGGCTGCTGCTGCTGCTACTGCTGCTACTGCGACTGCTGTTCTTGTTGCTGTTGTTACTGCTCTTCTTCTTGCTGTTGCTGCTGTTGTTGTTGTTGCTGTTGCTGCTTGCGTTGACGTCGGCGTCGCAGCAGCAGCTGCAGCGACGTCACCACCCGCACCAGCCAAAGCCTGCGGCTGGGCGTGGGCTGCTCCTGCAGCCCTGGCTGTGGGCGCAGGCTGTCTGGGTTAGTCGTTGTCGTCGTCGTCGTTGCACTCGTCAAATTGCCAATGGGGGGGGGGGGGGAGACACAGCGAGAGCGAGAGCGACGGAGAGCAAGCTCAGCACTTGCAGCGAGCGTCGACGTTGACGCTGACGTTGACTTCGACGCTGACTTCGACGCTGACGTTGCGTTTGGCAGCGGCAGGCGTCGCTGCCTACCGCAACATCCAAGAGCAGCGCTAGTGGACGCGAGACACGTTCTCCTTGCTTTTCTGCGAGATGATTGAGGTTATGTTGGCGCGCGTCGACGCAAAAGGAGACCGGATAAACAGCTGTTTGAGCCAAGCAATTTGCTCACGAAGATATATAGAGAGAGAGAGCGAGAGCGAGAGCGAGAGCGTAGTAGTAATCCAGAAAGCGAGAGAGGGCGCGCGTGAATACCTAACAGCCAGGGTGTATAGCGAGTGTGAGTGTGTGTGTGTGACAGATAAGGATAGCGCGCCAGAAGGAGAGTAGGTGAGAATGACAGCGAGAGCGAGACTGAGAGCGAGAGCGAGAGAGAGACAGAGAGTCAGTCAGACGGCGAGAGGAAGACGCTCGCCAGCGTCTTCATTTGTATTGAATGAGGCGATTTTAATTTTGGCTTTAATTTTTATAAACGGCTCTGGCGACATTAACACTTGCATTATAATGTAAACACTGCTTGTTGTTGTTGTTGTTGCTGGTTGCTGGTTGCTGGTTGCTGTTGCTGTTGCTTTAGTATTTGTTGTTAATTCGTTGATGTTGGCGGTGTCACTAGATTGAGCAGAAAGAGGAACAACAAGAAAAGCATGAACAATGTGCAGGACAGCAAGTAATCAAAATGCGGTTTGCGTGGGCGCCGCACTTCACAGCTGTTGATGTAGGTTAGTTTGATGCGAGACAGAGAGAGAGAGAGAGAGCGAGAGAGAGAGGGAGAGAGAGAGAGGCAGCAGCGAGTCCATGAGAGAGTAACGGCTGAGTGTCAACGCTGGCAGCGACGTCAGCGTCGACGTCAGCGTCGACGTCGACAGCCAGGCTGTGACTTTCTTTTTAGTGTGTCGCCCTAGTGACTGTGTAATCTTTTTTCTTTCCTTTCTTTTCTATTTTGTTGTTGTTGTGGGTGGAATTATTTATGCTACACATGTTGTTGCTATAGTTGTTCTTATTGTTGTTGCCTTCAGTCAAGGCATTTTATTATTTTTCAATTTATTTGCATTTTTGCTCAACTCACTCAAGAAGCAAAAGGAAAATTAAAAAAAGAAAAATAGATATATGCATGATTTATGATAGCTCGCTCAATCTGTTCAATATCTGGTCAGCAGTCAGAGCTGCTTTATGTCCTTATGCCGAAGGAGACTAAAAACAATGGAAGCCTGCTTTAGTCAATTTAAAACGTAACAAAGATTACGCCTGAAGTACTTATCGGAATACCATTCGATAACAATTATTATACCTAGATCTTTGCAAATCTTAGATATGCACTAAGTCAATTTTAAGTATTTTTAGTAATAGTCAATGCAGTACAGCAAATTTTCATTTGAAATTGTATAAATAGATATATCAATAACATATATATTTGCTTTATGTAGCTTTAAGTCTAACAACTTTAAGATTTCCATTGGCCGACAACAAATTATTTAAATACATTTTATCGTGGAGTGACCGAGAAGGAATATATTTTTGAAAATCATATACAAATCTAAAATGTTGAACTGATTTCGTAAGTCCATAAAATTAAACATTTTTTGCAAGCAAAAAACAAGCTTGGAACCACTGTATTTGTATGCTAATGTGCTGCTTACTGTTGCTACGATTATTGTTGCTGTTGCTGTTGCTGTTGTTCTTGTTGTTGTTGTTGTAGCAAGTACCAGTAGTGGCAGCAATTCTATTTGCCTCAGCCTGGACATTTTTTGCCGTTGTGCTGTGTGTGTTTTTTTCTATGCTATTCTATTCGGAGTATTCAGCGCTAGTGTTGGCCGCATGACACCCATTATTTACCTATATATATTCTCTTAGAGCATTGTTGTTGTTCTTGTAGTTACTGTTGCTGTTATTGTAACTTTGCGTGACTCTAAACGTTGGTCACTTTCAACAATAGGTTCTTTTTTTTTCGTTGTTGAACGCATTTCAAAATTTTAGCACACACACACTGCCAAATCAGGCACGTGATTGCCTGTGGGTGAGCGTGGGTGTGTGTGTGTGTGTGTCTATGTATTTTGGATGATTTCATTCATGTGTATGTCTAGCAACGTGCGTTACTTTCATTTAATGTGAAAACTAAAACGGCTCACACGGCGTATGAGTAATATAATGACAGAGCTAGACTTTTAACTATATCATTCTCTCTCTCTCTCTCTCGCTTTCTAGACTTATCAAGACTTTTTCTATAATATTTGTTTCTCTTTTTGAAAAAAGCCAAACCTAGCGAATATGTATTGAAATCGCTTTCTCACTATAAATTGCATAGAACTCTCTATGTTTGATATCAGTTTGATTTGCAACACGCTGTTATCAAAATGTAAGCTGTAAACATGGTGAATTTATAGATATATGTCTGTGCACAGGTGAATACAGCTGCTGGCCGCCCACGCCACGCCTTTGATTGTCTAGTGGCAAAACAAAATCATTTATATATCTAAAAGGGGCTGTGGGGTGATGGGCAAAACAAAAAGAAGAGCGCTCGGCACAAGTATCTAACTAACTTTTGACAGTTGAAATGGCGCTGCCCCGCACATCGTTGCCCCCTTGACAAATTCGTTGTTGTTTCTACTAGTAGCTGCTGCTGCTGTTGTTGTTGTTGTTGTTGTTGTTGTTGTTGTTGTTATTGCTTAGCTGGCGCATTTTCACATTTTGGTTTTTTTTTTTTTTGTATATTTAATTTTTTGTATTTTTTTTTTGCACAATATACCGCCGATTACAGCACAAATTTGCCACAGAACGGGAATTGACTACCTTTTCTGGCTTTTCACAGGCAGACACAAAAACACACACACAGAGGCACAACACAACACACACTGTATCGAGACGAGAAGCGCGCACGCTGACGTGCCTCTCGGAGTGTTTGTCCAAAACTGACGCGACCCGACCCGACTCCACGCCAGGACTCGCCAGGACCCGACTCACATATGTATGCATGTATATGTGTGAGTGTGTGTGTGCGTGTGTGCGTGTGTGCGTGTGTGGGTGGGTGGCGTCGGCTTCGCGACGTCGACATGAACAGCGCTGGCGACGTCTACGCTGGCAGCGACGCATCGCAGTGCTCTTAAGGATTCGGAAGGATTCGCATATGCGCAGTTGGCGCACCAATTGAGATTGAGAGCGAAACGTGACTCGTTACTTTCATCTGCACTGCTTGCTGTGATGCCCGTCTCTTGTTATTGTTGTCGCCGCTGGTCAAGCTGCATTATAAATTAAAATTTATAATTATATGAAGCATATTGTAGTTTAGAATTTGTTAAAAGCTTGCAGGTAATGTATGTTTACAGTTATGTTCCCCACTATACTCACAATACATAAGACTACAGCCGATTTGTACTGCTTGCTGTCACACATTTGGGTTCGTGCATTGGGAACAGTGCTGCCAATTTAGCCTTTTACGAGCTAGGTCCGATTTTTCCTTGGAAAAAGTTAGTAAATGTGTTTTACATAACTACCGTTGATCTTCTAAAAATATGACATCAATAATATGTTCACACGTAATAAGTTAGTTTCATTATGAAACATTTAAAGTATTTGTTTAATATATAAAACAATAAGGAAGTTAATTCTTTATAATAACTTAAAAACCATTAAAAGACAGAGGAATATTATATGTACTGGGGTTTGGGCTTAGTGTTGCCCACATGAGAAGCAAAACAATTATTTATCATTTCATTCATACCTTTATTCTACTTTATTTGCACTCGGTGATCGTATAGAATACTTGATCTCGTTTTTATCAACGACTGTCCCAGTGCTTCTGTGTCTAGGTCACCTCCAGTAACTGTCCCTGAAGATTCTTACCATCCCACTATAGAAATTTCTCTTTTCTTTTCAAAAGCTTCCGCCTTACCTTCACCAACCTCAAATATGCCAATATTTTGTTTTCGTAAGGGGAATTACACCCTACTTAATCAGCTTATTTATTCAACTGATTGGTCTTTTTTAGACAATGCTGTTGATATAGATGTAGCTATTAAAAGATTCTACGAAAACATATATGCGCTCTTTGACGTTTGTATACCAAAATACATTCGAACATCTGGTTTGAAGAAACCACCATGGTTCACGCCAAGACTTTCTTATTTAAAAAACCGAAAATCAAAGTGTTTTAAAAAATTTAAGAAGTCTGGCTCCAATTTCGATTTGTCTAAATATTCTATAGCCAAGTCAAACTTTTTTCTTCTAAACTCTCAATGCTATGAGAATTATCTTGCTCGCTGCAAACGTCAGTTTAGTCAGGATCCTAAACAATTTTACAACTTTGTGAATTCCAAGCGCAAATCTTCTGGTTTGCCTTCTTCGTTTTTTCTTGGGATAGAAAAAGCTAGTAATGATTCTGCTGCTTCTGACCTATTTGCTAAATTTTTTCAGTCAACCTATTCCTCTGTCACCCCTACTAATGTGTCTTATCATTTTCAAATTTCGCCTTCTAACCACCTATTTACCCCAACCATCTCTAACACTTCACTTCTATCTTCTATTAAATCTCTAAAATCTTCTTTCTCTCCAGGGCCTGACAACATCCCTAGTTGTGTGCTCAAGGAGTGCTGTAATTCGCTTATTCAACCATTGCTAAAGCTTTTTAATCTATCCCTTGATTCTGCAGTCTTCCCATCTATATGGAAGGAATCGTTTGTGATTCCTTTACATAAAAAAGGTGGGAGGTCAGATATTTCGAATTATAGAGGTATTGCAAAGTTATCAGCCATCCCAAAATTATTTGGAAAAATCCTTACTTCGACTTTGCAACATCTCTGTAAGTCGATTATTTCCCCTGCCCAACATGGTTTTATTAAGAGTCGGTCCACTACGACCAACTTGCTTGAATTTACCTCCCTGGTAAATGATGCATTTCTATCGAAAATGCAAACTGACGTTATATATACTGACTTCAGTAAAGCATTTGACTCTGTTAACCATGATATATTGCTATATAAGCTTGATTGTTTAGGATTCCCTCCCTCATTTCTTTTATTAAGCAAAGAGTATTGCTTAGGTCGACTACCTCGAAAATGGTTCACGTTACTTCTGGTGTACCTCAAGGTAGTCATCTTGGACCTTTATTGTTTACTCTTTTCATTAATGACCTGCCTTCGATTGTATCACACTCTCGTATTCTTATGTACGCAGATGATGTGAAACTTATTTTTTCGTACACCGATCCCTTGTGTCATACTCATCTGCAAGATGATTTGAACTCTATGCAGCGCTGGTGTTCGGCCAATCAACTGCAGCTAAATTGTTCAAAATGTATGTTCTTGACTTTTAGTCGGACTAGACCCTACTTAACCACTTATACGATTGACAATGTTCCATTGCAACGTATCTTTACAGTTAAAGATCTTGGAGTCATTTTTGACAACAAGCTTAACTTTAATATGCATATGTCGACTATCACTAATGAGGCCAGAGGTGTACTTGGCTTTATTAAGCGTTGGTCGAAAGAATTTAACGATCCTTTCACCACAAAACTGCTATATGTTTCTTTAGTTCGTCCTATCCTTGAATACTGCTCATGTATTTGGTGTCCGCAGTACCAAAACTTCCAAGAGCGTATAGAATCCGTGCAGAAGCAATTTCTGCTCTTTGCCTTACGTGGACTTAACTGGGATCCCAATCTCCGTTTGCCATCGTATTCCAGTAGGCTGTTACTTATTAATCTTCCGTCGTTACTTAACCGTAGAACAACGCTTGGTGTTGTCTTCCTACACAAGTTAATTAACGGCGACATAGACTCTTCCATTCTGTTAGCTCGCCTAAACTTTTTTGTGCCTAGTAGGCCAACAAGAAACTACGTCCCCTTGATTTTACCTTCATGCACGACTGATTACGCTTTGCACAATCCTCTTCGTGTTCTTTGCAAGGACTACAACAAAGTGTTCCATGTCATCTCGGTTGAGCTCTCTCTCCCACTAATAAAATCTTATATTCTTTTGTATTTACGGGACACCTCTGGCCGTGTTTAGTTAAATCTATTTTCCCTTTTCTTTCTTTATTTCCCTCCTTTATTTTTCTTTATTCTCTCTCTATCTTCTATCTTTCACTTTATAAAATACTTTCTAATATATACTAACTCATTAACTACTAAACAAATTTTTATTGATTTTTGGTTTGATTGGGTTTTTTCTGGGTTTCCCCAATCCTTGCAACAAATGTTGGACCAATGATTTAATTTTGCTATTGATATCCCCAGAGCCTAAAGTAATTTTAACTTTATTTCTTTAATTTAATATATTTACGATTTTAAATTTATTTAAATTCTTGTATATAGATTAAATTTTTTTTATAATTTTATATAAATTCTTTTGTGTCGACTGTCAGTAGTCGACAATAAATAAAATAAAATAAAAATAAAAATAAAATAAAAATATAAATAAAACCCTGTTCCTCAACTCTGGTACTTTTAGTACTTTTTATTTATTTACATCTGGCAACCCCACAAAAGCCAAAGCAAGTGAAAAATTCTGATTATCACGTGATCTGAGTTATATATTGAAAGTGAGTAAAATATTATACATTAATCGTATATGCTAGGCAACAAATGGCAAAGAAAATGTTTTTATACTATCAACGCAAGTAAACGTTTTTAACATTTTTTTGCATTGCCTTTCGTAAGCAATATTTTACGAATACAGTAAAAAAAAATATAACAAGTAAGAGTGCTCCAGTCTGGAGTGCCCGACTAGGAGATACCCTTAACCCAGTTCTCTTTTCCATTAATACTTGCCTAATAGTGTGCATACATACAGACACACACTTACTGCAAGCAGTGCATGCGGTTTAAGCAGTTAGCTTGCTTTTTCACTGAGCCCCACACAATGGAAAGTAAAATCTTAAATAACTTCTGTGTTTATTGTCCGATCTTTCTAAAATGTGTAGGACATAACATTGGCTATAAAATGTGTTACCCAACTAAATTGCAAGGTCATACCTTCAAAAATGGGGGATTGGAGGGTGGTATACAAAAAGTGAAATATTTGTTACATGTGTATGCTATTCGAGATTATACATGCCAAATTAAGGGCCTCTAGCTCTTATAACTTTTAAGTTAAGGCCCAAAAACGCTAGTCTGAAATCGAAATTTATCGATAACATTTAAACGGGACGAGTTATCGATAGAATGAAATAAACTTGATCTGTCCCGGGATTAGGAGAACTTATATTCCAAATATGAAGTCTCTAGCTCTTGTAGTCTCTGATATCCGCGTGTTCATACAGACAGACGGACGGACGGACGGACGGACAGACAGACAGACGGACATGGCTAAATCAACTCGACTGTTGATACTGATCAAGAATATATATACTTTATATGGTCGGAGATGCTTCCTTATGCCTGTTACATACTTTTGCACAAAACCATAATACCCTTTACCCATTTTTAATGGGTTCAGGGTATAAAAAGTATTTGCTAAGATGGTTAAATAATTGGGTTTATGCTCCATATGCAATAAATAATTTAGTGAGTCGATGTAGATTTATTTGAAATCGAAAATTAGATCAGTTTTAGGTGCTTGAGAGGCATTTCTATGGACTATATAACCATATATTGGAGATCGAGATTTCGGAAGTGCGTCAGATTTAAGAGCAGATTTGTTGCGATCAAACTTGCTTTGGAAACGGATCAGCTTACACATAGTTATGGGATTTTTAAATATTGGAAGACAATTCTAGGGACTTGGGAGACTTTAATGGCAAACCATGGTCACAACTGTTATGAAATCGAATATCGGATCAGTTTTGCCAAAGTTATGGGAGATTTATGTGCATTAAGGGCATTTCTAGAGACTTGGGAGACATATCCTGGCTTGTTTCTCAAAGAAACTCGAAGATTCCAAAAGTAATCCAAATATAAATGTAAATTTAATGTCAAACCATCATCGAAACTGTCAAGAAATCGAAAATCTGATCAGTTTTGACAAAGGTATATAGTTTATATCAGGGAGGAGAGGAATATACATACATCGAGTATATATATGCTATTTTTGGTAGTAAATGCCACAGTCCTTATCACCAGTGCTTCGTCACGAAAAAATCCTGTAATGAGTCGCATTTGAATTAAGAATTTCCACGCTTTAGATATATATGAAGTTCCTTACAACAGCTTTCCATACATTACAGTCCTGTGGTCGCATGCTTTGAAACCTCATCCTTGTCATTTGAGAAATCTAGTGTGCAAAATCTAGCGCCTTTCTCTATCGGTTTCGGTCTGAGCTTCCCATCAGCAATCGACCAATTCAGTCAGTATTCAAAAGCAGCTTCATATATAAAAATATTTAATATATTTAATAAAATTTAAATACATGCAATCGCTCTGGTTGAAAATTCTAACTGAACGCGAATCTTAAGTCTGAAAGTCGAAACACATTGACGTTTAGAACATTTTAATCTTTTATAAATGCTTATATACATATATATAATAATATATATACATGCATATATATAACTGATAGCGCTGCTTTGTGATTAATTTGCATTTGCCAGAACCACATATATAACTGCAGACCATAATGAAGCATAGTATAAATGTTCTGATCGAATATTCATGTATGAATATTTCCATTATTAGATTCAGATACCTCGAGAAAGTAAGCCTGCTCACTCCCACTTTAAATAGATAACTTATGTTTAAACAACTTCATGATACTCATTTCACTAGCTTGAACTTCCCACAATATTTTTTGACCTACACATTTGACAAAAAAGACTTCAATAAGTGCAAGTCTCAATTCCACCTTCACTTGCAGTGAAAACAAGTAAGAGTGCTCTAGTCGGGACTGCCCGACTAGGAGATACCCTGAACCCAGTTCTGACATCCATTCATACTTGCCTAATAGTGTGCATACATACAAACACACACATACTGCAAGCAGTGCCTGCGGTTTAAGCCGTTATCTTGCTTTTTCACTGAGCCCCACACAATGGAAAGTAAAATCTTAAATAACTTCTGTGTTTATTGTCCGATCTTTTTAAAATTTGTAGGACATACCATTGGCTATAAAATGTGTTACCCAACTAAATTGCAAGGTCATACCTTCAAAAATGGGGGATTGGAGGGTGGTATACAAAAAGTGAAATATTTGTTACATGTGTATGCTATTCGAGATTATACATGCCAAATTAAGGGCCTCTAGCTCTTATAACTTTTAAGTTAAGGCCCAAAAACGCTAGTCTGAAATCGAAATTTATCGATAACATTTAAACGGGACGAGTTATCGATAGAATGAAATAAACTTGATCTGTCCCGGGATTAGGAGAACTTATATTCCAAATATGAAGTCTCTAGCTCTTGTAGTCTCTGATATCCGCGTGTTCATACAGACAGACGGACGGACGGACGGACGGACAGACAGACAGACGGACATGGCTAAATCAACTCGACTGTTGATACTGATCAAGAATATATATACTTTATATGGTCGGAGATGCTTCCTTATGCCTGTTACATACTTTTGCACAAAACCATAATACCCTTTTTACCCATTTTTAATGGGTTCAGGGTATAAAAAGTATTTGCTAAGATGGTTAAATAATTGGGTTTATGCTCCATATGCAATAAATAATTTAGTGAGTCGATGTAGATTTATTTGAAATCGAAAATTAGATCAGTTTTAGGTGCTTGAGAGGCATTTCTATGGACTATATAACCATATATTGGAGATCGAGATTTCGGAAGTGCGTCAGATTTAAGAGCAGATTTGTTGCGATCAAACTTGCTTTGGAAACGGATCAGCTTACACATAGTTATGGGATTTTTAAATATTGGAAGACAATTCTAGGGACTTGGGAGACTTTAATGGCAAACCATGGTCACAACTGTTATGAAATCGAATATCGGATCAGTTTTGCCAAAGTTATGGGAGATTTATGTGCATTAAGGGCATTTCTAGAGACTTGGGAGACATATCCTGGCTTGTTTCTCAAAGAAACTCGAAGATTCCAAAAGTAATCCAAATATAAATGTAAATTTAATGTCTAACCATCATCGAAACTGTCAAGAAATCGAAAATCTGATCAGTTTTGACAAAGGTATATAGTTTATATCAGGGAAGAGAGGAATATACATACATCGAGTATATATATGCTACTTTTGGTAGTAAATGCCACAGTCCTTATCACCAGTGCTTCGTCACGAAAAAATCCTGTAATGAGTCGCATTTGAATTAAGAATTTCCACGCTTTAGATATATATGAAGTTCCTTACAACAGCTTCCATACATTACAGTCCTGTCGTCGCATGCTTTGAAACCACATCCTTGTCATTTGAGAAATCTAGTGTGCAAAATCTAGCGCCTTTCTCTTTCGGTTTCGGTCTGAGCTTCCCATCAGCAATCGACCAATTCAGTCAGTATTCAAAAGCAGCTTCATATATATAAATATTTAATATATTTAATAAACTTTAAATACATGCAATCGCTCTGGTTAAAAATTCTAACTGAACGCGAATCTTAAGTCTGAAAGTCGAAACACATTGACGTTTAAAACACTTTAATCTTTTATAAATGCTTATATACATATATATAATAATATATATACATGCATATATATAGCTGATAGCGCTGCTTTGTGTTTAATTTGCATTTGCCAGAACCACATATATAACTGCAGACCATAATGATGCATAGTATAAATGTTCTGATCGAATATTCATGTATGAATATTTCCATTATTAGATTTAAATCTAGTTCTCGTACTGAACAGACTACTTTTTTGTTCCCAAAAATTTTCTCCAAATTTTCGGAAAACAAATCGGAAAAAATAGGAAAAATAATTTTGAGAAAAATCTTTTTGATTTATTTCGTTTCTTTTTTTTTCTCTTGACTGTGTTAATTTATTTCCTTTTCGGCCCCCCAACTTGGGGGACCCCTCCATAGATACATGGCGTCCCCTAAGAATAAGTTTAATCAAAAAATTCTAAAGAACAAGCACCTCAGGTCCAAGGCTGCCAACCAAGTGACTGAAGAGGCTCGCTCTGCCACCAGACGGGCCCTTAGCTTACGTCCCTCGACCCGTCAGCAAGCCCTGGACGCAAGGCGTAATATATCTAGTAGCGATTCGGATGCATCTATCTCTAGTCAAATCATCCCGCATGATAAGCCTATTTCAAATTCTGCTCCATCCCGTCAGATCCCGGGCTCTGCACACAGGAATAGTCGTCTATTGCGGACTCAAGGCGTCCAGGATGCTATTCCTTCCCACAGCGATAAAGAGTTGTTTGATGACTCTCATGAGAATAATGATACATTCCTATCTGGCATCCGCAAATCTGGTGCCAGCACGCCGGCTCTAGACACCATTATAAGCTCTGAGTGGTTCAGTCAGGCTGCATCTGACCGTGATCGGCTTACTATCATGAACCGTAACAATTTGAAAGTGCCCTGTTCTCATGTTTCTGGACATGTTGGTGTAGATAACACCTCAGTGAATTCCTCGCTACTTGGCCCTGTCCTGGATCGCTTCAAGACTGTCTGCCTGGCGGCTAAGCCGGTTACTCATAAGAAGCCCTCTTTGTCTACTCGCCCTATTGATGCAAACTCTCCTGGGTCTGCAGACTCAACCTACTCCGGTCGCGGTAACAGCTATGCCATATTGGCTGACGATGACGATGACGCCATGGATGTGCAACACCCTGATGTCGCATCTTCAGAGCTGAACCCTATACCTGCCCTTTCCTTAGGTGCCCCTGGATCGGATACTGGATGCCATCCTATCACTGCGATTTCTTCTAATGGCAAGACTGCCCCTGTAGTTGCGGGTCCGGTCCATAAAGTGTCCTCTCAACCATCCCCTAGACGGCCTGTGTCTCCGCGCTTGACAAATCCAAAGAGTTCTGGCCCGCGTCCCCCTCCCTTTCTTCTAAGGGGTATACCAAACATCAAACGGCTCATTGCCCTGATCAGTACTGCGACCATTGACTTCCGTCTGAAGATCACCGGCCAGTCTTCTTGCAGGATAACCTGTTCAGAAGGTGTATCCTATAGAAGTATTCAAAAGATTTTTACCGAAAATAGAATCCCATTTAGCTCCTTCCAGCTGAAGGAGAACCGTGCTTTTAGGGTTGTTGCCAGGGGATTGCATGCGTCAACCGACATTGAGGATATAAAGGCTGAGCTAAGGGCTCAAGGACACAATCCTCGAAATATTTACAACCCACCAGGTGAGAATGGTGTACAAAATCGAAACACGTTCTACATAGAGCTTGAACCGGCTGCAAATAATACGAAGATGTACGACATAAAAGCTTTGGCATATCAGGTCGTGAAAATTGAGGCCCCCCGTCCGCGATCTGGGGCTCTGAGATGTTTCAGATGTCAAGAGTTTGGTCATTCCAAGAATTTCTGTTCCTTCCCCGCTAAATGTGCCAGGTGTTCGGGTGATCATGAAACACGTGATAAAGACAAGTGTATGGCTACCACTGAAGAACAATACAAGTGCATCAACTGTGGGTCCAATCACAGCGCGGCTTTCAGACGCTGTTCCGCCTATCTGGAGGCGGTTGCAAAGCGCAATGGTAACAACACTGGACGAAGTCTACAGCAAAGGAAGTCTGTCACTCCTGTCTCAGTTCGGAATGCTTGGTCGGCAACCCAGTTGCCCCCAAAGACCTCGAATCTGCCTGTCCCACCCCCGATGGTGTTAAATTCAAGCCACTGGCCTACACCGGGCTATAGTAGGAAGCCTAATGTCCCTGGTTCTAGCATCCCTGGACATTTGCCCTCGGATTCCACAACTCAGCCTGCTCAGGACAGACTACATAGCTTCATTGACGAACTACGTAGACAGCAGGAAGCTAGTGCTTCAACACAAGCGGCTGCGATTGACAAGCTGTTATCGCGTTTTGACCAGATGATGTCGATAATGACATCTACTTTAGAGATGATGCGATCCTTACTGACGAATGGTGCACATATTTCAACGTCTTTGCATCGCGATGTCTAATTATGGTCTGAACATCATTATTTGGAACGCCAATGGCATCATTGGCAAGACCCTGGAGGTCGAACATCTTCTCCAGGAAAAGGATGTTGATATCCTTCTTGTTTCAGAAACACACTTCAACAGCCGCTCCTCCTTCCGCATCCATGGTTATGATGTTCACTGTGCCAATCACCCGGGTGACCGTCTCCGTGGTGGTGCTGCAGTCATCGTGCGGTCATCGTTTGACTTTCACCTCAGTAGTACTATTGCTGAGCCTCATCTACAAGCTATTTCTATATCCTTGGTCACTGGTATTGGAAGAGTTTCTTTTGCTGCTGTATATTGCCCACCTGGACATCGTCAATGCTGGACTTCTGGAGAGTATCATCGCCTATTTGGCTCTATGGGCAACCACTTTTTTATTGGCGGCGACTGGAATGCGCACCATCAATTTTGGGGATGCAGGCGGTCGTGTATTAGAGGAGATACTTTGATGTCACTGGTATCAGGCTCCAATCTTCAGGTCTTGGCCACCGGCGCACCCACACATTTTCCGGGAAATACCCGGTATCTCCCCACGGCCATTGACTTTGCGGTCTACAAAGGCATCCCCTGCAACCACCTCGCCATATCAGAGTGTACAGGTCTATCCTCTGATCACATCCCGTTGCTGGCTTACTTTTGTGTGTCCGCCTATGTGGTTACCGCCAAACCTAGGCTTCTCCCCCGTGGCTCGAATATAGAGGACTTTGGTACTCGGCTCTCGACACTAGCTATTGCTAACCCTCTCCCTCTTGACACTCCTGCTAACATTGACGCTTTTGCGCAGGATCTGGTTGACAAGATTCACCTTGCTGCTCCTTCTGCTACCGGAACCCCATACGCACCTCCGCCATCTTGGGCATCCTCTAAACCTGAGATTTCGATTTTGGCTAGACGAGGGCATTCTCTGCGTCGCGAGTGGATGAGGACGCGTCATCTGCTGGATCTGGCACGGTGGAAAGCCGCTGTCTCAAATCTTAGGCGTGTGCTTAAGTCTGCTAAGTCGGAGTTCTTTGTAAACAAGCTCAACGCCATCGACCCTGACGAGGAACATGGTTTTGCGTTGTGGAAGTGCACCCGCAGCATCAAGCGACAGCCTCTTCGCAGGCTCCCTCTCAGACGTAATGATGGTACATGGGCTCGTACTGATGACGATATTGCTGAAGTTTTTGCGAATGAACTCGAAGCACGGTTCACTCCTTTTGATTTCGCGACCAGACAAGAGGTAAGAGCCACCGTCTCGAGGATTGGCCTATCCTTCGGCCCCTCTCATTTTGTCCAGCCGGTAACCGAAGATGAGGTTCATTCTCAAATAAAGAGGTTGATTCTCTCTAAGGCACCTGGAATGGATTCTATTGATGGCAAAGTGGCCAAGGCTCTACCCAGCGTAATTGTCTCACAGCTTTGTCGGCTGTTCAATGCCGTACTTGACTTGGGTCATTTCCCGGCCCCATGGAAGCGCGCTCTTATTGTTATGGTGCCAAAGAAAGGCAAGGATCCCCACAATCCGGACTCTTTCAGGCCGATAAGTCTCCTGCCTACTTTTTCGAAGGTCTTTGAGAGAATCTTTTTAACCCGTCTTCTGGCCGTTGACGCTTTTGAAAATGCACTACCAGACCATCAATTTGGCTTCCGAGGACGCCATAATGCGGTTGAACAAATCCATCGTGTTGTAAGCCACATCCTCAGCGCCTTCGAAAAGAAAAAATACTGTGCCGCAGTTTTCCTGGACATTCGGCAGGCTTTTGATAGGGTCTGGCACGAGGGCCTCTGCTACAAGCTAATGCCGCTGCTCCCTGAAGGTCTCTGGAAGGTGCTTGTCTCTTTCCTGGAAGGCAGAGCATTTGCTGTCGAATACAGAGATGCCCGGTCCGGAATGCGTCCTATTCGGGCTGGTGTACCTCAGGGTAGTATTCTTGGACCAATACTATACACTGTATTTACGGCGGATCTTCCCATCCTCAATACACCCGGATCATTGACGGCAACATATGCTGACGACACAGCTTTCCTAGCTTCTAGCAGTTACTCAACGACTGCCTCCAGACGTGTCCAAGGATTCCTAGATGAGTTCGAGTGCTGGGCCTCGCGATGGAATATAGAGCCGAATATTGAAAAAACCCAACACGCCACGTTTGCACTCCGGCCTGGGCGCTCACGTCGGCTTTATCTAGATGGTAAGAGAATCGCGCACACTGATAACATCACTTATTTGGGAGTGACCCTGGACAGGCGCCTCACATGGAGCAGCCATATTAAAAAAGCATGTGGAACAGTGAACAAAAAACTGGGGAAATTGGACTGGCTTCTCAGACCAGGGAGTGGTCTTTCCCTAAGAGCCAAAGTACGGTTATTTAAGACCATTATACTGCCAACGTTAAATTGGGGTATCACTTGCTGGGGGACTGCATGTGACACTACCCTAAGAAGAGTTCAAGCTACAATAACAAAGTCTTTGCGCCGCATGACCAATATTCAGTGGCATCATTACGTCAAAAATGAGACTATCCTCAACGACCTTCAAATACCAACGGTGTGTGAGGCCATAAGTAAAAGCTCCAACCGGTATCGCGCTCGTTTGTTAGACCACTCTAACCGCCTGGCTAGACAACTCGCAAGACCGGCGAGACATAGGCGTCTGAAGCGCAAGCACCCGTCGGACCTCTGGATCCTTGGCCGATCGCGGAACGGCCGGCTTCTTTAGAAAATTATAGCAATATTATTATAGCATACCCGTGCTGATAACAGCGTCATCTCCCCACTGAGATGGGTTTTTAAAGTTCAAAGTTATATCGGCCTGGAAATAGGGTAAACACCCTATGTAGCTTGCCAAATAAAAATAAAAAAAAAAAAAAAAAAAATTATTAGATTCAGATACCTCGAGAAAGTAAGCCTGCTCACTCCCACTTTAAATAGATAACTTATTTTTAAACAACTTCATGATACTCATTTCACTAGCTTGAACTTCCCATATTATTTTTTGACCTACTCATTTGACAAAAAAGACTTCAACAAGTGCAAGTCTCAATTCCACCTTCACTCGCAGTGAAAAAAATAAAATGAGCAACGTTCATATAATATTATGAGCAAATAAGATTGTAGACTCTGTCTGCTTATAAACATTAAAGTATTGCGTTGCACAAATTGAACCTGTATGCATTATTCTATATATATAATATAATATATATTTCTATATATGCTGTAAGTCTGTTAACTTTGATTAATGATTTGCAATGTAGCTGATATGACAAACATTAAGACTTCCAGACAAATCTACAAGCGTGCTTGACCTAAACTCGAATATTACTTGGAAGAATCGACAACATATTTGCAAACATGTACTTGGAAATTTTTATGGAATATGTTTTTCCTAATGCGATTCATAGTATGAAGTCTGACCATCAAAACGCGCTTTGAAGCCTTTATTCTTATTATATCATTAAATGTGGAATGTAGATGACAGATGACAACAAGAAAGATATCTGTTTAATAAAATCTTTTCATTGGAGTTACAGTTGTAGATTCCGTAATCTTATAATAAATAAAAATACATCGCATGAAAACACATCATTTTGCGATTATAACTTTACTTTAGCTTATTAAGCTTGTTTACATATTATAATTGGTTTCTTTTTCTTCTTTTAGAAAATGTTTTTTGTTTTAATGTGTCTCACTGTAATTCTGGTGCTAACAATGGCAATTCAGGGCAAAGTTTGCGAATGCATTGTTAATGGTCAACATTCCGCCAATTGCTCCAACATGGAACATGTTGATTTTAAATGCCTATCGGAACAAAAACTAGATGCAATAGACCTGTCAGGCTGTAGATACACACAAGTGCCAAATGAGTTATTTCTGTACAACTTCAGCAGCATTAAGCACTTGGATCTATCGCATAACCTTATAACAGTTATACCTGATGGTATTTCGGTCGCCTTACCGAATTTACTGTCTTTAAACTTGGATTACAACAACTTGACGAGTCCAATCGAAGTTCTTCGCATAAGGAAGGGAGTCAAAGTCTCGTTGGAAAGTAATGCATATAGATGCACTAGCATCCATCGCAAGTCGCAAGAACTATGCAAGCGTTTCATGGTTCGTAGTCAAATACTCGTTTAACTAAATTAACTTAATTACTCATTAAATAATTAATTGCAGGATGGAACTATAAAATTACATTGTGTCACTGAGGATTCGGGGATCAATCAGACATACCTGTCCGAATGCTATAACCAGATCAACAATGAATACCAAACTGAATCTCTCCATCCCATTTTGTTATGCATTCTAGCGGTAGTTTTTACAGGTGTTGTTTACATGGTGTTCAAAATACTCAAAATTCCTTGGTAGAAGAGGTGCGAGTCGTCAGCAGTAGTATATAAGTATATATAATAAGTATAAGCATATGTATACTTAATCAAACATATATGCTCAATATACCTTATATTTGGGGGCTCAACCGGTCGAGTGTCCTATATTTCAAATAATTGTCCGCAAACAACAAAGAGCGTACAGATGGTGAAAGAGGACAAGAGGACAAGTTAGTTGACAAGGGCTCACATTTAACTATTGTGCGTCACTCCATCTACAAAAGGCTGATCAACTTCGAGTTTGCGTGTTCTTGGGAATTGCAAAACACAGCCGCTTGGTACGTTTATGGGCACCGCAGTCGTCGATGGAGTTGATTTCTGATAGTGCCTGACAATATTGAACAATATTGAAAACGACGCTGTCGCCTGACAACGCAGAAATAAATATTGTCGAGACCGGAACTGATATAGACGCTCAGCAGCAGTTTAAGTCGCTGATTGGAGCAATGCTCGAGGAGTGTCAACCGGTTGCATCTTCCTTTGACTTCCCGGTACTGTTGAAGAACTACCAAAGCAGCTAAAGTCGACGAGTTATATATATATATATATATATATATATATACATGTTCCATGCAATCTCGGTTGAGCTCTCTCTCCCACCAATAAAATCTTATATGCTTTTGTATTTACGGGACTCCTCTGCCCGTGTTAGTTAAATCTATTTTCCCTTTTCTTTCTTTATTTCGCTTCTGCATTTTTCTTTATTCTCTCTCTATCTTCTATTTCTCTTTTTATCTTTTCTTTTTATCATATACTTTCTAATAATATATACTAACTCATTATAAATATTTTTTTCTTTTCTATATAAACAAACTACTAAACAAATTTTTATTGATTTTTGGTTTGATTGGGATTTTCCGGGTTTTCCCCAACCCTTGCAACAAATGTTGGGCCAATGATTTAATTTTGTAATATTAACTTTATATCTTTAATTTAATGTCTTAAATTTTATGTAAATTGTGAATGTTTTAAAATTTTATATAAATTCTTTTGTGTCGACTGTCCATAGTCGACAATAAATAAATAAAATAAAAAATAACTTAAGATCACAATTGTCATAGCTTTCTATATATATAATATATATATATATATAATGCTATTTTCAAATGTGAAGCTAATAAACGGCAAAAAAAACTGTTGCATACTTTGAGGCTTTAACAAAAAAAGTAGAATATACACTCGAGCAGTGAGCCACCCTAGCTTTAGTTGAGCAGCTTTGTCAAAAGCTAACGCAAAGCTTTGATGTACAGCGCAAAAGCTTATACATTGAAGCTTTACAGAGCACACTTTTTGGGGTTGAGGGCATCAAAAAAGGCCGCCCGCCCCCAGCTGTACGCCCAGCAGCCCTGACATGTACAAAGAACCATGTACAAAGAACCAAAAAGTGGGTCAAGTAACTCACCGATGCCCTTGGCACGGCAAATTTGTCCTTGATAGGAGCGCAACGGATTCCGATGGACTGACTACAAAGCATCTCAGTGGCATGCAAATATGTATGTATATCTATATATATATCTATATCTCTCTATATATATATAATGAGTATAAAGCTAAGCATATTTTATAAGCATATTCATAAAGCTTAAGTGGCGCTGTAGTGTTTCATTTAGCTGGACAAATCAGTTGACCAGGCCCTGACACACATACACATGCACATATACTTGTGCACATGCATATATGTATGTATGTACACACCTCGCACATACAATACATACATACAAACATACATATACACACAATTTCGTGAAGCGCTGGAATGTGGGTCAACATATTTTCAATGCTGCCTGACCCATTTGATTAATTCGAGGGTGCCAAGTTGCGACGTCAGTTGGCCATTTGATGCAAAAGAGTTATAGTGTTAGTTATTGCCAGATGCGACTTCAGTGCATAAAGCAGCAACAACAACAATAACAGCAATAACAATAACACATGGCTGACAGCTGAACGCAGCTACAATTAGCTGCAATGGCAAGAAGAGGCAGTTATGTTCCGTATCTGTGCCCAAATTTCTTGTGGCAGTGTCTACACAGCACACACACACACATACACACACACATACACACACACATACAGACACACACAATTGTCTTGTCTAAGCAACAATGAAAATGTCTGTCTGCTTTTCTGCTGATTTCCACGAAATATTCATGAACGAATGTCAACATTGCCACGCACAGATCTCTGGGTGTGTGTGTGTGTGTGTGTGTGTGTGTGTGTGGTGTGTGTGTGTGTGTGTGTGCGATGGGTAGCACAGGGAACGGCAATTTTGATGATCGGTGAAATTAGTTTGTTAGCCATGTCAAGTATTCTTCTCTTTCTTCATGCCCTGTACACATAGAACAAGTAAGAGTGCTCTAGTCGGGAGTGCCCGACTGGGAGATACCCTGAACCCAGTTCTGACTTCCATTCATACTTGCCTAATAGTGTGCATACATACAGACACACACTTACTGCAAGCAGTGCAAGCGGTTTAAGCAGTTAGCTTGCTTTTCACTGAGCCCCACACAATGGAAAGTAAAATCTTGAATAACTTCTGTGTTTATTGTACGATCTTTCTAAAATTTGTAGGACATAACATTGGCTATAAAATGTGTGACCAAACCAAATTGCAAGGTCAGACCTTCAAAAATGAGTTTTTTGAACTTTTGGGGGGATTGGGTGATGGTATCCAAAATGTGAAATATTTCTTACATGTGTATGCTATTCGAGATTATACATACTTACACACTTTTGCACAAAACCATAATACCCTTTTTACCCATTTTTCATGGGTTCAGGGTATAAAAAAATCGAAATCGGGTATAATGGAGTTGTGCAAATGAATGCTGCAGACAGAAGACACCATCCTTTATCTTATAAGCTCTCAGACACGATAATAGCTAGAAAGCTGAAGATTATAATTTCGATTACTGAACTAGTTGCTGTAGGATAGCTCACTTGGATTCCCGAATATTGATATGTAACACGCGCTATAAACAATTTAACAGTTACCAATGCTGATATACATATCTATTCTGTATATCATGTATCTAGAGGCATGATTTTTGGTATTTGAATACATATAAATGCGATTTTGATGCTCTAACAGTTGAAAGGCAATCGGATAATGAGCACAAAAGTTATTCAACAATCAATATTCGACATTATATGCACATATAACTATGATTGAATATACATATCTGTGTGTTGGTTACAGGGTATTGCCTAAACGGGCACTCTCGACTAGAGCCGTCTGCTGTCACACAGGTGGGTAGCTCTACCCACTGCCCGCCTCCTCCTCCCCAAAGACTCCAACGGTCAGTGGCGAACAGGTTGTCAAAATGCTGGACATGACATAAATTTGTATCTGCAACTGGCAACTGGCAACTGGCGACTAGACGTCTTATATGCCTGGATAGGAACGATTCGCAGTTGGTTTTCACATATGTATGTATGTGTGTTTATTCGCGCTCATCTTTGTCTAGAATTTATGCTTCCTGGCGCTGACATGAGCACATCAATCACACGACCCGCTGCCAGCGTTTGTTAGCTTGATTTTCATTAGGATCTCAGTGCGGGTAAACCTCCGCCTACCTTCCACCCATCCCTTCTACATAAACAACAAACAGCAAACAGCAAAAGGGCAAACAATGGCAACAAGCGTCAGGTAAACATTCTAATGGGCCAGCACGCAACTTGCAACTGTTTTTAAATCCGAATTTCAGTGCCTCCGAGCCAGCTCTGCAACCCACTGACAGCTTTGACGGACATCTGAACACACTATACTAGCACACACACACACACACACACACACACACACACAACTTGACATGCGCCTTGGACAGCCCAGAAAGCAGCAATTAGAATCATTGAACTAATTTTGGTGGCATAGTTGAACGCAGCTAAATATATATAAACATATGTATATACATATATAAACACATATGTATGGCACAAGATATATACTGATAACTATAGCAAAAGCATTTATAGTCTATAACTAATTTGTAGCTTTAAGCATTCACTCTAACTAACTAGTTACTGGTGAAACAAATTCGACATTTTCAATCATTTGCATGGAAATTATTCGACTAACAAAATATAATTATATATTTACAATAAAAGAATAAATAAAAATAGCTAGAATATTCCTAATTTTTGTCTAAAAGCAGTCGACACAAGAATATAATTCAAATTATATATAACAGAAAATTCTTAGAAAATATTTGTAAAAAAAAGTGTAAAATTAAAAAATTTAAGTTAATAATGTAAGTTTTTCCTGATGATACTTAAATTGAAAACAATTGTTTAACAATCCAGATAAAACTCAATCATAAAGATTAGCAAGAACTAAAAACAAAAAAGTAAGTTTTGACATTCAATCAAAAAATTAGCTATAAAGTCTAAAATGGAGTTATATTAATATCAAAAGAGAGAACTCTGAATTCCATACACGAAAAAGTTGATTGTAGTTAAATTGTTAAGGCTAACGAACAACATTTTATTGGACATAATTTAAACAAACTTTCATATCAAATCATATTATATTTATTTTCAAAATTATTATAGTAAATATATATTGTCCAGGGCACTTTACCTGTACATTTTTTGCAATCTTGACCAAATAGTGCATTGTTATTTGGAAGATGAATTGTGATGCTGCTAAGTTGAAAAACATTTGCTCAAATCGGACAAGCACGAACCCGCAGAAAACTCTCATTTCCCAAGCACGAGCACGTCGCATCGTGTCACGAGAGATAAGAAAGCGAACAATGCTATTCTGCTATTCTACAGATAGCGTGAAAAGGAAACTGCAAAGTCAAGCAAAAGATAAGGAAATGAATCTGATGTAAGGTCACTTTTACCAGAACGACCGACCGACCGACCGACCGACCGGCTGAGCTGGTAATGGATAATGGATAATGGAAAGTTGGTATTCCGGTAACTATCAGAATTACCAGCAGCAAATAACTGAAAGCAAGAAGCAAGCGAAAACCTAATTGAATGAAATGTAATATGCCAAACACAAGCAGACACATATATACATATAAATATATATATATATATATATATGTATGTGCATGTGCTTGTAAGTATTATGGGTGTATTTTCGAAATCCGGTTTCGAAGGCAATCGAATCCAAATCACACACTGAGCCATGTATACAAAGGCGACCAATGCTCGAGAAAAAAAATATAAAAGCGGCGCCCTACCAAACAGCAACAACAACAACAACAGCGCATGATAAAATCCAAAATGCCAACAACAAATTACAGTTTTACAAAAGAAATCAAGAAATCCGGTTTTCGATTTCAAAAACAAATTTCAATAAAATTGCATACACAACGTAGACGTTGCCTGTTGACAAAAACAAAGCCTAGTCCAAGGCAAAGGACTATTTGGTAGGACATCAAATGTATACATAGCATAGCTAATTTTGCTGGCAACTTTGTTAGCCACCCACCGAAAACCCACTAAGCTCATTCCAATCAGACGAATTGAGGCCACTGTTAGCTAACAGCAGTTCCCGTTCTAATTGTTAAAGTGCGCTCTTACAATGTTAAGCGGCGCTCTCACAAAACAACACACACACACACTCGCACACATGCGCGCTCTCTCGCTCTTTGGCGTTAGCAGCAGTAGAGCAGGCAAGCAGACATTTGATTTGCCCTCTCAGCTGGTTGACCCATTTTCCAGTTTGGTAATATGTCAGTGTGTATGTGTGTGTGTGTGAGCGCTTGCTGTTGTTGTCTTGCTCCATCTAACGCTTTGTTTTGGTTTGGTTTTGCTTTTTGCGTTTTTCTTTTCGTTTCGTTTCGTTTTTCGTTTTGGTTTTGTAACTCACAGATTGCATTCATAAGCAATAGCAATGGAGCACCGGCAGTCGCTGTGCCGTTTTTATTTTTTTTATTGTTTCGTTTTTGTTGCTGTATTTGTTACTGCGTATTTATTGTAATGCCAGAAACGACAAACGCTGGCAACGCTCTGTTGAATACAATTTGTGGTGGTTGCTGTTGTTGTTGCTTTTGCTGCTGCTGCTGCTGCGTCTTGGAATTTTCACTCAAGAAATGATTAATTGAATTTGTCAGATCGGCGCATCTTTGCAGTTGCTTAACCACAGGTTGTTCATACTATAGCTATGTGTGAAATGAAAGTACAAAATAATAATAAGTGCGCAAATATAATCAGACATATGTATATGTTAACCTATTTATAACATATTTCAGATATGCTTATGTATGTACATATGTATGTATGTATATGTATATGTTTAACCTCGCCCCCTTTGACCCACACAAACTACGCAACGCATTTTGTTGGGCCTCTAACGCCAAATGGCGTTTTCCAAATGCTTCTGGCATCGAATCCACCCCAAAATATCAACGCAACAACAACAACAACAACATAAATCTATGCGCCTCTACACACACACACACACACACATACGCACGCATATACATATATACAAAATGTATGCTCGTTGGCTCCCGTGGCGCTGATGGATATCGAGGCGGCGTACGCCCAGAAACTGCCACTCCCCATCCTCCGCACGCCGCCCCCCGCCCCCTAATGCTGTCGCTGTGGTATGCGCCTACAGAGGTCATTCCAAAGGCAACAACAATGCCAATAACAGCCGCAGCTACAACATACAGCCAGCATAAAGCAACAGCAGAGGGCCCCCCAAAAAAAATCCAAAATATGTGTGTGCGTTCAATATTCACAGCAACAACAAGAACAACAACAGCAACAGCAACAACAGAACTGAAGTCGCGATGTAAACAAAAGCATAATAACAGCTGTGTGCTGCTGATAGGCGAAGAGAGCAAGATCACGCTCTGCAACATGCATATACACAACCGTACACACACACACACGCACACACGCGCACACGAAGAAAAAACAGAGCTCTCTCTTTAACTGTTAAATTTGTGACGTTGACAGAAAACCGGCCGGCGATTTTTATAGCAAATACCCTGCAATGGCAGTCCTATGAGCAGCGACTATCATTTGCTTTAGCTAAATATTGTTTAACGTACGTATTTTCAATTTATTTCAAAAGCTTAAAGCCTATCTTTATATATTTGTTAAATCAAAATATTCAAAAGAAAGTTGTGCTCATGCTATATTTATTAAATCACAGGTGTGTTTTATGTGAAGCCCAAAGCTAAAAACAATATTTTGTCATCAGTCAAATATTTGGATGTGACGACTTAAGAGTTTTAACTTATAATATTCCAATAAGTAGAGCATGGTAACATTGAAAAATATCACATGCTTAACTATAATCATACAAAAGAGTTGTAATATTTCATCATTTGAGGCTACATCACTGCAGCGTTCCAGTTGAGCCCCCACTCAGCTGTGTTAGAGCATTTGAAAGTCATGCAGCTATGTAAATGCAAAGTGCTCTCATCTGCTGTGTTGCTCAGGTCTCTCGCTCTCCCTCTCGCTGTGCCGCTCAACAGCTGTTTTCGCAACATTGTTGCTGCACTGTCAACAACAGCTGTTATCGTGTTGGCAGCACCACTCTCTCCGCTCTGTTGTTGATATCTGGCACTCACACGCACACACACACACACACACAGAGTTATGCGGCGCTCTGTTGACGTTGTGAAAAATGTTGACAAGTGTTTAACTTTTTGTTAACTGCGTAGTTTTTTTTGGTTTGGGGTTGGCAGCAGCAGCAACGACGACGTCGACATTTGCTGCTATGATGGCGTCATAGACACACGCATAAACACACGCACACACACACACACACATGCCATATTGATAAGCAAACTGAGCTGCTGCGTAGTGATACAAATTAGCGTTAATTACGTGGAAAAGAGCGAGAGCGAGAGAGGAACACAAATGGCAATTTAGAAATATGTTTATGTACAGGGATACGCTATATAGAATTGACAACTTTGATCTAACTACATACATACATATAGTGAATATGTTATGCATACAAACATATTTATGTATGTATGCATGTATCTATGTAGATTGACACATCGACATAACAAATTAACAGCTAGGCTAGGCAGTAACAGCAACTGTTAACTCAATTTCGAGGCCTACGCTATACAGACATACATACATACATACAGAAATGCATAGATACATATGCAGGTACATATGTGTATGTACATACATACATACATATGTTTGTGGCGAATGCAATTTGGACGCTTTCAAGAGCATGTTCCTCAAGTATTGTACGTATTATTATGCTGGCGGCAGGGGAAAAACATGCACACACTCAAACACAATGCTCACACGCATACAGCTGCATCTATGTAGTTTTTCCAAGCAGGTACGTATGCATATAGACATATACAAACATATATACATACATGCATATATATCCAACGTAAGCATAATATACAACAAGCCGAGCAACAGCAGCAGCAACAGAGAGCGAGAGAGCGACAGAGAGAGCGCGCGTCAGAGAGGGAGTGTGTGTGTATGTGTGTGTTTGTTTGTGTGCGAGTGTTGCTCGCTGTGCGCGTAACTGTAACTCGTCGCTCGCTCGCTCAGTCTTTGATAGCCAACTCTCGTGCACAGACCGATAAGCGCTTATTGCGAGTCGCCTTCGTCGTCAACGTAGACGCCAAATTGAACAATCAAAACAATCCGACAAATAGTACATAAAACAAAACGCAAAGGCAATACGGCAGTGACTGCTTTTTATGCAAATGCATTAAACGCATTGGGTAGCCCCCAACAATAACAACAAACCCAAACCCAAAACAACAACAACAACCAATATCAAAAGTTCCAATAACAACAACAACAACAACAACAAAAGTCGTGCAGCATCAGAAACAGCGACAGCAGATTGCATCCATTTTGCTCTCTTGCGCTTTGTTAGTGTATTCTCTGTGTGTGTGTGTGAGACGAAAGAAAAACTTGAAAAGAAAAAGTGAAACGACCGGCAGCGAAAGCAGTGTGAAAGCAAATCAGGCAATAAATATATACATATACATATGTATATGCATATATAAATCGGCAATCAGCGCAAAACAACAAAGAACATATCGATAAGCAGAAATCATATTAATAATACTAATAGTTAGAAAACAGTAACAATTGCAAGTGAGATCGGGCCGTAACTGCCGAGCGTTACGTCCAAAATTCCAAAATCCCATTCAATTTCGAGTTCGAGTTCGATTTCGAGTTCGATTTCGATTTCAATTTCTGTGACAGTGGCAAGCAGCTGTCAAGCTGACGTTCGAAACGCTTAAAATTGGATTATGCTTAGGCGCAAACGCAACGACAGCAAAAGCCAAACTCAACGCAGGCACAGCGAGCATGTGAATGTGAGTGTGAATGTGAATGTGAAGCTGCCGGCAACGCTAGATGCACTGCATCCGGAAGCCAACAGGAATACGCCCATCCAGCGACTCGCGTTCAATCAGCATCTGAGCCAGCGTGTCACACTCTGCCTGGAGCTCTATCACAAGAACGTTATCAAGAAATTGTCCGAGCTCAAGAAAATCAATGTTTACAAATTGACCAAAAACGTTCGCCAGACTTAACAAACTTTTCCCAATTTTCAACCCCCCCCCCCCAAAAAAAAAAAAACTGTTGTGCAACAAGTTGTGCTGCAACAAAAAAGTGCAACAACCCATATATGTATGTATGTGCAAAAGGCAAAAGTGTAGTTGAAAATTTTACAAAAATCATACAACAAAAGTGCAATACAACAGCAACAACAAGAAGAAGAAAGAAGCAGAAAAATGTCAAATGCTAAAAATGCTGCTGCCAGCCCCACAAGCCAAGTGCCAGTCCTAAATTCATAGTTAAACTAAACAGCAAATACCAATAACAACAACAACAACAGCAACAAACGCGGCAAGTGTTGCACAATTAGTGTTGAAAAGTTCTTCGACGCAAAAACCAAAAAACAAACAAACAAAACGCGCGCGGAAAAGCGCCACGGCCAGCCCCATTTCCACATTTCCCCATCGCCCCATCGACCCATTGCCCCATTGCCCCCCCGCAGCTTGTTGAACACAGCGCAAATCAGCATAAAAATGTCAACCAGCCGCCGCTTGGCCAAACGCTCAATAATTGGCACCAAAGTGTGCGCACCCGGTCCGGACGGCCTCTGGTACTCGGGCGTCATTCAGGACGTTAAGACGCCCACGATGTCGCTGTCGACGGCATTGGCGCCACCGCCGCCGCCGGAGCCAATGCCGCCGCCCAGCTTCCTGGCCCCAGGCGATGCCCAGCTGAACGCCGACACTCGCTACATCGTCCGTTTCGATTTCAAGACGCAATCGCTGCCCGCGTCTGGCGTCGCCAACGCCAACGCCTCCGTGCCCGCATCCGCATCCTCGTCGCCCGAATCCGTTATTGTGGAGACGCGACGCGCCGCTGCCGCGACCAGTGTGCACATCAGTCCGGCGCAGGCATTGCGCCGTAATGCCATGACAAAGGAGTTTCGCGATGCGGATCTAATCGGACCCGGCTTCCGCTCCATTATGAGCATCCAGCTGCAGCCCGGCCAGCGCATCTTTCTCACCTACAATGGACGCGAGCAGAGCGGCGATGTGGTGCTCCATGATGTTGCCAAAGACGAGGTGGTCGTCAAGATAACCACTGTTGGAAATGAGGTGAGTTCGCTTTTCCAAATATACTATGTGATACCAATTGCAAATCAAGCGATTGCCAGCATAATCGCAAGAGCGATCAAAAAGTATCATTAATCTATATTATAATATTAATATATGTCACAATTCGCGAAAGGTTTATTTTAACAACAAGAACGTTTATTGTTTTCGTAATAAAGATCTCCGGAAAAGATTCTCTTTAATCTAGAAGTTTTATATTGGCATAAATTGTATTAAGAAGTATGTATTTTAGATTCGCTTTCCAAATATATGTGATACTATTTGCAAATCAAGCGATTATCAAATAGTAGCATTAATCTATATTATAATATTAGGTTTATTTTAACAACAAGAACGTTTATTGTTTTCGTAATAAAGATCTCTGGAAAAGATTCTCTATGCTCTAGAAGTTATATTTCGGCATGTATTTTCAATTTAAACAACTTACAAACAGTAGAAAATCGAATGTATTCAAATTTCCAAATGTATGAGAAATACAAATTCAGTTAGCTTATAATATTTATTTAAATCAAAGCCATTTGCTATCAAAACTAATCTATTTTGGATGAAGTATTATGTATAGATAGCATAAATATCAAATGTCAATAACATAAAGCTTTAAAATTAAACTCAAATATTGCACTAAGCATATAACAACAAGCTGAAAGTAAAAAGTCATCAAAAAACTGCCTTAAATCCAAACTATTCCGTTTTTTTTTTGTATTTAGTTTATCAAAACGATAAGAGTCAGCTAATAACATGTTTGTCAAATCTACAGCATACTTGATAGTTTAATTTGATAGCATAGAGAAACGAAGCTTTAGTTTAGTTTAGGTTTGTTGATTTGTATCCGCCCACTTGGTGCACATTGCGTCCGCCCACGACAACTGATGACAACTGTGCAGCTGCGTTAAAAAGTGTGTCAAGGTCAGCCGCAGCCTCAGCCTCAGCCTCAGCCCCAGTCTCATGCATGTATCTATGCGTTTATGTATCTATGTATCTTAGCCATGCAAGGGGGAGCATAGCACATAGCACATAGCACATAGCATATAACACATAGCATGTACATATGTACAAATGCATGTATCTATATGTTTTTGTGCACTTATGTGCAATCGCACTTTGCTTGGTCACTGGCAAATTGGTTTTGAGGGTCGCATTTCGCGTTTCAGAGTCACGTAACTGGGTTAACGCGGCTAACAGAGCGTGGCCTTCATCGCTTGCCCCGAGATGGCCCAAATGCATGGCCATAACCAATAGATTTGCCAGCAATTGTCATCTTAAGATGACTATGTTCTATATGAAATGTGAGCTATTCATAGTATATAAAACATAAATACCTAATGACCTGATCATATCAGCCATGAATAAGCTTACAAACTTATATATATGTGCTTATGTGTAGTATATGCTCAATATCGTTTGCAACTGTTGATTTCGTTGGAATACTATATACTGTATACTGAACTCATCACAGTTCACGTTTTGTACACTCAGAAGCTTCCCCGTCTCCTCCAGACCACAGCCCCAAACACAATTACGTCACTCAAGCAAAAAAAGAAGAGACGAGCAAGCCGCACGATTACAAAATGAAACATCATTGGGGCATTCTATAGTACATATATAATCGTCCGATCCCGATACCGATGGCGATGCCGATGACGATGCCATCGATGTCGTAATAAAAATGTTGTTTAGCATTAAATTCGTGCAAGAATTCGTCGATAGACAAGAACAAAATAAATAGCAGAAGCAATGTGCGATACATGTTCAGGGTTAAATATACAAACTACATGCTACTTAAATACGTGCACAAATCTACATACATACATATGTACATATATATATATATATATATATACTATGTATGTAGTTGGGGCGTTCAATTGAAATTTCTCACAATTCGTACGCTTTAGAGCTAATTATATAGACTGGCAGACTGCGAAGAGCTAGCGAATTGTTGTTGCCTAATTGCGTCATAAGTCAGGCAGATAAATAAACATATTGTTGATAGATGTCATAGATAGTTATCTGTGAGATACACACACACACATACACGACTGAGACCGGCATTAGCCTCGAACTGCGTTTTCTATTCGTCTCCACATCTGTCGCTCCCTTTTTCTTTCGCTCATTTATCTCATCTACTTCCTACACTCGTGTGTGTTGTGTTTTTTTTGCTGCTGTGGCTTTTCAACTAATAATCGCTAAATACCCGTACATTTGCAATTGTTGCACTGCACTGGGGCGTGCGCTAACTAGTCTGAGATACTTGCACAGCTACAGATACATCCACATCTACAGATACATCTACAGATACAGATACAGATAGTCAGTCTCAATGCCAACTCAGCGGCGAGTATCTGTTCCGTGTGGCTTGTCAATACGTTTGTTAGCAAGTAGTTTCATGTGTCTCTCTATGTATGTGTGTGTGTGTGCGTGTGTAGTTTTATCTGGAAGAGCGTGCGAGTCGCAATGTATCTAACAGATGCGCAGCGACAAACATCTCATTCGAAAGATGTTTCGCCAGCATGTTTAAGGTTTCTCAATTGTTGTGTTTTGTGTATTTCCCAATGTTGCTTTTGCTCTTGCACTCAAATGTGGCACCACACATTGAAAACATTTCCCCTGACAAATCATCACATAAACATAAACAATACCAAATTGCGTCTAATCAGCTGTTGAATGCATTTGACTGCATTAGTAAACTAAGATTTCTGTTAGCATTGAGCACAATAAATCACTTTAAAAGCTAAAAACGCTAGTTTTCAGCTAGTTTCATTTGGGGCCCTTACATGTTACAGCCCAAATATGCTTATGACCTCATCGGTCTGTCTTGCCAGCGGTCAGCGGCCAGTTAGTAAACAAATTACACACCCAAAAAATCCACGATTCGAATTCAACACAAGCTGAATCGAAGCTTTATGTTGATTTTTAGCTCATCAGTCAATCAACAATTGGTTACTCTGGGCTCTGTTTCGTAATCACAATAAGGTAACAGCTGTATCTACTTACGAATGTATCTGTATCTGTATCTGTCTCTGTATATCTATATCTATATGGTTGTCCTCGCTGAATGTTTGGGGCATGTGAGACTCACGTGCGTCTGTTCCGAGCCAGTTTCATATTTTACACAATGATCCATTGTTGTTGCTGTTCGGGCTGCTACGTAAATGGGGGAAACGTTGTCGAATAGAAATATTTGAATTTGAATTTGTGTGTTCGACTTGAGCAGCCTTTTGTTTATGGCGCTGAGTAAACACTCGCACACACACACATACACACACACACTCAAAGAGCCGTCCAAACTAGTTGGGGAGTGTACTAGTATAGATATATTTATGTGCGTGTGTGTGTGTGTGTGTGTGTGTGTGTGACGGAAACGTGAGGCAATTTATTCTAAGGTTATTTGAGCGAGAAACTTGTTGCTCGCATTTTCATTTCAATTACGATGACGTATACGCCGCGTCAGCCGCCTAATTACCAGCCAATGAATCAGTGGCCCGCAGCAGACAGTCCTGTATAATTTAGCAGCCCCCCCTACCCCACCCAATATAATTAAAGGTTAAATTAAGCCCAACTCTGCGAGCGAATGTCAGGCGCCATTTATCAACTTAGTTGTATTTTATTTATTTATTTTCCTATTTGCAGTGGACCTTTGGGGGTTTTTTTGCCTGCGTTTCTCAAGACGAGTAGCCAAGCAGCGATTTGTTTGCTCGCACTTCCGCAGCGCATGCGAAGAAACAGAGACGCTGATTCTTTGCCCCCCTTCGGACTCCGAACTGCATTTAAAAGCAAATTTATTTTAATGACATTGAAAATGCTGCTCGTATTTTACACGCAACTGCGTTCAACAACTGCGGGCTGACATAGTTTCAACAACAACAACAACAACAACAACAGCAACAACAATTAAAACTGCGTTAATTTTGCCAATTTTGTTATGTGTTCTTTACTTTCATTCGTTCGTCTGGCAATTAGTTTCTCTCTCTCTCTCTCTTTCTTTCGAGCGACCCATTTTGGGCAGTAAATTAAAAGAATACAATATTAATGGCAGCACATTTAATTTAATGCTTTCTTATGCTTTTCATTTCATTTCGTTTCATTTCTTTGCCATCAGTCGAAAAGCGCTGCAATATTGTTGACCATGTCAATGGCAGTGGCAATGGCACTGTCCCAATCGCAATATATCTTATTGTCTGTCCAACTGTCTGTCCGACTGTCTGTCTGTCCGTCTGTCTGTCACGTTGTTGTCAGCTGCAAAAATGTTGACCCAAAGAAAGTGAAAAGCGCTTTTAACTGTAGCTTAACATGTTCTGTCAGTTTGGGCGCTGCTTTGCTCTTTATCTTCTTGTATTTTAAGAAAGCAACCGCAGCAGCCGCAACAACTTAAGGGAATTGCATTTAGTTGCCAGCCGAGTGAAAGGGCGTCCAAGGAAGTTCGCTTATTTTCTCTTTCCTTTGGCCAAAAAAATGCATTACCTCTGATTTCCTTTGAGTACAGCATAATACTCACTACGCAATGTTTGATTTTGGGGCTTGAACAGACTCTCCCGTAACTATATACTTTATATGCACTCAGTCAATATATCGATATCTGACTCTCAATCATTCAAGCGCTGATCAAAAACAATTTCAAATTGACCCACATACCAAACTCTGTGTGCCTGTATGTGTGTCAGGTGTGCATTTTGTGCTGTGTGTGTGTGTGTATGGGTGTTGCTGCTTTTAAGGCCGCTAAAGCCAAACCATTAAAGCCAACAACAAAAAGGCGCTTTGAAATCACAAACTAAAAGCCCCCCTCAAAAACAAAACCGAAACTGAAACGAGCTGCCTGCATTTGTGTTATGTTTTTTTTGAAAGTCGTTTAGATTTTGGTAGCTGTGTGCTCACCTTCAGTTTGAGCCATCTGTCAAAGTCTGCGTTCCCTTTTGCCTTAGAATCAAGCAGCCAAAAACTTGAGATTCAGTTCAGTTCACAAAACGAGTTTTTCTATTGAGAACGCGCCGAAGTTAATTCTTTGTTTTGTTTTGGCCACTGCCACTGTCTGTTGATAATGTCTTTAAGTCTGTTGTTGTACATTACGAAAATGACTCATTTGTCACTCGTTGGCCATAACTGGGCATTTGGGTCGCCAAAAAGAAATGAAAACTATGACATTTGATGAACAACAGGCAACAGACAACAGTCAACAGTCAACATTCTTTATACCTTTCGTCACGCTGACGATGACGATGACGCTGACATCTGTAAACTGAAGCTACACTCGAAAAAAAAGCGGAGACAGGGGGCAGCAAGTCGTTCAACCACACCAAAAAGGTCATCGCAGCTTGTTGACCGATTTCAAGTAATGGCGCAAACAACGAAATTAAAAATGACAAATATTCTGTGTACCTTTCTATTTCTATTTGTGACTGCATTTTTTTTATGAGCTGCGTTCTGTAAATGATCGCTGCCCATTAAGTGATATGCTAGTATTTTGCCAAAGTCGAGACGGGGAGAGCTGCTCTACCTGCTGACTGGGCCGCAAGGTCGATTAGTCATTAGAGTGCTGAGCTGGACATGAACTGAGGGTACACTCAAGTGACCTGCCAGCCCGTCATTTTTTAGCTGCTTTCCACAAACACAAAAAAAAAACAAGTGGGGAAGGATTATGTTCGGCGTGCCGAAGATTTTATACTCTTTTCGAACCTATATACATATATAAGAATATTTAATTTATTGCCAGTTGTATAGCAGCTATAAGATATAGTGATCCGATCCGGCCGGCTCCAACCAATGCGATGTCTCTTTGAATAATAAGTATCAGTGCAAAGTTTCATCGCGATAAATTCAAAAATATGGGATATATGGCCAAAACCGACTTCGAGTTGTATGGCAGCTATAAGATATAGTGATCCGATCCGGCCGGCTCCGACCAATGTGCTATGCCCTGGAATAATAAGTATCTGTGCAAAGTTTTATTGCAATAGCTCAAAAACTGAGGGACTAGTTTGCATACATACAGACAGACAGACAGACTGACGGACAGACTGACAGACATGGCTAGATCAATTTGTATTGTCATTCTAAGCAAACTGGCAGTAACTTTTGGGGGTCTCAGACGCTTCCTTCTATGCGTTACAAACTTCAGCACAAACTTAATATACTATTTATATTAAGAGTATAAACAAAAGACAGAACGCAGGCCAAAATCAGCCGAAAAAAATGCTCGTTTTGAGGCTATCATAAAACCATAGCAATGCAGCGAGCGAGCGAAATGTTGGGAACTCGGGAATATGGGAACCCGTGGCAGGTCGTCAATCGCAGCCAGAACCGGCTAAACAGCAGGCAGTCCCATATATCCAGACACAGATACAGGAGCAGGAGAAGGCTGCAGGGTGCAGGCAGAGAAAGGACGAGTGCCCAGACACGACACGAGTATGGACACGTTTCGGTTTGGTTCTTCTTTATTCACTGAAAAGGGACTGTCACAGAGAGAAAGAGAGAGAGAGACATATAGAGAGAGAGAGACAGGAGACATTTTCACAAAGTGCTTGGCAAATGCCTCATAAGCGGCGCAGATTGAATAGATTATTGGCAGCAGGCGTAACTGCTGAAAAGTGTATATATTTATAAATAGATGCGCACACACACTTATGCACAGAACTATTCAAGCGCTCTTATGTGGAAATTCAAAAATAAATCACAGTTAAATGAATTTGATTTAGTGTTAATTTTGCAAATTTAATCTTTGGCATAATATACCATTTATTTATAAAACTTGTCAATTGATTGCAAAAAATATTAATCAAAAAAATACCTATATTTATAATGCGTTTTTAATGTATGTCTATTAAATTGAACGTCAACAAAACATTCATAACAATTTAAATTATATAAAATTAAATATGATATTTAAATAGTGCTCTCATTAATTAGACAGCAATTTGAAGGCATTTTTTTAAGGCATGAACACTTTAAGGTAGCTAAACATGTTTTTTATCTGTCGGCTAGACATTCCGGAAGCTGAACATGTAGAAAAAAGCACAAAATATATCAAGCTTTTGCTATTTTTTTATTTGTCGACCGAAACTGTTAAAAAACAAAACCAAACCAAACAAAACCAAACCAAACCACTTGATAAAAGTCACAGTCCCAATCAAGTTTTACGCCACACATTTTTTCATTGGGATCTTTTTTATAATATGCGCAGTTTTGTTTTTTTCACCCAAAATGTAGGTTAAGTTAACTTTTTTGTTGGTTTGGCTGGGTTTTTGGGTCTTTGTATTGTTCCGTTTTTTTTTTTGTCGTTTTTGCGTATAAAATTATGACTTAATTGAAAAGTGAAAGCGTTGGCGCTGAGCTCGCTGCGTGCCTAATGCGCTGCTATTGAGTAATGCGGAGTCAGAGGAGCTGCATTGGAATCCCAATGCGCAGTAAGAGTACAGCTTGCCAGATGAAATGCAGGACGAACTTATCAAAGTAATCAACTTGCCACACAAACACACACGAACACATAGAAAGAGAGAGAGAGAGAGAGGCACTCTTGGGGTGTGTGGAACTGGAAGTGCTGCTGCTGGGTCGGTTGCTCGATGGTCGGTCGGTCGGTCGGTCGTGTGCGTGCCACAGAACGTAAACAAAAACACGAATGTAAAGAAGAAGCGGAAAGTGCGAGATAAACAGAAAACAGCTGTACACACCATGGCATCAGGGCCAGAGTGTGCGACAGAGACAGCAATGGCGACAGCGGCAGCGTTGTGGAGGCGAGAGCTGCTGCTATTGTTGTTGTTGTTGTTGTTGTCTCCACGCAGAAAACAACAGCAGCAGCAACAACAGCAAGAAAAAACCCGTTTCAGAAACGGAGCCACAGCGACAGTTACGCACTTTACGCACGCTCTCAGTTGATGGTGTGTGTGCGTGTGTGCGTGTGTGTGTGTGTGAGTGTGTGTGTGTGTGTGTGCGTGTGTGTGTGTGTGCTGTCTTGTTCTTGTTGTTGTTTTGCCTTTGCTTTGAAGAAAAACCGGCTCTGTGGGCCCGGGCTTGGGTTTGGGTTTCGGTTCGACTCTAGGCTCTGTGGCGGAAATACGCAGCAATGTTGACCGCCCGCTGACACACACGCACATGCGCACACACACACACACACACACAGTCACACACACGCACGTATTGAACGTACTTAACAAAGAAGAAGCCACGCATGAAAATTGCTTTTCATGTGGCAAAGGCGGAGCGATAGCGATAGCGATAGCATTAGAAACAAGAGAAGACATCAACGTCAGCAAAGTCGCGGCAACGTCATCGACAATGTCAGTCGTTTGTTTGTTTGTTCGTCTGTTTGTTGTGCTTTGTCTTCCTGCCTGCCTTTGGCTGTACATACATACATACAGACGCATGAATGGGGCAACCCTCGGCGTAGTAATAATAACAGCAGCACCCTTCCACCCAATTTGGTTGTGCCCCACCCTTAACTGGATTTTGCTCATTCTTCGTTACATTTTTTTGGATTCTATGGTTTTTGCCTAATGTGGCGGCCATTGTCACTTTGGGGCAGCGCGTCTGGGGCAACCAAAAATAACTGTTTCCGGTATTTGGGTCACATGAAATTTAATCAAATTAAAATGTTCGACAGCAAAAAAAAAGGGGGCCAAAGCTGGTCGGAAAGAGGGCACAACGCAATTGTTTGATGTGCGTGTGTGTGTGTGTGTGTGTGTGTGTATGTAAATAAGTGCGTTTTATGTTTGCTGGCATTTCAACGCCATCGAAATGCAGTGCAACAGTTGCTGCGCCCCGAGTTTAGCATCCAATTTGATTGTAATTTGAAGTGGAAGTGGAACTGCAACAGTTTGCCTGCTGCCTTTCCAAATTGCTGAGTGCTCAGACATACATACATGTGTATGCATATGTGTGTTGATTCCAACAAATTTGTGGGCCAACGATGTGCAGTTTAAGTTGACAGTGGCAACTTACTCCATGCCCCCAGGGGGAATCAGCGCCAGCAGCTGAAGCAGCAGCTCAAGTGTCAGACGCATATCAAATCCTGAAGTCCCCGCGACGCAGTGCGATTGTAAATCTTGCATGCTTATCGTATATGGCTTATCACAGCTGGCAGAACCAGTTAGTTGCATTTCTTGAGCACTGTGTGCCAAGAGCGTCAAGAACTTGAGTGGAAAGCGATTTCACTGCATGCACTTCACTTACTGCCGCAGTGGCAGCAAATGTGTCGATAATTGAATAAGTTGCATTGATAACTTTATGAAAGAGTCATGAAAACGTTGAAAACACACACACAAACTGTAATTTGCCTGCAATTTATTTGATTGTGTTCAGTACTTGTTAACAGCAGCTCTAAATGATGGCATTAGTTTTAAAATGCCTATTTATAATATCATTAGAGTTTTATAACCATGTAGTACTGGAATACCTAACAAGTTGTTCAATGTTAGCAACACTCATGAGTTTGTTTATTAATCACTATCGGTTTGCTCAAAAATTGACTTAAATAGTCAAAATAGCGTCGTTACGTTTCTCTCAAAATGTATCAAACTGTAAATTTGGTTTCATAATTAAATAAAAAATGTCTGGAAGCGCTGATAAATATTTAAAATAATGTAAGCTGACTTTCTCCCGCTGTGCTGTCTGGGTCTATATCTGGCCGATCCGCCAACTTTTATAGCCACCTTTCAAAAGTGTTTTTTCCGTCCATTAGCCAGCCCAGCCGACCGGCCGGCCGGTCCACAAAAAAAGCCCTAAAAGGCCGAAACAAGATTTCGAGATGATAGTGCGAGTGAGATGGCACTTAAAAAAAGATTGAAAACAAAATGGCAGCCGCCCAAGCTCTTCATTCCAAAGTGCTGCGACGCAATATGGCCGCCATTTTGGTTTTGTTTTTTTTCTTACCCCGTTATTTTGAGTTTTTGTGTGAGCGCTCCGGCGGCGTCTATTTTTCGATTTTGTTTTGTTTATTTCGTTTCTTCATTCGGTTTTTCGGGTTTCCTTGGCGCGCAGTTGTTTCTTCTTCTATTTTATTGGGCTGTCGCTGTTGTTGTTGCTGTTGTGTTTGTTGTTGTGTTTGTTGTTGTGGCGCGTAGGCGGCGACGTCATCACGCAGCGCCTCTCACGCAATTTTACGCATCGTGCTATTTTCGTTTTATTTACATTTCGAAAGCGCTGAAAAAGGCGGAAAAATCGAACGAAAAAAGCTTTCAAGTCGCGCCGCTGTTGTCATCGGGTGTAAAACATTGTCGATGCCAATCATGCGTAAATTACGCGATTAAATTTGAGTTTTACGCGCTTTCCATGCAGCATGCAAAATACCTTAAGACACACCCCACAGCATGGACAAAGACGGAATCCGCCCTTTTGTTGCGTTTGTTGCCGCTTTTCTGGTTTAATGTGGCGAATGGCCTTAGGCCTTACAAGTTTTCACCTCTACTCGACTTCTTTTTTGGGTTTTGGCTTGCTATATTTCTATTTTGGCCATCGAAATAGCGCTGGGCGTGTCGGGGTGGCGCTGCTTCCGTTTTAATGGCATCTGGTACGCAACGTTTATATTGTATTCGGCGCACGCTGCGTATACGTAATGTGAGTCGCCTTCTCTTGCTGTTGTGTGTGCGTGCGTGTGTGTGTGTGCCCCACTGTCTGGCGGTGTGTTTGCTTACGCAGCGTTTCCTTTCGGCATGCTAAGCCGCCTTTAACACACTAGCCACCCGGAAAGAAAGCCTTTTCCATTTTATTTGACTCATTTTCGTATTTGCTTTTGTTGCCATTTTCCTTGCAGTCTCGTATTTATGGCTTCCCACTTATTTGCTCCCCTCGAGAACAGCTGTGAGTTTCATTAGCAGCCTGCCCATTATTGCTTGCTTGCTTGCATGCCCCTCTGCCTGCAAATCGACGTAGGCGTAGGCGTAGTCGAAGTCGTGGGCGTGGGCGTGGCCGTAGGCGTAGGCGTAGGATGTGTGGGCGTTTTGTACGACGTCATCATGTAAATATAGCACAGCACAAGCACTTGATTCGTTGTATCTTATTGTCCTCTCGCAGCTTCTGCTTTTGCCCCATCTAAGCACTGTCGATGACGTCGGCATGGTTGAAATTGTTTTGGTTTCAATAAGAATGCTTGAGATCCTGTACACACTATATACTGTGCACTGTGTATACTTTAATTGTTCCTTGATTTTGCTGTAATTTTTTTTTTGTGTGAGTTATGCGGCGTCTGAATTGAACTTTGGCAAACATTTTTGTAGTGAGTATGCAATGAAATGGCTTTACATTTTCATTGGCATTTTCTTGACATTTTTCCCGATTACAATAAGCGCTCGTAAAATTTTATCGCCTCGAATAAAATTTAATTGAAACAGGAAACTCTCGCATAAATTTGAGCAGCGTATGGAGACACACACACACACACACACACACACACGCACACACAGAGAGAGAGAGAGAGACAATCGCCTGCATGAAATAAGGGGCGAGCAATATAGATTTTCAATGCAGCAGTCAAGCTGAAAAGAAAATCCTTGTGTGTCGAGGGGTTGCCCCAGGGTAGTTTAGTTTATGCGCATCGGAAATGCAATTGGATATGGTCAATATATGTACGGAGTGAATCGTGTAAGGATATGACACACACACTGTGTACAACTTGTTGAAACGTGAAACGCAGCTAAGTTGTTGATTTGACAGCACTAAATGCACATGATCAAATGATTACTAGTTAGCTAGTTGGCTTCAAGTTTTGAGCAATGGCTGGGAAAGTGTGTAGTCTTAGCTGCGGGAAATGTAGCTGAGACATTCTTAACTCTATCTTTAATATGTTAATTAACTTACGCAAAACAGCAAAATACTTTTGTAAAATCTGAAGTTTGAATCTAGTTCTCGTACTGAACAGACTACTTTTTTGTTCCCAAAAATTTTCTCCAAATTTTCGGAAAACAAATCGGAAAAAATAGGAAAAATAATTTTGAGAAAAATCTTTTTGATTTATTTCGTTTCTTTTTTTTTTTCTCTTGACTGTGTTAATTTATTTCCTTTTCGGCCCCCCAACTTGGGGGACCCCTTCCATAGATACATGGCGTCCCCTAAGAATAAGTTTAATCAAAAAATTCTAAAGAACAAGCACCTCAGGTCCAAGGCTGCCAACCAAGTGACTGAAGAGGCTCGCTCTGCCACCAGACGGGCCCTTAGCTTACGTCCCTCGACCCGTCAGCAAGCCCTGGACGCAAGGCGTAATATATCTAGTAGCGATTCGGATGCATCTATCTCTAGTCAAATCATCCCGCATGATAAGCCTATTTCAAATTCTGCTCCATCCCGTCAGATCCCGGGCTCTGCACACAGGAATAGTCGTCTATTGCGGACTCAAGGCGTCCAGGATGCTATTCCTTCCCACAGCGATAAAGAGTTGTTTGATGACTCTCATGAGAATAATGATACATTCCTATCTGGCATCCGCAAATCTGGTGCCAGCACGCCGGCTCTAGACACCATTATAAGCTCTGAGTGGTTCAGTCAGGCTGCATCTGACCGTGATCGGCTTACTATCATGAACCGTAACAATTTGAAAGTGCCCTGTTCTCATGTTTCTGGACATGTTGGTGTAGATAACACCTCAGTGAATTCCTCGCTACTTGGCCCTGTCCTGGATCGCTTCAAGACTGTCTGCCTGGCGGCTAAGCCGGTTACTCATAAGAAGCCCTCTTTGTCTACTCGCCCTATTGATGCAAACTCTCCTGGGTCTGCAGACTCAACCTACTCCGGTCGCGGTAACAGCTATGCCATATTGGCTGACGATGACGATGACGCCATGGATGTGCAACACCCTGATGTCGCATCTTCAGAGCTGAACTCTATACCTGCCCTTTCCTTAGGTGCCCCTGGATCGGATACTGGATGCCATCCTATCACTGCGATTTCTTCTAATGGCAAGACTGCCCCTGTAGTTGCGGGTCCGGTCCATAAAGTGTCCTCTCAACCATCCCCTAGACGGCCTGTGTCTCCGCGCTTGACAAATCCAAAGAGTTCTGGCCCGCGTCCCCCTCCCTTTCTTCTAAGGGGTATACCAAACATCAAACGGCTCATTGCCCTGATCAGTACTGCGACCATTGACTTCCGTCTGAAGATCACCGGCCAGTCTTCTTGCAGGATAACCTGTTCAGAAGGTGTATCCTATAGAAGTATTCAAAAGATTTTTACCGAAAATAGAATCCCATTTAGCTCCTTCCAGCTGAAGGAGAACCGTGCTTTTAGGGTTGTTGCCAGGGGATTGCATGCGTCAACCGACATTGAGGATATAAAGGCTGAGCTAAGGGCTCAAGGACACAATCCTCGAAATATTTACAACCCACCAGGTGAGAATGGTGTACAAAATCGAAACACGTTCTACATAGAGCTTGAACCGGCTGCAAATAATACGAAGATGTACGACATAAAAGCTTTGGCATATCAGGTCGTGAAAATTGAGGCCCCCCGTCCGCGATCTGGGGCTCTGAGATGTTTCAGATGTCAAGAGTTTGGTCATTCCAAGAATTTCTGTTCCTTCCCCGCTAAATGTGCCAGGTGTTCGGGTGATCATGAAACACGTGATAAAGACAAGTGTATGGCTACCACTGAAGAACAATACAAGTGCATCAACTGTGGGTCCAATCACAGCGCGGCTTTCAGACGCTGTCCCGCCTATCTGGAGGCGGTTGCAAAGCGCAATGGTAACAACACTGGACGAAGTCTACAGCAAAGGAAGTCTGTCACTCCTGTCTCAGTTCGGAATGCTTGGTCGGCAACCCAGTTGCCCCCAAAGACCTCGAATCTGCCTGTCCCACCCCCGATGGTGTTAAATTCAAGCCACTGGCCTACACCGGGCTATAGTAGGAAGCCTAATGTCCCTGGTTCTAGCATCCCTGGACATTTGCCCTCGGATTCCACAACTCAGCCTGCTCAGGACAGACTACATAGCTTCATTGACGAACTACGTAGACAGCAGGAAGCTAGTGCTTCAACACAAGCGGCTGCAATTGACAAGCTGTTATCGCGTTTTGACCAGATGATGTCGATAATGACATCTACTTTAGAGATGATGCGATCCTTACTGACGAATGGTGCGTACATATTTCAACGTCTTTGCATCGCGATGTCTAATTATGGTCTGAACATCATTATTTGGAACGCCAATGGCATCATTGGCAAGACCCTGGAGGTCGAACATCTTCTCCAGGAAAAGGATGTTGATATCCTTCTTGTTTCAGAAACACACTTCAACAGCCGCTCCTCCTTCCGCATCCATGGTTATGATGTTCACTGTGCCAATCACCCGGGTGACCGTCTCCGTGGTGGTGCTGCAGTCATCGTGCGGTCATCGTTTGACTTTCACCTCAGTAGTACTATTGCTGAGCCTCATCTACAAGCTATTTCTATATCCTTGGTCACTGGTATTGGAAGAGTTTCTTTTGCTGCTGTATATTGCCCACCTGGACATCGTCAATGCTGGACTTCTGGAGAGTATCATCGCCTATTTGGCTCTATGGGCAACCACTTTTTTATTGGCGGCGACTGGAATGCGCACCATCAATTTTGGGGATGCAGGCGGTCGTGTATTAGAGGAGATACTTTGCGGTCACTGGTATCAGGCTCCAATCTTCAGGTCTTGGCCACCGGCGCACCCACACATTTTCCGGGAAATACCCGGTATCTCCCCACGGCCATTGACTTTGCGGTCTACAAAGGCATCCCCTGCAACCACCTCGCCATATCAGAGTGTACAGGTCTATCCTCTGATCACATCCCGTTGCTGGCTTACTTTTGTGTATCCGCCTATGTGGTTACCGCCAAACCTAGGCTTCTCCCCCGTGGCTCGAATATAGAGGACTTTGGTACTCGGCTCTCGACACTAGCTATTGCTAACCCTCTCCCTCTTGACACTCCTGCTAACATTGACGCTTTTGCGCAGGATCTGGTTGACAAGATTCACCTTGCTGCTCCTTCTGCTACCGGAACCCCATACGCACCTCCGCCATCTTGGGCATCCTCTAAACCTGAGATTTCGATTTTGGCTAGACGAGGGCATTCTCTGCGTCGCGAGTGGATGAGGACGCGTCATCTGCTGGATCTGGCACGGTGGAACGAATCTGAGGCGCTGTCTCAAATCTTAGGCTTAAGTCTGCTAAGTCGGAGTTCTTTGTAAACAAGCTCAACGCCATCGACCCTGACGAGGAACATGGTTTTGCGTTGTGGAAGTGCACCCGCAGCATCAAGCGACAGCCTCTTCGCAGGCTCCCTCTCAGACGTAATGATGGTACATGGGCTCGTACTGATGACGATATTGCTGAAGTTTTTGCGAATGAACTCGAAGCACGGTTCACTCCTTTTGATTTCGCGACCAGACAAGAGGTAAGAGCCACCGTCTCGAGGATTGGCCTATCCTTCGGCCCCTCTCATTTTGTCCAGCCGGTAACCGAAGATGAGGTTCATTCTCAAATAAAGAGGTTGATTCTCTCTAAGGCACCTGGAATGGATTCTATTGATGGCAAAGTGGCCAAGGCTCTACCCAGCGTAATTGTCTCACAGCTTTGTCGGCTGTTCAATGCCGTACTTGACTTGGGTCATTTCCCGGCCCCATGGAAGCGCGCTCTTTTGTTTATGGTGCCAAAGAAAGGCAAGGATCCCCACAATCCGGACTCTTTCAGGCCGATAAGTCTCCTGCCTACTTTTTCGAAGGTCTTTGAGAGAATCTTTTTAACCCGTCTTCTGGCCGTTGACGCTTTTGAAAATGCACTACCAGACCATCAATTTGGCTTCCGAGGACGCCATAATGCGGTTGAACAAATCCATCGTGTTGTAAGCCACATCCTCAGCGCCTTCGAAAAGAAAAAATACTGTGCCGCAGTTTTCCTGGACATTCGGCAGGCTTTTGATAGGGTCTGGCACGAGGGCCTCTGCTACAAGCTAATGCCGCTGCTCCCTGAAGGTCTCTGGAAGGTGCTTGTCTCTTTCCTGGAAGGCAGAGCATTTGCTGTCGAATACAGAGATGCCCGGTCCGGAATGCGTCCTATTCGGGCTGGTGTACCTCAGGGTAGTATTCTTGGACCAATACTATACACTGTATTTACGGCGGATCTTCCCATCCTCAATACACCCGGATCATTGACGGCACTATGCTGACGACACAGCTTTCCTAGCTTCTAGCAGTTACTCAACGACTGCCTCCAGACGTGTCCAAGGATTCCTAGATGAGTTCGAGTGCTGGGCCTCGCGATGGAATATAGAGCCGAATATTGAAAAAACCCAACACGCCACGTTTGCACTCCGGCCTGGGCGCTCACGTCGGCTTTATCTAGATGGTAAGAGAATCGCGCACACTGATAACATCACTTATTTGGGAGTGACCCTGGACAGGCGCCTCACATGGAGCAGCCATATTAAAAAAGCATGTGGAACAGTGAACAAAAACCTGGGGAAATTGGACTGGCTTCTCAGACCAGGGAGTGGTCTTTCCCTAAGAGCCAAAGTACGGTTATTTAAGACCATTATACTGCCAACGTTAAATTGGGGTATCACTTGCTGGGGGACTGCATGTGACACTACCCTAAGAAGAGTTCAAGCTACAATAACAAAGTCTTTGCGCCGCATGACCAATATTCAGTGGCATCATTACGTCAAAAATGAGACTATCCTCAACGACCTTCAAATACCAACGGTGTGTGAGGCCATAAGTAAAAGCTCCAACCGGTATCGCGCACGTTTGTTAGACCACTCTAACCGCCTGGCTAGACAGCTCGCAAGACCGGCGAGACATAGGCGTCTAAAGCGCAAGCACCCGTCGGACCTCTGGATCCTTGGCCGGTCGCGGAACGGCCGGCTTCTTTAGAAAATTATAGCAATATAAATTATAGCATACCCGTGCTGACAACAGCGTCATCTCCCCACTGAGGATTGGGTTTTAAAGTTTAAAGTTATACCGGCCTGGAAATAGGGTAAACACCCTATGTAGCTTGCCAAATAAAAATCAAAAAAAAAAAAAAGTAAAATCTGAACTTATTTATGCAAAGCTCCGGTTTTTTTTTGGCTTAGTCCAATTAAAATCTAAAAAATATATACAAGTCTTAAGCGATGGGCCATTACTTACATATATTTTCATATTGCATATTAATTCTTAATCATGAAATTAATAACAGTGGGAAGATTATCTTCGGCGTGCCGAAGATTTTATAATCTTTTCGAACCTATAGGCAATTTTCACTCTGCCAACTGCACCACTGAAATTTCATAAGCTGTACAAAATCGTTTTGTCGCGTAACATTTTTTTTTGTTCTAAGAATATTTAATTCATTGCCAGTTGTATAGCAGCTATAAGATATAGTGATCCAATCCGGCCGGCTCCAACCAATGTGATGTCTCTTTGAATAATAAGTATCAGTGCAAAGTTTCATCGCGATAGATTAAAAAACATGGGATATATGGCCAAAACCGACTTCGAGTTGTATGGCAGCTATAAGATATAGTGGTCCGATCCGGCCGGCTCCGACCAATGTGCTCTCCCCTGGAATAATAAGTGTATGTGCAAAGTTTTATCGCGATAGCTCAAAAACTGAGGGACTAGTTTGCATACATACAGACAGACAGACAGACAGACAGACGGACATGGCTAGATCAATTTGTATTGTCATTCTAAGCAAACTGGCAGTAACTTTTGGGGGTCTCAGACGCTTCCTTCTATGCGTTACAAAGTTCAGCACAAACTTAATATACTATTTTCTTCGAAAAGAGTATAATCATGACAAAGGCTCGAATGCTAAGCCCCAATCGAATACCCTCATCACTGGGCTGCGCCTGCGCATTGAGCAATTTGTGGTCCGATCGACCTTCCAGCTCAAAACAAAGTCCGGCACAGAGTTCCTAGAAATTCGCATTAATCACGGTCCAAGCTGCTGGGATGCTCTCTTGGGTGCGATGCGTCACTTTTGCGATAATATTATGCAATAAGAGTGCTCAATTCAAATATGAATCAAATACATACAGTTGGAAGGAGAGCGACAGAGATAGAGCGACTGAGAGAGAGAGAGGGAGAGCGCGTAAATATTCAGCAGCGTCTCCCGGCGATTTGCGTTGTGTTTATACGCCCATTTGGGTTATTCAACTTTCGGGAACGACCGATGCCGATGTCGAGCCGTTGATCCCGTTTGACTCTTCCAACTGTTTGGGTTGTACAAAAATTCTTTTTTTTTTGTTTTTTTGTATATGTACCTACGACCCATGTGCGTGTGTGTGTGTGTGTGTGTGTGTGTGTTGGTGTGTTGGTTTCTGTTTCGGTATTTTATTTATATTTCAACAGGGGAACAAACGCATTTACATATATTAGAATTTGTGTGCTTGTGAGTGCGTTTTTTATCGCGCCAATTGGTTTGGTTTGAATTTTGGTGCGCCTCCTCGCTGTTTAAGTCGCTAAGAATTGTAAATTGCAGGCACTTGTCCCTTGTGTCTCCTATGTACTCGTTTATTATGTATTTGATTTGCTATTACGGCTGTCGACTGTCTTGCAATTATGTCATGATAACAGATTACAAGATGCCTCAATTTTGGGTATACTACATACTTACATATGTATGTAGTTGGGAATACGATTTAAATCGATATTGAATTGCTTAATTATACTCTTTTCGAAGAAAATAGTATATTAAGTTTGTTCTGAAGTTTGTAACGCATAGAAGGAAGCGTCTGAGACCCCCAAAAGTTACTGTCAGTATGCTTAGAATGACAATACAAATTGATCTAGCCATGTCCGTTTGTCTGTCTGTCTGTCTGTATGTATGCAAACTAGTCCCTCAGTTTTTGAGCTATCGCAATGGAACCTTTGCACAGACACTTCTTATTCAAGGGGACAGCACATTGGTCGGAGCCGGCCGGATCGGACCACTATATCTTATAGCTGCCATACAACTGGTAGTCGGTTTTGGCCATAAATCCCATGTTTTCAAAGCTATCACGATGAAACGTTGTACAGATACTTATTATTCAAACATACATCACATTAATCGGAGCCGGCTAGATCGGACCACTATATCTTATAGCTGCCATACAACTCGAAATAAATTAAATATTCTTAAAACAAAAAAACAACAAATGCCACGCGATACAAATAATTTGTACAGCATATGAAAGTGCTGCAGTTGGCAGAGTGAAAATTGTCTAAAGGTTCGAAAAGAGTATAAAATCTTCGGCACGCCGAAGATAATTCTTTCCCACTTGTTTATTGCTGCCATGGCTGCTATTATATGTATTCCATTTGATTTGAAATTCTTTAATTGTCTTATACATTCCCTGTGCTTAAGCTCATGTGAGCAGACTCAAGTTTTCGCTTCTACCAGCGTTACTGGAATAGGTATCATCAAAAAGTAGCATTCAACATATAATTTTTGAAAAAGTTTCAGATATTTTCGAGCAACAATCAAAGCGGGGGTTTCCTTTGCCGGCAGCGCTAGCTCTGCTTCCCTCTCTCTCTCTCTCTCTCTCTCTCTCTCTCTTTTCCCTCTGCCTCCCTCTCTCTGATAGGTGTTGGAATTCAGTGAGCTACATTGAGGGTTCAACGTCTCGCTCTCCAACAACAACAGCAACAGCAAACAATGTCTCGTCGAGCAGCTGCTGCAACAGGTGATCCTTTGCCTTTGCTTTTGCCTTTGCGTTTGCTTTGCGTTGTCTACCTTTTGCCGGCTGAAGGTCAACAAACTTGGTGGTGGCAGCAACGCTGTCGGCGGTAGTGGCGGTGGTGCCCAGAGGCAAACGAACTCTGTCTCTGACACTGTCTCTACGTGATTGTCTTTCTCTCCGTGTGTGTGTTTTATTCCTTTTGTGGCGTCGTCGTGCAACGAAGCCTGAAAAAACCGTAATTTGAATCCAATCTTTTTGGGGATTCTCTTTTACACACACACGAAAAATGCCAAGAAGAAGAAGAAGAAGCGTAGACAACGACGACGACGACGACGACGACAACGAAAAATGCCGACAATCAAAACAGAAACCATACGAATTTAAAACGAAATTCAGTCGAAAATTAACCAGAAAGAAAACAAAAGTCAAACATAGCGAAGTTTAGATACACTTGCCTGTGGCAATTGTTGCAATCAAATAAATCAATTAATTAATTATCCTTTTTGTGGCTTGTATATGCATATATTATTTGCTGGTTATAAGTGATACAATTAGGTATAAACATATTTTGTGTGGTTGGATTTTGGCCAAAATTATAATACACAGCAGGTAGAGCAAGGGTATATAATAATAAGTGAAGTAAAGCGTAGACTTGAATGCGTGTCAGATTTAATTTATTTATAAACGAGCGTTAGAGAGCGAGAAAGGCGAAACAAGAGAGAGAGAGAGAGAGAGAGAGACAGAGAGGGAGGAAGGGAGAGCAGCGACCGCAGGTGAGAGATTCACTTGGTTTCGTCATGAGTCCAAAAATATGCCGTTGCCGCCGTTCTGGAGTCGGTCAAGCAACCCAAACCAAACATATATGTATGTACACCGAATATCTAAATCCAAATCCAAACATGAGACGTCGTTCGTTAGACACTGGAGCTGGAGAAGGAGGGGGGCCTGTCAGGTTTATTGACCATACCGGGTAGTGACGAAATTTATGCCAAAAGGTAATTACCAGTAGGCCCAACAATTTGCTGCCGTTGTTTGTCTTGGCCGGGGCCCTGGGAAGCTGGCGATGCGAGTATTTCCCCACATCTGCTCCCTGGCCAGCAATTGCTGGTCATTACCAACAATGTGTGCTTCTTTCTATTGGGTTTCTATTTGCCTAGTTTTGCGTGCGCGTTTCTTTAATTGGGTACGTGACAGGGAGACGACTTTCACTGCAGCCAAAGATTGAGCCGTCGCATCAATTCATCGGCCCATATAGCCCAGGGGCCTAATCAAGACAATTTCACAGCTGTGTGTTTTGGGTGTCTAAGAGCTAATTTGCAAAGCACTTTCGCTGCTGAGCCAGCAACCCCTCCATCAATCTGTGTGGCTATGTCGAAGAGTGACCTATTTAGTGAGTGCGCTCTCCTGTTCGTTCTGTCGAATCGCAAATGGCGTCAAGTTTGCTTCCTGCTTTTGCCACTGTTGCCATGAGCCGGCCCTGAAATGGGTCAAACAGTTGTTGCCGCCAGCGAAGTCGTTGTTTTGGAATCATATTCGAAACCTGCAACCGGGCAACGTTGCGCATGAGTTTGTTGTGACCAAGCTTCGCCTCCGTGTGCCACATGCAAATGTAAATTGAAAAGAAAACAAGAAAAACCTCAAAAAAAAGTGTACACACAACGGTGGGAGCAACCCAAACAGAATCCACATCGAAACAACAGCAACAAAGCAGCTTCAGTGGCGAAATGATGACACACATTTGTTTCTCGGCGCCCCCCTTCAAGAAAACATAGCAACCACAAAAGTCGAAGTAATAATGCTCTAACAAGACATTTTACTATGGAAAACAAGAAGCTAACAAGTACAGGGAAACTCAAATATATATTATATTTACAAATATGCTAGATTTTCATGAAATAAATAATTGAAAATCTTTAAGAATTTAAGATACTCATAATTAGAGCACAATTATAAATTTAAAGAAAATGTCCAAAAAAATACTCTGAGCATGATTAAATAATGCTATGATATTACAAATTCTAAAAAGTGTTCTTTACCGATCTGATTTACATACGCACGCTACAGTCATAAGCAAATTTGTTGATTGCTCAAATTAGGTAAAATTCCGTTACTCAGAGCCACAAACAAACGATCTGCACATTTGATATTAGTTTCGTTTGCACTGAACACGTATGTGTGCTATTTTGATACTCGCTGCATGTTTGTGTGTGTGTGTATGTGTGTGTGTGTGTGGTTGTGTTTGTGTGTGTGCAAATATTTCGTAGCCGCCATGGGGGCAAAACTCTGAATGCTTTTAGCCGGCATTTGGCGTTGCGGTTTTTTCTAAGAGGCGCCGCTGGCTGCTGCGGCTACTGCTGCTGCTGCGGCTACTGCTGCTACTGCAATGTGTGTCACTTGCAGTGTGTTTTGCTCATATTTGAGTGTAGCCCGAATAAAAAACAAAAACAAAACAGAAGCAGCCACACAACAACGCCAAGTGTAAGATGTGTGTGTGTGTGTGTGTGTGTGGCAGTTGGGAGGGAGTCATTGAGTCTCAGTCGGCGTAAACAAATTTAGCGCGTCGCCTTGTCACAGAAATTAAATTCAAAGCAAGTCAAAACAACAACAGCAGCAGCAACAACAACAATGTGCATTGGCAATGCCAATTGCCGTAGTTGTTGTTGTTGCTGTTGCTCAAATTTTATTGCAAAAAATTATTTGGTGTCACTGTTACAATGTTGCGTGTCATGTTTTGGAGTTTGTGCACCGCAAATAAAAATACACAAATTATGCACGTTCACAAATTGTGAGCAATGCGTAACAAATAGTAGCAAATTAGACACCCACATAATAAACTTGTCTGAGCTATAAATAAATCTTTGTACATAAATGCGAAAATTATACAAGTTACTAATTTGAATGCGTTGCTTGTGCAGCAAATATTATAAGATCTAACGAAAGCTATAAATTAAATTAAAATATTTTCAAAATGTATGTCAATATAATATAATTTAATTATCTAGTAATAACTAAAAGTTTTTAAATTAAAACCAATTCTACAATATTAAACTGTTAAATTTTTGTTTATTTTAAAACAACCCATATAATATCTCGCTTTGATTGTTTATTTAATAAGAATTTTAACTTTGATCAGCCATATAGCGTTATTGCAGCCATTTTCGTTCCATCTAAACATTTCAGTCCTAATGTTGAGTGAACATAAAAAAGAAAGAAAAACAAAATTTCGCAATTTAATTGCTTACATCAGGCATTTTGATTGAAATTTATGGCCAGCGGTGTCCTCAGTTTTCATTTTCATTTTCATTTTCGTTTTCGTTTTCGTTGTTCATTTAATTTGTTCCCATCTCACAGCACATAGGCACAGTCAAGCCAATGTTGGTCAATGGCGCAAGGAATTTGGTGCGTGCCCAGTGCAGCTAACGGGCCGTGAGTTTAAATTTGGCACCGACCAATTTTTTATAGACGATGAGAAATACGTGTAATACGCCCAAATAAAAATAGAATTAAACACAGTCTTGTTTACATGCTCTGTTTACATATCAAAATGGAATGGCATAATTAAAAATAAAAATAAAAATATTTGCTCAAGTCAATTGATTAGTGGGCAAATTGCCTATATATTATATACAAATATATGTGGCAAGTGGAATTTCTTTGAATCAGTGGCTACTCAGCCCACATACGCATTCTGATAGTGCAGTTGAAGATTGTCTACGAAATTTGTTTACTTCTCAATTGTATTTATAGCCGCGGCAGCAGAAACCGTGAAGTAGTTTGAATTTTCCTATTTATTTTGTATGGGGCCCAATTGATTTTCCTTCCTATATACAATGCAGTGCTGTGTAAGCTGTTGCGTCTTATCATTCAAGTAAATATTTATTCCGCCGCTAATTGAAAGGCGGACAAAAGATATTTGCATAGAGCCAGCCAGCTAGTCAGCTAGTCAGGCAGGCAGTCAGATAATGTTTAGTTGCGCCTGCAATGATAAACTTTATACGAGTAGCTGCCACAAAGCACAAAGAGTGGCCTAATTAGTGTCAAGTGTTGCCCCAGCGACAACGACAACAACAACAGCAACAGCAACAATAACAACTTCAATGAAAATGACAACATCGCAGCAGCCATACAAAAGAGGGAAGTCAATTAGAAAGATACAAAGCGCAGACCGGGCTCGGCTTTGGATTCGGGCTCGGAGTCTGAGTCTGAGCTGCTATGCTCTGCGCTTAAATTGCAACATGACAAAAACGACAACAACAACGAAAAAAAAGATATAGTATTGCATGCTGAACAGTAGCTAAAACACAAGTATCTACAAGTACATATGCGCCGATGGGCGCTGGCAAAACGAAATACAAATCGAGACGCTGTTGCTTTTGTGTCGCTGCGCTAGTCGAACTGAATCATGACCCAATAACCCAATTTTCCAAATGCCAGCTATCTCGCTCGCACACACGCGCCAAACACACACACACACACACACACACATACACACACACGACCGCAATGACAACGGCAAACTGCAAGTGGCCCCGTCGACGGGGCAAAATGTAGCGCACAGATACAAAACAACAACAACAACAGCAACAACTACATGAGCTTGGATACGTATTGAGCTGGCATTGAGCTAAGGCTGATCAGTTGCCTCGCAGGGGGCGTGGCGGGTTGCAGGTGGGGCACCGGGGACAGTTTGATATATATACATATGTGTGTGTGTATATTTTCTTTATTGTTTTTTCTAAATCGCCATTTGCAATGCATTCATTTTCATCAGCTGCTGATGCAACGGAAGAGACACAAGCAAAGCGGCAATAAATAAGCTTATTTTTAGTTTAGTTTTTCAGTGTATTTCTTATTTTTATTTATTGTTTGTTATTCGTGCTCGCACAAAACACATTTTCAGATGCATATCGAAATGTATTTCAAGTGTGCGATTGCCAAGTGTCGAGACTTTCAGTTCAGTTCACTTCCTCACTTGCAATCACTTGGACACACACTCACACACACACACGCACACACACTCACACACACACTCACACTTGTTATGCGTTATGCAAACAGCAACTGGCATTTGTCTTTGATCTAAACAAATCTCAAATCATAAGAACATTTCAACTTTGCCAACGCACTCTAAGGCAAATAAATTAATGCAAATAACTCAGTTAGTCATTTACTTATTCACTAAGCAACCTGTTTGTGTACTATATATGTATATGCATGTGCATATCAAATATTTATTAATTAAAACGACTGTTGAACTGCCTTTGAGCGCAATGACACCCAAATGCTGCCTGCTGTTTATTTCCACACAAGTTTAGCAACTCAAATCTGAAACTGCGTCCAATTAGTGCAAAGTGTAATTCTGATTAGTTTGAAAATGTGCTCTTTATGCTTCCGAAAACATAATACTATTGTTGCTGTTATCAGCGCAAATCCTTCATTATGTTCACGAATCAGCTAATTATGCATACGCACTGTTGTCTGAATTAAGCTCAAAACAATATCACATAATAAACGCTGATCAGTGATTTTACTTGGACATTAAATTTGCTATTATGAGCAATTTATGACGTAGATAAAATTAAATGCTTATGCCGCGCCTTGAATTTAAATGCACAGCCTTGAATACTGTCTGATTTAGGCGCTACAAGTTTTGGACAAAAGCTAAAGGTAAACGTGAAGTGGCATACACAAACTTGTATGCATAAAATAAATAAACATAAACATAAACAACAACAACATATATACATATATAGATATATTTATTTATTTTTAGGCGATTGCATGTTGCCATCACGTGTTGTCTGCACGCTCCTAAATTATGTTTGTCTTATGCTTATTTGATGACTTCATAAATGTGATTATTGAAATATGATTAGTTTAATGGTTAGGTAAACTTATTGTTAATAGAAAGAATTACGGAATATAGCTGAACAGATTGCAGCACATCTCTGAAAGCAAAACAAGTGTGTAGAGATTATTATTGTTCTAGTTTGATTAGTCAAATATTGAGAGGCAAATATTGATATTCCATTTAGACGTGACATTTTGTCATTTTCTGACACAACACATATCTGAAGCTTGTGAATCAATATTTTCGTTTAGAAACTGAAAGTGTTTCTATGGCATTCTGAGTAGTTTGTGAATTCTTTAGCCGGTTTGCGTTTAGTATGTTTTTTGTCAGTTTTTGTTCTTTTTGTTTTTTCTGTTTTGTGGGGCACGCACAAAAAGTAGTTCGCCTGTCCCAAACTTGTGTAGGTGCTTGTGCGTGTCTGTGTCTCTCTCTCTCTCTCTCTATGTGTGTGTGAGTGTGTGTGCTGTGTAAATAAACAAATTCAAGGTTGATTACCAACTACGGTGCCCCCACTTCACTACCGCTATCGTCCCGCAACTCAACTCTGAACGCTATCACCTTCAATTTTTTGAGCGCCTCGTGAGTTTTTGTTCTGCTCTTTTTTCTAATTTCGGTGACATATGAAAAACAAAACAAGTGGGGAAGGATTATCTTCGGCGTGCCGAAGATTTTATACTCTTTTCGAACCTATAGGCAATTTTCACTCTGCCAACTGCACCACTGAAAATTCATAAGCTGTACAATATCGTTTTTATAAGATATAGTGATCCGATCCGGCCGGCTCCAACTAATGTGATGTCTCTTTGAAAAATAAGTATCTGTGCAAAGTTTTATCGCGATAGCTTTAAAAACATGGGATATATGGCCAAAACCGACTTCGAGTTGTATGGCAGCTATAAGATATAGTGATCCGATCCGGCCGGCTCCGACCAATGTGCTGTCCCCTGGAATAATAAGTGTCTGTGCAAAGTTGTATCGCGATAGCTCAAAAACTGAGGGACTAGTTTGCATACATACAGACAGACAGACAGACAGACAGACAGACAGACAGACAGACAGACAGACAGACAGACGGACATGGCTAGATCAATTTGTATTGTCATTCTAAGCATACTGGCAGTAACTTTTGGGGGTCTCCGACGCTTCCTTCTATGCGTTACAAACTTCAGGACAAACTTAATATACTATTTTCTTCGAAAAGAGTATAAAAAATAAATAATACTCGTGGGTTGCTGCCGTTAGCTGTAAAGGGTCCAAAGTAGTACAATACTTTTAGCAGGCATTGTTGTTGCTGTTGTTGTTGTTGTTGTGTATTCATAATTTATTTGCTACCGAGAATATTTTGGTGGTTTTGTTAATTTCATAAATTAAGCTGCCACTTTTTGCAGCTGTGCTCGTCGTACGCTATATATTTATTAATGTATATATGTATCTACTAGTCAAATGCTTGCAAAATTATGTTTTTCTGCCTATCTGCCAGCACATAAGTGAGTATTGAAATTTATTTATTTCATTTTTTTTCGGCAGCGAGCTTGTAAACAATATTGTGTGTGCCGCAATGTGGAAGTAAATTGTTCATATTTTATTTCAATTTATTTATCAAGTGCCTACCATTTCCTCCTTCTGCCCCACTCTTTATCAGGCCCATGTAATTTCAAATTTATGCTCGCGTTCATTTTTTGTTCGCTTCTTTGTCAGTTTTTTGTGTTCAAGGTGAATTTGATTAAACAAGTTGGCATGTAAATTTTAGTTGCTCGACCAGCATATACCCTGTTTATAGATATAACTGTTTTGGATTTACATACTTTACATACGTTAGACAAACAGGGTATAAAATTGGCTTCCTCTTTTCAGCTGCAACATATTTCAGGTTATTTTGTTGATGTTGTAGCTGTAAATCACTTTCAGGCACACAAATCTACAAACATTATTTGTTTTATCTTGATAAACAAAGAACTGATACGAGGGGAAATTGTAATAACAAATGAATACAAAATTCAAGGTGAACTGGTTTAAATTAAATGTCTGTTTGTTACAACACTAAAGTTTTTTGTGATAGATTTTAGCCAAATGCTTGGATAGACAAAATTACAAAAATGTTCTCTTGATTCAAATATAAAAACTATATTTACTAGTAACATAAAACATAAAATGTGTGGGAATTAGGCTGTAAGCTATTTCTCTACGAGCTTGATTAAGTTGAATTTTTTCTCACAATAAGGAAAATATTTATTGAATTTTCTTTTCTTTCTCTTTTCAGGTAAGCTCAACGTTTTGCAATGCTAATTTAATGGTAAGATTTACGGTGGCAATCGACAAGCTTACACTTTGAACTGCATTTTATTTGCAATTCGTAATTAAATGCAAAATAAACCACAGCGAATCGAAGAAAACAAGAAAAAGATGAAGAAAATCTATTTGAAAATTAGATATTTATTGAATCCGCTTGCAAATACTATAAACATAAACTCTGGAATTTTTTTTACATTTAAGCATAACAACATAAAAATTGTTATTGTTGCTGTTGTTATCGCAGACATGCTAATAGAATTGAGTTTTCTTATGCAAATGCACTGAATACTGAAAAGTTATCGGTAATAACAGTTTAATTTAACACCCATTGTCGGTATTCGTTATTCGTTTCGGTATTCGTTTTAATGTAAGTGCTGAGGCTTATCTAATACATGGTGTTTATTAAATAGTTACCCTGTAACGGAGTGCTATGATGTAAAATTTCGTTTAGCAAATGCTTTCCCAAATAACTTTTGTGTTTGTAGTTTCAACTATTTGGAATTCTCAGGCTAATATTATGAAATACAATATATGCGTACAAAGTATGGTTTTAATTTGTAAAATTAGTTTAGAGCACACTTTCCACACACACATTTCTATAACTAAGAGCAGCGCGCTCAGACACGTACACAGTGAGCTTTTAAAAGTTTGTTTTGTTTTATTAGCTCGTTTAATTTGCAGACTGCCTGAGTACTCTGTTAGCCAAGGTCCAAGTATATGTGCAGCCGTTGCAACAGAAATAAATTGGCCAATTGATAACACCGGCCGCTGTCTAATAAGCAACTAAGACGACCTTGCGAGGGGGTTGGGTGGTTGAGGGGGGGGGGTGGCAGACAACCAGCATTGCCGATAGTCCCATGGCCAGTAGACAGTAGACGGTAGACTGTTATATGTATTATGCATGCCCATAGTTATCAGAGGCGACGTTTGCCAATGCAACAATGCGCCCTCATGAAATGCCAGTTGCAACCTTGGCCCCCGGAATATAGACAAGCATATAAACGAGGGTACACATGCAGTCGTGCCAAATGCTACAAATGCTACAAATGGTGCAAATGGACTGGCATTGGCCACGTCTGTAAATAAAAAAGGTTTTATCGGTTAGACTATATGCATATATAACATAACAGCAGCATTTAAGTGAGAAACTAAACGACTGTCTTTATTTGGGTGCTTTCAAATAGTTGAGGGATAGTAAACATATGTGACAAGCTGCAGGAAATAATCAGATCTGAAACTTAAACTGATTTCGAGCGTAATCCTCTTTAGAAATAAGATTGTTTCAGAGAGGTTTTATTTAAAAACTTGTTTCTTGATTACAAATAGATTTTACGCTCTTAAAAAACACAGATATTAATCTTTTTATACCCTGAACCCATTAAAAATGGGTAAAAAGGGTATTATGGTTTTGTGCAAAAGTATGTAACAGGCATAAGGAAGCATCTCCGACCATATAAAGTATATATATTCTTGATCAGTATCAACAGCCAAGTCGATTTAGCCATGTCCGTCTGTCTGTCTGTCCGTCCGTCCGTCCGTCCGTCCGTCCGTCCGTCCGTCCGTCCGTCTGTCTGTATGAACACGCGGATATCAGAGACTACAAGAGCTAGAGACTTCATATTTGGAATATAAGTTCTCGTAGTGCCGGGACAGATCAAGTTTATTTCATTTTATCGATAACTCGACCCATTCAAAAGTTATCGATAAATTTCGATTTCAGACTAGCGTTTTTGGGCTATAACTTACAAGTTATAAGAGCTAGAGGCTTCCTAATTTGGCATGTATAATCTCGAATAGCATACACATGTAACAAATATTTCACTTTTTGGATACCACCCCCCAATCCCCCCAAAAATTCAAAAACGCATTTTTGAAGGTACGACCTTGCAATTTGGTTTGGTCACACATTTTATAGCCAATGTTATGTCCTACAAATTATAAAAAGATCGGACAATAAACACAGAAGTTATTTAAGATTTTACTTTCCATTGTGTGGGGCTCAGTGAAAAAGCAAGATAACTGCTTAAACCGTTTTCACAGCTTGCAGTATGTGTGTGTTTGTGTTTATGTATGCACACTATTAGGCAAGTATGAATGGATGTCAGAACTGGGTTCAGGGTATCTCCTAGTCGGGCAGTCCCGACTAGAGCACTCTTACTTGTTTAGAAGTAAGATTGACGAGGTTTTATTTTAAAAAACGTTTCTATTGGTTACAGATTGAATAAATCCTCGTTAATCCTCTTAAGAAGTTGGATGATTTTTGCAATCTTTATTTATTTTTATTTCAAAAAGTAATCTATTGATTACATATTTGTTTAATCCTCTACTTACTGCTTTACAAAAATACAGATATTAATCATCTTCAGAAGTGTTGATTATTTTAGCCAGGCTTTATTTATTTTGATTTATTCATCTATTTATTCCAAACTATTAATTGAAAGTGAAAGTTACAACGCTAATGGCTGCATTTTTTTAGTTAGCTGCAGTTCTGCTGTGTTTTGCCATGTTTTAGTTAGGCATAGCTCAAGGAACGGAAGCTTCAAATCAACAGTGGCAGCGCCCGCAAGGTTTGCACTTTGCCTATTTTGTTTTTTCTTTTCGCCCATGTCGCTAATCCGCCAGCCATTGTCAGCAGAAATTCCTTCTAATGTCATTTCCACATACCATTTTCCTTGCCAGCTTAGGCAGCGACTGCGACTTTAGCTGCCCGGGGCCATCAGTCCGCCTGCCAAATGGCCATCTAATTGTAAGTGGCATTGTCATGGTACTGCAAGCCACAATAGAAAGAGAGAGAGAGAGAGAGAGCGATGGGTGCAGAGTGCAGCAAATTGCCAGCTATTTTAAGTTATTTCCATAGAACATATAATTTTGCGGCTGTTGCGTAATGCTCACCGCAATCATTATTCATTTGATTTTCAACTCACTCGATTTGTTGCTGCCCCACGCAGTTCCAGTTCCAGTTCTAGTTCCAGTTCCAGCTGCAGCTCCTCCTCTGTATGAACGTATGCCTAACCTTGCACATATATTGCAAATTGACCTTTACATAAATAAACGTTTCGTCGTCATTGACTGCATGTGGAAATTCACTTCACTTCCACTGCAATTGCAGTTGTTGTTGTTATTATTTCAGAGTTTATGTATATATATATATATATATTAACGCTTTTATTTTGCAGTACGTGAGTCTGGTTTTTGTCCAATATATATATATATTTGTTGTATTTTCATTGTTACTGCAATTTGCTTTTGCGTTTATGCAACGTTTTCAAGTGTCCGCATTGTATTGTATAAATGTCCTGTTGCTAGGTGCGATCCCATTGTTGCTGCCAGCTCAAAGGGAAATATTTATACTCTTTTCGAAGAAAATAGTATATTAAGTTTGTCCTGAAGTTTGTAACGCATAGAAGGAAGCGTCGGAGACCCCAAAAAGTTACTGCCAGTATGCTTAGAATGACAATACAAATTGATCTAGCCATGTCCGTCTGTCTGTCTGTCTGTCTGTCTGTCTGTCTGTCTGTCTGTCTGTCTGTCTGTCTGTCTGTCTGTCTGTCTGTCTGTATGTATGCAAACTAGTCCCTCAGTTTTTGAGCTATCGCGATAAAACTTTGCACAGACACTTATTATTCCAGGGGACAGCACATTGGTCGGAGCTGGCCGGATCGGAATACTATATCTTATAGCTGCCATACAACTCGAAATCGGTTTTGGCCATATATCCCATGTTTTTTAATCTATCGCGATGAAACTTTGCACCAATACTTATTATTTAAAGAGACATCACCTTGGTTGGAGCCGGCTGGATCGGATCACTATATCTTATAGCTGCCATACAACTCGAAGTCGGTTTTGGCCATATATCCCATGTTTTTTTAATCTATCGCGATGAAACTTTGCATAGATACTTATTATTCAAAGAGACATCACATTGGTTGGAGCCGGCCGGATCGGATCACTATATCTTATAGCTGCTATACAACTGGCAATGAATTAAATATTCTTAGAACAAAAAAAAAATGTTGCGCGACAAAACGATTTTGTACAGCTTATGAAATTTCAGTGGTGCAGTTGGCAGAGTGAAAATTGCCTATAGGTTCGAAAAGAGTATAAAATCATCGGCACGCCGAAGATAATCCTTCCCCACTTGTTTTAATAAAAAATGGCATTACGAATTGTTGGCCCATGGCGAATACAATTGAAGTTTGATGTCAAAGAACAGCATAACGCAAAGGCACTTCTTTAATTAAATAGCTTGCATTTCATTTCATAAGTTGCAGGGAAACAAAGAAGAAAGCTTTCCAATTGACTCCAAGAACTCCAAACTTATATGCCTAACCATCAAGACAAGCATTTCGCAATTATTCAGATTCAGCTAAGCTTTTAAAATGCAATTGACAGTAGGTAATAGAAGCATTTGCATATAAATAACATTTGCATACAGATATTTACAAATACTATATATAATATAAACTTATTGTTCTTGATTTGATTGCGTTCATTTATGATTTGAATTTCAATGTGAGGCTAATAAAAACTGCAAAAAAGCTGCTCAAAATGTATAACACAGTGCTACCAGAAACATAAAATTCGCAAATAACTAATTAAACAAACTGAACATAAACGAAACGCAGTGAATACAAAAAACATAAAAAATAAATCTATTCAATGGAGCTAGAAAAGAAAAAATCAGCTTATCGCTTCGTAATCTTAAAAGCATTTCAGTGTAAGTCCTGGTTAACAAATTCAACTATGAACAAAAATTAAGAGCACTTACTGCCTGATTCATAGGCACTTATAACAAACTTCATAGTTTTGTTTTGAAGCCCGCTTTCAGCTGATTATCAGTTTTAGCTTAACTACCCACAAATTGAGTGGCAACATCGAAAATAACGTTTAGTCTATTTTAAAACATATTTGAAGCGATTAAGTGAAACAAATTAACAAATTAGTAAGTAGTCGCGGCCATTTGACAGAAAAACCAACCCAAACAGCATGCTATACAATGTTTGTGTGAGTTGTTGGCAGGCAGAGTGAAACCAATTTTAATGGTATTTTAATGGGTTCAACTCACAATGACAGATGGAACGACTGCCGCCTGTCTAGATATGTGTATATGTTCGTATATATGGCAGTGGCAATAAATGCCAAATATGTAATTTGCATTTAATTTGACATACCCAAAACAGCAGGTAATTATGGGCAATATGGTCAGTCAGTCAAATTCAGGTAATGCTTTGACGCATATTTCAATCAGCTGACAGCTGACAAGCCTTCTCTCTCTCTCTGCTGATGATGCTGTGGGAAGGCTTTCACTTGCATACTACTGGCACTAATTAATAAAGCCGCTCATCACTTAGCTAGCTGGCTGTATGTTATCCTCCTTAATTAAGTTTATTAACCTGCAACATTCACTTGCTGCTGCTGCTGCTGCTTGCTGATTGCTTAAAAATTGGTTTCGCATTACGCTTAGCTATTTTGCTGCTGTTATGACATGGCATCAACTGATGCAACCGCCTCTGCCTGCTTGTTGCATCTTGTCAGGTGCAGTGGCAGGATTGCAAGTTGCTTCCGCTTAGCGAACCGTACAATGCCCCTCCTGCCTCACTAGCTCGCCCTCTGCCTCAGCTGACACCGGATACCATTTCCTTGGCCTGCTGCCTCGTTTGAAAACATATTCGATATCAAAAGGGTTCCTGATTATCCGCCGTTACCTATCCATCGCCACTTCAAAGCATGCCGCTAATCAATAGCGTCAAGCTAGCGGTCAAGAATTCATAAGATTATCGATAAATTGTTGCATAATGCTAGCATTCTTGTTGTTGTTGTTGCCACCTGATACAGGATTGTAAGTTGCGCTTCGTATGTCACGTAACTTTGTGTATCAGTGCCGGAAAGATGTCAGCCTGTTAAAAAGGATTTCTCAGCTAACGGAGTGACACCAAAAAAAGTTAATTAGTTTTGTGCCAGGATTATGTTGGCCAAAATGTTTGCCTAACTATGTGCGTTGACATGTTTGACTCTTAAAGCTGCAAAGTTATAGTAAATGATCTGCCCAGTCTTGCAACTTTTACAACTTGGCACAGCAATAACAGCAATGCACAAAAAAACCTACAAGTAATAATAATGAGAGTCCAAATTGAGTCCTCAAGCAGTAATGTAATTTAATTATCTGTCTGAGTCACTCGTACAAAGAGTTGCCAAAATGCTTGATTATAATGATTTCACTAATTTTGCAACGTTTTCCAAAATGTTGATGGCAGTATAAACGCCATAAGCGTAAATGGCTGAAGACATTGTTAATTTTTGCCTTTTCGCGCTCATTTCTCTTATTGTGCCGAAACGAAAAGGGCCAAAAAATTGCGAAATCCAACAAGGGAAATGTGTTTTAAGCACGTCGTTTACAAGCTATTTCCATTTCCATTTTCATTCTCATTTTAACTGCAATTGGCAGCATTAAAACATGTTCAGAGCAGCAGAGAACAACAGCAAAATCAAAAGCAGCAAGTTAGTCACAAAAAAAAAGAGAATAAAATTGCGTGTTAAGTCAATGGACAGCAACAACAAAGTTGAAGTTGAAGTTGTGTTTTCTTGCGCTTGTTTTATTGTACTGCATTTTGGTGTATAGCAATACCAGTTGGCATTTTCTCTGTGACCCGCGGGGCTTTTCACTTTTTTCACTAACAACGCCATCATCCGTACTGCCACGCCCCTCCCCCGCCCCGCCCTTCAGCCAAACAACTTGTAGTCGAAGTCGAAGCAGTTTGGCGTAATTATGAAACTTTTCGTATTTTAATTGGATTTTTATTGATTTTACGCACGTGATGGCCACTGTTGCTACAAAGCGGGTACAGATACTATCATGCATTTAGTATGGATATGGACTAACGGTAAACGGTCCGAAACACGGCTGCCAGATAGCCAGATAGGTAGCCAGTCGCAGTTGCATTTGCATTGGCCAAAACAATGCTCAAAATGCTCACACAAAACGTGATCTTCGGCTATTGCTCATTATTTCAAATTCAGCTCGACTGCGTATGGTCTTAAGGTTTGCTTATAACTCCACACAACATAAGTATTGCTTGGGTTTTGGGTCTCTGAAGCGATGAAAATGTCGCTGATAAATTCCATGGCAGCCCAAGGCGCGTGATATGCATATTTGGGTATCATTCCAAAGACGGAAACGCTCAACAGCTGTAAAGTGTGTGTGTGTGTGTGTGTGTGTGCGTGTGTATGTGTGTGTATTCATTCATTTGTTGTGCAACAAGTTGGAGTTTGTGCTTTCCGAGGCTTAACCCAATATTACCCAATTAGTTGCTTTGTCGTTTCTATTTTTGTTTGTTTATTGCGTACTTAAGTTTTGTACAGTTGCTTTTTTTCATTATAATATGATTGGTTTATTTGAAAAGCCACATTCGTTTCCTAATTGCAATAATATCAATTTATTTTTGTAAACATATTTAAGTTTATTTGATTTTTATTGAACAAGTCATTAATATCAATAACAATTATGGTATTTTTATACTCTGATACCGAAGGTACTCATAGTATATTGGTTTTGTCGAATGTCCGTCAGGCCGTCCGTCTGTCCGTCTGTCTGTCTGGATGAACGCACGTATTTCCGAAACGATATTAGATAGACTCTTGAAATCTTTTGCGTTATGATTATAGCTATCTGCTTCAGATCAAGTTTATTCCAAATTTATGCCACGCCCACTGGGAGGCTGGCAAATCGATAACATGTCGATACACCTCAAATCACAAATCGATTAAACGTGAATAACTCCCACAATTTTGAAGCTAGAGTAATCAAATTTGGTAGGTATATTGCTGGTGACCTCCCGAAAAAATTGGATCCTAGGTTAATCGGCCACGCCCATTATTACGCCCACCAGCCCCCCCTCCAAAATTAATTTGAAATGCTTATATCTCCCGCAGTTTTAGAGCTAAAGCCATCATATTTGGAATATATATTACTGGTGACGTCCTCTACAGATTACAGAAACAAAATTTCGACCACGCCCACTCCCGCCCCCGTAATCGCGAAAATCGATATACATGAATGCACAATTCGATAACACGTGTATATTTCCCGCAATTTTGAAGCTAGAGTCCCAAAATTTGGAATTTAGACTAGGGCTGACCAGCCCAAAAGATTGCGTCCTGGATTTTCCGGCCACGCCCACTAGAACGCCCCCCAGCCACCCCGCCCCCACGAAACATGGAAGCCTATATCTCGCACAGTTTAAGAGCTAGGGCCACCAAACTTTGAGGGTAGATTTCTGGCCAAGTCCTCTAAAGATCGGACAAAAAATTTTGGGGCCACGCCCCGCCCTCCCCCAAAAATCGCGAAAATGTATATCTTCCACAGTTTTAGAGCTAGAGTCACCAAAATTGGAGGATAGACTTATTGTCAGCCCCCCTGAAGATCGGCAAAAAATTTTGGGGCCCCGCCCCCTCCCGCCCCCAAAAATCGCGAAAATTTATATCTTCCACAGTTTCAGAGCTAGAGTCACCAAAATTGGAGGATAGACTTATTGTCAGCCCCCCTAAGGATCGGCAAAAAATTTTGGGGCCCCGCCCCCTCCCGCCCCCAAAAATCGCGAAAATTTATATCTTCCGCAGTTTTAGAGCTAGAGTCACCAAAATTGGTAGATAGACTTCTGGTCAGCCCCTCTAAATATCGGTAAAATATTGGGGCCACGCCCCCTCCCGCCCCCAAAAATCGCGAAAATGTATATCTTCCACAGTTTTAGAGCTAGAGTCAAGAAATTTGTAAGATAGACTTCTTGTCACTCCCTCTAAAGATCGGCCAAATTTTTTGGGGCCACGCCCCCTCCCGCCCCCAAAAATCGCGAAAGCTTATATCTTCCACAGTTTTAGAGCTAGAGTCACCAAAATTGGTAGATAGACTTCTGGTCACCCCCTCTTAAGATCGACCATGCCCCTCCCGTTCCCAAAAACTTGGAATGCCGATTTCAGGTCACCCAAACACCAGCAAAAATTTTCTGTTCACTTGCTTTCAGCTGTTCTTAAAATGGTATCAGAGTATTACGCAGTCGGCTCCGCCCGACTGCAACGTTCTCACTTGTTCTATTTTCTCTTGTATGTTATTTCTAATTTGATAATAAACATTTACAACTTGTAATCAAAGTGAGAGTTTCCCAAATAGTGTTACCATAACAATCTAGACACTGTACAAATTATATATGTTTTTAATGACTAACTTTTATATGCTAATAGTAAATTAAAAAAATGCATTTAATTTTAGGAAAGTGCGCCTTGCGCAATCTTTATATCTGTTGAGTCATTTGGCCTGGTGAGCGATCACAAACGAGTGTGTCATTAATTTAAGGCTCTTCGATAATGTATAATGCATAAAATTCAGATTTATAGTCGTCCGCCTCTAACGGTAAACGTGAGTCAAAGCCAAGTCCCGAAATTTATGTGCCACAACAACAACCGGTTGAGGCTAAGATCTTTGGGATGAACACACAAAATATGCAAGAGAAAGAGTACCAAAAGAAGGCATATATGTATGAATGTATAAATAAGAGACAAACTCATCCTGGACATTGTCGTCGTTGAAGGGCAACCTTCACCTCGAGCATAGCAGCTCGCACTTGCTGCCAGGCACACAGCTGACCCAAAAATACAATAAAAATGTCGTAATTGGAGGAGAAACTCAGAATGCAATGTAATTCGAAATTCGAAAGTTATTACGCTTAATTTGTGGGTCAAATGGCAACTCGGACGGGCTTTTCCCTTTCGCGGCGAAGACGCCACTGATTTGAAAGTAAAGATATACGAGACTTTATTTCGCTTGTGTTGTCTGCTGCTTCTGCTTCTGCTTCTTCTTCTGTTTTTGGGCCTCCGAACGAACCGCAGCATATATGAGAAATGCAACGGCCTTAATTTATATGATTAGCAGCTGAAGTGCAGTGTGTGTGTGTGTGTGTGTGTGTGTGTGTGTGTATGCAGATAAGCTCGTTGATTCATGAGCTCCCCATAAACGGTATGCAACGAAATGAAATTTCAAACAAGTGGGTCAGAGGTATGGCCGAGCACGCAGAAACACCACACCACACCACACCACACAACACCACACAACAACACACACCACACACAACAACACACACCACACACAACACCACACAAAACGTTGAACAATGCAAATTTCGATCTTGTTGCTGCTGTTGTCATTTCGAGGCTGGCGTTTCGAATTACACAAACAGCGCATACAAAAACAAACGAACAAACAAACATGAAAACAGCTCCTTTTACAGGCAGCAACTGCAACACTGAAACCAAAACAAAACAAAAAACAACAAGCAATGACAATATCTAAATGTCCAAATATGCAAAAAATGCCAAAAAAGCGCGTGGAATATTTGAATAATTGAAGCTGCCAAATCATAGAAATGGCGACTGAAACATCAAGCAATGTCCACTGCAGTTGCAGTGGCAGTGGCAGTTGCAGTTGCAGTGGCAGTGGCAGTAGCAGTTGCCATGACAGCTGCCTCATCGACTGTCCGCCTAACAAAAGAGCTGCACTCACACATATGAAAACTTTGCAGGTGCATCAGGTGTCCTGTTCTCACCTGGCAAAGTCTGGGCTAATTGAGTAATTTTTGCATTTGCAACTGCAGCCCAGTGCTGCTCTCAAAGGAGACTTAATTAAATGCGGCCGCGGCGTATTTTCAATTAACTTGTCAACTGTAGCTGCGTTAAAAGGATGCTCTGATTTTGACAGTTGCATGAATTAAACATTACAGAAAGTATTTCGCATACTCAATACTTTTGCGGCTGGTGTTTTAATTATATTCAATTTAGTCAATTTATTTTCATAATAATGACCACATTTAAAGCATTTTATTAATGAGACAAAATGTTGAAAATGAAGTAAATTTGTGTACAAAAGGGGGTTTGTTAACGCATTTTATATGCCGGCTTTTTCCTAATGGAGCACTCAGCTATCTTTCTAAGTAGCTTAGCCATAAATTATTCGCTGGTATTTGTAATTTCGCTGGCCAGCGGCAAATAAGAGCTTTATTTTCAACTTTAAACTTAACTGTTTTCTGATTTAACAGCCGCAACCCATTTCAGCTAAGGCTGCTGAGGCTGCTGCACCCAGGCAGAGGCACAAGCACCCAATTGATAGGATACCCGTTAACATGACCAATTTATTTAAGAGCCATCATTAATACACGCTGCTAGATAGGTACAAATGAATGTTTCTCCGATAGTGCGCCGCCATGAATCAATCGTTTATGTTTATCTGATCTTGGCCGGGCGCATAAAACAACAACAAATTGCCCTCCCCAAGCAGCAGCTAACTATAAACATGTTAGGCCAATCTCGAAGCGCGAATCTGTTGCTTCATTTGGCCAAGACCATAAATGTGAGTATATTATAAAGCGAAATGACTGTGCGGGGTGTTTGATGCGGGGCAAATTGAATTGCGCCGCTGCATCTCTCAATCTATTGCAAATTGATGGCAGCGCTGCCGGCGCACTCATGACATAATTGTCAAGCCAGTCAGCCAGCAAGAGGAATGACTCAGCGCCAAGTTTCCGAAACTGATTTATGAAGCTCAAGCAAATCAGAGCTTCATAATGTGCCAGCCGCCTCCTAACGAAAAAGCTCCACACGCACTTTTAACAATGCGAATCAGGCAGGCAGCGCATAAATCATTCTGACAGCTACTGGGCTTTTCATTTTGGGGGCAGCTTTTATGCAGCTGGTCGTGAAACTGGTTCGCCCTCTCCCATATGCCGAAAACTCATGTACAGACCATCGAATTGCAGGCCTCTGGCTGCATCCTGTCTGTCGACCAACTCGCTGGCAAAAAGGGCAAACCAGCAACCAGCAACCAGCCACCAGCTGTGCCGGCTGGGCTCGAGTCAATAAGCCAAAGAATCGTGATGCTGAATTCCTGTTAATGCATTCATATGGTCATCGACAAAAAGGCATACAGCATACAGCATAGAGCACAGAGCACACGCCTTTGGCTCATTTCATGAATTTTTCTTTTACTTTTGTTCAACAGCGGCAGCGACATATACATATAACAAAATTAGCACGCTAATTAAATATGTACTTCATTTTGAACAATTCTATTTCGCTTTTTATTATGCGTCTGCGACTTTTAACGAGCGCATATAAAACATCCGTTGGGAAATTGTGCTCATTTCACGTAGCGACACCGAATCGTTTCTTGGACGTTGTCTTTCTCTTGCTAGCAGCAACATTGCTCATACGCCGTGTTGCGCTGCTGGTTTCGGCTCTGCATATGCACTTTGCTGGCGTTGCATATAAAAACGGAAAGTTTCACACGTTCGTCTGTTTGACAAACAATTACGTGACATGATAAACGCATCAAATCGACGCAAGCAAAAAAATATATTATACTACGTACTACGTACTACTTGCACTTATAATAATAATATACTGCAACACAACTTTGACACGTAGTTGAGAAAGAAAAAAAAGGCGCAAATAAATGTGAGTGCCGTAATGCGGAAAATAATTTACTGAGCTTCAGATACATACAATGATAACAGTTTAAAGCTAGCAAATCGGTTAAGTTTTGACCAAGTTGGGGGAAAAGAGTACATTTTTAAAAATTGATAAAACTTAAATGCTGAATTGAATGTAAGAGGAAAACCCCTGAACAAATTTGCCTGTATCTTGAAAATCGCTTCAGTTTTGACACCCACAGTCAATTAAAAATATAATTTCAGGTTTATATTTTTTTTTTTTTAAAATTTTCATACGTACTTTGTATATACTTTTTTTTTGGAAAAAAAAATAAAAAAATTTGAGATTTTTAAAATGTAAAAAAACATACATGGAGAATAAAAATAGAGGAAAAATCATGAACAAATTGGCCTGAAACTTCAAAATCGGTTCAGTTTTGGCAAAGCTATGATAGGTTCTAGGAGAATTTTTGAGGGCTTGGAAAGCACTGTCAAGAAGAAAAAACTTTGTCTATGGGGTGGCCTCAGGGTATCACCTAGCTGGGACCTTTCGACTAGTGCACTGTTACCTGCATTGATTGCACTTGATTCTAGCACAGCACTTTTCTCCGAGTGTACAAACAGTTCAGCCATCATCAGCGTTTATGACCTTTGCTAGCAGTGGAATCACCACTGTGCATAGCTTATTATGGGTAGTTCCCTAAAGCGACGCTCTATTTGCCAGCTGATATTTAAGGCTAGTGAGAGGAGCAATCTGCCACGCCCACGCAGCTGACATTTAGCAGCAGTTAAAGGCACTGTTGACATTTCGCCAAAGCTAATAAATGTTGCTTAGCAGTTTTGAGGTTAACTGCGAAAAGTGCAAATTTAATTATGTTAGGTGGCCAACACGAAATGCAGCTGTTAATTGCACCGCGTAGACAAACAATAAAACCGCAAGCGAGTTAAGCCGCTGCCTTTGTTGGCCAACTGTTGGCGCCAGGGCTAGTTGACTTTAACCGGGTAGACAACATGCGGCTACAAGCAGAAAAACATAAGCTAAAACCTTGTCGGAATATTTTTAATTAATTGCCATCACAATTATGCACACACTGTGCCAATGGACGGACTGAGACTAGAGTGGGACAGAGAGAGGGCTAGAGGGAGACAGAGCGAGGTAGCGAGTAGAGCGAGAGGGCGCTTCTAACGGCATTAGCATGGAGGTTTCACTTGTTGCCATTCGCCTTCTATTTAATTACGTAAAACTGCTCATATGCAAAAAGTTGCAAGCCAAAAAAAAAAAAAAAAAAAAAATAATATTGAAAAACTTCACACAAAAAATGTTCATAATTAAAAACTTTGAGAACGGCGCAAAATTGTTGATTTGTTTTAACCAGTTGCGTGCCGCTGCTATAACAGCAAAACCGCCAACTGTTGGCCATGTTTAAAGCATAAAAGTTGAGGCAAGTTTTAAAATTTGAATTTGATTGTTGCCAACAATGGTTTCATGGTCAGAATTTGATGTGACTGCTGCTGCTGCTGCTGCAGTCTGCATTCGAATGTGTTCTCTCTCTTTGTTGCCACATTAATTTGCATAATAATCGTATGTAAACATACTCTTCAGATATTACTTGCATTACAACAATGCATTACAATCATTGCAAATGTTGCGTTAATTAATTCCATCTATTATCTTCTTCTACTTGCAGGTAAGCTGAAATTGAAAATCGAGATGAAAATCATTGCATACAGCAGATGCGCACGTTATGTATGTATGTAAATATGTTACAGAATGAAAGCTGATAACTTGTCCATAATTAAGTCGAAAATATCAAATAAATATGGTGGTTACGCTTGGAGCTCTGAAAATGAACACGGACATTCGAAAGGACCATTCGATTTAAATTGAAATATTTAATTTGAACATTACGTATGTACATTTTGACAGTTGATAATCACTGACAATAAGTCCCATTTGAAATTAGAATAATTTAAGCAGTCAAACTGAGCCTTAATAACATTATGAATGTTGTAGATATCATGTAATTGTAATTGCAGTAGAATTTATAGTGCGAGTCAGGCATTTATATCGGATTTATTGCCTTAATTAGCAAATAACAAAAGAAAAGTGCCATTGAGCACATGCAACAGAGGAGCCAAAAGTTTGCCATTGCTGGCACGCCCATTTGGCCCATTATGCATTGTGCAATCAAAAATAATAGAAATAAAACAACAAAAAATACAATGCACATAGACACGCATAAAGTTGCATAATTTCATGCGCATAGAGCAAATAATCACAATCATTTCTCATACGCCCCGTTGGCCGCACTCACTCACGCGCTCTCTTTGTTCGCATGCGTTTATCGCTTGACATTTCAATTTCTCACATATTTTACTACTATTCATATTATTTTGTGTCGCCATGTCGTTGTTGCTGCTGTTGTTGTTGTTGTTGTTCCTGTTGCTGTACAAATTTGCGTGACATTTCTCAATAATTTCGCTTCATATCGCACCGAGTCGCCACCGGGCTTGGGAACGCGGCTGTCTCATTACGTGTCCGGGTCTGGAGCTGGCGCTGGTGCTAGTGCTGGGTTCAAAGTGTCATACATAGATTTCCGCATATTTCTGGCTGCATTCTTATTTGGTGTATTTTTATGGTAATTTATTTTGAGCTGCTGAACAACAAGTTTGTTCATGCAAGGAGCGCTCAACCTGGCACTTGCCACACAAATCGAAACGGTACTTTTCACAGCAGCAAACCACAACCACCACCACCACCACCACCACTGCCCCTGCCGCAGCGACAACAAAACCACTGACTTAATGACGTGCCCCTGCTGGGCAACACACAGAGACCCTCCTGGCACAGCCTTTCAGGTCGCTTGCATGCGGGTAACGCACTTACCGCGCACTCATCCAGAACGAGAGAACCCAGAACCGAGAACTGAGAACTGAGAACCGAGAATGTGAACTCGAGCTGGCGTTGGCGTTCAGGAAAACCTGCAACGAGAGAAACACTCACACAGGAAAGCAACAAGCAACAAGCAACAGCAACCTGGCGCACAGTCACAGTCACAAGCATAAACATCATAATTCAGGTACATTTGTTGTGCTTCCGACTTCCGGTTAATATAAATATGCGCAGGAATTTATCACTAATTTGCATACAAGCTCGGGTTGCAGTCTAATTCTTTTTTTCTCTCTGGTTTTTGACTCTTTTTGCTGCCAGGCAACGCTTTCTATTTGTCTACATTCTGTGGCAATACTAATTTTATTATTTGCTGCGAGTGGGAGCCCCCAAAAATGTTGCCAGATGTGCGGCAAACAAAATTCATCAGCAGAAAAGAAACCATGATTTTCTGTGAGCTTAGTTGTGTAATTAAGAAATGCAATTATTTGTGCAGTATCATTAGTGCAAAGGGATTTTAGCGGAGCTTACTTTAAATATGAGCATTAAAAAGTAAAGCCAACGCAAGAGAAAAACAGCATTAATAATTTTCTGTTATATTTTTCATAATTACTATTTTGAGTAAAAAAACCGAAAGTCTTTGCATAAAGCATTTGGTGCCAAACCAGAAAAATTGTATTACATGTATACAATTTGCTAAAAGCTCGACTAACTATCTACACGTTTTGCTCACTGTTTTCTCCCTTAACAACTGCAGTCATCAGCTGATTGCAATCAAAGCTCACTGAGAGAGTATTTTCCCCATGATTATGCATTTTAATGTGCACTTGTAATGCACTCACGGCACTCAAACTGAAATCGAATCATTGCACATTGCACATTCACATTTAACTACTTCCGCGAACATGAAGTGAGGTAACGAACTTGAAACATTCAGCATATAATACCCTCAAATTGTATGTTGATTATTTTCGAATAACAAGAAAAAAAACCAATCTCATTTTGACTTTCACTTGCACGAAAATCATAGAAATTTGTTAAATCATCCATACAAATGAGATAGTGATGCGTCTTATTGGTGTTGTTGTTGTTGTTGTTGTTGCTTTTGCCCTTCGGCATATCGTTGGCTCAACAGCCAAGGTAAATTAAGCTAAATAAAGTTGACATGAAAATGATAAAGCGGCTTAAAAGTATCGAAAAAAATAAGCGACCAAAAATGAAAGTCGCAAGTTCACTTTCAATTTTTCTGTGCCTAGCTATTGCTGTTGTTATTGTTGTTGTTATTGTTGTTGTTGTTGTGCAATTGCCGGCGCCACGAGGCCAACTGCAAAATGTGCTGTAATCATTACTGAAAGGAATGGGATGCGGGGGCAGCGGCAGTGGCAATAGCAACAACAACAGCAACAACAGCGGCAGCAGCATTTGCGGCGCATAATTCAATCAAAAAAATACCGCATATTTTGCAAGCACAGGCGATGGTAGTAAAAGTTGAAAATTCACTTGCCGCGCACACATAGGCGGTCGGAAAAGCGGCGTCGCTTTTCATTAGACGAAACGTTTTGGGTGGATTACTCAATCTGAATGCGAGTCCATTCACTTGCTGGCCGGCAAAGCGAGCCGCGAATGAGAATTCGCTAGTATTGTAGAATGCGCATTAAGCATACGCCGCGTTGTCATTGAGAATTCGTTAGCTGCATGGGCTGTGCCGTATTTTTAGACCCATAACCCACATGGCAAACGATTTTTCTGTCGTGTTGTGTGTGTGTGTGTGTTGTGTGTGTCTTGCAGCAGCCTCTTGTGCCACATATTGCTATTATTAATTTGAGCCGCCAACTGGTTTGCAGCAAACCGTAATTCATTTTTTGTTACTTGCAACGTGTTTGGCTGGTGGCCCAAACCAGTTACCGTTTTGCCACTCGATAGGCCCAAAGGCCTCGTTTAAATGCTAAGCAGATTGATTTCGCCTGCCGTTGCCATTTGAATGAGTTATAAACACCGTATGCAAATTGCCATACAAATCAAATTCAATTAAGTAGCCAATCGACACACTCAGACACAAAACAAAACACAATGGCTTTGTGTTCGCATTGCAGCACATTGATAAGCCTTAATTATTGAAGGCAAAGAATATTAGATGGGAAGTGCATTAAGTGCATCTAATTATTGTCATAATCATTTCAATATATTTTGGAGTTATGCAAATTAATTAGCTTAAGCAAGTCGGTTTTCAATTGGTTTCAAATATGTGGCATTGTTGCTGGCAAGGACTATAGTATTGTTCTATAATAGACCGCCATAATTCCCGTTTACTTATCAGCATCGCCACACACAACCGCATTTATATGGAATGTTAATTAATGTTTGCGCCCGGGAAGTTCTCGCTTCATTGATAACAGCAATTTTTGGAATTTCGCCTTGGCCATACTGATACTGTTACTGATATTACAATTTTAATCCAAGGATATTGAATGCATTCGTGCATTAAGTTGCAACTTAATTACAGCGCATGTTTGTCTTCTTTTCCAATATTACTACTACAATATTACTACAACATGCGACTCTCGGCTGTTTTGTAAACGATTTTAATCGTAATGTCTGAATTGCAGTTTTATTTAAAGCTCAATGTTTGCACTGCCCAAAGCTGATCAAAAAGCAACAAAGATATACTGTACTGAGTGAAAAAATCGGTGATTAAAAAGCTTTTTACTGTTGTTTGTCGATTGATGTGATTTAAAGCAGGTGGTTTTTGATGTAGTGAAAAAATGCAATAAAGTTGTAAAATCTATCTATAGAATGCACATATAAATTATGAATCACAGTGACATCACTATCTAAAGTTATAAATTTCACTAGTTATCATACTATTTAATATACATGTGCAGAACAGAATTTTAAGTTGAGTTTTCTGCATTTATCCAAATAAATATTGTGAATATTTAATCCAAAAATGCTCAATTTACTAGAGGAAATTGTCAAGTGAGCTGGACTACGCCCACGTTTAATTTCTTAATAGAAAAACAAGAAAATTGCTTTTCGAATTCGTCGGCACCTTAAACCGAGTTTAGACTAAACAACAACTTGCGGTCAATTTTCTAGCACAATTTCTCTGCGGCTGAAATCACAGTAATTAACTTGACACACAACACACACGAGTGTGTCAGTGTGTGTGTGTGTGTGTGTGTGTGTGTGCTGTGCAACTGGCATTTAATTCAATTTTATTTAAATTGCATGGAAAATTGCCAAACGCCGAGCAAAATCAACTGAAGGGCCGAAACGTGTACGTTAAAATAATATTTTACCCGTAATGCTCGAGCCGCAGTGGAAGTGGCCAAGTAAAGTCAAGCAAAGTGCAATTTCATACCATAAATTTCCACTTAATTAGCGGGCCTGTTGTGCAACGGGTTCCTGGCTACTGGCTCCTGGCTCCTGGCAGGAGAGGGGTCTTAAGTCCTTGCCGTGTTCTTTCTTCCTGCTGCTGCCTGCCTGCTGCCTGGTCAGCAAATTACGCTTAAATTTCCGCTGCACATTTTTCAAGGCGATTGCGTACACGCTTTTCAACTTCCACTTAGCTCCGTAATTTATGTTAATTTACGCAATTTTCTCGTGCGGCATATGGGCTGCATTTGCAATTTTGCAATTGGGCGGGTGGCACGTTCAAGGGTCGCTACCTGGGCCAGCTGACGTGCCCCATTAGTAATCCATGGCACTTGGATCACACTTACACTTACACTTACACATATGTATGTAATGAAAGTTTAACCTGCCACATGTAAAATTGGCAAAATTGGTAAAATTGTCAATCAGCGCGCGCTGGCAAATTGAGGAAAATTGTGAAAACCGATCAGACGACGATGGCGATAGCGAGGCCAATGGCATCCGAATAGCTAGATGCGTGGAGACAGACGGACAACGGACAACGCACAGCTCGGCAACATTTATTTCACGCACCTTGGACTACTTTGAGGCGTCGCCAAACAAGTTTCGCCAAGCGGTTGCACGGTTGCACACGCACTTGCCAAGTCGCGAGACGCCTTCGCCGCCACCTCCTCCGTCACGTTCTCCTGCCCCTCCGTCTCCTCCTCCGCCTGCTCCGCCTCCAATCGAGGCGGTGTCAACACGCAGCTCGTTTTGATGCCGGCCGGCCAAAAGCGTATAAAAATTGCATTAAAAATCGAAAACACGACGAGAAAAAACTCAACTCGTTCAAAGTGGCACAAGCAACGGTACACACACACACACACACACACACAAGTACACACACCCATTCACACACACACACTATGCAACACACGCATATGCAACAACATTTCTATCACTCGCACTTAATTCATTTTGATTTCTGTGCAAAGTGGAAATTTATTTGCATAAATTAAAATGCAAAATGAAAAAGTATAGAAAAAAAACGAAATACTTGAAAAAATAATATATATATATATATTTTATAGGCTCATGCATGCTTTGAGCTCTGTACATGCAACAAATGTGTCTCTGTGTGAGTGCAGTTTAGTATATAACATACATAAGCATGTGTATAGTATGTGTGCATATGTTCGTATTCGTATTCGTATTCGTATTCATGACAAGCTGCTTGGCCCGTTATGTTGCCATATGCCAGCAACAAGGGGCTTGAGGGAAGGGGGGAAAGGGGGGCGGACCCCACCTAGACTGTTGCATAAATAGAAAAGTTTATTTATTGATTACGTTGTCGGAATTTGTATAAATTACTTAGCAACAAATGGGCTTTAAATGCATTTGTCACATTCATCTTGTATACAGTTTGTCAAAGGTGAAAATTTCACATAAATATTGAATAAAATAAGATATTCAAAGGCACTTAATTTATTAAGCATTGATAAAATAACTGCATTCTATTAAAAGAACTATATGAATTCAATATTTAGCTGAAGTCTTAAGGTTATTTTTTGTATATTTTTCGAATAAAATATGTATTTAAGACTAACTAAGACAAAGCGACCAATTATTGCTCATATTAGTCTATTTGTATTTATGTGCAATAACAAATTGCTTGGTTTTCAACCGCAATCGTAAATTAAATCCAATATGCAGCCGCAATGTCAGCGATTTTGAGTTATGTGACTACTTCCTCAACCTTATAAGAAGCAAACAATGCGAATAGCCTTGTCGAATAGGTGGCGGAAAAACATAACAACATTAGCGGGAGATCAGCTAAAGCGACAATAACAACAATCAGCAACAACAACAACAACAGCAAACACAATGTGAAGACTAATTGTTAACACACAAAAAGCATTTTGCACATTGTTAGCAGGCAAAGAGGCATGCAACCAATCATTAGAAGCTTGTTTCGCAATTTGTTGTGCCTCAATGTCAATTTCAATTAATTAATATAGAAAAAAGTAAATATATGTGTGTGGCAAACAGGGGCGACTGAATGACTGGAAAATGTTGCAGGCAGCGATGCGTGGCAGACAACAGTAAGCCCCCTCCAAATTCTCTCACAGAAATTATAATTCTGCAAACGATATCAACACTCAATAGAGCAACAGCAGCAGCAGCAGCAGTAACAGCAGCAGCATCATCATCAGTCGCATTATTAATGATTTCCATAGAAGCAACAACAATAGGAACATCAACAACAACAACAGCAACAACAACAACAAACATGCTGAGGCTACATTGATATGCAGCAAAAGTCGTTTGGGCATACTACGTAGTATATATATGTATGTAGTACGTATAGAATGATACGGATACAAACTGCAAGCATAAGCTTGATTTCAGTTGTTGCTGCCACGCCCCCTCGCATCGCATGCAATTGTTGTATGTGTGTGCATGTGTGTGTATGTGTGTGAGTGCACATTGTGTAAATACATAGTAGTTCTCTACTAGCAACGAGCGAAAGCATGGAAAATATCATGTTAGAGATATCAATTTGTTAGCACCCAGCAGAAGCAGCCGTAGCAGCAACAGCAACAGCAACTCGCCTAGCGATAATAACAACAACAACAACAACAACAAATATCAAATGAGAAAAACACACACAACAAACACTCGACTATCGAAACACCCACATAAAAAATAGCAATATCTTTGTAAGGTTTTCTCGCGATTTTCACATTGTAAAATTTTGATTGATGCATTTCTATTGACTGGAAAAACATATTTTGTACTGATTGAAATGATATTTTGCAGCAAATTGATAAATAGACTATTATTATCGTTATATATTATAATTGCTGGCAATTTCTTAACGCTTGAAGATTGAATCAGTTTTAACAACTTTTTGCTTATAGAGAAAGTCCTTGCATTTATTTAGAATACATTTTAAATTTTATATTGTTGTTTCTCAACTGCATGTTTAATCTACCATAATTTTCATTAAATAAATATATAAAATGTGGGGAAGGATTATCTTTCCCATGGCGAAGATCTTATACTCTTGCTTCAGCACAAAATGAATCAATTATTTTTTTCGTCAACAACAATATTGGCTTGAAAAGTGATTTTTGTTAACCTAGAAATGCCGTTCGAAGACTTAAAACTATCAAAACTTTTATTCTACACTTCAACTCTATGAATATTTCAAAATTTCATATGTTTTAATCACTTAAACAAATTGAATATACTATTTTTTTCGAAAAGAGTTTAAGAATAACATATTTATTTCGTTAGTTCGTTTGTTTTGGTATGTCATCGAATAGTTCCTTTGTTCTTAAGAACGAATATCATTTTAAAGATGTTTGTTATAGTTAAGTTTGACTGTTATACTGTAGTCTAAGCGAAATGTGTGTTGTTTGACTGTCAGCTCTCATATAAGAACTTTTCGAGCTCTTCTTCAGTACAGTTTGCCATTGTTTCTTGTTTCGAAAACTGGAGCTGGCTTTCGGACCGTGCCAGTCTCATGTGCATTGCTGCTCATGTGCTCCGACTTATAAGCAGCACAATAATTGGTAGCTAGGCTCCACTCTACTCCACTCCACTCCACTCCACTCTACTCCAACTTTAAAGCCAACCAGTTCAGAGTTTGCCATGGCGGCAATAAAATGATGAGCCACAGATAACAGAAATTACTTGGTACTTGTATGGTTGCGTTGGCCTAAAAACCTAACCGTGAAAACAAAAAACACATTTAGATTTTTGCCTCTTTGCTTCTACTTCTTCTTCTTCTACCTGTAGCTAGTTAGAGGCAGACATTGTTGTTGTTGTTGTTGTTGCTCCACCTCTTGCCTCAGCTGCTGCACTTTAAAATCATTTTGCAAAAGTTTTGCGCTGCCTTCCAAATGCCACAAAACAAAACAAAACTGATGCGTTGAAAATTTCACTGCAAATTACATTAACTGTCTAAGTCTACACAAGGTGCAATTGTTGCTGTTGTTGTTCATTGCTTTTGTTGTTCGTAATTCTTGAGTTGGCTTGGGAAATCCAGACTTAAGCATTAAGTAGAGCATGAGTTCAATGGTACATTAGCAAATTATATTATTATAATATTAGCAGTAAAAAAGAACTGTATAACAGTAATATTTGTATAGCAAATGATTTGTTAACACTTGGTGCTGTATAACTTGTTTTTGGAAGCAAATGAAAGTTTCGACCATGATTAATTGAATTCTCTGAATGCAATTAATCAAATTGTTGTCCAAAAGATATTTCAGTTGCCTGAAATTACCAACTATGCCCCTTCTTGCCACAGCATATTTGGGAGCTTAAGTGCCACTTTCGGTTAGTGGCATTGAGGCTTTATACAATGGCTTTACTGTACTATTAGCAACGTCAAGTATGAAACGTCCACCTCAGTATAGTTTTGGCTACAGCCACTTGGCATTTTCCGCCTTTGCTTTCGACTCTGAATCGCCGGAGCAAGCCAAGCCAAGCTAAAGCAAGCCAAGCCAAGCCTGGCCTAGCCACACCCCACCTCAAGCACCTCAATCTCCGCTCCGCTCCGCTCCTCTGCTCACCTCGCCCCACCTTGTCTTGTTGTATTTGGTCAGGTCTTGCAGTTTCACTGCCTGCTTCAATGTTACTGCCTCTTCGATCAGAGGTTAAACGTTGCGTTTGCAGTTTGCTCTGCGAGGCAGCCGTAGCAGCAGCAACATCAGCAGCAGCAACATCCCAAGCAGCAGCAGCAGCAGCAGCAACATGATAATAATGAAGTTGCTGATCATCAGCATTAAAGGCAGGCGAGTTGGGTACCCTCGGCGTCTAAAGTGCAGCTAACCTATATTTTAGGTCATAATATGGTGGCCAACATTGTTACTGGTCAGCATTTGAATGGCGTTGTGAAAAACATTATTAACCGATTTTTATTGCGATTTTGCCTGCTGTTGCTGTTGTTTTGCAGTTGTTTGTTGTGGTTGTTTGTGCTGCCGTCGTCGCAACATTTTAAGGCGGTTAACTGCCCATTAAGGGGCGTTTCTAATGGCACAAACTCCTTTTGGCTCTGGCTTTGGCTTTGCCTTTGCCAACGTCGTCGTCGTCGTCGTCATCATCATCGCTGATTCGTGCCACATACTTAAAGATGATGAAGAAGAGGAGAACCATTTTACTGCCATTTTTGCGCTGCTGGCTAAGTACAAATTTTATACTTGCTTGGCATTTTACTCCTGCCCCCCAGTCCCCTTGTTCCTGCTCCAGCTCCTGGCCAACAATTGCTGTTATTGTTGTTGCTTCTAGTGGGCTGTGCCAAGTCGTAAAATCATAAAACAAATTAATCGGCAGTGTGTGTGCAATAGATGAATGCCTTCTCTCTGACCTGGTCAGCCAATGGTATACTAAGTTTTCTTCTCCTTGTTTTTGAAGCGTTTTTTTTTCCAGCTTGTCATTTGTCCTTGTCGTCAAAGTTTTTCGTTTGGTTTCCGCTTTAGACAATTTGCAATGCATTTTGTTTGGCTAGTTTTGAATGCAGCTCGACGACGATCGTTTTTCGTTTTTGTCGCCATTTGAATTCTGGTTTATTTAATGAGTTTTGCAATTGTTTTCGTGAGCGGATTTTCAAAATTGACTTCAGTAAGCGTTGCTTTGATTTCGTTTCGTTTGTTTTATTCGCTTTTTGCAGCTCAAGGTTAAGCGGCTTTTGGCTGCGAAATAAAATACTGCAGTCGCCCCCCTTCCCAAGCTCCAAGCCCCACTCCACCCCATCCAAAACGGATTGGCGTCGTCACCGTTTGTTGTATGGTACAATTTCAATGAGTGGCAAATAATTGCGGCTTGTGTACGTAATTTGTTACTGGTTGGTTACTGCTGCCTGTGGTCGGGTTGGTTATTAAAGTGGCTGATTGGTTATGAGTTTCAAATGTGGGTTGAGGCAAATTGCAAGGCGCAATATAAAAAGCAAGGCCCACAAGCTGGCTGACTAGACGACGACAAACAAGAAGTTGTTTGAACTATTTTGCTATTGTTTGTCGATCATATGTCGATCAGTTCTTAAACACTTAAACATAAGTACAAAGCTTTAAGTGAGCTTAATTGTGCTTAAAGCTTTGCTATTTATCGCGTTCGGCTGTTGTTTAATCTCGTCTCATTTTGTGCTTAAATCACAAGTGACTTAAGTGATCTGTTTTTCATTTTCATTTAAACTCGTCTAAATTTATAGCATTTTGCCGCTTGACATTGATAAATTGAACTTTGGCAAGTAGTTAGTTTTGCGGCTACTCTGATTTCAAGCAATTGAAACACTGAGTCCTTCTTCTTCGCTGTCATGGCAAACATTGGCCAAGAAGAGTGCACTTAACATGGCGTCGCATTTGCCATTGTCATGACTCCATTGCCAGACGGAGTGAGTGCTTGGAAAGGGGGGTGGTAGGTGGGGTTGGTGGGGCTGGTGGTGGTGGGGCTAACACACACAAGGCAATTTACGCATTTTATTTGATTTCAGACTTCGGTCGGTTGGTTGTCCGCTGCTGGCTGGCATCGTTGGCGGCGACCTTCCTTGTTACCAATGTGCCATGATGAAATTAACGTCAATTAACTTGAATCACTTTGTTGCCAGCCCCACCGACTGCTCCTCGCCTCATCGCCTGCTCGCCTCCTCGGGCAATGCATTTTCCTCACTTTTATCGCACGAGGCATGAGGTAATAATTTACGAAATTGACAAGTGAATCACTGAAGTGGCCTGCAGGAGCGGAAGAGAGGATTGGACGGGGGGCAAACTGCAGTCGCGACGACTAAGCAGAAAATTAACGCGTAATTAGTTGTTCCTTTTAAATGCAGCGGCGTCATCTTTGCCTTGTCTGGTCTGGAGTGGGGGATTGAGGGGGGATTGGGGGGCTGGGGAGGCGGGGAGGCGGCCTGATGCATGTGAAGGAAGTGTCGCCACTTGACTTGTTGCTTTCTTTGTCATGTCCAGGCGTTGATTAATGAGCTGCGGCTGCTCTGTGCCATTGACTTTGATGTGTGTCGCTGTTAGCTGCTGTTAACTCTCAAACTGGTGGCTGCGGTCTTCCCAATGATCGTGATTCCCATGCAGCTAACACATATACATGCCTACATACATGCATAGAAGTTGTTGGTATGCACACTAAGAAAAACAAACATTAGCTCTTGCGTTTTTATTATTTTCTGCTTAAAATATCAATTGGTATTAATTGTAATATTAGTTTAGCTGTCGTTTGACTGTGGGAATATATTAAATATTTATAAACTGTCTTAATAAATAATAATCAGATATATTCATTTTACGTACCTATAAGAAAGTACAATTACAATTCCTTATCTTATCTTGAAATGTTAGAATCCCAATTATAAGAAACACTTGATTTTGTGCATATTTCGTTCCACTTTGATCTTTATTTTTCTAAGTGCAGGTGGTTTAAGATCAACGAGCAGCTGATTAGAGCAAAACATGCTGGCTGCTTACGCTTCTCATGTGGGCAGCTCAGTTTTATACAGCTTACATGTCTTTATATAAGCATTTGTCATGCTTATGAAATCTAAATGAATTACTCATTTATAAAATTTGATCATTTTTTATAGACTGTCCAGCATAATCGAACATCATTTTACATGTTAAGCAATTTAAATAAACACATATGTATATATCTCTCTTAAAACTGTTTCAGACTGTATTTTGACTGTATTTAGTTAATACTCAGAACTAGATTACATATCAGAGTCTAATTGGATAAGCCAAAAACCTTTGCTAAGCTAAGACTTAATGCTGATTAATTTTTCGGTGCTGCTTAGTAAATATTGAACAGTGTTAACCGTATTTGGTCAGCTTCTAATTGCTGCTCCAGCTGCTTGGCCCGAATGCTCAACTGCCTCAACTTTAATTGCTTGTGACTAATTTACACAATGAAAGGTCATTGTTTCCACTTCAATTAGCCTTTTACCAGCATTGTTGCTGTTGTTGTTGTTGGTGTTATTATTGTTGCTGTCGTCGATGTGACCAAATTGGATTGCCTGTCATTTTGATGAACTGAGCACGGCACGACTCGTTGAAAACACTCAAAAAAGCTGAGGCTTATGACAAAATGCCGCTGACAGTCGCTGTTGTTGTTGTTGTTGTTGTTGGTTGCATCAAATGCCAAATTGTCTGGGGCCGAAACGACGCTTGAAAAATCTGCCCAAATTTGGCAGCCAGCAAGTGGAAAATGCAGTCGGGCCCCAATTGCAGCCATCTATTTAGTTTATGGCTTAGACCGGCCGGCATGCTCAAAATTGGCCGACAGCAGCTTGTTGCACGCCACAAACTTGCTTATAAAATAAAAGGCACCGAATGTCACAGTTAAGCAGTTTTATTATGACAGGCAACGCCGCACACACAACACACACACACACACACACACACAGCACACACACACAGCAAGTGAGCAATATTAAGAGTCGCGCAAGTGCAGCGCACTTTAGACAGCAATAACAAAGTAAACGAAAGTCATAAAATTAAATTTAATCCGCTGGCAAGTTGGAGTCTTACCGGCTGCTTTTAACGCATGCCACACCCACTAACGCCCCCCTGCCCCCCCTTCGGATCCCCTAAGAGCCCCCCCACAGCGCCTGTAGCCCGTTTCATCCCGTGTTGAACTTAGTTGTAATCCGCTTGTATTGCCAACATGCATACTGCCAACTCATTTAAGCAAATGACCAGGCCAACACATCGTCCGGCCAGATCGCGATAAACACACACTTACACACACACACACACACACACACATGTGCAGGCAGATGGCATTCAACTTTTTTAATAAATTGCTGGCAATGCGTTGCCTTTCTGATTCCTGATTTTTGCTGTGGCTGCTTTTGCTGCTGCTGTTTCTGCTGTTTTGTAGCTGCTTATCGGCTTGTCGTCTGCTTAAAGTGTTAAAACATTTTGATTTCTCGTCGGCCGCCTGCAAAACAAATGAAACATTCTTAAGCAGCTACTTGAGCGGCTTTCGTGCGCCTTTTGTTTGCCGCTCGGATTTTTATTTTCAGCGCATAATTAATTTAAGATGCACATCAATTCCGAATCGGGCAACAAACACTTCAAGTGCCCAGAGACACTCGAATGACTCACACTTCTATTGTGTGTGTGTGAAATTAAATGATATTGTACACAAAAAAGCTTTTGATAGATTTGCTAAGCGATCTGCTAGCGAAAGTTCCATTTCAATTGTGAGAAATTAAAATGAAACCATTAAAATCAGTTTATAATACTTCTTTAATTGAAAGTATAACCAATTTAAAATAAACGATTGTTACCCTAATAGTATCGACAGTGTAATAGCATATTTTTATATCAGAATACATGTTATGTGTTATGACGTTATGTTATCCTCTAATTACTTCCTATTGATTCTTGTTCTTGTTTTTGATAGAAAATCCGAAATTCAAATTTAAATGCACTTCACCAGAGCTGAAAAGCGGATCAGTTTTGACAAAGTCTTAGGAGTTTTAGGTATTAGAAAGGCAATTGTGAGCCGTATTGTGGCTTAAATCGAAAATTCCAAAGTGCTTCACATTTAAATGCAGCTTTTATGTAGAAGTCAAAGCTTGATATTTTCTGTTTTCAATTTACAATCAGCTTTTTGGAAATTTCGAACATCAAGACGTTTGTAGTAAAGGGGTACCAACAAAATGGACTTAATTGATCAAATGCAGTGAAGTTTTAATTAATTGCAGTGGCAAAAAGAGTGCAAATGATGCGACAAAGGCTTCTGTAAACTTGCGACACAAAGTGCCAGGGGCCAATAGCAGAAAATATCCCATTGCATACTTACAGACTGTCAATGACAAGATATAAACTGGTGGCTTAAAATAAGTATGTATGTCTGTATGTATGTATGTATGGCTGTTGATTTCATTATCAATATGTAAATGTGAACATACTACTTCTCGATTTTATTTTGTATGCTTAAGGGTATTACAAGGCAGCGCAGCGCAGTCATTTCCACATCGCATACAGTGCCTACCACTTGTAGGCCTTCACGGCTAATTAAGTCGCTTTAAATTGACGCAAGAGAAGGTTAACGTGTGGGTGTTGGCATTTATGAGGTAACACACACAACACACACTCATGTGCACATGCGTGTGTAAGCGAGTGTGTGTGTGTGTGTGTGTGTGTGTTTGTGTTTGTGTGTGTATTGCAGCTGCAGTCGCCAGAAATATGTAAATTTCTTGTGTATTTCTTTAATAGTTGTCATAAATGAAACACCCCCACAAAATGCTAAAAATGTTAGGTGTGAGTGTGCGATGTGTGTGTGTGTGTGTTCGGTGTGTGTGTGTGTGTGTGTGCGAGTGTTTGTTGCCAAGGCAAAAAAGTGGGAGTTGCCACCGTCGCCGTCTTTGCACTAAAAACCACACAAATTTGTCTATGAATCAGTTTATAATATAATTGGTATTAAGAGCTTAACAAGCCGAAAGAATTTTAAGATAATTAAACGTATGCTTAAGCAGACAAAATTGTGATATGTTTTAATGCCCTTGCAGAGACTAATATAATTTTATTACTAAATCGCTGTAATTATGCATAAAATTCAATCTCAGTCTTGTTGCAAATTAACATTTTATATTGTTTCTGCTTCTTATTGTCGCTCTGACATAATATCTCATATTTAATGGCTGGCACAGCAATTTCATTCCCATGCTGCAGTTAGCTCTACAATCAAATTGCTAAATTTGAGCAGACAAAAAATGAAGCAATTAAGCAAATTGGAAAATTGCATGTGCTAGACTACATACAACACACACACACACACACACACACGCGCTCTTTCATGTGTGTGTGGCTAATGCAAAAAAGATAGTCATCGACAAAGGCGCGAACAATGTCGTTTTTGATGAGGCGCTGTTCGCATAGTGCAAATTAAAATCCCGTTAAAACAACATAAGCAATGTACTCTTATTAATAAAACGCCGCTTCCAGTTTGCAATATTGATTGGCCACTGGTTTTTGGAGTAACAACAAACAAACACACACAACGCATAATCCGCAAGATACTCACATACATGAGGCTCTTAAATGTCAGAGAAGCGCCGTTCAAGCTGGGCCATAAAATCGCTTATAAATTAATCAGCAATGCGCACAAAAATAATAACAACAACAACAAGTAAAGAGTATAAAAAACCACCGAAAAGCAAATATGCAAAACTGCAAGATTGTGTCATAGTCTGTCTCCCGGGTAGCCGGCTCAAGGCCTTTGTGGCCTGCATAAAATATACGGCTAATTTATGTGGCAAGCTCACAACGGTAAAATGAAGTAAAGCAGCAGCAGCAGCCGCGCCTGCGCTTGAATCTGGCCGGATTCTGAGGCTGCGGCTGAGGCTGAGGCTGCTGGGGAGTGGCGACCATTTGGCCTGCCCTGGCCTGACTTGACTTGGCCTGGCCTCCGTCTGACTCCGCCCGGCCGGGCCAATCCGGAACCGAGCACGCTTTGAGGCTAAGCGTTGCGTTTTGTAAGCATTTGTTTATGCCCCGAAAGCATTCGAAATTGGTAAAAACGGTATAATGAAGTTGTGCATAAGAATGTAACAGGCATAAGGCAGCATCTCCGACCATATAAAGTTGTATACTCTTGATCAGTATCAACATACGAGTCGATCTAGCCATACCTGTCTGTTTGTCCGTTTGTGTCAACACGTGATTATCAGAGACTATAAGAGCTATAAACTTAGTTTTTAGTATACAAGTTCTCGTAGTCCCGGGTCAGATCAAGTTTAACCATTTTAGCGATAACTCGTCCCGTTCAAAAGTTATCGATAAATTTAGTTTTTGGTCATTTCTTGCAAGTTACAAGAGTATCTCGTAGTCGGGCACTCCCGACCATAGCACTCTTACTAGTTTCTGTTGTTATTGTTGTTGTCGATCTCGCAATGCTGCCCAAATGCTGACAGGCAAATGGATGACCGACTGGCTGTCTGCTGAAGCTAAATGCTAGTTTGTTGGGTTGCCAAAAGACCTTGGACTATGATTTCCACTCGGTTCTCTTTATTACATAATTTAGCTTTAGCTGTGTGTGTGTGTGTGTGTGTGTGTGTGTGTGTGTGTGTGCGTGGGGGCCAAAGTCGAAGGCAATAGATTGTTAATTGAATTGGAATTGAAATCGAGCGCGGAGTTCTAAGCCGATGCAGACAACACAGTCTCTCTGGCTAGTCAAGTTCGCTATTAATAATTAAATTAGCAAAATTGATTACACCTTAATATTTAATGCGCTTACTTATTTCGATGACACTTGTTCACAAAAAAGCAAACATTACTTGACAAAATAAATTGAATCTTTAAAGCGCTTTGCAAAGCTCATGAAAGCTTAAAGCGAGATTAACAGCTACATTGAATTGGGCAGTAGACATATATATATATATATATATGTATACATATGGCTAGTCGGCTACAATTTCACAAGCATAGTTGCCACATTTTCCAAAAACTAAAGCTGACAGCTAACAACCAGAAAATGTCTATACAATTTTCTTTGACTAGTTTTCATTTCGTTTTAGGTTTTGTTTTTTTCTCTTTTTTGGGTGCGTGCGCTGCATAAATACGGTCTTGTTGTTGTTGTTCGTTGCGTTGTTGCTTTTGTGGTTGGTTGGCTGGTTGTATTATTGCCCCACCTTCTGCTGAGGCAGACGCTTAACGCTTCGTCAATTTGTTTTCTTCTCTGGGCTGCTGTTGTTGTTGTTGTTGTTGCATTTGGTAGGCCTTTTACAATACTGACCTCGTTTTCCCTTAAAAAAAACCCCAAAAAAAGCAACAAATTAGTGTAGAATTTCAGCTAATTAATGTACTCCCAGTGTGTGTTTGTGTGTTTGTGCGTTGACCATCTGCGGTTAGCTGCACAAAAGACAACAACAAAAACAAGAGCGACACATTTAAATACAATTCATAAAGACACTGCGACGAGTCGGACGGTCGGTCGAAATAAATATGAGAAGGGTACGCTCGGTGTTTGGCTGTTTGGCTGTCAAGTTTGCTGCCTTTGCCTGATTTCTAAACCAATTAACATGAATTACAAATGTCACGTTGGCTTCTTTCGTCTAAACTCTGAAAATGCCACACGGTGTGCGGCGTGGGGGCGTGGTTAGGGGGCCACAACTGGGGCAATGTATGTATGACATTGGTTGTCGCGTTGTTTAATTTGAAACACTTGCTGACCGCTGGCCAAACACTTCCTGGTTGCTTTGACATTTGTTGACCACACACATACACACGCTCCCCCTCTCCCCTCTCCCTCTCTCTCTCTCACTCTTTCTATCTCTCTCTCATCCTCTTTCATGTAACGCTATCACAGTGCAAAGATCAAATAGTCAAGCTGCTGCTGCTGCTGCTGCTGTTGCAGAGGCAACTGCAACTGTCAACTGACAGACGTAATTAATTGCCAGAGCAACATGAACGTTCACAACAACAACTGTTGACCATGGCCACATCTTTGACTGCAGTCTCGGCCTCAGCCTCGGGCACTTGCCCCAGAGCCATAGCCATAGCCAGAGCCGGAGCCGGAGCCGGCCAATGATGCCCGCAGTTGGGTTGGACACTTTATGTGCCAGATGTGCTCGTAAAGATTTCCTCATTGTTCAGCGTGTGTGCATAAAAGCATTTTTAGCATTTTACCTAGCCAAACTCTACATACGATATGTGCCACGCCCCCCCCCCCCCGTCCCAGCAACCGCCCCTCCCCGCTAATGTAAACAATTTCGAAAATAAAATCTTTGGAAATGTGTGTCACTTGTCGCTCGACAGCGAGCGAGAGAGAAAAAAAGGAATTTTTCGAAAAGCTTCTGCACATAATGAGCAGCAAACAGAAAACATTAAACAGCAAAGCAGCGGCTCCATAGCTTTAGCCTTGCATGTTAGTTTTGTAAAGCACAGGCATGTGGAATATGTCGTTGGCACTTCGGAAAGAGGTGCCAATTAGCCAGCAGACTTTAGTACTGCAGTTCCTTTGGCAAAATAGTTGCTGAAATGTGTAGAGTAGTACTTAGTAATGTACTCTAAGCCAATTAGACGATTATTTCAATTGCCAGTTGAAGAGAAATTACATTTAATTGATAAGCGAATAATACGCAGTAATATAAGTATATACATCTATAAAGCCTTATTATTGAAATAAGCAGCCAATATATCGTGTACCAGTAGTATCATTAGAAGTAGCTCACAAATACAAACTACTATATATATAGAAACTGAGAATCGAGGACATTTGACGGCTTTTAACTGCGCATTTAGATGACAATTAGATGCGATTACAGCCGTTCCAATGACAATGAGCAATTAAATCAAATATAATAATGAGCTAATCTCGAAAAAATTGCGCATCTAAATCATATGTAAAAAAAAGAGGAAAAAATTATTAATAATATGCTGTCTATTTAGACATGCACATTTGTCTATAATGCGAAGACAAAACAAATCGCTTGACAATGCATTATATACATGTATGCATATATGAAAATAATTGCAAATATTTATTTATTTATAAAAAAATGAAAAAAAAAACTATCATGGGCTGGGGCAACTTGCTGGTGACTTCAAGTGCACGCAGCTGTGCAAAAATATGCAAAAATTGAGATTAATGTCAACGGCAATTGCATGCTTTGTGGCTGCACACACACACACACACACACGCACACACACACACAGATTAACAGCTGTGTGGCAATCCAATCTCATCCAATCCAAACCAATTCAATGCACTGGAGGCCGCTGCTCTAAAACTGTCAACACCAAAAAAAAAAATGAAAATGGGGACGTGACAAAGTTGCCATTTGCGAATGACACGTGTGCGCTGATAGTTGTCAACATTGTTGTTGTTGTTGTTGTTGTCGCTGTCGAAGTTGCAACCTGACAAAAGTGAACAAAGCAAATAGAAATCGCAATTCGCATTTCGCATTATGGCTGATATGACTAGACGCGAGTTAATCAGGCCAAAAACAGCAAAGTGTGCAAACTGCAATAAGCCAGCACGTGAGCACTGATAACAGAACGGAAGTGCTTCTTCTACTTGTGCTTGCTGATGTTGTTGTTGTTGTTGTATACCTGTGTACCTCATTGTCTGTTTGGCCTTTGTTGGCATGCACTTGCCACACGGCCAGCGGCGATAAGAACGAGCCAACATTACGAAACTATTTCATATATGATAACAGCCAAACAGCTGGCTGGAGTGAAACAGAGAGAGAGAGAGATAGATACTGCGTGCTGTGCAACAGTGTGTTTATCTACTGTACAGGTGCATGTGATGTAATTGCCCGATTACAAAACCAATGCCAACGACAATAAAACAAAGGCAAAAGAACTTATTTACTAAAAGTTCAAGACCCGAATGCAAATACAAAACATCAAATTGCACAACTAAAACGTGAGATATCTCTTTTATATTATAGATAAGAATTAGATTTGCTTTATACACATCATTCTTCACAACTTTAATCTCCAACTCTTCTGCTTAGTTTGGGCATCTAAAAAACATTTAAATTTTGGCCTCAACTTTAAGCATTTCAGAATTAATGTGTAATCCTTTAGTTGATCTCAGCTAATGCAAATGATAACATTTATTATATCCGGCTGCAGTCGATGGAAATTGATACGACCTTTTCCAGACCGGGCCCAGAAGCAGAATTAATGTACTTGGCATACTTTAAAGTTCTATAAAGTCGAAGAGCTATTCTGGGCAAATGACCCCATTAATTTTCAGCGCGCACACAAAAAGCCGAAGGGGAGAAAATTCGTCGTTGAGAAATTTCCGCTTAAAAAAAATATAGTAGAAGTCGAAGAAGAAGGAAAACACCGGCGCTAGTTTGAATAAATTATTTAGGAAATGAATGACCAGCGATTTTCATATGCCTTTAATTAGATGCCGTTGTCTCAAAAAAGCCAACGAAAAATAGAGAGAAACAAATAGGAACCCTGTGTGTCTAATTAGGCCCTTTTCGTAGCACCTGAACCCATACAACTCGAATTTATTCGACAAAGCCAAATAAATAGTCAGCAAAGTGGCTGGAAAAATGTTTGAAGTGAAGAAAAAAATAAAACGACTCTGCAGGTAAATGTAAATGCAAAGGCAAAGGTGTTGAAAATAGTCGGGGCTGGTAAATGACTAGACCAAGGAAGAAAATGTGTTTTTTCTCTTTTTTGGCTGCAAGTGTTTGTGTTGGCTGGGTCAAAGGTCAATAGCATAGGAAACCAGATAGCTAAGTTAGAAAAAATGTAAAATGAATTGGATAAATATTGTTACAACGATATGTATTTGTAGATGTGAAACTAAAGTGGGTGTGGCTTGGCTAAGTGATCTTGACAAAGACAAAAACAGAGGGAGAGTGAGGGATAAAGACAGAAGAAAGACAACAGAGACGAAAGAATATAAAAGAAGTATCTATTACGTATACCAAAACTTGAGATATAAATTTGAAATTCGAAAGCTAATAACTCGAAATCGATTGCCAACTTGTTCTAAATATAAATACTTTGGGTATTAAGTTTAATTACTCAGTGAAAGCCATGCAGTTCTTTTTTAGCAGACCGCAAATAGCAGATAAGATTAGTATACTATTTATAAAGACTTCCATCGAAATGCAAGTGTTGGCAGGCTTCTAACATTGTCTTTGCTGGCTTGTTAACGTCAAAAGCAGATACGTGTACAAATCTACCGCATTTGACCACACACGAGAGTCAGTCAAAGTGGTCAGGAGAGTAGAGAGGAGAGGAGAGGGGGGCTATTTGTATTTACCAGAGACTTGTTGTTGTTTTATTTTGCCAACATTCGGCCAGAGAGACGTCAAATGCAAAGTCTAATCTCTTTTCTAAAACCACATTTAATTTAATTTATTTATTGCCTTTGACAAGTTTGGTTTGCCCATTTCCGAATGTGGTCAAGTCAATTGTGAGCTTCAAGGTGTCTACTTGTGCATATCTCAATTATAAGTCGACTGCTCTTAGTTTTTTGTTTTTTTTGTTGCATTGCTTCGCATTTGTGCAGATGCCTCAACGAGTTGTTGTTGTTGTTAGTTGTTTGCCGCCGCTTGTTGATAAACGTGGAATTTGTTGCCTGCGGTTGTCGTCTGCGGTTTTTCTGCGATCGTTGCCATCCGATTTAAGTCCAAAACTTGCCTCGACCAGCATTAGCCAACAACAAAATGTAAAGACAAAAAAAAAACAGGTGCGCAGCAGCAACAACAGCAACAACAACAACTCAAATAACAAGATGCAAGTTTTGTAAACTTTTAACTTTTAGCCAGCCCCCCTGGCCCCCTTTTCCCACTCTTTAACTACTGCTATGCTATTGCAACTGGTTGTTGCCTGCTTCGTTTGCTAAATTTAAATTCATTCACCTGTGGAAATTTATATTTTTCTACACGTTGCTTTGTTTGTTTTCCAGTTGTTGTTATTGTTGTTTCTGCTGTTGTTTATTGGCTACTGTTGGTTGCTGCGTTACTTTCACTTTTTTTGTGTTGCCGCACAGAGCTGAGCTGAGCAGAAATCAAAGCAACGGTTTCTTCTATACACTTCAGCTGCAGCTGTCTCTCTGCCGGCACCCGTGCCATTATAGCCCCCCCCCAATCCCCCAAAAAGCCCCCCCCAGCCCCCACCTGCTGCTGACTGTTTGCATTTGTTTAAAGTGCCACATGGACTTTGCTTTATGCAACAACTTAAACATATCAGCTGTCTTATTGTCGTAGTCGTAGTCGTTGTTGTTGTTTTCTCTCTGTGGCCATACAAGCAAAAAGCCAACAGCGATTTGTGGCTTACAGGTGTTTGCCACCAACAACAACAACAACAACAACAACTGCTGTTGCTCTATAAAAACAGTGTATATAATACAATAACAATAACAAAAACCGAAACAACTAAAATGAGGAAAACTCTGTGCCAATTTATGGCACACGCTTTAGCATACGTTACAAAAGTGCAATTGGTTTGCATTATTTCTGCTTGTATTGTTTTTCACATTGCATTACCTTTCTTTTCTTGTTATTTTGTTGAATGTTAGCGGCATTAAATATAGCCGCATTGTGCTTTTAAACAATTAACTACAATTACACCATTTTTCACTCCCTCTCTCTCTCTCTCTCTCTCTTTGTCATTCCAGGTGCGTATTCATGACATTGTGGACTGTAGTAAATGATGATTAAATGAAGTTGGTCTGACAACAGGTAACACTTATAGCATATACATATATCTGGGGTATTCCACAAAACTACACTCTTTGTAAGTTGCTACAGAAAAAGTAATAGTAAAGAATATTTATTGAAATTTATAAAATGCATTCAGTGGCTGCAAACTTTTGTTCGAATAATTATTATATTATATAAAATTCTTGTAAATTTAAGCTGGGCAGTTTTTCTTGATAACTGAATAACAATTCCATTTCTCTACTATTTCGGAGCATAACTTTTGGGCGTAAATCTTCAGAATTGCCAGCAAATCGCAGCTCACAGCGAGCGATTAGATAACTTTAATTGGATATTCGCTTTTGCGAAAGTAAGACAAAACTGTTAAATTGTTGCACAGATTCCTTAATTAAAGTTCAGCTTTGAATGTGCCTGCCTGCAAGTTATTTGCTGCCTCGCCTCGCCTCTCGCATATCCATAGCAAATGGGTAAAATTATTTCAAAACTTTTTCCAAACTGCCCCGACGTCTTAGCAATTTCCAGCGAGTGCAAATACTTTTGAAATGGCGGCAACAATAGCAACAACTAACGATAACAACAAATGCCAATCATTGTTTGCGTAGCGCATCAGCAGCTGTTTGTCAGTTTTCATGTGCCTATCTCTCTCTCTGTGTGTGTGTGTGTGTGTGTATCTGTGTGTGTGTGTTTGTTTATTGCCGCCGTTGCAGTTTGAAACGCGCTACACACACGCAACGGCAACGGCAGCGGCATCCATGAGATACTTTATATTTTGTTTAGCTTTGCTACTTACTCAAGCATAGCTCGTAGTGGTCGAAGCTATACACACTCGAAAGTGTGAAACTAGTGTGAAGTTGAGAAGGCGACTCGAACCCAGTCATTGTTGTTGTTATTGTTGCCTTATGTATTTGTTGGCTTAGCATGCGAAACTTGTTTGCTGCCGGAATTTGTTTATGATTTGATTTTAGTTCATTTCCATGCTGATTAACGCCCTCACTACTTATATAAGCTCATAACAGTCTTTTGATGTATTAGTTAACCACAAAGTTGTCCAGTTTTGAAACTAATTCAAATTCAGCTCTTTGCTTTGCATTTCAAATTGATTAACTTTTATTTGGAGATAGTTTTTAATGGTCCCAATCAATTACTAAGCCAATTTAACAACGATACTGGCTTTGAGCTTGTGAAATGTTTTACTAAGCGTTCCATTAATTTGCAGCATAGAAAATTTCAGTAACCCTGCTTAATCTTAAGCCACTTTCAAATCAATTATCTTTGAAACAATATTGCATAGAAACACAATCATAATTGAAAATTGAAAAAAATGAAATATAATCCGCATCTAATCAAATTATGTACACAAGCAATTTAAACTATTTCGATCATTACATAATTACTTGTAGAAGTTTAAAGAGCAAAGCCAACAAACTTTATCTTGTCTGCTATTAGAATTAAATTAGCCAACACAGATACGAAATTATTTGTTATGGCTTCAGAATGGCGCTCAACTAGCTAAGCTATAAATATAAAACTATTTTGTTTTTAAGCTGTCGCTTTTTTGAACAACTTAACTTTTTGGCAACTTGTTTTTGCAGTCAAATAGTTTCGCAGTTCTTTGTGTGTGCGTTTTATGCTAATTTCGAGGCGTGCAAAAATTCGCACTTTCCAACTCGTTTGGCATGCTTGGATTCCACAAAAGGCTAAACAAAAACCGCATAAAAGAAACAACAAACGAACATCAAAGTTGTGCAAAATTTAATAAGACGACGAATGGCGTCAAAGCGAATTGCCGAAATACATAGTGTATCCACATTGGGGTCAACGCTGTGCGAGTTTTCACTTTCCGTTGGCTCCCAAATTGGGTCAACCTGGCCAGGAATGCTGCGATATCAGTGCAGACACATGGAAGTGGCCACTTTTGTGCTGGCTGGTCACTCAAATTATACAATTACCAAACCATAAATTTCCGCCTCTAATCGTTAGGCAAACAAGTTAAGTACTCTCCCCGTCATGCAAGTGGGGCACAGATGCATTTGTGGGGGCTCGGGCCACACCTGCAATTGGCGGTCATGAGTCAGCCAGGCAGCCAGCCAGCCAGCTAGCCAGCTAGCTGGACTTGGCTTGTCTTGGCCTGGCCAACAGCTGCGTGGCCCGTCATGCCGCAGTTTCCGGGCTAATGCTAATGTAGCTGTATGCCTCACTTATAGATACAAATGCACAGATATGCGGCAGCAGCAGCAGCAGCGGCAGCAATTGTTGCTGGCGAAATGTCAAAAGTGAAGCCACATAATTTCAAACTTGAATCTGGGCCAATTTCTGCTGCTGCTCGCAGCTATCTTAACAAGCAGCATATTAGTTTTATTGTTAGCTATCATCCATCTGCGCATAAGAGTTAATAATACGGCAGCAGCTCAGCAGCGGTCATGTTTTGCATTTTGGCTTATCAAGCGTTAGCTAATTCGAAAATCATTAAGTTTTATGGCTGCCGTCCAATGAAACTAACATGTCAACCCCAGCCAGCAACAAAGTTTCGCGTGCTTCGCCTGCCAAACGCGGAAATTATGGCCGCTAATCGCGGCCAAAGTTGGCGTCGCCGTTTTTGGCCCGCAGGATAATGCGAGTGGCTGCCGGCTCGCTTCTAATTTGCCGTTTCCTGCGCCTGTCGCCCGTAATTATACGGCTAAGTCAAGCTGACGCCCCACTACAGCAATTGCCCCTCCTCACCTGAATATGAATACAAGCAGTCAGCCAATTTTGAAATGCAACGCTGACAAGCGCATTTGGCTGCCTGCCTGCCTGCCTAGCTGTCTGCCTGTCTTCCCGACTACCTGACTGACTAGCTGCGTGCTGGTTGCGAATAAAACGACTGCAGTTACAGTTAACGGCATCTAATAGATACTTTGGCACCTTGGCATTACCATTACCAGCAGATGTGATACCAGCAGCGAGTGCAGCAGCAACCGAGCGTTAGGTGCACAAGTAACACACAGATTAACAGCCATCTAACACAAAAATATGCAAATTTGCTCAACTTTGCCGGCTAAGCTGCACAGATTGTCAAAATGTTGACGATTAAGGCTTTATAACTTCTTTATTACGTATACGTCATGCTTACTTTCTACCACTTAATTTTTGTAAAATGCACAGCAAAGACGAAACGCGTGGCGTATGCGTGATATCCGTAGGCTGTAATTAATAATAATATATTTGAATTTTTTTAATGGAAAGTAAGTCATCAATCAGTAATAAGGATTGAAGAAGCAGTATTAATTTGTTTATAAATATAATAGTATGACTTTTTGCTTTTTAGAAGAGCTTTTAAGCTTAGCTCAGATGTATTGCAATGCTCTCAGTACAACAAAAGTGACTTTTGTGTGAACAAGTGATTGTACAAATAATGCAGAAATACTTATCGAACTCATGTTGTCACAAAGCTTAAACTTTAATCGAAGCTGCCTCCATTCAGTTAGTACATGCATATGAGTGTACCTTATAATGAATTCAGCCAAGCACTGAAGTGCACTTTCACCGACCCAATGACAGGTAATTCACTTACACACACATTCTGTCATTAGTTGGCCAAAAGTGTAACAAGCAAAAGGCGCACTCCGAAATGCGGCCAAATTTGCTGTTAGCCACTAATTTAAATCGTCCGCCAATCGCTTAATTAAAATCTTTATTGCTGAGCCGAGCAGAGGCTGCCCAAGCAAACGCCACCTGCCACCTTGCCACCGCAGACAAAACCAACAAAGCGCACAAATCTCTTAGTATGAGTGCAACATTACATATGAGCAGCGACAACAACAACAAGTGGCAAGCAATGGCTGCCACATAACCCGGCCAACAGATTTCAAAAGCGCCCCGGGCCAGTGGAGCTGCTAGCTGCTGTTAGCTGTTGGCTGCCTGCTGCCTGGCAACGATTTGGAGTCATTGTGAAATCTGCGAGGCGATGCCCCTCACTTCAGTTGAGTTCACTTCGCTACGCTTCATGCCAAGCGGAGGGCGTCGAGTTGAGTGCTGCGAGAGGCGGAGGAGCCACCCGCAAGTCTTTCACCTGCACACACACACACACTCGCACACACACACCTGCCCATGTAGGTGTGTCTGTTAAAATACTTGCGCTACAAATTGAGCGCAAACGCATAATTAATTTCCAGTAGCAGCAATGGCAGAGAGAGAGAGAAGAAAAAATACAGCAAAAAATAGACAACGTGAAAAATGAAGAAAAAATTAAGTTAATGTTTTGTAATCCACAAGTGCGGGAGCTGAGCAGCTGGGCAGGTGCTATTGCTGTTGTTGTTTCCCAGTTATAACGGTAATTGCTTAACTGGTAGCAATGCGCCCAAGGCAAAAGACAACAACAAAAATGCTTTTCTCACTGACCAGCAACAAGTTGGCTACTGGGTATTGGCAGCTCTTGGCAATTGCAAAAATATATCTGATCTATGCAGGAGAAGGTTTTTAGAAAGCCATACATTAAAGAGAAGCTAATCCAGAATATGCCAGAACTTAAGCTTAGGCATATTCAAATATTGTTTTTAATAATAATGAAGATTGACGAAAATGTGACAAATATCAGAGTATATTTAAAAGAAATAAAATAAAACGGAACAATTTATTATTATTCTTTGAGATAGTGTTTCAAAACAATCAGAAATTAAGAGCACAAGTAAATGCTTATCACTTATCAAAATGCATTTCAAAATATTTTTAATAAAATTGACAAGTTATTATTGTCTATTTTTAAAAATGCTTTGAATGCTTTAAGCAGTTTGTTTTTTCAACATTGAACTGAGAAAGCCCTTGCATGCAAACAGAATTTAACTACATACATATATAAGCTCAACTTTAGGGCTTATCACCACCATACCTTCTTTTGTCAATTAGCAGTTTCTATACATTTGGAAATCTTTTGCTACTTGCATAACTTCTGGCGCACCTTGAAAACTTCTTCTTCTTAGTACCGCAACTAAAACAAATACGCTGCGCATTTTACATTAGGTCATTTGCATGTTTTCAAAGCTCTTCTCACGCTTAAGACAGAAAGTCAACTTTCCAAAAATGCTGTGGCGGGAAAACGCAAACGCAAATGCAAATGCAAACGCAAAACAAAACAAAAGTAAATGCTAAAGCTAAATCTCTTGGCGTTACGCACGTAACACAAATAACGGTTAATTTTGTTGGGTTTTTTTTGTGGGATTGTAGAGCCGCAGCAGCATCAGCATCAGCAGCAGCATCAGCAGCAGCAGCAACGCCGGCATAAACATAACTGTAATTGCCGGCAGCATAATTGCGGCGTAATTGCAGCCGAAGAGGCAGCGAGAAGCGGAAAATGAAAGTGCAGCAAAATAGAAAAATAGTAAAACGCCGCACTACAAATTGTTTTCAAAACTCAAACTCGTTTTGTGGACTTAATAATGGACTGCAGGGGCGTGGGGGGTGGGGGTTGGGGAGGAGTGAGAGGGGGGCTTAGCAACAATTAGGCAGGGCTGGATGGTGTCGACAATTACGAGGCAGCAGAGTCGAGTGGCTCTAAATGGGGGACTGGGGGAAACTGGGGAGCTGAAGGGAAGGGAAGCGCACTTAAGACGCGTTACAATTTCGTTCAAAAGCGAATCAAATTTGTCTTCAGTTTAGAAAGGCAGACAGACGGACGGACAGACAGACAGACGGACAGACAGAGGCGTCCCAGAGGCCAAAGAGGGCCAAGGAAAACAATGAAATTGATTTAAGTTTTTGATTTAAAGCTGCTGCTGTTGTTGTTGTTTACTGTGTGCGCGCGTGCTCGCCAAAAATCTGGAAAGCCGCACCAACAACAACAACAACAACAAAAACAAGAGCAAGCGCAGCCGCCGCCGCCGTCGAGTGAAAGTAAAAAAAAGTAAAATAAAAAGCAGCCAAGTCGACTGCTTTTGGCTTTCATGGGTATTATGAAACGCAAGTCAGTCAACCGTCTGCGGGTGGATAGCTGGCGAATGTGGGGGATTGGGGGGCCTGGTCCAATAGACTGGCAAGTCATGCAAACAGTGCGCCGGCGCCACCACTATGCCCACTTTTCGGCAGGTGCGCAAAAAAAAAAACAGCAACGCAAAAAAAACTTTCAACAGCCGCCAAACGGCATTGACTACAAATCCGAAGTCGATGATGTTGTTCGCACATTTGCAAAGATTGGGACGGCTCAGTGGATACGTAGACACACACCACACACCACGCATTCACAGCTAGCTGTCAAGTGGCTCGAGTGGGTCAAGTGGCAAACAAGGTGAGAGATGATACCATACCATACCATTCCATACAGCTTACAACAAGCACGAACAAAAAACCAGACGGATGATAATTTGGCATTGGACATTGTATTGAAATTGAAAGAAGAAAAAAACGATCAAGTTGTTGAAATAGGTTCACTTTTTTTATGAAATATTCTGATATGCATGCATAAATATTTAAAAAATTCTTTACCATTAGTCTTAACAAATAAGAAAATAACAAAAACTGATGATAACTTGGGCGTTGTATTTTATATTCAAATTGATAAAGATGAAGTTGCTTAAATAGGTTTATATTTCCGTAAATATTCTGTGTTAAGTACATATTAAAAAATGTTTACCTTTTCTAAATTTTGCAATCATTTAGTTTTAACAACTTGAAGTAATAGGTTTTTTTTTCCAATATTCTGTTTTAAAGAATTATTTAAATAATCTTTACCTCTACCAAATTGGAAATACATTATGTTTTCACAAGCTGGAAAAGATGAAGTTACTTAAATGATATATTTGAAAGTATACGAATAACTAAATTAGTTTTAGCTTGAACAAACTTACATAAGTTAAGCACTGCTTAGCTTATTCGAATGCACTCAATTTGTTTAATGATCCACCCACTCACAGTCATGAATATACGCTTGTGCCGCATTCACATTGTCAATGCAACAACTGACATAAAAGTTGCATCATTGCAACACACGTAAGCAAACAAACTGCGACTTCTCTTCGCACCACCAGCACCACTCGACTCCAGCCCCGACCAGGCCAGGCCAGGCCAGATCGGATTGGATTGGATTGTGGCAACCAGCTGGGCAGCCAGCCACAAAATCATTCGTTTGTCGTTGGCCATTGCGAAAGCAGAGCTAATCGCTGCAGCAGTGTGCGAAACATGTGCTGCAAGTTGAACGAATGATCGAACGATCGCCCCATCGATCGCACACTGCGGCAGCCCGGCCCCGTGCCACTTTTCAGGCCCCCCTCCCTGCCCCTTCCCCCTACCCCATTCTGCCATAGCACCACCCCACCACAGCCATCATGCGCCGCGACCCCCTTATATAATGACCCACAAACGGCTGAGAGCGAATGAAAAACAGTTGCTTTAATGACTTTTTAAAACTTCATTAGGCGATAAAAAACAAACGCTGCGTTGCCTGGCATCATCTGTGATCTGCCAAGCACTAAGCCATAAAGAAGCCAGCGCTTCTTTCACTCAAGCAACGCTTCTCCCTCCCCTCCATCCTGCCACGCATGTTTCGCATTATGCTGCAAATGGGTTAAGTGGTTTTCAATTTAGACAAACAAAAAACGAAAAGCGCAAAGAATTTGTAGAGCATTGAACAAGCATGAATCATAGGATGATACCAAAGTCCACGCCCTGCAAGCCAGCAATACTTCCGGCGCTATAAATTGACTCACTCTCTCTTTCTCGCTTCTCCTTAGCATATCGCTAAGTGCACAAACAGACAATTTGTCATAAGAAATGCTATCATGCAAGGTGCTTGAATCGACTCATAGAGGATGATGGAGAAGAAGAAGAAGCAGTTAACAGGCAAACAATTAAGCTTGCATAGTATGTGGCTACCCTTTATTACATTTTGAATATAAATTCTTATATATTTCGTTCTCTTGTTAAGCAAAATAAAAAGTAGGCATATAACAAGTTGATACAAGTTTTAGGTACATTTCTAAGACTAATTTGTAAACAGCAATTTAGACAAGTAAATATTAGTTCAGTCCTATGCACATTAGTCAATTCAAATAAAAAGAAGTGGGGAAGGATTAACTTCGGCGTGCCGAAGATTTTATACTCTTTTCGAACCTATAGGCAATTTTCACTCTGCCAACTGCACCACTGAAATTTCATAAGCTGTACAAAATCGTTTTGTCGCGTAACATTTATTTTTTTGTTCTAAGAATATTTAATTTATTGCCAGTTGTATAGCAGCTATAAGATATAGTGATAGTCTCTTTAAATAATAAGTATCAGTGCAAAGTTTCATCGCGATAGATTGAAAAACATGGGATATATGGCCAAAACCGACTTCGAGTTGTATGGCAGCTATAAGATATAGTGGTCCAATCCGACCGGCTCCGACCAATGTGCTGTCCCCTGGAATAATAAGTGTCTGTGCAAAGTTTAATCGCGATAGCTCAAAAACTGAGGGACTAGTTTGCATACATACAGACAGACAGACAGACGGACATGGCTAGATCAATTTGTATTGTCATTCTAAGCATACTGGCAGTAACTTTTGGGGGTCACCGGCGCTTCCTGCTATGCGTTACAAACTTCAGCACGAACTTAATATACCATTTTCTTCGAAAAGAGTATAACTAATGCAGTCTGACAAATCTATGCACAGATATAAAGTTGATGTAGCACAATTAATCACAACATACATTTCCGCCTTAATACACCATATAGTATACCCATTTGCTGCGTTAGCCTGCAGGGTATGCTAACAAGCGGCATATATTACGTAAAACATGATTATCATTTAGCATTGGGGAGAGCAAACAAAGCGCACAGCAACAATAGCAACAGGAACAACAACAACGAGTCACACTTTCAGTTTTTTATTATTTGCAAAAAAACGCGTCAAATGACGCCTAAAATTTATTATCGTCAAACTTGCGACGTTGCAAAGTTCAATTCAGCGTTTGTGGGCCTGACTCAGTTCCACGACAAGCATAATTTCGTGGCAAAAAAAAGATATATATATATATCTGTACCCTACCCCCACTGCCCCCTTTTGGGTTATCGTGACAGTTTTGTGCGCCTTAAACATGCGCCATATTTTACAAAATTGGCAGCGAACGCGTGTCAGAATGCAAGGCGTTAAGCGGCTTTAATGTTTATGTTACCTTTTTGTAGTTGTTGTTATTGTTGTTGTTGTTGTTGTCAGTCAGCACAATGGAGTTGCAGTTGCAGTTGTAGACGCAGACTTGATCCATAGACAATTAACCCAAATTGCAAGCACACACAGCACGTGGGCAACATTTTGGGGCGCCCGAATCGCGTATTCTTGCAACAGACAAACGGAACAGACGACAACAACAGCAACAACAACAACAGCACTGACAACAACAATAACGACTGTAAATAGCAAGATCATTGCATAAGCAGCGTCATCTAGCAGCTGGCATCTTGGCCATTTGAAAGGCATCGAGTTGCGAAAAAGTGCCTTTTGGGCTAGGCCAGCAAATTAGGCATGCAGCATAAGTACCTATAAAAAAAAAACGGAGGTATGCCTTTAAAAATATATATATGTACATATACAAAAGCTAAGTCATTGACATAAACATGGGCAATTCAGTTAAAATGGTCAATGCGATGCTTGGCCATAGATAGCATACTAATTGGAATGAAATACGCAAAAGGTGGTGAATCTGCAAAATCTAAGTTGAAAACTAGTTGTAAGTAAACCCAATTACATTTCCGACTTCTTGCTACATCCTTACTCTTACCATTTGTATCTCAAATCGCAACGACATTAACATATTTGCGACCCAATTTTCAGCGCTGCTCATTAATAAATACAATTTGTTAAAATATTCCTCAGTGTTAGCCCAAAAAACCAAAAAAAAAGCTCATTTCGTATGGCTGCAATCAATATGCAAAGTATTGCAGCTCGAAAAAGTATTTACGAGCACAGTCATACATAATCATATCTCAATTTTGTGATGATTGTGTTCTGCTTACGCATGCAACTCATGATTTCGGCACACGTTCGCCGCATTTCAAGAAGGAGCTGCGAAATTGGGAACTGACACGCGTTTCAACGATGATGATGAGGATGGTGATGATCAGCATAATCATCATGATGATCGTCGTTGCACGAGTGTGACAAGTGACAAATTTTGCGCATGCGCCACTGCAATTTATCGTCGTATCTGATGGATACATAAGCAACACAGCAACAACAGCAACAACAACAATTCGTTCGTCTATTTGCGCTACATAATTGCTGTGACAGGCAGCAGTTTATTTAAAATACATATTTCGTTTGTGGCCTACAACAGTTGACCGCTTGGCCTTGTCCCAAACGAGCCCACGGTCGCAAATGTTTTGTGGTTGGAAGCGAGCTTATCGGCGCTGGCGTTATCAGCAGCACACATGACCAGCGGTGTTCCCAGACTGCATTCGCGTATTTACTTACTGGGCGTGTTCCGTGCGGTTTTAGCCGTACGTACCCAACAGCATAAGTCAGCGGCACTCGGCACTCGGCACTCGTGTGAATAGCCGTTAGGGCTGATAAGCGATATCTCGCCGCAAAACTTGCCCATTATCAGCAGCAGCAGCTACAACAACAACAACAACAACAGCAGACGCAGCATATCAGCAGTCAGCTATGCGAACCTACACATAAGTACTTAGATACACACATAAGTACACACGAAATGGTTTTTGGGTTTCTTTTTTGTTGTTATACTCTTTTCGAAGAAAATAGTATATTAAGTTTGTGCTGAAGCTTGTAACGCATAGAAGGGAGCGTCTGAGACCCCCAAAAGTTACTGCCAGTATGCTTAGAATGACAATACAAATGGATCTAGCCATGTCCGTCTGTATGTCTGTCTGTCTGTCTGTATGTATGCAAACTAGTCCCTCAGTTTTTGAGCTATCGTGATAAAATTTTGCACAGAGATTTATTATTCAAAAGGACAGCACATTGGTTGGAACCGGCCGGATCGGACCACTATATCTTATAGCTGCCATACAACTGAAAGTCGGTTTTGGCCATAAATTCCATGTTTTCAAAGCTATAGAGATTAAGCTTTGCACAGATGCTTATTATTCAACACACATCACATTAACCGAAGCCGGACGGATCAGTTCACTATATCTTATAGCTGCCATGCAACAGGAAGTCGGTTTTGGCCATATATCCGATCTTTTCAAAGCTATCGCCTTAAATTTCCTTGTACACTTGAACATCCTTATAACACATCAATGTTTAAAATTACAAATCGATTCAGTTATAATTAGCAAAGATATGCGTCATTTAATATTTCGGTGGTGCAGTTGACAGAGTGAAAATTGCCTAAAGGTTCGAAAAGAGTATAAAATCTTCGGCACGCCGAAAATAATCCTTCTCCACTTGTTTTTTTTTGCCCTTTGGAATCGAAAACCACATTCTGTCGAGTTCTGTCTTACTCACAATGGCAACTTTTTTTTGGGTTAGGTTTTGGTTTACAAGCCGACAAAACTGGAGCTGACAGTTTTCACTTTCACTTTGTTTTAAAATGAAACCCAAATGTGGAATTTTGTGGGCAGTTCGTCAAAGACACAAAGTGTCATAGTCCAAAACCTAAAACAATAATAATATGAATTAGGCCGCTGATAAGCCGCAAGTAATCTAGTATTTATATTTGGCAGCGTCAAAATATGCATTATCTAGCATAAACATTTTATTTTTAAAGGATTATGCATATTTATTTCATATTAAATATGATATTTTCATATTTTCCAAAAGTGTAATTAAATGTGAAATGAAATTGATTTACTGTAATGCTGATTAGCTATTGTTAGCTGTCAGCTGATGAGTGAGCTGAGTGAGCTGAGTGAGCTTAGCCGAACACCCAGCCATAAAATGCGGACATCATTCATCTCTCGTTTGTCTATGCTGCGTAAGCGTCGTTTAAGCCACTATTTCATCAACTGGCGTTAACTCTGTCATAAACGCTGCAGGCATACAAATGTATGTTGTTGTTGTTGTTGCTATCTATGTTGGCATTAAGTTTTAAAGCCCGAAAATCCCCTTCGCTGAGTGAAAAAATCCCAGCATGAGCTCAGCTCAAAGGTGAGCTAGCAACAACAACAACAACAATAAACAAGTGAGAACGTTGCAGTCGGGCGGAGCCGACTGCGTAATACTCTGATACCATTTTAAGAACAGCTGAAAGCAAGTGAACAGAAAATTTTTGCTGGTGTTTGGGTGACCCGAAATCGGCATTCCAAGTTTTTGGGAACGGGAGGGGCATGGTCGATCTTAAGAGGGGGTGACCAGAAGTCTATCTACCAATTTTGGTGACTCTAGCTCTAAAACTGTGGAAGATATAAGCTTTCGCGATTTTTGGGGGCGGGAGGGGGCGTGGCCCCAAAAAATTTGGCCGATCTTTAGAGGGAGTGACAAGAAGTCTATCTTACAAATTTCTTGACTCTAGCTCTAAAACTGTGGAAGATATACATTTTCGCGATTTTTGGGGCGGGAGGGGCGTGGCCCCAAATTTTTTTTTACCGATATTTAGAGGGGCTGACCAGAATTCTATCTTCCAAGTTTAATGACTCTAGCTCTGAAACTGTGAAAGATATAAATTTTCGCGATTTTTGGGGGCGGGAGGGGGCGGGTCCCCAAAATTTTTTGCCGATCTTTAGGGGGGCTGACAATAAGTCTATCCTCCAATTTTGGTGACTCTAGCTTTAAAACTGTGGAAGATATACATTTTCTCGATTTTTGGGGGCGGGCGGGGTCGTGGCCCCAAAATTTTTTGTCCGATCTTTAGAGGACTTGGCCAGAAGTCTACCCTCAAAGTTTGGTGGCCCTAGCTCTTAAACTGTGCGAGATATAGGCTTCCGTGTTTCGTGGGGGCGGGGTGGCTGGGGGGCGTTCTAGTGGGCGTGGCCGGAAAATCCAGGACGCAATCTTTTGGGCTGGTCAGCCCTAGTCTAAATTCCAAATTTGGGGACTCTAGCTTCAAAATTGCGGGAAATATACACGTGTTATCGAATTGTGCATTCATGTATATCGATTTTCGCGATTACGGGGGCGGGAGTGGGCGTGGTCAAAATTTTGTTTCTGTAATCTGTAGAGGACGTCACCAGTAATATATATTCCAAATATGGTGACTTTAGCTCTAAAACTGCGGGAGATATAAGCATTTCAAATTAATTTTGGAGGGGGGGCTGGTGGGCGTAATAATGGGCGTGGCCGATTAACCTAGGATCCAATTTTTCGGGAGGTCACCAGCAATATACCTACCAAATTTGATTACTCTAGCTTCAAAATTGTGGGAGTTATTCACGTTTAATCGATTTGTGATTTGAGGTGTATCGACATGTTATCGATTTGCCAGCCTCCCAGTGGGCGTGGCATAAATTTGGAATAAACTTGATCTGAAGCAGATAGCTATAATCATAACGCAAAAGATTTCAAGAGTCTATCTAATATCGTTTCGGAAATACGCGCGTTCATCCAGACAGACAGACGGACAGACGGACAGACGGACGGCCTGACGGACATTCGACAAAACCAATATACTATGAGTACCTTCGGTATCAGAGTATAAAAAGAAAAGCTCCGGCGTTGGCATTTTTGTTTCGTCATCAATGGCAGCGTCATCGCCAGCGTCAGCGTCAGCGTCAGCGACCGGCGCGTCATAAACAACAGAAATATTTCTCTTAAGTCAAAGTTAATTGCTCTTAAATCAGAGTGAACGACGACGACGCGATCGGCCTTTGTACTAAACGTTGCGGACCTGGGCCCGAACGATTCGAGCCGAGCCGGGCGAACAACAAAGGCCCAGAACGGGCCGGGCCCATGGTGCAATTACTAAAGGTGGAGTAAACTACAGTGTGGTGAATCTATTCAGCTGCCTAGCTTGCCAGTCGTTTCCTGAACGTCGTTGAAGCAGGTCGACATGCGGATGAATTTTTTTTGTTTTCAGAAATGTTTGATTGTATGCGTGAATGTATTTGTGCTTGTATGTGTTCTACAAGCGTTAATGCACGCATTCATAAGCACATATACACACATACACAAGCATACCAAACGGCAGGCAACTGCTGGCAGCTCGCTCGTAAAAAAAAACGAAGCAACGACAGCTTCGTGAAATTGGCGTGGCAGCTCGTAAAATAGTTTACTCCACCTTTAGTAATTACACCATGGCCGGGCCCGTTAACGTCAGGCAAGAGGCAGACGACAACAGGTAAACATTATATAAAGTGAGCTGAATGCAGCTACTACCTGCGGGCGACAACTCACTGCGGGCAGCGAACAAACGCAAAGATACATTCGTAGTTGTTGTTGCTTACGTAAAGTGCTCGAGTGAGTTTTCGCCAATTTGAGTTGCACTCGACGAGTGAGAGACAGCCAGAGCGAGAGCGAGCGCGAGAGCGGGCGCGAGGGCACGCGACGGCGCAGTGAGAGTGCGAATTGGATAGCAACTGGGACAGGAACTGGCGCTGGCTGGGAGTGAGAGTGCGAGTGCGAGTGCGAGTGCAATTGTTGCCGAGATACACACAGATAGACGAGCGCACACACATTCGCGATGGATACATAAACAAACGGCACAAGCGGCTAGCGGCTAGCGGCGGCCAAAGCATGCGAAAAGCGAGCACAAAGCATAGAAACAAAAACAAACGTCACAAGTGTATGTGTGTCGGTGCGGTGAGTGCGACCGGAATAATCGCAAGCGAAGAGAGCGCTCAACGCCACAGAGAGCGCCAGCCGAACGCAAGCCGAACTCAAGCCGAGCGCCTGCCGACGAACCGTCGCTACGAACTGCGGACCCGGCAGCGGCCAGCGAGCGCCGCACAGAATCATTCTTGAATGCGCGCGCGAACGTTTCGCACCAGCTAACAGCAACAGCAACCAAAACCAACAAGAGCAAAAACAAAAAATACTAAAATCATATAAAACAGTCAACAAAGTCAAGAGTCCGAAACAGCCCAAAAGCCCAAGCAAATTTTCGAAAGCGTGTGAAACTTGAAGCCGAAGAAAAGTGCAAGTGAATTTGGGGTTTGGTTTTTTGGCCAGGCCAAAAGTGAAAATCGAAAAGCCGCAAAATAAATAAAAACACACAGCAAAATACATAAAATTAAGAACGAGGCCTAGTAGCCCAAATTCAGCAGCAGCAGCAGGCGAGACATTGGCGAAAATAATAAAAAAAAATAAAAAAGAGGAGCCAACGAAATATTTAAATAATTAAAAATAAACTCACGACAACGGCGACGACGTCAACGAATTCTTCTTGACTATAGCCGTTAGCCGCGTGTGTCTCCCTCGCTCTCTCTCTCTCGCTCTCTCTGCGTGCGTGTGTGTGCTAGTGTGTGTGTGTGTGTGTGTGTGTGTGTGTGTGCCTTGTATCTGTAAGATACGCGCCCCGCTGACGCATTTGCCCGACTAGCGCTGCGCTGACGTCGCCGGCCGGCGTTTTGTGCCCAATTAGCGCAATAACAAAAGTCAGCCAAAAGCGTTCGGTTTAAAAAACTCGCTGCGGGCATATTACAACTAATTAGTCGCAAAGTAAATACATTTCAATATCTAATCTAGCAGATATTCAAGTGCGTGTTTAATATACATATATATATCTGCCGCAACATATACATATATCTAAATATCCCACATTTATAGCCAGCACTCGCGGCCCGCCAGCAATTGCATTGGCGAAAGGCGCAGTTTATAAATAAATAAAATCAAGTGAAATCAAATTAAATAAGATAAAATAAAAATACTCAAAATAACTAAACACACATGTTTGTCATAATCAATTGCTAAAGTGTAGGCCATATTCAAAGTGTTTCGGTTGAAAACAGAAAGCAGCAAGAGCAGCCAAAAGAATTGTGTAAAATTCACATATTTTTTTGAAGGTTGCCGCTACAAATCAAAAAGGTGATTACATAAAAATACAAATAATATATATATATATATGCATACATATATGTGTGTGTACATGCAAATAGAAGGTGTGTGCACACAGCTTATAATAGATGTGAAAATGTGAAAGGCGACAAGCAAAACAACAACAACAACAACAATAGACATAAGACAAAAGACAATATATAATAAGTATATTATTATATTTGTTATATCGAAGAACACGCGCAGCAGCGACTCGAATGTGTTTAGGGCGTGCCTTCTAGCCGAGTGACCCCATTTGCTATAGACCCAACCCCCCCCCTCCTCTTTGGGCGTCTTTCAAGGTCACTGCGCGTTCTTCTTTCACAAAAAGGCCTAATCGCCTGGCCTTTCTAGCCTGAAATGCTCGCAGAAATTACCTCGTCTATTTGAGTAGTTAAAAGTGTATTCACTAAATTGCCAATTGTGCTTTTCATGTGTACATAGTATTTATCTAGTTGTCGCATAGTAAACGTATTTCTAAGTAAGTTATTTGATTAATTAACTCAACGTGTCTCATTTTTCCCGGAATATTGGAATATTTCGTTCAAATTGTTTCACGAAAACCTTTCCCAGTTACATTTATGCATGTATTTGGGATTAGTTTTTGCGTGACTGCAATTTTCTGGGAAATTGCTATCGCTATAAGTACCTATAACGAATTCACATTATTGTTGTTTATCGCATATTTAATTGACAACGAATAACAATTATAAATGAAAAGCAAAAATTGTTTAAATTGTGCGATGCTCGCCAACAATTAAAAACAAATGATTCACTTTGTTGTTGTACAAAAGAGGGTGAAAAAAACCCAGCAGCTCCCGGCGATAAGAAAGTTTTTTAGAAAAGTGATAAACAATTCTGATTGAATGCTGTCTTTCTGGCTGACTCTTTGCTAACGTCTCTCTCTCTCATCTTTTGCCCTTCTCTGCAGGAACCCATCGAGCTGAAGAAGCGCTTGGAAGAGGTGCGTCTGCTGGAGTCACGACGCTCCGCCCGTCTGGCCGATCAGGATCGCGACACGGACTTTGCTCGCCTCGCCGACATGGGAGGAGACCGTCGCCGGACCACACACAGTATTGAGGTGCCATTGACGCTGACCCAGCCAAACAAGTGAGTACACCACAAAACCGATCCTCTTCACATGCACATGCTTTCGATTCAAATCACAAATCAAATGGCAAATCAGCTTACAAAAATATGCTTAATATGGTAGAGCAACTATCTCAGTTATAAAATATATATATATAAAATTCATACTCAAATTCCCAATTTCAAAATTGTTAGAAATTAAATAAAATTGTTCCTTATTCATTTTTTTATACCCTGAACCCATTAAAAATGGGTAAAAAGGGTATTATGGTTTTGTGCAAAAGTATGTAACAGGCATAAGGAAGCATCTCCGACCATATAAAGTATATATATTCTTGATCAGTATCAACAGCCAAGTCGATTTAGCCATGTCCGTCTGTCTGTCTGTCCGTCCGTCCGTCCGTCCGTCCGTCCGTCCGTCCGTCCGTCTGTCTGTATGAACACGCGGATATCAGAGACTACAAGAGCTAGAGACTTCATATTTGGAATATAAGTTCTCGTAGTGCCGGGACAGATCAAGTTTATTTCATTTTATCGATAACTCGACCCATTCAAAAGTTATCGATAAATTTCGATTTCAGACTATCGTTTTTGGGCTATTACTTACAAGTTATAAGAGCTAGAGGCCCCTAATTTGGCATGTATAATCTCGAATAGCATACACATGTAGCAAATTTTTCACTTTTTGGATACCACCCCCCAATCCCCCCAAAAATTAAAAAACTCATTTTTGAAGGTATGACCTTGCAATTTGGTTTGGTCACACATTTTATAGCCAATGTTATGTCCTACAAATTTTAAAAAGATCGGACAATAAACACAGAAGTTATTTAAGATTTTACTTTCCATTGTGTGGGACTCAGTGAAAAAGCAAGATAACTGCTTAAACCGCAGGCACTGCTTGCAGTATGTGTGTGCTTGTATGTATGCACACTATTAGGCAAGTATGAATGGATGTCAGAACTGGGTTCAGGGTATCTCCTAGTCGGGCAGTCCCGACTAGAGCACTCTTACTTGTTTTATTTAGAAAAAATTCAAAATTTATATTTAGTAGAGTAGTCATAGCAGTTATACAATTTATACACAAATTCATATTTTCAAAATTATTAGAACATTTTTTTTTTGCCAAATAATGAAAAGAAAAAAATATAAAATTTGCATTCAAATTTATAATTTTAAAATTATTTAAAAAAGGAATTTATTTTTTAAATAATAAATTTTGTTATATTTTTTTTTGTAGAGTAGTTTTTGCAAATTAAAAATTTTTTACACAAATTCAAAATATCAAAATCATTAGAAAATAAATATTTTTTTTTTATTTTTTTTTGCATAGAGTGATATGCATAAGTTTTTAAAATCTTAAATAACATGTATCAAGACAAAAGGCGGGTCAATCTGGTCAGCACGTTTAGTGAACAGATTATAGGGTATCGCAACGCCTGTCATTTGTTGTTTGTTTTGCTAGTGACTTTGCGCTTTTGTGTGATTTCAAGTTGTTATTCGGTGATCGCGCCGTTTGCATAAATATGCAGGCCTGACGTCTATCCATGGAGTCTAGGCTATATCAATAATTCATAAGCGGCGACAAATTAGCGGAACAAGCCGACAAGTCACGGACAGATACAGTCTGCTCTATGTTATTCGCACTAAGTACGATGTGTGTGTGTGTGTGTGTGTGTGTGTGTGTGTGTAGGGGCTCTTATCTAAGCGCAGCCGGCTAGACACCGACCGGCTATTTAGCATAGACGCCGTCCGTACTTGCAATTACACTTATATAAAGTGTCCAGTGTGCGATTTGCACCCAGCCCACTCCTCTGCCTCCACTCCCTCCCGACAGTCAGTCAGTGAGTAGTATGTCGAAATGTTCCGGCGGGACAACGTCGGCGACTGATTGCAAAATAATTCAAATTTTCAATTACCGACCGCTCAGACGCGACGACGACGACGACGACGACGACGACGACGACGACGACGTCGTTGTCCAAGTCGAAGTCGAATTCGAAGTCGAAGAGACGACAACAACGTTTGATTACGACGTCAAATAGTCGCGCTATATCTGAACTACTATTGGGCATTATAGTAATCACATTCAGTTTGCCAGACCAAAACTAGCTTGTGATTGCTAGTACATGTATATTTCAAAGATAGTTCCAATTTGCATGTCTATGTTCAGCTTGTTTTCTAGCTCATTTTTATACCCTGAACCCATTAAAAATGGGTAAAAAGGGTATAATGGTTTTGTGCAAATGTATGTAACAGGTATAAGGAAGCATCTCCGACCATATAAAGTATATATATTATTGATCAGTATCAACAGCCGAGTCGATCTAGCCATGTCCGTCTGTCTGTCCGTCTGTCCGTCTGACCGTCTGTATGAACACCCAGATATCAGAGACTACAAGAGCTAGAGACTTCATATTTGGAACATAAGTTCTCCTAATCGATAAATTTCGATGTCAGACCAGCGTTTTTTGGATATAACTTAGAAGTTATAAGAGCTAGAGGCCCCTAATTTGACATGTATAATCTCGAATAGCATACACATGTAACAAATATTTCACTTTTTGGATACCAGCCCCCAAACCCCCCAAAAGTAAAAAAAACCCATTTTTGAAGGTACGACCTTGCAATTTGGTTTGGTAACACATATTATTGACAATTGTTTGCCCCAAAAATTTCAATATGATCGGACAATAAACACAGAAGTTATTTAAGATTTAACTTTCCATTGTGTGGGGCTCAGCGAAAGAGCAAGCTAACTGCTTAAACCGCTTGCACTGCTTGTACTGCTTGTACTGCAGCATGTGTGAGTTTAGAGTAGTACGAATGATTGTAAGGACTGGGTTCAGGGTATCTCGTAGTCGGGCACTCCCGACTAGAGCACTCTTACTTGTTTCTATAGAGCATACAAAGTTCGTCTGACAACTGCACAGCTGCTGCTGCTGCTGCTGCTGCTGCTGTCTGATTGTTGTGGCGTATTTCATTTCAATTTCAATTGATAAGCTTCTCGCGCCGCACGGCAAACTATTAGTCAAGTGTGCAAAAACAACAACAGCTGAACGGCAAAAGAAAAAACAACAAGTGTGCCGGGCGGCAAAAAAACAAAAAACAAACATAAAAAAATGCCGGCCACGTTCTCAATTGATAATAAAAGTAATAACAATAATAATCAAAATAAAAAGGCTAACGCAAAAACAGAGAGAGACGGAGATAGAGAGAGAATGCGCTGGGTTACTGGCTTGGGAGGCTAGCCAATTGCGTCGTAATCAGAAAAACTAAAACTAAAACAGAAATAAGACTAAGCAATAACAACAATAACAATAATATATAAACTGCAATGCGCCAAGAGCAACAACAACAACAACAATAAGAACAGCGTCGACAATGTCTGTAATAAAATTCAAATAAAATTCAATTGAGTTCAACGCGAGGCGCTGCGCCAGTTTAATTTAATTACTTACATACACAGTGCGAGAGATAGAGAGAAAGGGGGAGAGAAGTAGAGAGACGCGGCATCCCAACCAAATACTCAGAGGCGGCAAGAGCACCCTGTATATAGTATGGGGGGGCGTGGCAGCGTACGGGCATACGGCCGCATTTATCTTAAAGCGCTCGACGCACATGCCGTCCAGTTGATGTTGATGTTGATGTTGTTATTGTTTCATTCAATTCGAACTCGAATGCGGAAGTGTTTATTTCGCGCACAGATACGCAAATACAGCCACACACACACACACACACACACACATAACTAGAGCGTGCATGTGTAATGGATTCTATCTGTCGTCGCCATTTTGTCGTCGTCTTCATGGCATGCGGTGTTTTGATATGCGCAGCGCTCTCCCTCTCTGCCCCCTCTCTCTCACTCTCTCTGTCGCTGCCATTCACACACTTGTGTACTCGTGTAATGATAACAACACCTCCATACACAGCAGAAAGAAACCCGCTCACCTTGCACACACACAACACACACACAACACACACATATTAATCAAAACGATTGCCACGCGTGTTCCAACTCGTAATGCGACGTATAATAGTTTCCCTCGATCATCTCCGGGACAGCCCCCCAACTCCCCCTTTCCCCCTCAAGCTGCCTCCACTCCATGCTAATCTGAAATGTGCTTTTCTCGCTTACGTACGCGTGTTATTGTTATTGTGATTTTTGCTGTTGTTGTTGCTGTATTTTTATTAATTTACATCTGCTCGGTTAGTTCAAGTAAACAATATATAAACGAATTCATTTAGCGTTTTCTTCATTTTCCCTCTATTGATAATTGGATTTGTAAACAAATCAGCTATTAAATAATATTTGCTTTCGATACAGTCATCAGCTCCCGGGGCACTTGGCTGCACACACGTGGGCCGCCAATCCCTGCAATAAACACACGCACACACACACACACACACACACACACAAACACACATATGACACCTTACCAAGTGGCAATTATAACAATATCGGCTATTTGGTTTTGGCTACATATTTACATGAACTTTAAGCTTTTACTTTAGTTTTCTGGTTGCGCAGATTGTGATAAAGACATATGTTTGTGTATATATATATATATATATATTGTGCTGTCTTCCTCTTCTGGGCTGAGCCCAGCAATTTGCTAATCACACTTCAATTACAATCCAAAATGACGTTGTAACGTTCAAAACATGTTTAGCGGAGAGAGAGAGAGAGAGTGAGAGAGAGAGAGAGACAGAGTCTATTGCTATCTGGGGCTTAATAGACTCCTCGACAAAGCTGACAGCACTCTATTTTCAAGGTTTTTCTCCCCCCTGGCAGCCATTACACAGAACACAGAACACAGCACACAGAGCACAACAGCGCTGCAATTCTTTTGAATGACGTGCCCCAAGCAGCAGACAAAGAACGCAGTGCGCAAAAAATAAAATAAACATAAAAAAAAATACAATCAAATAGAAACAGCAGGGTAAAATAAAAAAATTAAATAAATTCGCGCGTTGCAAAAAAGGAGAGAGAGAAAAAAACTGGTAATAAATATAATAAGCGCGTAATTATCGCGTAAATGTCAATTTACGTTGCGTCAGTGCTAATTTTCAACGCTAGACTGAATAGACCGGCCGGTCTTCACATCCAGAGACACTGAGTAGCAGCACACCCCCCTAAGCCCCATCACCACCCCCACCCCCATCCCCATCCCCACATCCAACCCACCCAACTATAGCACCAGCATACGGTTTAGCGGCTCCTGCAGCCGAGCTGTTGTTGCTTAATGAAAGCGTGTAAGCGCCAATTGGCCAGGCATGTTGTTTGTTGCTGTAATTGCCATGATTAACAATAACAACAATCATGGCAATAACAACAGCAGCAACAACAACAACAACAGCAGCAGCGGCTGCATACATACAACTGCCATTGTTGTTGCTGTTGTTCTTTATTGCAAAAACAAACAATATGGCAAATGTGCAGCGCGCGAAGAAAAAAAAATTATAAAAAGTAATTTCCAAACGAGTTTACCGTTGCATAAATAACAATAACAAACCTAACGAATGACGCACCGAAAGTTGCATGCACTACGACAGTGACTTTGAAAAAGCTTCGCACAAAAAACATGAATATGAGCTACCTGATTTATCACTATTATTATTTTGATGATTAATGCATAATAAATGCTGAAATTTAAACAAAATGTATATATCTTAAATAGATTTCATTGAGTTCCAACTAAACTAGTCTGCAGCTATTTAAGTTCATTTGAAAGCTATGCGAATTACAGCTTAAAAGTTGTTCATGCGCTTCAATTAAAGATGTGACAGAGCTGCTCAGACTTCTAGCTTGCACTTTAGCTTAAGCCAATGTCCGCTTTAAGCCAGTGTCATTCGTACGATAAACTGATTCGACTTTGTAAGCATGTTGCTCGCTGATGCGTTGCAAACTGCATCACAAGCTTTGAGTACCCCGCACTTGAGGCATGTGAAAAGCGCTTGCTAAAGACAAAAACAAAAGCAAATGCATAAACAACAAGAACAACATACGTGTGGTGACGTCAAGACAACGACTATAACAACAACAACAACAACAACGCACGACTACCATTACAAAACAACAACAACAAGCACAAAGTGTAATAATAATAAAACAAAAGCAAATTCAGTCAACTGGCGACGCTGGCAGCGGCAATTAGCCAAGTCTTGAAAAATATTTGCCGTTTGCTTTTGCCGCCAAGAATATGTACAAATATTATTCGGAGCGAGTGTTTGTGTTGCCCTCAAAAAAGAAAATAAGTACAACAAAAATACTTAATTTCAGTACAATAAAAAGTCAAGTCGAGCGCAGAAGTGGGTCAAAATTATTATTGAAGCAGAACAAAAACAAAGCCAGCAACAACAACAACAACAACAATAGCGAGGCAGCAACGATAATGGCAAATGCAATGCAAAAAACTGGGGGGGAAAATAAAAAAAATATAAATTTATAATCATTTTCTAAGCATTGCTTCATAAGCGGCAGCGGCCCCTCAACGGCAAATTATTGAAATGGATTCGCGTTCGCATTCGCATTCGCATTTGCAGCTACCCAGAGATACTTTGGCTCTATGGCCCGGGATGGGGGCTACACACACACACACACACACACACACACACACACACACACGAATACGTATATACACATTCATAAATACGAGTGCCCAATGTTCCGTTCCCTTTACCGTTCCAATGAACGTAAACACAATTTTCCGATGTTCTGCACGAATAGTTTGTTTGATCGTAAAATTTTATTTTTGCATTCAAATCGCGCGGCCCAACAAATAAAAAAAATCTCGAAATGCCATTGCAAAAGTTTAGTTCGTTGCTCGATGTCTTTGTGGCCATTGCTTTTTGGGGGATACTATACTATTTTTTCAGCCAGCCTTTTATCGCGAGTCCACAAAACGAGGAGTTGCCTTGAATGAGTTTCGTGCCAGTACTATTCGAATCGATTCGAATGGCAGGGTCATTTCGATGTGAGTTCTCAACTGCAGGCAGCTAAAGGCAACAAGCCATGAAATGGATTTGCATACAGAACTCGGCCACAAAGAGCCGACAGCTCAAAATAATATTCCAAATTCTAGATATGTCTTAATTGAGTCAAGCTTCAAATTACTTTTAGCCATATAATTATTATATTTTTATTGGGCTTTTATCACTGTGCTTATGGTGCTAAATGAATTTATTACGAACGCCTTCGGCGCATTTGTTTTATTAGTATTTTGTGGCAATCTGCAATTCAAATACAATTAATCTCACATATGCTGCTTGAGGCTTGAGGTGCAGTTAGATTCATTAAATTTAGACACTGAGTGTCTTTCACTCGAAAAGCAATTGCTGCTTTTAGCTCGTTTCCAGCATTGACTTCATAATCATATGTATATATCATATGTATATGTGTGTGTGTGTGTGTGTGTATTAAACAGCATTATCAGCTGGCAATTGGTCGTAGCTAGACATTTCTATTACAGAGATGGAGCAGCAGCAGCAGCAGCAGCAGCAGCAGCAGCAGCTGGAAGCCGCTATTATCCGTATCCGTATGTGGCAGCCAGTTTCTTCTTAACAAGTTCTCAGTGAGCGAGCGACCAATGGGCCAGTGGCTATATTTAAAAGTGCATTTGGGCCCACAGCGGGCAACTGGAAACTGGCTAACAGACTCCGCTAACGTCTTGCATTATTTATGCACGAATACATTAATAAGCCCGCGGCAGAGATGTCGAAATATATACGAGTGCGATATATACAGATATATATACCTTATGCATATGAGAGTATGGGAAAGATCTAAAACGCGCGTGTGTGTGTGTGTGTGTGTGTGTGTGTGTTGACGCCGAAACAAGCTGTTGAGCAACACGTCAGGAAAAGCGAAATGAAAATGAACCATTTTCCGACAGCTAGTAAATTTTGAGTGTACTCTGCCTGCCTGCCTGCCTGCCAGGGATTCGCAAATACAGAGATGCAACAACAACAACAACTGCAACAACAATCTTTGGGCAGCAACAGTTGTTCATAAATTGAAGTTTAGTTTTATATGTGTATATATAGAGAGAGAGACGTTTTGTTGTTGTGTGCCGATTTCGATCGCCGGCAATAAAACTTAATGTGCACACTTATGAGCAGTGCCCTGGGGGCACATAGATCGGTGGGCGTGGCATTAACATGCAACACACGCAACATTTTGCGGTACGGCATCTGCAGCCGAAAACGCAAATTCTAAGAACGCAAAATGCGCAAAAATTAGATTGAATTGTTTTGCGGCAATTGTCCAGGAGGTGGCAGGGGGGGGGAGGAAAGTGGGGGCTGGATGCATAATTGCAGTCGGACTGGGTCTTGTCTGGACTGGATCTGGACTGAGCAGTGAGCAGTGAGCTAGCCTGGCGTGGTTTGGCCCGGCCTGGTCGGGCAATTTGATTGAGTCGTTTCCAATTGCAATGGCAAACGCTGCGGGTGTTGGCACTGACGACTGCAGCGACTGCAGCGACTGAGAATGACTGAATGACTGAGTGACTGGGCTGTCCGAATGTCTGGCAACAAAAGTCATTTGGCAAAGTCAAAAAAAAAACAACAAAAAATAGAGAAGAAAAAACGCAAAAAGAAAACCGCACACTATAATTTTCCAGCGCTGTGTACGAAGTTACAGTTACACATTTCTAGCCTTTGGGTGCCAGCAGCAGCAGCAGCAGCAGGCAAACTACAACTACAACCAGCGGGCTCAAGATACAAAGTACAAGCCAGAGCTAGCAGCAACAAAAGCTACAAACTGATTTGGCTTATTTTGCGACTATTGCGGTCGCTGAAAATTGCATTAGATTTCTGTAGTTGTAGTTGTAGTTGTTGCTGCTTTTGCTGTCGGTTGTGTTGAGTCTGTTGTCAATTAAAGTTCAGCCTGGTCGAAAAGTTCTGTTAATGCCTTTGGGCTTTGTCATTGTGCGACCTACAACACAACACAACACAGTCAGCCAGCCAGCCACAAAGGCAACAATGAAAGACATTTACATGAAATTGTTGTATCACGTTTAATTTGGCAATTTGAATGCAAATACATTTGAGCGGCGCGCGTGTATCTCCAAGATACTTGAAGTCTAATGAAGGGATTTTCATCTAGCCACGTTTCAACTTGACTCTCAGGCCCAGCCTTGAGCCTCAAAAGCGTTTGCCCCATGGCCAGCGCCTCTATATGTGTCTGTCTTTGAAATCAAATCAAAAATCGAGGCTACAAACTGCACTGCGGTTAGCTTGGCTAGTGCTATATAGTTGAGTACAGAGTCGAGCTGGAGTATCTCTCTCTCTCATATATATATATATATATATATATATAATTAAAGTGCCTGGCGCGTTTTTTGTTTGCTGGGCTGTTGCTGGTTGCGATTTGTTAATTGAATTAAATGTTGGCCGTGCAGCGCTGAGCGGGTCATCAAAATGCAGCTGGCAACATCGCCCCTGCGGCCAACGGATTGCAGTCTGTTGTTGTCTCTGGTCTCTTGTCATTGTGTGTGTGTGTGTGTGTGTGTGTGTGTGCAACCCATTTAGCCAAAGTGTGCGGCAGCTCTCGACGCTTAACTGTAAAAGCAAACGCACGTACGCGACGCGGCTCATTCGCTTTGGCCAGTGAGTGGGCCAAATGCGTGGCAGGAGTTGCCACATTGGGGCAGACTGGCTAGTCAAAGCTTTGAAATCGAAATGTTGTTGAACACAAAACGGTATAACAAAACGAAAATATCGATAAAAGTTATCGATTAGGTATACCAAAATAGTTATCGTTTATTTATCGAAAATTATATCAAATTCGCTAAGTTAAAACTATAAATTTTTGATCAATTTCTAAATAAAAAATACAAAAAGTTATCGATTAGTTAAAAAAATATTTTAAATGCATAATATTATAACTTTTTAATAAACTTTTACATAAAAAATAAAAAATAGTTATCGTTATGGTCTAAACAATAATTATCGCTTATTTGTCGAAAATTATATTGAAAGCGATAACGTATAGGTTAAATAATTATTTATTTTAATGCTATAACCTATTTGTCTATTTCAAAATTACAAATCCACAATATTTATCGATAAGTTATCGACAAGGTTATCGATTACTTATCAACTAACTGTGGGCCTTTCGCAGCCATTGCTCATCTTCAAACACAGAGAAGCTAGTTTTGCTTTGCCAGTTATCGATTAAGCATTATTCCACTGTGCGCCGCCAGCGCGTCGGTGACAGCGCGTAATTCCCATGGTCGTGGTCGTGGTCGTGGTAGTGGACTTGGTCGCATGGTCGACCAAGTACCGCTAAATTGCTGCAGCCAATTGTGGCAGCAACAGCAACAGCAGCAGCAGCAGCGGCAGCAGCAGCAGCAATGTTAGCAACGCTTCCTGACGCTTGCTGCGCTGCATGCTAAACAGCTGGAGGCGTTGGCAATGGCGCTGACACATGAGTGACAACAACAACAGCAGCAGCAGCAGTGGCTGCAACAGTGGCAGCAGCATAAGCTGCCCACATGCTACTAGTTACCTACTACCTATTGGGCAGGTGTGTCTGTCCATGTCTATTTGCGACAACTGCCAGCTTGTTACGCCCTTTCGACTGTCACACGCTTATTGCCGCTGTCAGTGGACTGACTGAGTGCCCAGACTGCCAGCCTGCCTGCCAGCCAGCCTGCCAGCCAGCCTGTGTGCGTGCCCCGGCGAGTGGGCCAGGCGAAAATCATGAACAACATCAGCATCACCATCGACGGCACAGCAGCCGGGTGTTTACTGATTTTTTAAATTGAATTTCCAGTGATTTATCAATTGGCGCAGAGACAATAGAAAGTGGCAGTGCCTGTGGGCCATGGCCAAAAGCGTTTGCGCCGGGCCAACAAACTCTCGCGCGGTACAGTAGGCACCGACAGTCCGACAGTCAACAATACTATCAACGCTCCAACTGTGGCAAGGTGCAGTCGCCTGGGGAAAAGCAGCCGCGACCGAGGCCTGTCACTCGATGAGGTCCGCGCATTTCTAATGGAAAACACACACACACACACACACACACACACACACACACATAGACACACACACACAGCGCTCAAGTTCAAGTCTGGCTGCTCCTGTTTGTGCTGCCCTTGAGGGGCGCAACAGAGAGGAAAAAAAGAAGGAAAATCGACTCTGCCTCAAATTAATACGATTTTTATTCATGACTGCTGGGCAGGGACCTGGGGCACCCCTGGGGCGATTGCCAATCTGCCACTGCCACTGTTGCTGCCACTGCCACTGCTGCCAGGTCTCTTCTAGTGGCAATTGCGAAAACATTGCCGCTGGCTTCCGTTGCCGGAATGTGGTGACAATGCCTCGTTCGGGTTTTTCCCTGCTTTCAGTTTGTTAATGTTGCCTTAAACAATTGCAACTCTCCTGGCCATCGCCATCGCCATCGTCGTTGCTGTTGCTGTTGTTGCTGTTGCTGTTGTCGTCGATGTCTTTAGCCGCTGTCGCAATGTTAGTAATTTGTGCAAATGAGCCTCTAAATGGCAACGAGAGCTCTAGACGTGAGCAACCAGCAGCAGCAGCAGCAACAAAAGCAACAAAAGAAAACAACCAAAATAGACAAAATTTAAATGCGCTATTTGGCTATGTAAACGATGCGGCCCCTTACCAAGAATGGAAAGCTGTTAACTGTTTTTGCTCTCTCTCTCTTTTACTTCGCTATGCTTAACAATGCTGGCAAATGCTGCAGGACTTAAGTTGGCTATCTCAATTGCTTTAATAATATATCTAATTACTTAAAATGAAAACAATTGAACAAAAATTAAATCAAAATGCTATATATATTTAAATTTTGTGCAATTTTGTACAAAAGTTATGTAAGGTACCCTATTTAAATACCAAGCAAGATTATACATAGATATTGTAATATCTGAGTAACCATTTATATTTACCCGCACTATTATTATCATAAAGCAAATAGTGCTAAATTATATTTATTTTTATCGACAATTTCCATATCGATACCCAATTTAGTGCCAGCTAAAAGCCAATAATTCAACTCGTACTCGTACTCGTACTCAATACATAATCAAATTCAGCACGTGCTCTAAATTCCCTGATAATGACACTCAACAAAAAAAGTAAAAGAAATAAAACTACGTCTCAAAAAAATAACAATGAACAGAAACTAGTATTTACTATGGCTCCGTGTTTTGTGTTATCTATGCCAAAAAAAAAGCAAAGCGAAAATTTTTGAACAAAAATCCAAAAGTAAATATTGAGTAAAACAACAACCCAAAATGGGTGGCGTGATAAAATAAGTGAGCAAAAAGCACGCAGGTGCCATTGAGTTAAGTTTACGGATTCGGATTCGGATTCGGATTCGTATCTCTCTCTCTCTCTATCTCTCTCTCGTTTAGTTTAGTGTGCCCCCCTCACGGACTCACGCACTCACGTATAACAGCGAGTCACGACACACATTTTACAGTTACGCACTAAATACACACATTCACACACACACACACACCAGCACACGCACAAATTAGCAACAACAACCGGCCGAGTGTGTGTGTTTGTTTTTATGTTTTGCTGTTTTGCTGTTTACGCTGCCGTTTTTTATATGCGAAATTTCCGCCTTCTGGCCAAGTTGTCTGCGTGGCTCACCTGCCTACGAAGGCCGCCGTCAAATTTCAATATTTGTTTACCTTTTTTTCTCGCTGCTTTGTGTTTTGCGGTCTGGCGCTACCTCGCTTTTGGATCGGATCGTCGCAGCCGGAGTCTTTCGCTTTCCGACTGCGTCTCGAAGCCGGTCAGGCTTTTATTTGCTTTATTCGATTTTATTGCTGTTTTCGTTTCAGTTTGGCGCAAAAAAAAAATATACATACATACAAAAAATGTGTGTCACAGCAAAAAGAAACCTACAAATTAACAACAAAAAAAGAGGTCGCCTTCAGACAACAAAAATAAAGAAAACAAAAAACAAATAAATACAACGACAACAATACGGAACGAAATCAAACTCAGCCATGCAAAATTTTTGGAAATTACGCATAGGCCGAATATTTGAATGAGTACACGCAACTAGTATAACAACAACAACCATCAACGTGCCTTGAACAACAACCACAACAACAACAATCATAACAAGTACACTTGTCTGTGTTTTGAGAAGAAAAAGAAACCAGAAATACGTCATGCGCCCGTAAATAACTTGTCGTTATAGAAAAAAATCACAAAAATCACAAAAATACCAGAAAAGAAAAATAAACATATATAAATAGAAACCGAAACTTATTGTACGCTTCTATAAGTAGTAATACGATCTCACGCAATAACAAGATAAAATCCCATGTAATTCGAAATTAATTTAACAACACATTTGTAGTTAATCGGACGCTTGTATTTTGGTAGCAAAGCAAGTATTTGATTTATCATCATATTGCGTATACGCAATAATAATACTTCACAAAATACATACATCTGAAAGATTTCCCCTTTTTAGGCCACAAGCGTCACATTTCCGCTTTTGTTTTTGCCTTTTTTTGTTGGTGAGACCTACTTGTTGTTATTTCACAATGACTTTACATTTCTTATCGTGCAAACTGATAAGCGGACTGCGCGGACTGCAAAAACAAAAAGGCCTCAATGAAGTTTGCTTGCCATTGAGGCGAAAAGCAGAACGTTCGCTTTTTATAGAATACATATATACATATTATCATGATTGGGGCTTTTGCAGGCAGCTTTCTGTTTTTGCCTTTGACGCATGATAGCCGTCTTAGATATTAGCGCTGATTGTAACTTTGCGCTTTGATTCGCAAAAAACGAAAAAGAAAAAGGAAATAAAAGTACGCAGTTTTCCTTAGCCAAGCTGGCAGCGATCACACTTATCATATAGTATGTAGGAGCAATGAACCCCTAAACTGATTGCGCAAATAGCTGAAATTAGATTCAACGCACTTCAAAATTGATCAACATAAGATGAAATAATAGCAAGCCAACAAGTTTTCAACAGTACAATTATTGCTACGCTTTTACTTTTTTTTCATATATATTGTTAGCCCAACTTCTTGGCGCTGCAAATTTCGGGTGAAAGTTGTGCAAATAACAATATAAAGGCAACAGCAAATTGCAATTGTGCTATTGCTATTGCTATTGCTATTGCTATTGTTAAATGCCTGGTCCTGGCCCCGAAAAAATTACCCGGTCCAATTTGGCGAGCACGTGTCTAATTCAATAAACTCATTTCGTAGCGGACTTTAATTGTATTTCAGTTGCTGTGCGCAACCACAAATCAAACCAAAACGAATGCAGCTCAATCCGGCAACAACAGCAGCAGCAGCAGCAGCAGCAATAGCAACAATAGACAGCTACAACAAGAGGCTATAAATTGCAGTTGCAACTAATTTTTATGCGGCATGCAAACGAATAGTCAGCGACCTGTCTCCCCTGCCCCCCTGCCTGCCCCACCACTGTTCCCCCCGCCCCTCTTTTGGCCACACGGTTAGGCATATCATATCGCATCTCTGGAGCGCGCATATTTCCGACAGCCGCCGCTGCACATTGCAATGTAATTTTGCTTTCAACACCTTTTTGTGTGCCGCATGCAGCATGCAACGTTGTTGGCAGCGTCGCCTGCTGATTGCAACCAGCGGCGTGGGCAAATAATTGCCAACAAAACAGCAAAGCAGCAAAACAGCAAAACAGCGAACGGGCCAAAGTTGCCACAGCTGAGAGGCTCATCGCCTGGCAACAACAACAACAACAACATCAACGGCAACAACAACACATTACAAATGCAACCAAGTGAAAATCACTGCGAATTTCCCAGGCTCGCCTGAGCCGAGAGCTGCTGGCCCCGAAATCGGCGCGAATATATCGCATTTCAATCACGCGCCAGAGCAGCGCCAAGTGCCCCCCTTCTCTGCCCCCTCTCTCACTCCTGCTGAAACTGATGTATCCCCCCCGGGCCTGCTGCGATCTGCGCCGGGCGCAATTTACGTGCGGCCACGCAGTGAACCAAACCAGAGAGACAGACTCAAAGACTCGGCCACCAATTTTCCAACAGTAACAGCAACTGCAGCAACAGCAACAGCAACTGCAGCTTGCAGTTTATTAAAGTTGCTGCGCAATCGAGCAGAAAGCAACGGCCTGTTTATTGTTGTTTTGCTGTTTGCTGTTTGCAGTGTTGCTGCTGAACTGAACCTAACGGTACCGATTGTGCGCACAAAATGGCCACATCGTGATGGCTAAAATATATCCCCCAGCCTAACTAAACCCACCCCCCAACCCCCTCCCCACCCTCTCTGAAGTTGCCCCTCGGCACGCGCCTCCTGCGACAGGCCGGCCGGCAAAAAAGACTAAAAACATTCCCTGACCGCTGCCGAGATTTCAAAAGTCAATTTATGCGCAAATTTACTTTTATGCGATTAGCAACGAGCGGCACAAATTTATCGTCAAGTTTAGTCAATTTAATTGGGGCGCAGATGGAGCAGAAGGTGCCAAATGTATAGAAGAGAGTTGCAACTGCAACAGCTAGATGCGGCTAGATGGGGCAACAGCAGTCAGCAGTCAGCAGTCAGCAGCAGCAGCAGCAGCACAAAGCGCGTGCATTAGACAAAGGCTGCGAACAACAACAGAAAAAAGGAGCTAAAACCTGGTAGCACAGAGCAATAAAATTTTATGGCAGCTGTTCTCGGAAGGAGGCTTCACTGCCTGCATTCGAGCATTCGAGCTTCACTGCAGCAGCTCAGCTCTCAGTTGTCGCCTGCCTGCGGCCGCTGAATTTGCACAATGGACCGAAAATGTGTTTGGCGAAAGGGTTTTGCGGACAACAGCAGCAACAGCAGCAACAGCAGCTAGAATGCAATTTCACGTTTCGGGCTTAAATGCAGCTGAAGTGCTGATGCCAGCGATAAGAAATGTTAACAAAAAGAAAAACTCCTGCAATGCTCTATAAACTGCATGATGTCAGCTTTTCTATACAAGAGTTCAATGTGTTTTTGGTGAGATCAATGACAGCTAAGTGTTCTCTTCTTGCCTCCATTGAAGCACACACATTAAAGCTCAATTTGTGCTATTACTTCTCTACTTTTGGTTCTCCTCAGGCACTCTCCGTTTAAAGCTGCTGACATACTATAATTAAGCTCACTTACAGCTAAAAGCTAAGACCCACTGACTACATTTGTATATAGTACTTCACCCAAGGCTCTGTAGTGAAAGCAGTCATTTCAAAATAAAAGCTGCACTCTCTACAGTGAAACAAGTTCGGCTTATAAATCAACAATTGTAGTTATACGAATGCCTTTTTACATTTTCCTTAGATTCTCAAATGAGTTTTGGTCTCTTGCTCAAACAGAGCTTAAAGCAGTAGCTTAAATATCGTCAACTCGTCTATTTTGGCGCTGCAGCTGCCCGGCAGTCAATGTCCGCCACCTGCAGGCCTTCATTTAAGCCGCTTAAGTGCAATCATCAATAATTGCCCACAGGCCTCGCCAGTGCATCTCAGATAATGCAAGCGCAGGACTCGCATCTTGCCGGTCAAATATTAATCCTGGCAAATGGTTGCTTGGCAATGACAATGACGACGTCTCAATTGGTTGCCATTTCGCTTCGTTATGTGCCTGCACATATATATCAAATATATATATATGTATATTATATATATATATATATATATATATATATATCTATGCAGCAGCAGCTTTGTTTCCACTCGACTTCATTACGAGTATTTCAAATCAGTTTTTCGCCGCTTGAAATGTTTTGAATTTATGACACGCCGCGACAGTCGCGTCTTTATTATCCTGAATCCTCATTTGCCCAGCACTCTTGCCATTGCCGTTGCCGTTGCCCTTGCCTTTCCCCTTTCTCCATGTCCTGTTGCCGTTGCAACCATTCGGCTGCATTCTTGCGCGAAAGTTGCCTTTGTCCAAGTTTTTCGAGCGTAAAAATGCTTTTCATAAAGCTAACGCCAAAGGATATCTGATTTAACTGTTTTCGTCGCTGTTGTTGTTTGTTTTTTTTTTTTTGCAAATCCCAAGGTTGCTACAAGGTGAACTTAAAGTAAAAACTCTAAGTTGACGTCAGCGCCTCTTTAAAAACGAAGTTGGTACAAAAAATAATACCTTACTAAAAATATCCGTAAAATTTGTTTTGCGCAAGGTCAGTAAAATTTGCACAGCTACAAATTAGCCAACAAATATATATATATGCGAACATTGTCTGATGCTATCGTAGTTGCCAATTAATGACGAATGAGCAAGAACAACAACAATAACAGCGACAGCGACTGAAACAATAACAATAACAATAACAATGCATGGGCATTCAAAATCGCTGGCCACAAAAAATTAGCTAAATGGAAAAATAGTTTTGCGCTGTTTTGTTTTTTTGTTTGCATTGAAATGCCTCACGGGGCGATTATCGTAAAGAGACCTCGTCACATTGTTGCTGCAAATTACAACGACAACAGCAACAACAACAGCAACAATGTGAGGCGGCTGCTTTGATGTGCTGAGCGTTTAGGCTTATGCGAGGGCGTCTAATTAAAGCCGAGCCTCAGCACAACTGGGCCAATGCTGGCCTTCTAAATTCTTCGAATTGTCTCTCGTTATCTGCGCGAGCGATGCAATAAGCTAACCGACAACAACAACAACATTCAGCCTCATCAAACATAATTTGTTTATTAACGTATCAGAATACTACATAGGCGATTTTCCAATTACAGCAGCTTACTTCTTGCAACTTTATATAAACTAAACTCAAACAACATTGAATTATAATTATTTTTACAGCTGCACGAAATAAGCTTTGAGCCACTGTGATTAGCTTTGATTAGTAGCTCAAAGAAACTTCTCAATTTGCAAATGTCGTGGTCTAAGAGCATTTAAAGACTAAAGTAGTAAAACAATCTCATTCCTATACTAAGCACTTAATTTCTAAGATTTTCCAAAATGTTATCTGTAACTAAGCCCGCATCTTTATTTTGCATTACAGCTCACGGAAACGTCCGCCAAGTGACAGTTACGATTGCAGCAGCGATCAGTGCAAGGGCGACGAGATGAATGAATGTAATGCAGCATTAATTTTAATGAATCTACACAACTCGCCGAATGCCGGTAGGAAATTCGCTATTGATTTGCTCCAAATTTGTGTGCTGACTTTTACTATTGTTTCACTCGCAGTTTCGGACAAATGGCTGGGCTCCAGTCCGGGCAGCAGCTCATCGGCCTCGTGGAGCTCCGGCTCGGCCTCGCCACCGCTGAGCGATGATGGCAATGCGCATCATGGTCACACAATTCTATCGCCACACGATGCGGCCACTGCATCGGCTAATGCACGCATACGCACAACATCGGTGTCCACATCGGATGAGGGCATTGTCATCGACTTCAAGGAGGAGCGCAAGAAAAAGGTAGGTCAATCTAAGCACATAGTGTGCATCTAAGCTGATTAGATCAAAGGAATGCGGCCAGTCGGCTAAACAGAGCGCAACGCTTACAAATTTGTTAGCATTTGCATTTGCATTTGCATTTTAATTGCAACTTTGTACAGCGATTTTAATTGCTATAATTATATTTATGTAAATGCCTGTGCATCATTTTTGGCACACAGTAGCATGAGCAGCAGCAGCAGCCACAGCATAAACGAATGCACTTATGTATATGTATCACACGGCGTATGCTTAATTCGCATCTTGACTCATACGTGGCAGCGAACAGAACAAGTGAAAAGTGGGCAAATTAAATAAATGTCGAAAACGAGCCCATAATACGAGCACATCAATCAAAGGGCAACGTCAGCAGCTCGTTAACTATATAGAAATATATAAATATGTATATATATATATATATATACATTCACTAGCCGTACAGAAATCAATGTGCAAAAGTTTTTGCTCTTTAATGTGGCTCGCTGTATTGTTCTCAACTTAGTTTTAGAAGTTTGTTGCACAAATTTCACTGAAGTTTATTAGTTATGTTTTAAACTTAAAATGTACTCCAGCCAAAAGTAAAGAAGCTTACGCTACTTTTCACTTTTACCCCCCCACTCGCTGTGGCTCTTAAGGGCCTAGTTCTGAGAAGGTTCGCTCTGCATTTTGTTTGCCCCTAGTCTATATACCCAACTATTTAGATATTTTCTTTGTATCACTTTGTCGGCTCGTCCTTTAGGTGGTTCGTGTTCGTGTTCGTCGCTGTGTGTCGCTGAATGTTGCTCTTAAGGGCTCTTAATAACACACAACGCACAAGGCCAAAAGCGGGCAGCTATAACAACAACAACAACGGTAGATGCGATATATATATATCAAAAGCAGCATTTTGTCGAGCATTTGTTGACCTTGAATACGTGATTAGATTTTATTTACATTAGCGCACCCACATTTTCAGTTTTTTTGTTTTGTTTTTAAGGGCTAAGAGCTGCTTGTATAAGTTAAGTGAGTGCTGAATGAAAAAGCTGCTTGACTTGGTGGTGGCCATAATGAATCACTGATGTTAACTGATTATTAAATATTTGCTTTCGCAATTTTAATTGAGTTTACAACCAAGCAGAGGCCTTGTAAGTTAGTTTGGTTTTAAGTTATATGCTTAGAAAATCGCAATATAATTGGTTGTTACACTTTGCAACTAGATTTTCTTGTAGTAGTTTCTCTGTATAAGTGCTTAAGTGCCACTTTCAGCTAGTGTCATTGTTATGTTCAGTCCAGCAACATGTCTGTCTCCTTTCCCTATAGCCAGACTTTCACTTTGTGCTTTGTCCGGCTGATTACCTGTTGCACAAAAGCACAAAAGCCGGCCACAGATAGCTGCCGAAAATTGTCATGTTTCCGGTTGTCAGTGGTCGAGAGCGCATTTGAATTTATGTATGTATGTCAGCCTGTCAGCTGGCACGCCCACTGGGCGCAGCTGTGCTACTGGCACTGGTGGGGCAACAATGCCAAATTGACTTGCGGCCCAATTGCTTGCCAGGCGGTCAATTTGAAAGACATTTGCAGCAGCACTTCCGCATTATCTTGAATGTGGCAAGCAAACACAAAGCAGACGGCCTGCCACAGATCTGTGAATAGATAAGTAGATAGATAGATAGATGGATGGATAGATAGATGGATGGATGGATGGATAGCTGAATAAATGAGTGCTACGCAAAATGATCTCAGCGCTGGCATTGAGTGCATAAAACAAAACAGAAAAAACAAAAACTGCAATGAATGCAATTAACGTGCAAATGTGTGCAATTATTGCTACGAAGGGAAGATCAACGTGATAGGCAGTGAGCAGTTGATACAAACGCTTGACAGCCATGGCCACGTGGCGCATACGTAACGTGCATTACTCATACGCACCGTGTGTTGAACGCGTTCGCGGCTTTGTCTGCCTTTGCTGCATTTGAGCAGCCGCAAAGTGTTTGGGCACAACACGGCGCATGATTAACCTTCATTACTCAACCGAGCGGCGAGCGTTTGTAAATTACTCATACGCCATGATGGCTTTTGTTTTCTGTTCATTTGTGGTTAAAAATGATTTTAAATGCAGATTTATGTGCATACAACAATAACAGTGACAACTGCAGCAACAGCAACAGTCACAGACTTTTGCCTTTTAATCAAGGCTCAGCTGCCAAGCGGCAACCGCAATTGCTTGTGTTGAAGTGTTGCTCGTAAATTACCCTTGCACACAGTTGTGCATTACAGTCGAGCTGTAGAGGGTCAGAAATAGTATTTGATTGAAGGCTTCTGTGACACGAAACAGCAGGGAAATGTGGAAAATTACATTTGATGCACTCTATTCTATCAAAATTATGACATATTTAAATGGCATTTTTGCATTCGACTAATGTGAACAAGTAAGAGTGCTCTAGTCGGGACTGCCCGACTAGGAGATACCCTGAACCCAGTTCTGACATCCATTCATACTTGCCTAATAGTGTGCGTACATACAAACACACCACACATTACTGCAAGCTGTGAAAACGGTTTAAGCAGTTATCTTGCTTTTTCACTGAGCCCCACACAATAGAAAGTAAAATCTTAAATAACTTCTGTGTTTAGTGTCCGATCTTTTTAAAATTTGTAAGACATAACATTGGCTATAAAATGTGTGACCAAACCAAATTGCAAGGTCATACCTTCAAAAATGAGTCTTTTGAATTTTTGGGGGGATTGGGGGTGGTATCCAAAAAGTGAAAAATGTGGTACATGTGTATGCTGTTCGAGATTATACATGCCAAATTAGGGGCCTCTAGCTCTTATAACGTGTAAGTTATAGCCAAAAAACGCTGGTCTGAAATCGAAATTTATCGATAACTTTTGAACGGGACGAGTTATCGATAAATTTTAATAAACTTGATCTGTCCCGGGATTACGAGAACTTATATTCCAAATATGAAGTCTCTAGCTCTTGTAGTCTCTGATATCCGCGTGTTCATACAGACAGACGGACGGACGGACGGACGGACGGACGGACGGACAGACAGACAGACGGACATGGCTAAATCGACTCGACTGTTGATACTGATCAAGAATATATATACTTTATATGGTCGGAGATGCTTCCTTATGCCTGTTACATACTTTTGCACAAAACCATAATACCCATTTTACCCATTTTTAATGGGTTCAGGGTATAAAAATAAAGAATATAGTATTTAAAATTATGAAGAAGGAATCTGGGAGTAGTGCAGCATTTGTTGCAAGGATCAGACCGCACTTCAAAAGCTTGAAAAATCCAATAAAAAATGTCGATTGAATTTTTGTTTTTAGCTAAGAAAACTTTGAGGCACATTTCCTGCCAGCAATGTATAAAAATCTGAGCAGTTGCCTTTTGTGTGTGCAGCTTGTCATTTGGGCAGAATGCAAAAGGCGCCTCTGTATTTGCCATTGTAGACCCGGCTAATTACATGTTCTATGTATAAGCTTTTGCGAATTTTGTTTTACGTGTTTGTGGCTCTTTTATTTTTGCTTTTGTTGTTAGAGGGTTGTTTTTTTGTTTCCAACTAATTTGTTTTATAACATCAACAGCGGCAAAAGCTAACAAAAGCAAACGCAAATTATAGTGCAAAACAACGCAGACAGCACGGCGTGTGCAAAGCACTGACATTGGCGCAATTCCGCGGACCGGTGGGGAATGGGGCTGGGGCTGGGGCTGAGTTGGCAGTGGTGGCAGGGCTGGGGGCTTAGTCTAATGGCAGTCGAATAGAAGGGCAGGGTATGGCTATTGCGGTTTAGCTTTTGCAATGCTGACAGTTTCAAGCAGCTACAACAACAAACAGCGTATACTAAAAGCCAAATGCAGTCGTCGCTGCCAGCCAACATGGCGCGGCACACGTGTCGCTTTAGCTGTATGTGTGTGTGTCAGTGTGTGTGTGTCAGTGTGTGTGTGTGTGTCTGTTCGTGTGCTGGCAGCTTAGCTGCATTTGCCTTTTTTCGACATGGCATGTGGCCGGCTATTGCTGCATTACTTTTGACAGATTGAAGTATACCCGACTCTTTACATCAGTTTCCCAAATGTGATGAATTTCACCAGTTTTCCAACACTGTGAAAAAAGCATCGTTGACAGCATTTAGCAAGCTTAATTGTTTAAGACTAAATGCAATGACATAATTGTACATTTTATTGTACTTATATCATATGAAAAAGTTCAGCTAACGACAATTTTCATACAATTCAATAGACAATATAACAGAGAATGGAAATTTGTACAATAAATAGTTCTGCTGTCAGAGAGCTCGTCACATTCACAGGGTATTTTGTGGCTATATACTTATACCATTAGAGAAGCCGCTTGTCTATCCACACTTGCTGTTTTGTTTGCTTTCGTTTTTGTTACATTTCTAAATCAGCTTAAATTTATATTTATGATTTTCGGTGTACACGACCATTGTCGCATGTTACCTATCTAGCTGTCTCTGCCTCTGTCTCTATCTCTGTCACTGCCTCCCCACCTGCCCCATGGCACCCAGTAGGTGGCAGCACTCGTGTCTCTTACTGCTTAATGGATTTTGCAGCATATACCTCAAATTTGGCTTTACTATGTGCATTTATTTTTAACCGGAACGAAAAAAATATATCGCGAAAATTTAATTAAAAATTGTACAATTCAAGTGGCATTGTGTGAGTGTCTGAATGGGCGTATGTGACTGTGTGCTTGTGTGTGTGTGTGTGTGTGAGTGTGTGTGTGTGTGAGTGTGTGCAGCAACCTTGAAACAACATTCACTTGGCAAACACAAAACACAAGCACACAAGCAGAGATTGGCAAACAGCTTCGGCGATGCCTTTGGCACTTGATTCATAAGCCATTGTCGTATTAATTTCACTCATATGGCAAACAACCTTGAATTCTGATTAGGAAGCAATTTAAATTTATCTATCCGTCATTTGTGCGCCTGCTCTTTGCGCTCACCGCTCGATTGACTTTATTGAGTTATTATTGAGTTTGGTATTATTAAAAGTTAATTGTGCTGCTAAAAAGCCATTTATCGCCCTGCTTCTGCCCCCACCCTTGCTCGGGTGCAATTTGTAAATCATTAGCGCAACAATTGCAAATGACTTGGCCCAAGTGTTGTCGGACGGCGACGTCTTGACTGACTGAGTTGCCTGATTGGGCAACACGGGGCGTATGAGTAATGACTGCGCAACAGCTGAGCACATGAGTACATAAGTGATTATACCCTAAACCGACCGACTGACTGACTGTCTACCCACACACGCTGCACTCAGAGACAAGGAACTACACGCAAAGCAATTGCAAAATGGACAAAGAGCTTAATCTTGTTACTAAGATGTTGTTAGATATTTTTATTATATTCCGTATGCGTATGCGTATGCGACCGACCTTACTATTGTACTCACTCATACTTGGCAGATTTGAAAACCTTGTTAGACATACTTCATGCAATTGCATTATGCGTGTTATTTGCTCAAAGTAGCCGGACACAAAGTGCAGCGTCAGACATAAAGCGAAGTTTAGTGTTTGTTTAGCTCCAAATTTATGTGTTTTGAAAACTGAGCGTAAAAGCTGTCAAATGCATTAAAATAAAATACAGCAAGGCAAAGCCACAAGCCAAGTCTCAGCGGAAACGCATAGCAAAAAAGCAAAAGCTGAAGGCGAACAACTTGCAGCAGTGCGCAACAATTCGTCTGCGTCACTTGCAGGAGTGGCAGCCACAACAACAACGATAACAACAACAACAACAGCAACAACAACATCAACAACGACAACATAACAAAAAGTCAGTGAAGCGCAGTCTTTGTACATATGTTTTTTTTTAATTCTGTTTATTACTTAGTGTATGTATATGTATTTATCGCTTAGTTTGAGGAAATTTGGTTGTGATTAAGTAGTTTTGTGGGGGCTATTAAGCATTGCTTCACAAAACTACTTGTTCACCTAAACTACTCCTCCCCTCCTATCGCGTTCAGCAAGACGCAGCTCGGTCGTGATCACCGATGCAAATTCGCAGACCAATTCCCAGCTTTCGCTGGACTCGAGCATCCATGGGACCAGGTTGTCCACTGAGATAGCGCCGCCCAGTAGCGCTTCCAAGCGCTGTCTCTGCAGCGTAAACTTGCTGCATTCAAAGATGGCGTGCTCTGCGTCTTCCTCGTTGCCATGTCTGCAGTGCGGGCACTCCGCTGTCGCCTCGTGGCCGAACCGGTGTAGATAGCTGCGGAAACAGCCGTGACCGCTTAGAAGCTGAGTCAGGTGGAAGTTGACCTGGCCGTGCTTACGCTGGATCCACGCCTCCAGATTCGGGATGAGCCTATGGGTCCAGCGGCCTTTGATGGACTCATCCCACCGCTGCTGCCACCTCCGGATGCACTGCTGCTTGGCTGCCTCGCGGATAGCCAACTTCTCCTGCTGGGTCAGGCCTCTGCCATGCGTCTCCCGATATATTTTTACCCGTTCTGCTACCAGCTCCTCCAGTGGCGCCACGCCTGCCAAAACATGCGCTGCCTCGTCCGAAATGGTTCTAAAAGCGCTGATGATCCGGATTGCTCCTAGGCGATGGGTAGAGGCCAACGCCCGGACGTAGCTTCTTGTATGAAGAGCTTTGTCCCAGATTGGAGCTGCGTACAGCATGATTGACCTAGTCACGCTAGTCAACAGGATTCGTCTGCCCTGCCTTGGGCCCCGACTGTTCAGCATAATTCGCGAGAGCGCCGTGTTGTTAGCAGCAGCCCTGGAGTTTATGTAGGCTAGGTGCTCGCGGAAGCACAGCCTGGCATCCAGCATAACACCTAGGTACTTAATTGCCCTTTTTGACGTAACTGAAGCATTTCCAACTGTGATGGTGGCCGTTTCCACCTTTTTTCTGCTGCTCACCAAAACGGCTTCTGTCTTGTGGGGCGCCAGTTCGAGGCCCACTGACGCGAGCCACTGCTGGATGGTGAGAATGGCAGCATTGCCTATCACCTCTGCTTGCCTCAGTCCCTTTGCGACCACCAGGACCGCCACATCGTCTGCGAATCCCACAACATGGACTTTGTGTGGAAGGCTTAGTCGCAGGATCCCATCATACATTGCGTTCCACAGTTGCGGACCCAGTACTGAGCCCTGTGGCACGCCTCCTGTAATATGGTACTCATCTGTCGCCTCGCTAGTGTCGAACTTCAGCACCCTGTTATTGAAGTAGCTGGCGATGATGCGTAGGAGGTATGGTGGTACCTCAAAAGCCGCCAATGCTCGGAGAATACTACCCCATTCTGCCGTGTTGAACGCATTCTTTATGTCCAGCGTGACAATCAGGCAGTACTCCTTTTGTCCGCCTTTCCATCTGGTGCCTGCGATCGCGTCTGAGGCTATGCCTACCACTTTGTCGATGGCATCGATAGTGGATCTGGCCTTTCGAAAACCATACTGGAGTGGCGAGAGGTCACCAGCTGCTCTAATCGCTCGTTCCAGCCGCGTGCTCACCAGCTTCTCCAGAATTTTTCCCGCCGAGTCGATAAGGCATATTGGCCTGTATGACGATGCCAACCCAGTTGGCTTGCCCGGCTTTGGGATGAGGACAAGTTTCTGGGTCTTCCACCTTTCCGGAAATACTCCTTCCCGTACATATGTACATATGTGTGTATGTGTGTGTGTGCTTGTGCTTGTGTGTGCATTGTGGGTGTATGCGTTTTGGGAGAAACGAACTCATAAATTTATCATAATTGCAAAAGGCACAAAAATGTGACTGAAATGTGCAGCAACAACAACAACAATAACTGCAAATGCAATGCAAATGAAAAAGTCGTAAAGCAAAAATGCAATAAAAATAATTTGCCATAATAGTCGGCCGCAACAAACAAGAAAGGAAATAGCAAAATAAAAACATTCCACGGCTTCCCCATCATAACAATAAACATTAATAAAATGCCACTGCACACACACACATATATATACATACATAGATATAATTTACAAATTGCAAAATTCCCATTTCTAGACCGCAACTAAATCATTCATTCAGCTTTCAGCTTTCAGTGGCTCGTTTTATTGGAAAATTATTTGCTAGTTTTTCACAAGCAAGCCAAATCTGTGCCAAGTGCAAACGAGCAGCGCAGCATTTTCATGTTCAAGGTGACAAAAACCGTAGAGAAACCGCCGGACACTTGAGCCAAATGTGCCTCATCGTTTGGCCTCGTTTCGTTAATTTTTGTTGTTTGTTTCTTATTTTTTGTTCGCTTTTGCTGGCTTTGATATATTTGTTTGAATAGAAATTGGTTTTTGTAATAGGTATTTACCTGAATTTTGTTTTAAGTTTCTAAATGTTCGCTTCAAACATATAAATCATGTGCGAAATGCATTTTTAATTGCCATACAAATTGTCAACAATTTAATTTATTACCTCTTACATATATATGTATATCGGTGTAGTTGTGTTGCAACATTGACCAAGAATTTGCATTCGCTTTTGCCAGCTGCCAGTCATCGCTGCCTTTGGCAAGCGGCCCCAACTGACACACTTTGCCGAGCCCCCCTGCTCCCTGCTCAGCTTTCCTTATCTGTATCTTTATCTTAGCTTTTCTTATTTGTTTTTTTTTTTTGGTCATTTGCAATAAGCAATTGTTGTTGCGATTTGCAATTACAAATGTCACTCAAATTGTAATACACTTGCGGCTGCTGCTGCTGCAGCTCACGAAATTGCTGCGACTTAATGCTGGGTGCAATGTCGCTTTGCGGTAAATTGAAAATGTTTGCGAAATTTGTATATTTTCTTTTAAATTCATTTTTTTTGTGTTAATTTTCATTTATTTTCTTTGTGTGATAAATGTTTGCTGCTGTTGCCAACTATGCCACGAGCCGGCTGTGACACACATTTGCCAAAAAGTTGCAAGGCTGCAAGTGTGGCAAGAAGAGTGTGGCAAACTGTGTGGCGAATTGTCAGCATTACATTTCGATTTCATTTGCATTGAACTGCAAACTTCTCAAACTGGAAGAAACTTTGCAATCTGCCAGGATGAGGCAGGCCTCAATTAGAGCCAAGTACACAGCCACAAGCACACACACACACACAGACAGGAGACAACACACAACTGTACCCGGCGAATTGGCCCAGTTTCACTTTTTCACAAACAAAATGGCGGCCACTGCAACTGTTGTCGTGGCTGTACTTTTTCGTGTAAATGTGTGTGTATGCGGGCGCGCTGCCAATGCAACTGTGTCACAGTTTTGTAGGTTATACACCCACACACGCACACACACACACACACACATATATATACGACTCACGCATACAAATGCCAGTGCACACTGTTGCAGCCTCTAGTTGCGCCGGCCGGCCGGCAAAACCGAATGTTGCGCAATCAAATGCATTTCCCTCATTCTGACACACTCGCACTCAAACATTCACTCGACACTGCCGCTCTCTCTCTCTCGCTCTCGCTCTCACTCTTTCACTCGCTGTGACTCGCTGTCGCTCTCTCGTTCTCTGCCTTTCCCCACACTCCCTAACGGCCTGGCGCTGACGTCGCCATCTTTGCGGCCATGCGCAAAAGCTCACTTCCGCTCAACTCGCCGCATTTTTCGCACGCCGCAGCGAGGGAAGGTGTGACGATGAGGGGATTACGGCACGTGTTTGCACACAGATGCACAAATGTGTGCAATTTGTCGCTGCCAACCGCGTCGCTGACGTCGTCAAGGGAAAATTTCAGTGTTGTTTGCTTTTTCTATTCGCTTTTTGCGTTTCTTTTAGTCAATGCAATTTTTTTTAGAATGGCTCTCAATGCACTGAACCGGTTCGTAAGCGTTTCGAAACTGGTTCAGAGCCATAATAAGTACATATATTAGTTGGCTGAAATTTGATTTACGTGTAAATTTTCAAAAGAAAAAAAAAGTAGTTATTTAAAAATCAGTTTAAAAACTAGTCAATAAATTACTCTAATGTGGTTCAAAGATTATCTTAACTATTATCAGCCATTAATTTGTACACAAAGTACAGTAGTCAGCGACTTGAATAACAAGTCAATTAAGCACATTTCATTTACCATTTAGAAAATTATTTATTATGTTTTTAACAAACAATCTCCTGTTGATAAATCAATGCTAATAGCGACACATGTATTTCTCTCACACACACTTAAATATCCATATATTTTGCCAAACATTTCCGAAAACATTGCTCATAAATAAAACGATCTACGAATGCAGCAAACGTTTTGGTTTTTTTTTATGTGTTTTATATATATATGTATGTGTGTGTGTGTGTGTGTATTTGCCACTTAATTGTGAACAGAGTGAACAATTTGCAAAGCGTCGCAGTGGCGAAACTTGAAAATGTTTTGCGCTCGATTCACTTTTCATGGCTAATTAATTTTCGTATTGCGCAAAATTAATTAATACTAATGCTAATGCGAATGCCATGAATATGCAAAGCAAACATTTAATTGCATACATATCTCTGTGTGTATGTGTCTCTGTGTGTGTGTGTGTGTGTGTGTGTGCGGTTGTATGTATTATTTATAAGTAGCTGTATGCACATCCAAATTTATTGTTGGCATCGGCGCAGCGCTCCATAATTAAAAACCTAAACAAGCTGCTGCGGCAGCAAACCAGGTGATTTCATTAGCAACTTTTGCTGCGGCTTCGACTTGGACTGCTGCTTGATTATATACACATATTTCAAATTTCGAGCGGGAGGCCGGAGGAACGGGGAGCGCACGGGTCGTATGCGCGATATGATTGTCGATAAGCAACGGCGTTGGCAGCGATGCGCTTTAAAAACAATGAAATAGATATTCGTATCGCACGAGCACACAAACACAGGCACAGGCACAAGCACAAACAGCAGCACTTACATCACCCAATGCAATTGGGTTTGGCAAACAAATAGTTTCTTTTTGTTTTGCTTTGTTTTGTTGTTTTCGCAAATGATTATTTAAGCAAGTCGGGCAAATTGCAGCCGCAGATAAACAAATGAAGTGGCCAGCAGCGAGCGACACGTGTCATGGAAACGCTTTTCCGTCTCTGTAAATGCGCAACAAGCGCAGCGTGGGCGGCGACTCGTTGTCGTTGACATTTGCATTTTGTGGGCGGGTGGGGCAGGTGGGGCAGGTGGGGCAGGCAGGTTTGGGCATGTGGGCGGGTGCAGCTTAGCTAAAGCGCAGCACAGGCGCATCGGCACGCCTCAGAGCGCAATGGCATCTACAGAACGAGGGCATTACTTTTAATGCCGCTGCTGCCGCTGCTGCTGCTGCTGCTGCTGCTGCTGCTGCTGTGTTTGTCTTCGCATGTTGACCAATGTGTGACAGCCGCTGAGGCGATACTCACCGACCCTGTGGGCGGGAAGCGGCAAAAATGCATAAAACATTTAAATGCCGGCAAAGTCAAGGCAGCAGAAAGCCCTCGGTGTGCAGTAATGGAAGCACACATTGGCAGCAGCTGCCCTAGATGTCCAGCTTGGCCAAAAGCTGTTCAACTTAATAATAAATGAATGCAAATTTGCTGCAGGTGCAAGTTTTAAGTATCGTTTTTATACCCTGAACCCATTAAAAATGGGTAAAAAGGGTATTATGGGTTTGTGCAAATGTATGTAACAGGCATAAGGAAGCATCTCCGACCATATAAAGTATATATATTATTGATCAGTATCAATAGCCGAGTCGATCTGGCCATGTCCGTCTGTCTGTCCGTCTGTCCGTCTGTCCGTCTGTCCGTCTGTCTGTCTGTATGAACACACAGATATCAGAGACTACAAGAGCTAGAGACTTCATATTTGGAACATAAGTTCTCCTAATCCCGGGACAGATCAAGTTTATTAAAATTTATCGATAGCTCGTCCCGTTCAAAAGTTATCGATAAATTTCGATTTTAGACCAGCGTTTTTTGGATATAACTTACAAGTTATAAGAGCTAGAGGCCCCTAATTTGACATGTATAATCTCGAATAGCATACACATGAACAAATTTTTCACTTTTTGGATACCACCCCCCAAACCCCCAAAAGTTAAAAAACGCATTTTTGAAGGTACGACCTTGCAATTTGGTTTGGTCACACATATTATTGACAATTGTTTGCCCCAAAAATTTCAATAAGATCGGACGATAAACACAGAAGTTATTTAAGATTTAACTTTCCATTATGTGGGGCTCAGCGAAAAGCAAGCTAACTGCTTAGACCGCTTGCACTGCTTGTACTGCTTGTACTGCAGCATGTGTGTGTTTAGATTAATATGAATGATTGTAAGGACTGGGTTCAGGGTATCTCGTAGTCGGGCACTCCCGACTAGAGCACTCTTACTTGTTTTTTTATAGGTATGGCCTTGATCTACTATTATGCAATTAAATATTAGAAGTAAATAGCAAAGTATTTATAAATGATGTGAAGATAGTAGTCACATATAAAGAAATAATAATATATGATTTAAATATATAGATAAATATATATTTATATATAAATAGCCAACTATTTCTTCTCTCTATAATTGTAATATTTACAAACATAATCATATATGATTTCTATACATATATTTCCATTTTTTTGTACAATCTAAACGGCAAGGAAGCCAAAAATATATGAGCAGACATATCGAATTGCTTCGCACACGCACATTTATTATTATTTTCTATACTCACTCATGAGCCATTCACAAAAAATAGGATTTTTCTAAATTAATTATTATATCATTTAGTTGGCCAGCAAAATTGTCAATGCTTTTGTCAGAAGCCGAAACCAATTAATTTTCCACCTAAGCAAAAAACATGACAAGAGAATTTAAATATTATTTGTTTTGTTTTGTTGTTGTTGCTTTTGGCCAGATGGGAGCTGAGGAAATTATGAAATGTCAGCAGGCGTGTCAAACAAACACAGCAAAAGAGAAAAACAATAATGAGTGCTGCACATGACGTCAGCAGCAACAAATTAAAATAAATGTTATGTACATACATACAAATACATACATATATATAAGTGTGTGTTGGCTTGCCAAGGGTTTGGCCGGAAAAAGTTTTGCATAAAGCAAAGCAAATGATTAAAATCACAGCCAAAGCAACAGCAACAGCAGCAAAGTAAAACACACAAAACAATCACACGCACACACACACACACTCGCACACACACACACACACACACACACACTGTGTACATTAGTTGGCAGTGCATAGAGAAAATTTTTGCAGATGTATTCAAGGTCAGGCAGCAAAGTCAGCGCTGGCGTCGCCGTTGCCGTCCACCCCACCCCACCATACACGCACACACACACACACACACAGACGTCATTGCCGCTTCTGTGGGCAAAAATCAATATGGCAACACTTTTAAGGGTTGCGGCGAATTTGGCCCAAGCAAAATGGCCAAAAGCAGCAGCAGCAGCAGCTGAAAAAACCTTTCCCTTTGCATCGACGTCAGCCGCTTAGTGGTTCAGTGGGTCGCATGCAACAGCAACAGCAACAGCAGCAACAACAACAACAACAACAACAACAACTGCAACTGTTGTTCGGTTTTCCCGCGCAATTTTCGCTCTCTGCTTGTGCTGCGCATGCTCCTCTCTCTCTCTGTCTCTCCGTCTCTCTCTGTCTCTCTCTCTCTCACTCCCTGCAAACCTTCGCTGTCTTACGCGTTTTTTAATAGAGCCTGATTTTAATTATAGCTGCCAGCTCAGCACTGAATCTGAGTTCAGCTTTTAGCTTGTGTGTGCCTGCGTGTGTGTGCGTGTGTGTGTGTGTGTGTGCGTGGTTTTCTGCCTCTTAATTAAGTCCACTCAATTACACTTTGTCCGGTGGCAAAGCGCACAACTGCACATTTCGGTGGGCGTTTTTCGTACAGGCAATCGATAATACTCACTTCAAGGTTAGCTTCCAAGTGGCCATGCGATGGTATTTTCTTTAGCAACTGAAACTGATTGCCGGGGCGATTGGGGAAGGGATTCGCTAAAACCGAAATTGACAGCCGTCAATTGTGTGGGAAGTTGGCAAAGTTCGTTCGGCTGCTGATAGACACAACTAGTGCTGAGTTAAGAAAGATGGAGTGAGTTTATCACATGGCCCTAGCAGTTGCACTTAATAATACTTATACGTAATATTTTATTGCGTATACCACATGATGTCGCTTTTGCACAATTAATATGTTAAGCAGTTGCAGCAAATTAATTCGTTATTTAAATGTTAATTGCCATTTTATTTAAAAGTCTACTTTTCATTTCGTATCTTTACAGGTGAGTTACTTGACATAATGCGTTTAATTGGCCGCACTCAACTGGGTCTTACTTCGTGAGTATTGCGAGTGTATTATTTTTGCATATGACGCAGTTTTATGCCATTTATCACAATTGGTCGTCTTTGTATTTGCATTCCCATTTCCGTGTGGGCTTGACAGCCTTGATATGTACAATCCAGCGCTTAACATACGTTTGTATTCAACGTACTTACTTTTATATACACATATATATATATGTATATATATATATAAAAGTGTGTAAATGGCGAATTGAATGCAGCACAGCTTGAAATACGAGAACTTTAATGAGTATTAAATGTTTTTGTTCTTGTTTCGTAGCAAGACAAAGTCTGAATTCATTTCTTATGCTCAAAACTTTGTTGCAAAACATAACAAGAATTAAACAGCAGCCGCAGCATGAGAATCATATTTCACGTACCGCTCTTTAGCTTTCAGCGACAATCGTTTTCATTAACATAATGGCACTTAAATTTGTCTAGACGGCAACAATTTACATTCAGTTGGTTCTTTTTTCATTCGATTTTGTTTATGTTTTGCCTTTATCTTCCATTTGTTTTGTGCGTTGTTTTGATAACGTATACATTTTATTTATATTCATTATGCCCTGTGTTACGCTTTTGCATCAAATAGTAAGCAATTTAGCTAATAATTAAAGCTTAATTGATAATCTCTGAAAGAACTGAATTTAAAGATCATCTCATGGATAACGCGGCGTATGAGTAATATGCATATACATTTGTAATGCATTGAAGTATGTTCATGGCGTATGAGTAATAATCTCTAATATTTTTCAATATTTTAAAGAGGGCATAGCTTGGATTTTGTTTTTATTCATACATATAATAAAACTAACACAAAAGCATTAGAACAAGTGAAACCTGAACAGAGTAGCCCCTAGTCGAAAAGGTTGCAATATGTATGAGCCTTATTTATTTGCTGGCTATGCTGCATTTATTCGATACATAAATAACAATTTCTAAAGCTTACAATCTGCTGAAATACAGTGAGTGCAATTGCATAAATCAATGTGAATGGAAAAGAGTAGAAAAAAAATGATGACGCGCTGTTCCGATTCCGGTTTACCGCATGCGCCGTATTTGAATGTATTTTTGTGCCGGACTTTCACGCATTGGCAGCCGCTTTTTTTGGCCAATTAATTGCCATAGCATAAATCACAACATTTTTGTAGCTGGTACAACATTTATTTTTTTGCCGGCACATCAAAAACATTTAGTGGATTTTATTGCATGGTGAACAAAGTCGAAAGCAAATTTTATGATGGAATTCAGCTTAGGTTTTTATCTGTTGAACAAATGCAATTATTTGTAGCTAGCTGCTGAAAATGTTGCCATAATAGGGCTTATCAAAACGCATCACAAACGCAATACGCCATAAAATACAAAAGAGTTGCTCGAAATGCTGCTGAAATATTATGGGGCCAATCAATTAGTCACAAGAGACAAACAATTTGTTAGCTTCTGAACCGCAAGAAACACCCACAACTCTGTGAAATTGCACACAAGATGCGCAATTTGTTGATTATTATTTTGTACACATTTTATTTTGCTATTTTCCCGACATTTTCATTATTATTTTGATTCTGTTGCCGACGTTGCGCTAATAAGACACAGATACTCGCGAGCACCGATACAGATACAGATACAGGTACGTGTTGATATTCGCACACACACACACACACACACACATTCACACACCGACGCATATAGTTACTCACACCTACAGCGACAAAAACCGCTGGCCACTTGGCCTTGGAATAGGTTGATTGCATTCTAGCGGTCAATGCCGTCGCCGGCGTCGACTGCGCTGCTGACGAAGGCGGCGTCGGCGACTAACAGCAACGAAAAATTGAAAACGATCGCCGCACTCTCGCAAATCGCACATCGCACTCTCTCTCTCTCTCTCTCCCTCTTACTCGTTGTCTCTGTCTCGCTCTAGCACACTGCTGCTGCTCTTACGGCATCCCACTTTGACTCACTCTCTCCCACTGCCACTGCCACTGCCACTGTCAACCAACCCCCTCAGTCTCAAGATCCCGTTGCGCTGCAAAAACTGTCGAATTCATATACTTCTATTAGTATACGTTTTTGCATTAGTATTTGTATTTGTATCTGTGTCTGTTTATTTGTATTGGCTATCATAAAAAGCGCAAAGCTTTGTATTTTATTTATTGTTTGTTTTTGCAATGACAAAAAAAAAGCCAACAAACAACTTACTGTTGTTGTGGTTGTTTGTTTTTTTGTATTTGTTGTTTTAAAAGCCACCGCAACAGCAGCAACTATTTATAAAATGCGCTTTCAGCTACCGCGCCAAATGTATCTCTCTGTGTGTTTTTGTACATGTATCCGTATCTGTATCTGTGCTTGTCATTGCCCGTGCGCGACTTGCAATGCCGGAAAGCAATAACAACAACAACAATAACAACAATAAGAACAACAACAACATCATATCGTCGCATAACTTGTGACGCTGGCTGCCAATGACGACAGTTCTTGTCCCATACAAAGTATCTTTTGGATGTTACTAAACAACAAATAAGAGAAAAAAACGCTCGTTCGTTTCACTTGCAAATTTCATGCTGAAATTTGAATCGCATTTGCATAGCAAGTGCCCGGCAAAGGTTCCCAGCCAGTTCTGTCCAGTTCAGTTCCAGTTATCCAGAGGGCCCTGCGTATCCTTTGGATTACGCCTCTGCCCACACATAAATAATTGCAGGTCGTTCTGTTTTAGAATGTTTTCGAAATATCCATCCAGGGGCCTGGGAGGAGTGCATTCAACCGATCCGAACGGTTTATTCGGTTTATTCGGTTCATTCGCTTTCTTTTCAGCGTTCATTCGCTTTTGGCAAATATTTGCATTTGGAAATAACTACGCGCAAGTATTATTAACCGTAATTTTCAAGTGCCCAGCGTTCTTGGCATACAAATTGTTGTGTTTATTTAAATACCTATAATATTTCTGTCGTATTTTTGGCTTCGTTTTTGATTATATACGTTTTTATTATTATTCGTTTCTGACATTGTCATTTACTTTGCGCTGCCTTTTTTATGCTCCGGCTGCATTCGTTCATTTTTATTATTTTAGCTCTATGCATTGTTTATATTTCCGGTTTTTTTTCTGAAGCCAGCTAAGCGAGCGTCATCAGCATATTTCGAGAATCGTTTAACATATAAGCATCTAATGGATTAGCAATCCAGCTTGATAACTTGCCATTGAAACCACTTAGCCAAAGCGTTTATAACTTTTATACCAAATATGACTCAGCTCTTAACTTGTCGTAAAACAAAACAACCAACACCAAATATGATAACGTCATCATATAATATTTAACCTGGGTTTTTTAGTTTAGTTTTAATGTTTTATTAATTAGATTTACGAGAATTTATTTTTATAATTTTTTTAGACTGCAACCCAATGAAATCGGTTTGATTTATAATGCCGCTGCTTGTCATAATTAAATATTTGTTTTCTATTGGCCGATAAGCAAAAGTGTTGCTGGGGAAATGTAGAACTGGTTGCTAACCTTGACGCCTAGACCAATCGGTCAAAGCCCAAAAATATAAATCGCAGCGCATTTTGCTGAAGCACCTTCATTTGATATTTTTGTTCTGCTCGGTTTCTTTCTTTTTTTTTTGTATTTTTTGCTTTTGGCTTATGACTTTTGTGTTTGTGTTTGCGTTGCGTTGTGTTTTGTTGTGTGTTGGCCTTGCAAGTCGGCTTGCATGACTTTCAGCACAAAATCCATTTGAAATGTAGCACATTGAAGTAGCCAAAAAGTGTTGGCCAGGCACTTAGCTAGAGTTTGGCAACCTGTTCTCTCTTGGCCACTTCCTGCTCTGCATGTGGGCGCAACTTGTGTGTTTCGTTTCGTTGGCTTATTAATTTAATTTTTTTTCATTCGTTTTCACATGATGAATGACTGCAGCAGCTATAAATATAGCTACAACACACACACACACACACAGCAATCATCATCATCAAGAAATAAGCTGAGCATAACAAATGCGTCGAAATATTTGCGACAGGTTGCAACAGCAACAAAGTAAAATGAACCACAACAACAGCAACAGCAACAACGAATTTGCTAAAAAATTATATAAAACCACAGCGCGAAAACAGCAGCACAAAAAAGTCGAGTCAGTCAATATGCATGGCCTTGAAGATTTCAACGCAGCAAAATAAAAAAAGAAAAAGAAAAAACATACACAAAAATTCACACAATGCGCCGAGAGAAAAAAAAAACAATAATGAAACTAATTTGCCAAAAAAGTAACAACAACAAATAAAACACGATAGAGTAGAAAAATTAGAATGCATAAAAATGCGAAAAATTATTGGCGGCAACTGAAAGCAACTGAAATGATTAGCTGGCAATTTGCATTATGCCAAAGTCATAACAAACAAGTAAGAACGTTGCAGTCGGGCGGAGCCGACTGCGTAATACTCTGATACCATTTTAGGAACAGCTGAAAGCAAGTGAACAGAAAATTTTTGCTGGTGTTTGGGTGACCCGAAATCGGCATTCCAAGTTTTTGGGAACGGGAGGGGCATGGTCGATCTTAAGAGGGGGTGACCAGAAGTCTATCTACCAATTTTGGTGACTCTAGCTCTAAAACTGTGGAAGATATAAGCTTTCGCGATTTTTGAAGGCGGGAAGGGGCGTGGCCCAAAAAATTTGGCCGATCTTTAGAGGGAGTGACAAGAAGTCTATCTTACAAATTTCTTGACTCTAGCTCTAAAACTGTGGAAGATATACATTTTCGCGATTTTTGGGGGCGGGAGGGGGCGGGGCCCCAAAGTTTTTTGCCGATCTTTAGGGGGCTGACAATAAGTCTATCCTCCAATTTTGGTGACTCTAGCTCTAAAACTGTGGAAGATATACATTTTCGCGATTTTTGGGGGCGGGTGGGGGCGTGGCCCCAAAATTTTTTGTCCGATCTTTAGAGGACTTGGCCAGAAGTCTACTCTCAAAGTTTGGTGGCCCTAGCTCTTAAACTGTGCGAGATATAGGCTTCCATGTTTCGTGGGGGCGGGGTGGCTGGGGGGCGTTCTAGTGGGCGTGGCCGGAAAATCCAGGACGCAATCTTTTGGGCTGGTCAGCCCTAGTCTAAATTCCAAATTTGGGGACTCTAGCTTCAAAATTGCGGGAAATATACACGTGTTATCGAATTGTGCATTCATGTATATCGATTTTCGCGATTACGGGGGCGGGAGTGGGCGTGGTCGAAATTTTGTTTCTGTAATCTGTAGAGGACGTCACCAGTAATATATATTCCAAATATGGTGGCCTTAGCTCTAAAACTGCGGGAGATATAAGCATTTCAAATTAATTTTGGAGGGGGGGCTGGTGGGCGTAATAATGGGCGTGGCCGATTAACCTAGGATCCAATTTTTTCGGGAGGTCACCAGCAATATACCTACCAAATTTGATTACTCTAGCTTCAAAATTGTGGGAGTTATTCACGTTTAATCGATTTGTGATTTGAGGTGTATCGACATGTTATCGATTTGCCAGCCTCCCAGTGGGCGTGGCATAAATTTGGAATAAACTTGATCTGAAGCAGATAGCTATAATCATAACGCAAAAGATTTCAAGAGTCTATCTAATATCGTTTCGGAAATACGTGCGTTCATCCAGACAGACAGACGGACAGACGGACAGACGGCCAGACGGACAGACGGACAGACGGACAGACGGACAGACGGACGGCCTGACGGACATTCGACAAAACCAATATACTATGAGTACCTTCGGTATCAGAGTATAAAAACTCTAAAGATAAGAATGATTTGTCTAATTTGTTGCTGCTGGCTTATAAAACATTTAAAGCTGCAGTTGTTAACAACTTTTTCTATCAAGAAACAATTAGATAAGCTACAACTTATTAGCCATTCGATGCTGCTAATTGTTTTCTTTCACACATTTTCATAATTATATGTTTTTTTATTACAAACAAAAAAACGAAGAAGAACAATTAAATGTTAGCTTGTTTAGCAAAGTCACAGCGCGGTCAATTGATTAATGGTTGTCAAGGGGTTAATAGGGATTACATGCGGCCATTTAGTTTATTCTTGTTGTTGTTGTTGTTATTGTTATTTATACTGCTGACGCTGCTGCTGCTGCTGCTGTTGTTGCTGCTGCTGCACGCTAGATGGCGTGTCAAGTTGATTTCTTTTGACATTTCATTTGTTATTCAATCTTTTTGACAACTCAGCGGCCAAAGCGTGTCCGTCTGGACTACCTAAAGCTGCCAAATAGCCTCGAGCCATGCCCCATTCTGGGGGCGTGCAACAGGCTGACTGCTTCTACTGCTGCTGCTGCTGCTGACAGCTGTTGCTCATTATATATTATGTTGCAACAAGATGAGTGCAGCGCCTCTGTTTGCGTCATATGCGTTCACTCGTTAACATTAGCTTGCAGCTACTATTTGCTCTCATATAACATCATTATTTGTTTTTGTAGAATTTTACCTTTGGATTTATGCATTTTTTGTCGCTCTTGCTGTCTCACATTTTCAATTATTCGCCTTGCTTATTATCTGTCCATCTCTCTCTTTCATTTTCGCTATTGCCCTTTCACTGTTAGACAAATGTGCCTTTAGCTTATGTAGAAGCTTTGCACTGCATTTGGAAAACGTTTCATCAACTGCACAAATACAACGGGAATTTCCTATGCCACGTAATTGCCATCATAGACGTTGTTATAACCCGTTGGCTGGCTGGCTGACTAGCTGACTGACTGACTAACTGACTAACTGCCAAACTGACTGACTGTTGTTTTATAACAACAACAACAGCAACAGCAACAAAAGCAAGCTTCATCATCATTACACGGGACTTTTCCGAGTTCGCTTTGGCGTCAAGCTGTCTGAGTCGAACGTTGAGTGGCTTTCCACTCGCATGTATCATGTTCACATTCATTTTTGCGCACTTGCATTTTGAGGCACAGCAACAGCAACAACAACAGCAGCAGCGCTAAATGCCATCAATACATATGCATTCACACACACACACACACACACATACATGCACACTCATGCGCCATAATTACGTTAACGATTTTTCGCTTTGACTGTTTTAACAACAACGTATGCGCTTTTTTATACTCTTTTCGAAGAAAATAGTATATTAAGTTTGTCCTGAAGTTTGTAACGCATAGAAGGAAGCGTCGGAGACCCCCAAAAGTTACTGCCAGTATGCTTAGAATGACAATACAAATTGATCTAGCCATGTCCGTCTGTCTGTCTGTCTGTCTGTCTGTCTGTCTGTCTGTCTGTCTGTCTGTCTGTCTGTCTGTCTGTCTGTCTGTCTGTCTGTCTGTCTGTCTGTCTGTCTGTATGTATGCAAACTAGTCCCTCAGTTTTTGAGCTATCGAGATAAAACTTTGCACAGACACTTATTATTCCAGGGGACAGCACATTGGTCGGAACCGGCCGGATCGGATCACTATATCTTATAGCTGCCATACAACTCGAAGTCGGTTTTGGCCATATATCCCATGCTTTAGAATCTATCGCAATGAAACTTTGCACTGATACTTATTATTCAAAAAGACATCACATTGGTTGGAGCCGGCTGGATCGGATCACTATATCTTATAGCTGCCATACAACTCGAAGTCGGTTTTGGCCATATATCCCATGTTTTTTTATCTATCGCGATACAACTTTGCACAGATACCTATTATTCAAAGAGACATCACATTGGTTGGAGCCGGCCGGATCGGATCACTATATCTTATAGCTGCTATACAACTGGCAATGAATTAAATATTCTTAGAACCAAAAAAACAAAATGTTACGCGACAAAACGATTTTGTACAGCTTATGAAATTTCAGTGGTGCAGTTGGCAGAGTTAAAATTGCCTATAGGTTCGAAAAGAGTATAAAATCTTCGGCACGCCGAAGATAATACTTCCCCACTTGTTTTTTACTGAGTACCTGTAACTTGATGGCAAAATAAAAGCGCTCTCTGGCCTTCTGATTGCTGCCTATAAGTATTATTGCTTTATGATCTGAATCCAGTCACTGGCCCACCCTACTACCTCTCTCTCTCTCTCTCTCTCTCTCTCGTCGCTGCAACTAACGTTGCACATTCCCTTCAATTAGTGCAGCTTTCATGTGTTGCTTGCAGTGCAATGTGCTCATAAATCAGCTTAATAAATAGGCAAAATAATTGCCAAGTGACATTCAAGTGTCAGTAATTGTGTGTGTGTTGGTGTGTGTGTGGTGTGTGTGTGCATTGTCACATTGCGTGCAATTTGCAATTCAAAGGTGCAAACTATAGGCTAATTTCAGCTAAATTTTGCTCATTTTGATAACATAACTTTTGTAATTTGCATTTGCATTCCATAACAAGTGAATATATTCATATATCAATCTTTGCTCTAAAAGGTCGTTGCAATTTAAAAGCTACTTTGACAGGTGGCTGCAAATAGGTCGCTGGGTGTTGGGTAATTGCGTTCTGTGGTTAATGAACTGCCAGCTAGCTGGGAAACTTGCAGCTGAGTTCTGTTCAGTTCATTTGCTCGTTAACTGAAATGAAGAGCAGTTTACCAGTTTGCAGTTGTCCATTTCGCTTGGGCTCATCATCGGACAGGATACACACACACAAACACACACGTATATAAGTTTTATGCCCTCACCTCTAACGAACCCAATTTCCGCCTCGCAATATGCTTGACTTGGGCCCAAATGAGAAGGGGGCAAAACACACACACACACACTCGTACACACACTCGTACACACACAGCCGGCAATTTCACAACACAACGCTGAGTAATGTGGCGAGAAAAGTGCCACTCGGTCGCTGCACTCCGCTTATCGCATGGCCCAAAGGCTCGCGTCAATTGAACTCGAGCTGCTCGGCAAATTGCTGGGCAAATCAAAATGAGTAAAAAATAAATACAAAACACAAAAAAAAATAGAAGAAAAAACAAAGCGCCAAGAAAGCACAAGCAAGCAAGTCAGTACGCTCTTGACCAACATTTGAAGCAGCTGCCAAGAAGCAACAACATATATATATATATACATATATACATATATATATAGCGCTAGGAGAATTGTGTGAGTCCCCCATTAAGTGATGTGGAGCCCCGAGTTGAAATGTCGCTGCAATTGCTGTTGGGTTAAGGTGAGTTCGGAGTGGCGGATTTGTCGAATTTCGTAGATGCTTGATATGCAATTATAGTCGTATTAAAGCTTCTGAAAGCTAAGCAAAATGCCGCTAAACGGAAACGGATATCAACAGTGCCAAGAGCTTAAGCCAAGTGGGCGGGGCAGTGTGTGTGTGTGTATAGTATCTGTGTGTGTGTGTGCTGACAAAGTGAAAAGGGATGTCAAAGGCGCCAGCTGACATTTTATCCTTTCTTTGTTGGCTCTCGACAAACGCTATTTATTTCTATAGAGCCAGCTCAGCTCTGAAGCCAAAAGCCCTTTGCCAATGGCCTATTGCAGGCAGCTTGGTCCTAGCCCAGCAAGGACATTTCAGCCAGGTGCTCAGATTAAACAGAATTCCAGCCGACAGTTACTGCGTTTTGATAAAGAAAAATGTATATATATCAACATAGCAAAGAAAAAACGGTAAATAAATTCTGGTAGTGAAACTCCAGGCGAGCTAAGGCTCAAAATAGCACAGCAGGCAGCCACAAACGGTGGGCGTGGCAGCAGCCCAGTAGCAAAAGCTAAATGGCCTGGAAACGTTTCGAGTGCCCCCTGCTACCTGAATTGAGGCTTAACCCTTTTGCGGCATTAATCGAGCTGGAAATTGTTAAAGCTTGGGGCTTTAAGCATTTGCGTTCGTACGGTTTGTGATCGCAAGTATTAGACAGTGAATACTCTCTTAACGGACATCGCTATCAGACGGACACCTCTCTTGGGCGGACATTTACTATACGACTAACATTTTTTGCGATTTTTCAGAAGAATCTTTTAGCATTTTTTATTTCAATTGTTAAAAATGCCTCTCGTGAGTTTCGTGCCGAGTGTCCGGCTAAGAGAGGTAGTTTTTACAATTTGATAAGAACTTTGCCTTCGTTTAACGTTTTTAGCAAGCGAAACTTTTATTAGATTTACAAATTGGATCTCGCTTCGCCAATCTCAAATTCACAAACAGAAACCGCTGTTCGCTCAAGAGAGTTTTCACTGTTTATTGCAATTTGGAGCTGCCGCATCACTGATTCTCTCTCATATAGTGTGACATGCATTGAATCTGGCATTACGCCAGTCAATTCTAACGAGCCGTGACATTGATGTTGATTTCTGAATGCTGCTGCTGCTGTTGCTGTTGCTGTTGCTATTGGAATCAGCGTATCATTTGTTATATGTCATGATTATGCAATATTCGTGGCACAATTATCGCCGGCATTTGCATAAATGGACGGCCCCGACAGCTCAGTGAGTAGCAATTTTCCAAGCCAAATGGGAAAAGCGCGCTGGAAAATGCCAGCTAGCAAACAAATAAACAAACAGACTAAATGAATAGACAGACAGACAGACAGACGGGAGGAAGTTAAGAGTTGACCGACGGGCAAGCAAACAGCTTGGACGAGAGCCGAGAGTTACGATCCGAACAGGAAGCTGAGCTGCCTGATACCCCTTAGCCTCTCCCCCCCCTTCCCCCCTTCCCCCCTTCCTATGGAATTGGCACTGGCACTGGCCAAACTGTTGCGCATGTGCAGACGACGCATAAAGGGACAGCAGCGGGACTGGGACTGGGAATGGGACTGAGACTGGGACTAGGACTGGGACTGATTTAGAGTGGACACCGAACAGAGAACCGGTCGATCGCCGCTCGGTTGGCAGCCGGCTGCTGGCTGCTGGCAGTGACAGCTGTTGATTGATGAATCCTACAGTAATGCCCCCGAGTGGCAGCCTGGGGAGACTTGGGTCCGCTGTCAAAGCCATCAACTGCGTCTCTCCAGCATTTGTTGTTGTTGCTTTTCTTTTTTGCGAGGCGAAAATGTGGCTTGCTGTGATCGTTAAGAGCAGAGTCGCTTCTTTGATGATGACGCAAGCCTCATTGGCTGGACGCTGGCTTTATGGCTGCGCTTCGGCAATAAACACTTCTAATTGTAATTAATGAGGCGATTGTTTAGTTTTTATGTGTTGATATTTCTGATTTGCGGCCCTAGCAGCAGAACTAGCAACCAAGCAAACTAGCAACAACAATTGCAGCAGAACTATTGCAGCTTATTAAAAAATGAGAACACTCCAGCCATTTACATTAGTTACTCTGCTCAAGTTTCAATTGGACTGTGTTGCCGTTTCTGTTGCACAGTGTTAGCTGCCGTTGAGCCTTAGCCTCAGCCAGCAGCAGCAGATTGAACGGTAAGACAAAGTTTTAGCCACAAAACGAAATGGCCAATAAGTTGGCGCGACTCGAGTCGAGTCGGAGTCGACTGGAGAGTGCAGAGTGCCGTCCTTTTTAGCCAGGTTCGTAGTCCGTCGTTGACTTGTTGCTGTGCATTGAACTTGATTGCCATTCTCTGCTGCTCTATGCTGTCCATGCCCTTATACTCTCAAGCACCCAAGCACCCAAGCTCCCATACTGCATACTCCATGTTGCAAACGTGGCTCAGTCTGTCTGGGTCTGTCCGGGTCTGGGTCTGGTCTATGCTATCGTCGCAAATTTATCTTAAATGCTGCGTTTAGTTTATGTTTTTCTTTTGCGCTCGCTCTCGCCTCTCCATCGTCTATTGGCAAACACTTTTCGGGCTACAGAAATTAATGGCTCCAGGGCGCGCCTAATGATCCAGTTGAAGCCCCAATGAAAATGTGAGCTGTGGCGGCTTTTATTTGCTCTAGCCATGCCATGCCTCTTCGATGCAAACTCGGGCCAAACAGAAATCACAATAATTGCATTGCTGACACGCCAGTTCAATGGGGGAACGGGACCGGGACCGGGATCGGGATCGGGCTTGGGGGACCATATGTGTTGTATTCCTTGTTTGTTGCTGTTGCTGTTGTTGTTGCTGTTGTTGTTGTTGACATGGCGCTTTGCATGTTGTATGCTCATGTGTTGAGCTCATAAATTGAGCGTTGCAGAAAAAAAGGTCAAGCGTTGAACATGTTTTGAAATTGTTAACAGAAGCTAAATAATTGTCTAGTATTTTTCTTCTTTCTTTTTTCTTTTTGTTGCTATTGTTGGTTGTAGCATAGAGAAAACCAAAGCCGCTTCATTTAAGACAAACACGAACGATACTTTGAATTGGAAAGCACTATAAATTGTCCACACAACATTTTCAAAAGTTATATTGGGTAGAAGTTCTAAAAAAGTTAGAGAACTTTAAGTTGTATTCGTTTTTAATTGCATAGTATTTTCGGGAAATATGAAAATATTATATTATTTTGTATGACTATTTAAATATTATAAAGAATTATAGTAGTTTCAATTTATTATAATTTTGGAGCATGCTTAAAATTCATAATTGGCTACAGATTGTAAAATGTAAAAAAACAACCAGCATATGTATAATACAAACACTCCACAATATGGAAAGCATAGCATTTGCTCGATGAAGAGTTCCTCAATGCATTGTTGAGTGGAGTGGACTCTCAGTGGATTGCTCGCTCAAGTTGAGTGCAAGAAAAGTGAGCAACTATTGCTGGCAACTTGAGAAGGAACACGAACACAACTGGCTTTATTCATGGCTGCACATTCGCGCAAATGTTTTTTTGCTGCTGCTGCTGCTGTTGTTGTTGGCTGGCTATTTTGTTTTGTCTTGACTCTTTTGTCAACATTAACATACGTAAGTGTCAGTGTCAGCCGCATGTTGCTACTGTGAGTTCGACGATGCAGACTTCAAGCAGGCACTGTGCACGGCACAGCAGCAACATCGTCGGTTAGGGATCGCATGTGTCTGCCTTTTGGCAGCTACTGTGGAGCGAAAAACGAGTTGAAGCTGAATCTGAAGCTGAAAGCCACTGCCGAAGTGCAGGCCAAGAGTGCAATTGATTTATCGTGACAATGGGCGCACTGCGCGCCTCGCTATCGATGTGTAAATTTAAATTTCGTGTCTCATAAAATGGACAATGGAGCGGAGTTCGTAGCAATCGTTTGACAGCGCTGAGCGGTACCAATTGTAAATGGGACCAAAGTCGCTACATGATAATAATTGATTGCCCATACGGCAGCAAACTGTCAGCAACATGTTGCAGGCAACAGCAACAGCAATAGCAGCAGCAGCAGCAATAGCAGAAGCAACAACAGCATAAAGTGAATGCCCTCAGTGACGTCACGAGCACAATTCCAGTTTCTCGCCTCGCACTGCAATTATCAGCAAGAGAGACAGAGATAGAGAGAGAGCGAGAGAGTCGGGAACGGCGAGCAAAATACAAAATCCAGAAGAAATATGAATAGCAAAACAAAATGCATGAAATCAAAACAAAGCGAACAAGGCATCGGCAACGGCAACGGCAAAAAAAAAGAAAAGCAAAGAAGCAACACACAAATAACATAAATAAAAGACCGAGTGGAACGAACTCTGCTGCACTCTGAGCAAGAGCAACTGCAGCAGCAGCAGCAGCAGCAGCAGCAACAACTGTGGGAAAGGCAATGCGCCGGGTGTTGATGTGGAACAGCGAACAACAATGATAATGATGATGATGATGATGATGGTGACGATGACGATGAGGATGATAATGGCGAAGCAGGAGTAGGATGACTAAATGCAACAAGCAGCGACTTTGGACTTGCATGTGCTAGTAAATCCAGTTGATGAGCAAGTCCACGGCAAGTGGCAGCAGCAGCAGCAGCAGCAGCAACAACAGCAGCAGCAACAACAACATTGTTGCCATTATCAACAACAACATCGCTGCTGTGTGTATATATGTGTGTGTGTGCGTGGAAGTGGCACAAAAAGCAGCTGGCAAGAGGCTTGGCCAGCGCCGAGTGCCGCAGCACTCGCAAGTTGTTGCTGCCGCACAAACATGTTGCTCACTGGCTCCGCGACATGATTCTGAGGCGCAGATATAAAAACCGAAAAAAAAACAACAACAGCAGCAGCAACAACAACAGCAGCAGCAACGACAACATTGGGGATGGGTATGGTATAAAAGAAAAACAATGTTGGGCTAGGTTCGGTTGAGGATGCCGCTTGCCGCAGAACCTGAACAACGTCATTATTATCATCTGGTTTTGGTTTGGCTAGCCACAAATACTACCTTTCAATTGCAGCAACAACACAACAGCAACAACAACAATTGTCTATTGTATATTATTTCGCTGCATCTGTCTACGGTTTTTGCAAGTTTTCAAAAACATCAGAGATCAAACCATATTTGAAAGTATTATAAATAGTTATATATTTGCAACAGCAACATTTGTCTCTAGGGCTGTTTTGTATTTCTATTTTGTATATAATATATCAGTTGAATATTATATCAATAATATATCACTTTCGTGCTTATTTACAATTTCAGCATATTTGTATCTATTTTATTTGCTTGTTTTAGCAATATTTCTAAAAATTGTCTTCTCTTTTCTATTGCAGGTGAGTGCGGCACAAATATTGAAAGCCTTCAAATGTAGTGTGTCAATCTATGGAGTGGTAAGTCTTAAGCTTAAGCTGAAGTCAGCTTTATTTGCTGACTGGTATCTGGCAACTCCTACCTGGCTTGTCTGGCTCACAGCTAGTAGGCAGGAAGCCAGGACTACACTCTAGACGTTGGCCAGCTGCTGCTGCTGCTGGTGGCACGATCAAAGCAGCAGGCGGCCGACACATTAGCAGCGGCAACAACAGCGACAACAACAACATTGACAACAACAGCGACAACAACAACATTGACAACAACAGCAGCAACAACCACCACTTAATGTTTAACAAGAACAAAGGCGCGTTACGCATTTTTAATTACCGACTTCGATGTCAGACAAAAGCAGAAAATTGCCGCTGCGCTGCGCAATTAAAAAATTAAGCAAAAATTTTGCGCAACTGCTGCTGCTCTGGCGTATGGGTGTGGCAGTTGCAGGGGCGGGCAACGTCTTCAGTTGCAATGCAAAAGCTTTAGCAATGTCAACGTTGCAGCGATGCGGTAGCAAATGCATTTCCTGCCAAACAACGACAACAGCGACAACAACAACAAGAAGAGTCGAGTTGAGGCAGCGCTGTAATTTATGCGCCTCTTGAACGCGCTTGCCAATTTCTTGTTCTAGGCTGTGTTTTTTGTTTTTGTTTCGCTTCATTCCGAGAAGCAGCTCGGCCCCCACCCCGAGCACATAATCCATGCATCCGTCCGCATGGAGCGTGCGCCCCCGCCAACATTGTAGATTTCTTTATTACTTGGGCACGTTCGTCGTTCGCTTGGGGTCGAGGCCGGTCATTAATATCCACGCATGGAGTTCAGCGCATCGACCCCTCTGCTTGCCCCCAATGCACACACGGTGGGGATGGGGGTGGGGGCTGGCCCCCACACATGCCACAACGCCCCCACGAATCAGCTGTATGCGTAATGTTTGCTGATTCAGTCAGCAGCAGCAACCATGTTGAGGATCCGCTTCGTCACTTCGTCACTTTGGCCACTTGTCCAGGTCAGTGATGTGCCTGTGCCTGTGCCTCTCTCTCTCTCTCTCTCTCTCTTTCGCTCTTGTGCCGTCTCTCTCAGTCCTACGTGAGCTGCTTTGCCAAGCAAAACTTAGTCAGAGGCTGCATTGCTTCTGTCGCCGCACGACTTATCAATGTTGTTGTTGCTGTTGCTGTTGCTGTTTTGTGATGCGACAACAATCACGAATGCTGCATGATAATGATGTGGCCCATATGCTGATAATCATGTTTGTTGTTGATCACACACACAATGGCCCACAGTCGCGCTCAGCAGTATCTGCGCACATACGTTGATACATATGTACTTTTGTATGGGTAGCTGCACAAGTTTGCCAAACATCCAAAACAAATACAATCTACTTGATTATCATTGTTGGGCTTTGACTATTAAAAGTGTAAATTGTTTTATATAAATGGTTTTTACCATATAATAAAATAGGTATTTTGAATTTAGAAAAATAGCTATAAGCACATCGCATGTATTGTAGTATTTTAGATTTTGACTTTGTGAATTTTGTTTTGTTTTTTTTTCTCTTGAAAAAATGTTGAGGTATCCAAATCACATCTGTAGAAGTGTTAAGGCAGCCCTCGCTGAAATTTATGCGCAACTCTTTTTGTGTTGAGGCAGATCCGATCCGCAGTCCCTCAAGAGTACAAAGCTCCCATTCTATGCCAGGTCAGGTGCCGGTGCCTTAAAGAAGCTGAAGCTAAAGCTGCTGCCTTTGCTGCTGCTGCTGCTGCTGCTGCCACGACTCGTTCTTGTTGTTGTTAATGTTATTGTTGTTATTTTGGTTGTCTTCAGGCCTGCCGGCCGGCCGGCATTATATCTCATTACAGAGATCAGCATAAACAAGCAGTGAGCATGCTGCAGCAATAACAGCAACAGCAACAGCAACAAAGGGGCAAACAACGATCAAGCGATACATTTTGCCAGCATGCATGCCCCATAGACAGAGACAGCGAGAGAGATAGATAGATAGAGAGAGAGAGAGCGAGAGGGGAGAGGGGGGCGCGTGGCATCGCTGCGTACTCGAGGCAGTTGAACTCTGTTTTGCTGCGCGTGAAGGTGGACATGACGAACCCAGACGCTAACCCGGTCCCGGTCCGTGTCCAAGCGAGCAAAATTGAATTAGTTGTTTTTGCTGTTGCTGCTGTTGCTGTTGTTGTTGCTGTTGAGGCAGGGCAGTGCCGGGCCTGAAGCTTCAAACTGGGAACTGGGCTGCCTTTCATGCATCGCGATGCGTCATCATAATCACGTTCGTTCTGCGCAAAACAGAACACGACCATTTCGCACACACACTTACACACACACACTTTCGCATTAATCGAGATGATTCCCAACTGAACGTGAAGCTGATCGATGCGCCTTGTTCAGGCGTTTTAATGATGCGTCAGAATATTGTTTACGCATCATTTTACATGTCGGCAAATGAGGACTACAGCCCCCAGGCTGCTGCTGCTGCTGCTGACCATATACGTAATATACACACACATATACATATATGTCTGTCTACACGATCTGTGTGTCTTCAGCAGTGTTGCCATTTTGGCTAGTTAGTTGCTAGATCTAGCGAGTCGGAAGGTCCAAATTCTAGATCTTTTTGGCAAATTATGGAAGCTTCAGATCTAACTAATTTTGAAAATCAAGCTGTAATTTAGATTTGCCCCAATTTTTTATTTTTTTTTTATTATTAGATTTTACCAAAGTAATGGCATATATTAAATTTTAAATTTATTAAATTTAAAGTGTATTTCAAGTTTAATTATATTTTCTTTTAGCTATTTCTAGCTCTTTTTGTAGCTTACTGGTCTTTCGACCTGAGGCCATACAAGAGAAACTTGCTAAATATTAAATCTACTTGAAATTAATAGGCATTTGTATTTCAAAATTAGTTAAGTTTCCTTTTAGCTATTTCTAGCTTCCTTTTCTAAGTAATTCCAATTTCGCCTTTCAAAGTGTGGCAACACTGGTCTTTCGACCTGAGGCCATACCGTAAGAAGACGCTGCCTGCCTGCAATCGAAACTATGAAACTCTGAAATTATGAAATATTCTTTTCAGAGGGCCGGCCGTACCCTGAGTCAACTTAATCGTGATTTGTGCATTAAAGCACGAATTCCCCAGCGGTTACAAAGTTGCCAGCTTCTATATATATATATATATATATGTGTGTGTGTGTATGTGTGTGTTATAGCTAAAGAAAAAGACAACAGAAATGTGATGCGATTCTGAAATTGAAAATGTTCATTAAGTTGCATTCACTTAAAAAATTTACATTTTTTGTGCATATTTTGTTTGAGCAATACTTTTGATATATATTTCATACAACATTTTAGCATCCATGGGCAGCACTTAAACCAACTTTTATTGGCCTGTCTAACTGGCAACTGCATTTTGTATCGTTTAATTTATGCAGTCAAACGAATTCATGCCGCATATTGCATATGAGCCGCACTCCTTCCCTTCCATCTGCTGAATTATTTACACATGCTCACAGTTTATGGTATTGACTGCCAAAAACAAAACAAAAAAAGAAGAAGAAAAGAATTGCCATAGTGGCCCCCACAAATGGATGTGGGCAAAAGTGAATTTCAATAGAGGTTTGGTTTTGTTTTGTTTCTCCTCTTCTTTTTGGTTGTGTATGCATAAAATGTGCAAGGTATCGTGAATATAGGGTTGCCATGGCGCCTGGGCACACAACTGCACTTTGTTGCAGCTTGTTTACATTGCTTAAGCCCAGTTCAGTTGGGCCCCCCGTTTTGTGTTGTGCTTATTCGGCTTTTATGCTTAAGCTTAGGGGGCCCGGCGCCTTTGCTGGCTTCAGCTGGCGTGTTGTCGCAAAAGTTGTCATAGCTCTATGTCCTGTCCCGGCCTGTCCTGGCCTGGCCTGGTCTGTCCTGTCCCGCAAAGTCAAGTGCAGCGCGAGAGAGAGAGAGAGAGAGAGAGCTAGCTGCTGTTGCCAGTGCATGCATAGGTACAGGCAGAGGTACAGGCACAGGTACAGGTATTACTTCTATTCCTTTGCACCGGTTTTCGAGTTCAACGACACACAGGATAAGCAACAACCAGGCAACAGCCTAGCACAACAGCAACAACATCAACAACAATAACAACAGCCGGCATAAACATTGCAAGCACAAAACGTAAACGTTGCAAAAAGGCTTAAAGCAAAAAAAAGAAGGCGAAACGAAGCTCAAATCGAAAACAAAGCCAACAACGACCAGCAGGAGCATTTGCCAAATGGAAGCAAGACCTGCTGCTGGGTTTGGGTTTGGGTTTGGGGATACTTCTTACCAACTTCAGCCAGGCAGCACGTACGACTGCAAAACCAGCTAAAGATGGACGCTTTTTGGCCATCTCTAGCAGAAGGCAGCACCGCCACAATATGATTGCGTATCCCTGTGTGCATCCTGTTTGCATATGGTCGAGTTTTTATTTTGTTGGTTTGAAGTTGAGAGTTTTCATGCTGTGCGTGCATTGTCTTTTGTTTTTGTTTCAGGTGCACAGGTCCTGTTAATTATGAAAGCCCTATGAATATATATTCGCAGTCAAAAGTGAAATATTCGCCTTTGAGCTGGCAGCTAGCAGCAGGACACAATGAAATTGCATTTCACAATCGATGGTCAAGCAAAAAGCAGAAGAAGCAGGAGTAGAAGAAGTGTCCACAATGAAAGCTTATGAATAATATATGGATATTGAGACGGCCATTAGCTTAGAAGACGGCGCATTTGTTATGCGCTTTGAAATTTCCACAACAAAACAATTACAAAAGGTTCAAGAAGGGGTCGGGATGGGGGTGCAGGGGAGGGCTGGCAGGGGGTGCTGTTGGTAAGCAACAGCATAAACCGGAAATCCTTTCGAACTCGCATATGGCACGCAAAAAAGCAAAGGCAATGTTGGGTGGCTCGACTGCCTTGTTCACTGTTCGTATGTTCGTTTGTTCGTTTGCTGGTTGTTGGCTGTTGGTTGTTGGTTGACGCTGCCATGGAAAATTGCCCGCTTTTAATATTAGCTTTTATTTGCAATTGTTGCTGTTGCTGGCTTTTGTAATAATGCCGTGTGCATGTAATAGGAGCCAGGTGCCAGTGCGCCGAGTCGCCTACATGATATTTATATTCTCTCCATTGCAGCAATCATTTCGAAAAGCCCGCCCTCCGCCCCCTCTGCCCCTGCCCCTGCCCCTGCCCCTGCCACGCCCTCTGCTGCTGTTGCTGTTGTTGTTGTCATCTGCCACAATTTGTAGGCTGTTATTAACCGACATCGCTCGATACGGCTTTTCAAATTTTAATGGCATGACATAAAGCAATGTGTACAGCTCCACTCCATTTTTCCACACACAGACACACACTCTCTTTTTGAGACCCCAGTTGTATTTGTAAAGTCGTATTTTGCCCAGTTTGTTTGCCAAGTGTGGCAATTTTAATAACATGCCAGAACAAAACGACCCTAAAATACAATATCAACTATTTCCGCTAATGCATTTCACTCCAAAAGGCAATAAATTTTCAAATGCACACCAATACAAACAATTTGCCATTGTATTGGTGAACTTTCGAAAGCTTCACGCAAATCACAAAAGCTTTTGTGCTCATGTGAGTCATGTGTGTGTGTGTGTGTGTGTGAAAGTTGCGAAATACAAATTGCAATAAATGATTGAGTGAACTGCATGTTTGCTTATCACTCTCTTCAAGAATTGCGTTTGAATGAATATAAACCTGTTACGATCAAGTACATATAACATATATTATATTGTTATTTTAAGATATCTACGACATAATTAAATGGTGTAAACAAATGCGTCAGAGCGCCATCAAAAACAAGCAAATGCGTAGAATACGTATACGTAAAATACTTTAAGCTCGTAACCATAGAGCGATAGAGCGGGGTCGTAAGACCCGAATGGGGTGCATTTGCCAGACTTATTGGCAGCTGAAGTTGGTAAACAGTAAACAGTAAACAGTTTCAAATACTTGCTTTAATATTTTATGATGCAAATTGTGTGTGTGGTTATCTTATCAGCGCGATATGCCATCAAATAGATGGTTGCTTTTATTTTAGACTTTCCAAAAGCAAACCATTTCATATATTGATGTATGTATGCATATACCTCGTGAGTGCGTTTAAGAGTGTAAATGAGTTCATTGTCACCAAGGTCGTGTGAATGCGACGGCAACTTGTCACTTAAGTGCTCAACAGCCAGATTATAGATTGATATTTGGAACTGTGATGTGTCGGCCTTGAGATAGACGCCTCTATTGACTGATAAGGTGCGGCGGCATGCGTGAAATATGCAACATTGTTGTGTTTTATTTCTACTATATACACTATATTTGTTTGCCAGACAGAGCTGAGTACTTTACAGCGATTTCCGAGTTCATTGAACTTGCGGCGATGCAGATTGCATTATAGTTAACTGCGTTAACATGCTAATTAAATTTAGTTTAATTAAATTATAAGCACAGGCGGGAAAAACAACTGAAAACGAGTTGTTATCGTTGTTGCTGCTACTGCTGCCATTGTTGTTGTTGCTGTTGTCAAAAGTCAATGCACTGACAGGCAAGGAAATGAATTTGAAACAACAATAACGTGTGAGTGAGCAGCGCAGAGCGAAAGCCGCTGCAAATTGAATTGAAGCAAAAAAGCAGCGAAAACAAAAACAAAAACGTGCAGCGATCAATGTTCATCAACAACGGCCCCCGAGGGGAGGCGTTTAACCGTATACACGTGAAACGTTGCCAGATCCAGATCCAGTCCCAATCCAAATTCGATTTCCAATTCCAAACCCCCACCCCTTACCGATCTATGAGCAATCGCTGGCAGGTTTCATTGACTCCCATACCAAGCAAATGAGAAAAACGTAAAAACAAGTGGAAAAGGATTATCTTTGACAAGCCAAAGATGTTATACTCTTTTTCAAATATTTGGACAGAATCGACATATGTTATGTTATATAGAATGGTTCGCTCTTGAGGATATTCAGGTGCACAAGGTAGTTACAGCAACGACTTGTATGGCAGCTATAAGATATAGTGGTCCGATCTGGTCGATTCCGACATATGTGCTGTATATTTCAATATTAATACTATGTGCCAAGTTTTATTTCGATAGCTCAAAAACTGAGGAACTAGTTTGCATACATACAGATAGACAGACAGACAAACATGGCCAGATTTGTCATCCTAAAGATACTTTAGATAACTTTGGATGTCTTCGACTCTTCTTTCTATGCATTACAAACATCATGACAAAATGTCAACTATTTACTGCGAAAAGAGTATGCAAAATAACTGAAACGCGTAGGCAAAAAAAACTGTAATAAAATTAACATTGGAGGGTGCTAACGGAGGATCGGGTTTGTAAACACGATTTTTGGGTTCGCTGTCCAACGATTAATTACATGTCGCTTGTTAGTCATTCGATTCGATTCGATTCGATTCGATGCGAAGCGACTGGCAAACAAATCAGAATCAAACGACACAAATATGTCAATTACCAAGGCAAATGGCAAGTGGCATGAAATTAAATCAGAACCATAGGAATTTCCTTATAACAGCGACCTTCTATCAGCTATTGTGTGCCAGTTTATATGCACAATGGAGTGCCCTAAGCCGTTATCCGCAATGACCTTCGATGTCTAGACGTATTTGACAATTTTACATACCTAAATACATATGTATATCAAAACAACACACAACAAACACGCACAGACATAAATATTGTGCAAAAAAAAACAAAAACAAAAAAAACACCGAGCTCATCGAGTTTATTCAACTTGCGGCGCGACGAACTGCAAAATGTGAGTTGCCTCCTGCCACAGGAGGCGCACGTTGAGTGGGCGGCAAACAAGACCCGTTCCCTTGGCCCACAGCTAGGAGGACATTGGCACAGTCAAACGCACCAATTGGCCAAAGAGATAAGCACAGACAGACAGACAGACAGAGAGAGAGAGAGAGAGCGAGCGAACGAGAGGGATGCCTTAATGAAATTTACAGCAGCACAAACTTTTAGTCCAGGCTACATTTTATGGCTAAGCAGCAATTAGTGTTAGCCAGATAAGCGAAAATATATATATATATAAAACTGAACTTCTACCAGCAAGTGCGATTGCAGCAACATCTAATCAAATATTTTATTTATATTAATCGTTTGCATGCTGGTAATATTTACAAGGTTCGACACAAAGTATATCAAATGACAATTCTAAGTTACTTAAGCAAGCTTTTCTAAAAACGAATATCCTTAATATTCTAATTAGTTTTCATTTGGAAATCGGCTCAGGGTTTTTGGCAATGTTTAGCTTGAACCAACCACATCAAGCATTCGAGGTCCTAATCCTATTCAATTACGCTTCGCTTCAGAGAGAGAGAGAGAGAAATAAGTTTTTCATCTCGCAGACAGTGGAATCCTTTGCCCATTGGCAGTGCTAATGTTAGTCTATCTACCTATTCTTTACTTTTCTGATTAAACATTTAACTTTTTGCGCTCGATGCGTGCCAACGACACAATAAAATGCCAAACAAGTCCAAGTATCCTTGAAACGGGGCATTCGCACGCATACACGGGGCTGACTCCGGCTGCCAAAAAGAAGCAGACGAGACGCCAACGCAACTCTCGCCTGCCTCAAAGCCATTAAATCCCAACGACAATGACAACAACAACAAGAACAACAACAACCAAAAAACAACACGAATAATAAACGCAAAGTAAAGCAAAGCCAAAGGCAAAGGCAAAGGCAAAACGAAGCAAACGAAAACAAAACGTGGCCAAAGTTGAATCGGCATGGAAGGAGGCAGAAGCTGTCCCGGGCAACAACAACAACAACAATAAGTGCGTGAGTCTCTCGAGCAATGACTTCTTATGCGCAGCTGCCTTCTTCTTCTTCTTCTGCTTCTTCTTGTGGCAAATAAGTATCTCTTGCAGCCGAAACCCAGTGTCAATGGCATTCAAGCTGTGCCGAGTGGGCCCAGGCCGAAAGGTTATTGGACCATCATCATCATCATCGTTGTTGTTGCTGCTGCCGCTGCTGCTGTGTGCCATATTTTTAGCCTACTTTGTGGCGCAGGATGCCCTCTGAGTGGGTTTCGACTTTTCAACTGCGCGCGCGTATGTGTGTGTGTGTGTGTGTGTGTGTTGTCGACTGGGCGACTGGGCCAAGTATATTTAGAGGTCAATTATCTCAGGCGAGCCATCCATCAAGTCTGACGGCCGCACGCTGGGACGCCTACGCGTATGCAACGCTCTTTTCGCTGCGTGATGACTCATTTCGCACTGTGCAAATCGCCAGCGATCTTTAATAACAATTAAGACCAAAAATTAAGCACAGACTAAAGAAAGAACAGCAACAGCAACAACAACAACAACACTTTAATCAAAAGTCGAAAAGGCTTTTGCTGCGCTGTCAAGTCATTCAACTTCTGATTAATTGCACGTACATGACAAATTGCTGGCTGCTGTTGCACGCGTTAAATTGTTTTCTTACTGCGGTGGCTTTTTAATTTGTCCCAAGCGACGTTTTTTGCTAATTAACCAGAATTTATTGTCGACTCATGACTTTGTCTCCGCCTAGCACACTTTCTCGCTCACTCTCGCTCACTCTCTCTCGCTCTCTCTTTCGCTCTTTCGTTGTCATTATCTTTCGTTCGCTTTTAGTCATTCAGTAATATTAAAACAGTCAATTAAAGGTTTTTCCACGAATTGTAAGTCACAAAAAACCAACAATCGAAAAACAGTGCAAAATTAAGCACTGCAGCCGCGACATGCAATCCTCCCTTTGAGGGCGCCTGGCCTTACAGGGTGTCTATAATTGCTCACAATTAACACGGCAATTAGACGAAATGCAAAACAAGTCGCTGAGAAATCATGTCAATGCCTGGCATTTGTTGTAAATGAGCGGCGACATGAAATGCCAAAAGAACTATGCAATTATCCAGATATAAATACAAGAAAAAGTGCATTACAACAACGTTATCCTTTCTCAATTACACTCTCAATTTGAAATGAAAGAGAATGATACTATATCCTAGAATTGTTCCATTTCAAATTTCATTTGTAGATCTTAAAGTTAAATGCTTGAAAAGGCATTTCTTAAAACTTCGAAGCTTTATTCTGGCTTGCTTTTGATAGACAATCGAAAATAAAATGTATATGTCAAACCATGATCAAAACTGCCTCGGGAAGGAAGATCGGATCAGTTTGGACAAAGTCATGGAAGTTTTAAATCTTAAAAAGTCTTTTCTAGGGTCTTCATTTTAAGCTATTATATTATTATTTTAAGACTGAGTGCAACATTGTTTAGGACTAAGTTGAATAGTGACAAGTGCCAGCACTTATAAGCTTTTATTTGGAGCACCAGGGTGTCAGCCTCAATAAACTCCGAAAAATAAGCAGACTTTTGCGAGTCTGTGGTTAGAGGGTAATAAAAACCAAAGAATAAAGTATACGAACCGCAGTCCCATGCATATTTATAGGCACAATTCCAATTGGTTTGCGCACGAAAGTCGGCAAACTATTTGACCCCGACATGGTAAACTTGGAAATGGGCACACGAGGTTATCTCTCTCTCTCGCTCTCTCTCTCTGTCTATCTCTCTCACTCTCCCTGTCTTGCTGTGAATATGCGGCATGCAACATGGAGGGGACTCTGTTTTGGGGGTTGCCATGGGTTGTATCTGTATCTGGTTTCGCAGTTTGTGCCAGTTTATGACATCGCGGCGCGAATGTGTCAAACCAAATTGCCTATGGCGGGGGGATGGGATGGGAAAAACCCATGAGGAAATTGCCAGTGAAAATCGATTTGATTGCCGCAACGAAATCAAATGTTTTGATAGTAGTAGATCGTTTAAAGTTGATGCAAATTGTTGTTAACTAATTTACCTAACTGCTTTTATCTTTACAGGTGAGTGCTTGCCACACTGCATTGCCACCCTGCTCGACGTCGCGACTTTGCCAAATGCCCAATGCTGTAAGTAAATCTCGACTCAACTAACATCAACTCTGTCTTGTCTTAACTCTACATGAAGCCAAATCAAAATTGCAAATAACATTTAAAGCCAAAGCCAAAGGCAAACGCAACAGCAACAACAACAGCAACAATTGAGAAAATACCTTGTCGTTGTCTACACTTCGGCTTGAAGGAGGCGTGGCTTGAACGCCCACCTTGCCATAACAAAGTTAGCCATAAAAATCCGTTGCTTGACTTACGAAAATCACCCATTGAGCAAAAAGCCAATTTGATTTCGTTTTTGTTGTTTTCGTCGGTTTTCCCATTTGGCTGTTGGAGTTTTCTGGGATCCAGGTTGTCTGCCCGGATCCCGACTGGCATGCGGACCGTGCCCAGTGATTACGAAGTTATTCAAATGAAATATTTGCACCGGCCCATTACATCATCGGGGCCGGACTACTGCATTTTTTTTACGATATTTTTTTTTTTTCGTTGCTGTTGCTTTTGTGTTGATTGCGCACCAAAAATGCGGAAATTTCGTTTTGCCGAAAACTGGAAAATATATGAAAATGATTGTGGCCAACGCGAGTCAGTTTTGCCTTCTTTTTGTGTTTTGGTATTGGTGCTGGTGTTGTTGTTGTTGTTGTTGTCTTTTTTATTCACTTTCGCTTGTCGATGGCGATAGCCGAAATTATATATCGCGCCTGGAGCAGCTGGCCCAGAGCCATTTGGCCATTTTGGTGAGACCAGTGCCAAGCCATATTATTATTATGGCTTTCTGCGCTATTCTTTCTACTTGGCCATGTCAGCTTTTTTCTGTCCAACTTATTTGCATTTTTTAGGTTTTTTGTTTCATTTCATTTTGTTGTGTTTCGTTTTGTTTTGTTTTGCCAATCTGTTTTCTGTCTCTCAAATAACAATTGTCATTTCATCAATGCAAATGCTTTTCGTTGTCAAATTGAATGCCATTTTAATTCGCTTCATTTCGATTCGATTTCAAATAAACTGTCAAAGTTTAAATAGAAATAAAATTAAAGTACTTGGTATATCTGTTTACTCTACATTGCAGAAAATAGCTATGTCATTTTATTAAAGCTTTCAGCAAACTAGTTTCGTTTGTTTAAATACAAACGGATATAAGTAAATACTATTAAAGGATTTGGTACTCATTTAATTTACACAATATTAGTCAAGTTCCAACTTTAACGAACTATTTCTAAAATAACTAAAGTAATTTTAGCTGGCGCAAAACGAAAAGCATTTAATGGTATATCACAAATAACTTCAGTTGACTTCCCCTTTGTCAGGACATTATCGTTTTGGTATCATATTACAATTTATGATTTGGAATAGCAGCCGAAAACCGCAAGTAAAACGGAATTAATTAAGAAATGCTGCGTATTAAATTACAAACGCAACAAATAACAAAAACAGCGGGTAGCAAAATCAACAATGGAGCTGCCGAAGGGACATTCTAGTTAAGCTTATGCCAAAGCTAACAAAACTGCTGCCAAGAGATTATTAAAATGATTTAAGCTGGCGAAATGCTGAACCATTTTTGGGGTCTTGGCAAAAAACTAAACAAACGTCAATTTCAAGCATTCTTCGCCTTTTCACTTGAACTCCTTTTGGGGCCAAAGTTCCCAGAGAGAGAGATCCCTCCCATTTCAGCTGCTGCGGCATTGTTTCGAGTCAATAATTGACTTGAGGTCTGTCAGGGCACAAAAAAAAAGAAGACAAAATATTCTAATTAAAAATCTTCCGGTATTTGGCATTTTATCTAAACAGGAAGCGATGCCGCAAACAGTCAGTCCGAGGCTGTAACAGACTCCGGCAGCTGAAGCCGAGCGAAAGTGGAGAAAGCAAATAATGAAAAAAGCAGCGACACTTTCACTCGAGCGTCCTTCTGAAAATAATGAAAAACGCTGCAAATTGGGTCAGCAAAGTAGAAGGAAGAGAAAAAACGAGAAGAGAACTTTAAGCCCGGGTCTGTTATCATTTGCAATTAAACGCGTCGACACTTGGCCGGCCAAAAGTTCGCAAAGAGCACACAAAACACAAACACACATAAAAACCAAATTCTTGAGTGCAAAGTTAAGCAAAGCAGCACAAAAATCTAATTCGGTGCTAACAAATTGGATGGTTAGCGGCAGCAGCTGGTTTTTCAGAGGGGATACAGTGAAGCTTATGGCAACGGAATTGCAAGTGGCGTGGAATTTAAGAAATTGAATATTTAAATCTCAGTCTAAATCCAAAGTGGCGCCAAATTGAAAAGGGTTTTGGCCACCCTTCAAATATGCAAAGAAAAACAGAAGAAGAAAAAACACAGATAGAAGAGTGAAATAGAAGTTATGTTTAATGCACGCACAGATGAAAATTTGTTTTTCCAAAAAATGAAATGGCTTTCCAATTTTTGCCACACACACAGAGATTTTTCGTTATGCTGGAATTGAATTTGAAATTGTATTGGTATTGGTATGTGAGTGAGTGTGTGTGTGTGTGAGTGTGAAGTTTGTAGTCATAACGATATGGTTTACGATTTTCATATATGGCTTTGTTTATGCAACTGCTATTGCAACTGCCACAAGTTTTCGATGCGGTTTCTATTTGACTTTTTAAGTCATTGGCAGCATTTGCATTTGCCAGCTGGGAGAACTTAATGTCAATAAAACTTCACATTTGTACATTGTGCGTGGCTTAGTTTGTAACTCTCTTGGCGGCAAGATGAAAGTTCCTCACATTATACCTGTACGACCGACTTGTACGCATTGCAAATTGCATTCGTATTGAATTTGATATGGTTTTGCGATTTTCATATGGCTTGCTTATGCAACTGCCACAAATCGTACATACAAGTTATTATTTGACTTTTCTAGTCATTTGCATCTGCAAAATGACTTAAAAGTTGATATACTGCAAGCAGCTGACTTGCTGCAAGATGAAAACGATGATTAAATATTTTTTTTACCTTTGACTATCTTAGCATATTTAAAAGTCGAGTTATGCTTAATATAGTTGATGTCGTGTGGCAAAGCTGTGGCGAAATTACCTTCGGCTCCATTCTTTGCGCTTTGAAAGCGTCTAATTTGCTGGCCATAAGCGGCTTACAGTCGCTGGCTTGGAAGCACATCAAATAGCATTTCAAAGCGCTCACTCACACACACACACACGCATACGCACAGTTTGCTTTGGTGCATTTTAAAGCCATTGTAGGTCCTGAGTTGCGCTATAAACCGCTTTCGAGTCGTCCCGCAGGTAATCCCCGCAAAATGGCACCCAACATCCGAGCTTTGCCAATATTTGCCCTCCTTTTGGGCCACAAATACCTGCCCAGAGGTCGCCCCCCGTTCCCATTCTATCCCACTGTGCACCTTTTTTTTGGAGTTTATCTAAAAATGCCCAATCTTGATGTATTCCCATTTTGCTTGAACCTACACAAGTTGATTATTTTTTGACCATTGCCGGTGACACTTTGTTGCCACTTTGCGCAGCTTTGCTAGTGTTTTTCCTCCTTTGCTCAGTTTTGGGAATTATTATGTGGCCATTTTGCCGACACATAGGTCGCAGACACGTGTCCCCCTGTCCGCCTGTCCGTCTGTCGCCCAAGTCGGCGACGGCTCGTACATCAACTTCTTCGTTTCTGTCAGTTTATGTGTGTTGCCTTTCAGAGTTAAATTGAAATGTGTCCCAATGGGCCAGGGGAATGGGCTCCAATCTAAGGGGCTGGAGTTCACTTGCGCTGTTGTTCAATTTTTTAGGAGTTTAAGAGTTGAGCGAGAGAGCGAGCGACGAAATTGAAAATTGTGTATGCCCCAAAAAGTATGCTACACAAATTGCACATCGAAAGAGCATTCCGCACAAAAGTTGTCAAAAGTCAACAGAGCCTCGCCTGCAGCCAGCATAAGAGCATATATGTAAATGTCTAGGTAAATAGCGAGTACATAAGTAGTTGCCACTTCTATATATATATATATGTATATAGTATATACATATTGACATATGTGCCCCTATATAGTTTCGCTTGACGCTTGACCTGGTTTACTTTGGCGCGTGCATACACTGTGCGAAAGCGGAAAGGCCTCGCGCCCCACTGATAAGTAAACATAACTTTGCCATGTACAGTAACTGCAATATGTATGCGCACTGTCAGTTGGTTCGGTTAGGCCTTGATGGCTGCTGCTGCTGTTGCTGCTGCTGTTGCTGCCTTTTGGTACAGTCTGTGGCAAGGTCGTCCCAGGCGCCAAAGCCTTGTGCCATATCGGCGTGCAACAGCAAGTGGCAAGCGGCAAGTGGCAAGTATGTGCATATTTTTCGTCAATTGTGTGCGCCAAAGTGACCCAGTTTGCTAGTTTCGCCCCGGCTGACTGGCTGCTTCGGTTGCATTCTGGGTCAACATGCGGGTCAGGCACGAGCCACACACAGCAACAACTCTCAGCTAGTTTGCCCCCAGTCAGAGCTTAATTGAAATAGATGAGCTGTCGTCACCCTGCCCACACACACAAACACACACACACACACATAGTTCCGTTACTTGGGTACAGTTATGCTTGCTAGTTAGCTGAAGGCTGGCGAAATTTCGTTCACGCTTTACTGTCACAATTTCATATTTATTATAAGCCAATTACTTGGGTCCGAGTTGAGTCTTTAAAGCGACATTCAGGACGACAGCAGGCTATAGTGTATGGACCCATTCAAGCTCCATTGGCAATTACCACAGCAATAAAAGTCAACGGCAAATGCAGCTATACATTTTATTATCAACCCCCCCAAGAAATTTACGTGTGTCAAATAATAATTTGGCCGTTGCTTATCTTGCTCATGGCAAAAGCCCTTTTTTAGTTGAAAGTGTTGACAAAATTTACATTTCACAATTTACGCAAATTTTTATGTCATAATTGGATTTCAGCCATTGTTGCTGCTGCTGCCTCGTCGCCTTTTTGGGCAGAGATGTGACAATGGCGTTGATAATCAGACCAACACTCTCTGTCTCTCTGGTCTCTCTGGTGTGGAGAGCTGGGGTGTACAGGCTCTTAACTTGTGCCCGTGGCTGGTCCATTAACTTGCGGTTGAAAGGAATGGGCGGAGTGGGCCTGGGTTGCCCTGTGTTGGCTGGCTGCAAGGATACGTCGTTTGCCACGTTCGCCACGTTTTCGCCTGCTTGTAATTCGAGCCTTTTCACTGATAAGCCATTTTATGTGAATGTGTGGCCTGGGTTGGAAAATACTCTGCAGTGGGGGATGGGGAGCAGGGGCAGGAGCAGGGGCATGGACAGGGGGCAGGGGGCTGTCTCATGTTGCGGTAAATTGAGCCCTGCCGGATATTGTTGTCGCTTACTAGCAGCCACAACACACACAGTCAAAGACTTTTGCCTGGACAGGACAGGACAGGGCAGGACATGACTTGACACACAGGTGCTATATTTTTCAATATTTAATTTGTCTCAGCTGCAGGCAGCATATTATTATATTATAAGACCTTGGTCAGTCTTGAATTTAAGCATTTGTTAGTGCACAAAATATGGAAATAAATTGCAAGCTGCTCAATTAAAGACTTTAAACCAATTTCACTTTTAATATTTGAGTATATTTCCTTTAAAAAACTATATAAATAGCAAAAGCATAAGAATAAATCTAAAACCTTTTACACTACTTAGCCAAAACATAATTCAGCTTCAGTTCGTAATTGAAAATGCCACAAAAGCAGCACTCCAGACACTTTTCAAGTTGCCAAACTAAGCTAATAAACTAAGTGAGTTACAGCTAGTTAAACAGCTATTACATTTATTTAGACAGCTGTCAAACAAACATACTAACATAATTCTATGCGGATGCATTAAATAAATTGTGCGGCTGCTTGTCAAATTGTTGTTGGCATGCACATTGTAAATATTTATAAGATGGCGCAGCTGTGTTTTATGGCACATGGCGAAAGTTGCTCCAAATCGTGTGTGTGAATCGCTACGACTCTCTGGAGTGTTGCCTACTTTCAGGCGGCGCATACAATTCCTCACTCAATATTGTTTGGGGCCGCTGAGTTTTCGCTCTAAACAATTACAGTTTTGTACTATTGCAATTTGTTACATTTGTGCGCAAACTGAACATTTAAGCTGAGCAAATTTCATTTTTCGTTAACAAACTTGAAGCACTCACGAACTTTTGCCCATAAATATTGTATACACAAATGCAAAAGATGAGTGTATTTTTATACCCTGAACCCATTAAAAATGGGTAAAAAGGGTATAATGAAGTTGTGCAAAAGTATGTAACAGGCATAAGGAAGCATCTCCGACCATATAAAGTATATATATTATTGATCAGTATCAACAGTCGAGTCGATCTAGCCATGTCCGTCTGTCTGTCCGTCTGTCCGTCTGTCCGTCTGTCCGTCTGTCCGTCTGACCGTCTGTCCGTCTGTCCGTCTGTCCGTCTGTCTGTCTGTATGAACACACAGATATCAGAGACTACAAGAGGTAGAGACTTCATATTTGGAACATAAGTTCTCCTAGTCCCGGGACAGATCAAGTTTATTTCATTTTATCGATAACTCGTACCGTTTAAAAGTTATCGATAAATTTCGATTTCAGACTTGCGTTTTTGGGACATAACTTCAAAGTTATAAAAGCTAGAGGCCCCCAAATTCGGCATGTAAAATCTCGAATAGCATACACATGTAACAAATATTTCACTTTTTGGATACCACCCCCCAAACCCCCAAAAGTTCAGAAAACGCATTTTTGGAGTTATGACCTTGGAATTTGGTTTGGTCACACATATTATTGACAATTGCTTGCCCCAAAAATTTCAATAAGATCGGACAATAAACAAAGAAGTTATTTAAGAATTAACTTTCCATTGTGTGGGGCTCAGCGAAAAAGCAAGCTAACTGCTTAGACCGGTTGCACTGCTTGTACTGCTTGTACTGCAGCATGTGTGTGTTTAGATTAATATGAATGATTGTAAGGACTGGGTTCAGGGTATCTCGTAGTCGGGCACTCCCGACTAGAGCACTCTTACTTGTTGTATATGTGTGTGTGCAACCCTTAAGCTCATTTCGAACAATTTGTTGTCATGTGAGTTCAGTGAGTCTTTTGTGCTTTTGTCTGTCCAGCATTTGTTTGTCTCGCAAACACACACACGCACGCACGCACGCACACATATGTATATGAATGTGTTCGCAAATTGACGCCATTTTCATTGTCTTGTTTTCACACACACACAAGCACACACACACATGTGTCTGTGTCTGAAATCAACAACATGAATGAACACTCAACTCAGCTTCCATGTCGTTTTCGCGACATGCTCAATCATGTTGGTTGCCCCCCAACCCCCTCCCCACATTTGCCACACACCCTGCCACCCCTCAAAAATGACAATTTCGCGTGCGATTGTCACATCAGTTATGTATGTATGCATATGATATGTACATACATACATATGTATGTAGAGGTACCTACATATGTACAATGTGTACACATACTTCTGCCAGTTTGTCAGTGTCGCCCGCTTTGCGTGTTTATTTATACGCAATCAAATTAAGTTTGCAGCGCATTTCCCAAACGAGGGCAACAAATTGAGGTAATCATGTTTTCCAGCTGAAAATCAAATAATCACACACACACATACACACACACACACACGATGTAAACTATTTAGGCAGCGGCATTCCAACCGCAATGTTGAATTTGTAAAAGCGTTTTTCGCTTGCGGCCATATTATCTTAGCTGTTTACCTGGCAAGCAGGCAAACGCCTCAAAGCTCTCAACAATGTTGTTGCAAACCGCAGCCAACCCCTTTTGCACCCGCCTATCAACTGTGATGAGCCAAATGCTGTTGTTGTTGTTGTTGTTGTTGTTATTGTTGTTGCCTGCTAGCGCTGCGATAAGGCTTTTAAGGCCTCAACCTCAAGCCGCAGGCAGCGTTACAAGCGTCAAACTGTCGCACAATCAATTGCACTGCCAGATAGCATAACATATAGTATATATATATATATATAATATATATATATATGTATAGTCATGCAAATGATGTGCCCAGTAGCAGCAGCAGCAGCAGCAGCAGGCAATTGCCATGAGACGCTTAAGCAGCTTTAATGGCGCGCATAAAATTGCCAGCTGGCCCGTGCATAATAAGGAGTACGCTTTTACGTTGCCTACTTTTCTGCGCATTCGCTGAGTGCAACTTGAATGTTGCCCAAAAAACATATATATATACACATATTTAAGCCTTATTAGGCGCCAGCTTTTGGCCTATTAAGCCAGCAAATATGAATGTGTTTTTTTTTCTTCCTGCAGGATCAGCTTACTGCTGCTGACTTCCTTTTCGCACGCACACACAAACACAGTGAATTTGTGCTATTTATAGTCAGCCCGCCTCTTTGTATAAAAGTCAATAATTTATGCTTCCGCCTTGTATGCCACATGGCTCCAGTGTTCCATATGGGGCAACCGCTCGAACAGCAGCAGTTAATGCGCCGTTCCATTGACCCAATTCTTGTGTGTGTGTGTGTGTGTTTGTCCTGCAAATCAAAACAAACATACTTCCCGGCGCTCTCTTCTGGCTCTCTTATGGCCCAGTTGTTGGGCGCTCTCTTTGCGTGCGCGCGCAGCACTCTCTGTTACTCTGAGACTCTGGTCTCTCTGGCACTGTTATTGGCCCGGCCGCTCTTTTTGGCCCAGTTCTTTGCACAGTTAACAGCGGCAAGGCAACGCTGACGCTTTTCATGTGGCAGGGGCATGAACAGTGTGACAGGGACAGGGACAGGGACAGGGCCAACCCCCAGTTAAATATGCTTACCTATACACCCAAAGGTTTGCCTCTATGTGTGTGGCTATATACAGTTGACCCAATTTCGTGTCTGTCCTTCCCACAGCTGTTCTGCTTTTTGGCTATGTGCACCATTTTTATTAAGGGTGTGGGCTTGTTTATGTTTGCGGCCCAAAGCAGCCGAAAATGGAAAGCGAAGACCGAAGCAACTTGTTATTTATACAACTCACGTAAGTGTGTGCATGTCTGTGTCTCTGTGTATGTGTGTGTGTGTGTGTGTGGGGTGAGTGAAGCTTTTGCTGCTGTCAAGTAAATGTTCATTGAATGTGAACGCAATGGGAAATTACATATTAAAGTCGCAACAACAAAACGCTGATAACGCACAAAACAATTTTAATGAAATTCATTTGCTGTTGAGCATTTTTAATAATATCCAACCAGCTATCAATAATCACAGACTGTGTGTGCGCGTTTGTATTTGTGAGCTCTTTTGCAATCTGTTTTCTCGCTTCTTTCATCTAATTTTACCTATTTTAAATTAATAAAGCGACTAGACTGGTTTTTTTGCAACATATTTTAATTCAAACATTTTTTTCTTAGTCGAAGCAAAAAAACATTTAAAATAATATATACAAATTGTAAATTGCAGTGTATCCTTGTCTGCCTGTAAAAGCTTCGTCTGTCCGAGTGTATTTGCTATAGCAGCCAACTGAGCGATTAAAGCAGATTAAACCAGTTCACGCAATGCATACAAGGCACGTGAGCTTTCAGTAAATATATATATATATGTATTTAGTAAATATATATATGTATATGTATGTATAGTTGTGTAGCCCTATTTCGTGCCTGAAACTGGCGCCAGGCGACTGCCGCGCAACAACAGCGTGTAACCAGGATAAGGCAAGCGTAACGATGCCACTCAGCTCCATAAAGCACACAAAAAAGAAATGGAGATGGAGTTGGAGGTGGAGGTGGAGGGAGTTACCGGGAGTAATGCCACATCAATTTCCTCGCTGCCCCCCTCGCTCTCTCTCTCTCTCTCGCTTCTGTATCACTCTGCTGTTTTGCAACTTCAGACTGCCTTAAACAAGATTTGTGCTATTCCTGCCATTTCCGCACACGCACGTTACCTATTTATGCGCTGTTGTTTGCTCGATTCCTGCTGCTGCTGCTGCTGCTGGTCCATTCTCCAAATCAAGACACAGTGCGGTAGGCGCTCATTATACCCTTGCAGAGGGTACTCTTATATTCGAGTGAAGTTTGTAACACATTGAAGTACATATATTCTTAATCAGCATCAATAGCCGAGTAGATGCAGCTTTGTCCGTCTATCCGTCTGTTTACTAGTCTCTCAGTTTAAAATGTATCTTGCCGAAACTTAGCATGTACCCTTCTTTTTGTTCCCCGTAGTACACTTGACAGTTTCAGCCGGATCGTATTACTATATCATATAGCTGCCATAGGAATTATAGGTTGAAAAACACAAGAACTTCTTGTTTACTGTAGTATGCGAACCAAACTCACCAGATACTTAAGATATCGGACTATGATGCAGTCTGCAAGTGTATGTAATCTTCGGTATACCGTTCTTTGTTGCTTAGGGGTTGCTTTCGCTTTAGAGGGGAGGCTGTGGTGGCAAATTGCAAATACCAACTGAAGTTTCAGTTGCTTCGTTCATTAGTAGGCAGGCGGCCGCTCGTCATTGGGCATTAGACAACATAATTAACGCACACACACACACACACACACACACACACACACACACAGATAGAGACTCCGTGTGCTATCATTTAGCGTGTTTATGCAACGAGGCAGAGGTAAGCGGATTGTTGCCTTGGCTATTGGCTTTGCCAAGAAATTGATAAGCTAAAATGATTTCCGACTTGTTGGCGCATTAATTAAAAATAATTAAAGGCAGCAGCGCCAGCAAACGCCGTGTGTTTTATATTGCGTATACGCAGCGGCGCTTTGTCAGTTGATGAATTTAATCAAATTGCTTGTCGAATTCAGTGCTGCTGCTGCTAGCTCTCTGTTAATAGTCCTTGCATATTAATATGCTGAGAGCTGCACACACACACACATACGAGCACACATCTGCCACAAATGGCAACAATTGTTGAGCACACACACACACACACACACACACACACAAGCTCAGGCATGTAGTATTTATGGGCCAGGATATGCGCCATATCCTGTGCTCTGTTCGCTGGCCGCAAACGAATTATGGCGCCCACTAATTGCGCTGAGTTAAAACGAAAAATGTGTAGACCCACTGGCAGGCTCCAGGCAGTTAATGTTACACACACGCACGCACATCTATTAGTGCATACATGTGTGTGTGTAGTGTGTGTGTGTGTGGTGTGTGTGTGGCAACCACGTGCGTTAACAATTTACGCCGCTTATGGAGCCAAAGTTATTTATGTTTATGATTACGTTGCGGCTGGCAGCTTTCCTTTCACTTTCGCTTTCGCTTTTGTTTTGCTGCTACTCGGACCGGAAGTGCTTTTAATTGCCAACACTTCTAAGCTACTCGAGAACTAAACTTCAAAACAGATACTTCAAAACTCTTTAGATGCTGTTAGTTATGTGAACTCCAGGCAGCAATTCCTGCGAGTCCCGAATCGCTTAGAATGTAATGAGTGTTTGCAACAAATATGGCAGCCGATTCTTAATTAATAAATAAAAGCTATAGAGAGTGAAGAATTTCTTAACAAAGCCAGTAAATATACCTATGATTTAGTTAGATAAAGTGTTTTAAACATAAATACTATAGTATAAGAGTTATTTTCACCGATATTACCAAAATAGTGTTTTTAAGTTTTGTCTTAACAGAATCAAAGATATCCATTAATATTAATCACAGTAATTCAGACAATTATTCTCACCTTTAGCAGCAACAACGTAGAATCCTCTCTTTAGTTTTTACTTCTTAGCTGCTTAGCTGCTCTTTGCCTTAGATCGTTTAGATCGTTGCAATCTACAACATCAAATCAATGTTTGCCTATTACTTTTTCACTTTTTCACCTTACACAAAAGAATAGCCAACTTCATTATACCCTTGCTATTCTAATGGCTTAACATAACTCATATGATAACGGTCCCTGGTTCAAATCAAGGAACTAGTCCTCGAAATTCAGCTTTTGACAAATCACAGCTCGGGGTTTGTAATTTGGCACCTACACGGTGTAAACAGATCGTTAATCACTTGACAACAACCGACAACATTTAATTTTCAATTCGTGCAACACTGCACACAAGGACACAAAGCCCGTGCAACAACAACAACAGCCAGCGCCAGTCACACAAGGACGCAATCAAAATCACAAAAGCTACCGAAAAAAAACAAAGACCCAGTCTGAGAACTGGGTCAACAGCGCTGCCAGCGTCGCCAGTCTAACCTTCAACATAAAGCGCAGCATAATTGCAGTCGCACGGCCGCTAAAAAATGCAGAGCTCTCGGGGAAGCGTGTCAAGGCGAGTGGAGAGTGGGACATGTTTTTGGGGTCCAAGGTGACCCAGAAAGTTGGCGCGCAATGCGAAGCGAAGCTCGGCAAGGACACGGAGCGAGAGAAGGCAGGCAGGCAGGCAGGCAGCCGTGTTATCAGTGCGCTGTGTGCAGCCGGAACCGGAGCTCATTCGGCTGACTCGTGCCGCGGCATCGTTTGATGCTCGTGTGTGCAAAATATCCAGTCAGCCAGTGAGCCAGCCAGCCAGCCAGTTGCATTGTCCGCACCAACACAGTCGCATTTGGCACCGGCCCGGCACCGGTTCACTGGCTGCTCCTGCTTGCTCCTTGCTGACGTTGCTCGCCATGCACGCAACTGCACTGAACTACTACGTGGAGCGCAGCGACTACGAGTCCTTCGGTGACTGTGGCGCCAGCGAAAGTGAAGCCAGCCCGGGCTGCCTCTCGTCCGCCTCCTCCTCGCGCGCCGGCACCCCTCCGCCTCCCTCTCAGCTCCCCCTCTATCAGCGACAAGTACGCAAACTTATCTACTTGTACACCTATATCCATAATTGACACCTGCCAGCCCAAAAGTGGTCTAATCCCAGATTGTTTTGCTTTTGTCTTTGCAGTCGAAAAAATTCCGTTGTACCTGGAAAGGATGCGAGTCCGTGGAGCCCACACAGCTGAAGATTGAGCGACACGTGCGGGACAAACATTTGGGGTAAGTGCGACAAAAGAACAATGCCCAATCCCACATTCGGGCTGATTCGTGAGGGTCCTTTCAAAAGACCAAGCTGCAATCAAGAGCAGCAAGTGGCAGGGCCTTGACTTAGTACACCCGACAACAACAACAACAACAGCAACAGCAACAGCAATATCAACAATGCAGTGCGCGTCACAATCGCTGCACAGTGGAGCAAGACAACATTTCAATTGCTAAAAAACAGAAAATGTAGTACAAAATGCAGATATCTACGGTAATCAAAACAAAAGTGTTCAAATGCATAGAATCAACATATAAGTAGAAGCTGTTGGTAATAAAACTAGAATTATATAGATTCTGAATTTAGATCCCAAACAAAAATAAGTTTTTAACTTTACATATGTGGCTTTCTAACAGCTTTTTACATTTTTGCTAAGTCTTTTTTTAGTTGGAAGCTTATATACAATTAGCTTCCACTTTGCTCTCCCGTAAATAGCACTAATTAAATGCATACATTTTAGAACTGATTTTCCATAGTCTGAAGTAAGGGGCTCCAAAATTTCAATTCCAATTACATTTTTTTTTTAAGTTCAAGTTGTATTACCATTTACACTTAATTTCAACTTCAAACCACTGTGCAAGCCGCTTGAAGCTGTTTGAAAGTAGAGCACTTGTACATACACACACACACACACACGCACACGTGTGCATTTAGTAACCAGGTCACACACATGCACACATGCAACACGCTTCCCACACACACTCACACACACACACACAGAATTTACTTAGCCCACCTGCATTCCAAGTGCTGCAAATGGCAATAGGCGTACAGCGGGTGGGCGTGCCACGCCTCGCAGCTCTGCGCTGGGGGCTGGGGGGCGACACCGCGCTGCAGTTTTGAGGCCAAGGTCCAAAGCGCGGGCCGCTTAAGCGTTGACATTTGCGAATGTTAAATGTTGTTTCCTATATACATAAATTGCAGCTGCGTTTGCGTTCGTTTTGGGGGTGGCCCACAAACAAAAATGAAAGGCAGTTTGTTTTTTTTTTTTTTGGTTTTCATTTTGTTTTTGCTTTCGAATTGTTGTTCTTTTTTTCTGCATAGATGCATGGGGTATGTACTTATATAGAATTATAGTTTATACTTGTATTCAGTTGTATTGTATATGTGTTGGTGGTGTTGTTGTTGTTGTTGTTGTTGGCAAACGAACAGCTCTCTAGGGCTACACTAAAAAGTACAATGCACACACTCAGATGCGCTAGATGTATGTATAGATGTTTATGTATGTGTGTGTGTGTGTGTGTGTTTGTGTGTGTATAACTATTTATGCTTGTATATGCAATACGTATATATGTATATCTATATATATTCATAATGTCAACTATGCGCTTGGCAGGCTGGTAGCGACGTAGGAGCTATTGTAGTTTCTAAATCATAAAGCAAAATGCAAAATCAAAATCAGAATATAAAAAAAAAACAAGAACGAGGAAAACAAGAGATTAATTTGAAATATATATAATCTCTCAGCACGACTAATTTATAAATATGTAATTATAACCTAATAGCTATATTCTATGAGCAATTCGTTATAATTTCAAAAACTAAGCATAAGCATTGAGTTTCAATTATAAATACAATATATATGTTCAGAATTGAAACTAGGTTCTTCATTTTCGTTGAGGTACATGAAATAATTGAAATACAATACAATGATATATACTTAACATAATATAATATAACATACATAGATACAGGGTTATTAATTGAGTTTGTTGTTTCCTTCTTTTTTTTTTGCTGTTGTTGTTTCGTTTCGTTTTGTTCAGAGCTTTTGAGAACTGCAATTGGCATTAACTAAGAAACTTCCTGAAGCTGCAGTTGATCTACGTTGATTATTTTTATATATGATACTCGTATTACATAATAACATACATACGTTTAAAAACTCTAAATGCTAATTGTGGGGGAGGGGGGGCTAAAATTATCTTATCGAGTATATGCTGCTGTTCTAAACAACTACATACGTTAGTCTGCCTTGATTGTTTATCTATGCGATACATAATATTTAAAGTTCTCTTCGATTCTCCTTGCTTTGCTTATTGTTATTATCGTTCATCTGGTTTTTTGATATACAAAATTCCTACAACATATGCCTAGGCTTGGATTGAACAATTTCGAGTACATCAAGTCAAACCGGTAACTTCTTTCGGTGCATACAAAAAACAATTCACAATCATTTCCATAATAAATAAAATATATAAAATTATTAATATAAAAGTGGAAAGAAATAAGTGAACTTTAGACATAATTAAATAACAAAAAAGGTCGCAAAACACAAAAACACCATTTTCAAAATTATGCTAATTTAGTTTCAATCCAGTTTATAGCCTATATATAGATTGCGCCAGCAAGTTGTAGCATTTGCCTTCATCATCAAAAGGCCCATCTCGTTTAGTGCGGATGCATGAGTCCATGAGTGATGTCCATACCACCATCACTCATTCCATTCACCGACAGGCCGCCATTTAGCATGCTATTAGCTGCAAGAGTGCGAGCGTTTAGATAATGATAAATTTTGGGCGTTGTGATTAGCATCTACCTACAGTTACGGCTGCCCTGCGTGTCCATCTGCGCCCAATACTGCTCCGATGGGCTCTGCGTATTAGTCCCCGGCGGCGCCTGCACCGGCGCCCCCGTGTACCGAAAATACGGATTCTTCAGATCGAGTGTATTGCTGGACGATATCAAGGTGCCCTCAATGTGCAGATCGATGGTCACATCGTACGACTGCCGACGATTGGCTTCGAGCAGCACGCGCCCCGTCAGCGTCTGGCCCTGCTTGATGAATATGGGCATGGGCAGCAGGCAGCGCACCTGATACCAATGCGTCAGTGGTGCTGTGGGCGATGTGGACAGCCAGACATTCTGGCTGCTGCCGCTGAACTCCACGTCAAACCAGAATGCCAATCCGTGGCAGATACCCGTCTGCAGTATGTGAAACTCGAGCGGAATGTCTAAAGGAGAGTGAGCTTATTAATAAGAATTGCAAGTCGAAAAGGCTTATTGTCTTACCGATTAGATGTAAATCGTCCTCCTTATCGTTGAGAAAGTCGCACACATGCCGCACCGACTTGGCCATGCAGATGCGTATGTCAAAGGTGTCCACAATCGGCTGGCGAAAGTACTCCTTCATGCCCTCCTTGTGCAGCGTGGTCAGATCGACGCCGTGGAAGGCCGACTGATACCAGAAGTTGGCCTTGTTGTACTGCTCCGAGTAGAGCGATTCGTCCGAGAACGGTGCAATGTGCAGATCGCCATGTGTCGGATACATTTTGCCATGCGGCTTCAGCCATTTGCGCGCATGCAGATACGTTTCCAGCATGCGCTCGTTGTACAGCATATAGCCCATGGGTTCCGATATGATCACATCCACCTTTTCGGGCAGCTCAATCTCCTCAATCTTGCCCGGTATCACTGAGATCTTGTGCTGCACATTATTCGACTCGACCAGCTGCTGTGCATACTGTGCCATATTGGATGCCTCGATGGCGTACACCTTGGCGGCGCCGGCCTGCACGGCAAAGAAGGACAATATGCCCGAACCAGCGCCCACATCCAGCACTATTTTATCCTGCAAGTGAGAGAAAAATACGGTTGTAGTATACTGAGTGGCAAGTCAAATAGCTTCTATTATCGTTAATGTCGTTTTCTGTTATCAAGACATATAAATATTTGTCGTTTTTAAATGTGTACAACTTGGCGATTATGTACATTAGGGAATTCGAAGTTTTAGTTATAATTTCTCACCGATATGGATATTCTAATTTGTGAATGTGCTAATCTCAAAGTCAAAGTCATTTTATGTCCAACAGAAAATTCGACTTGAGGTAGAGATATTAGATTGTATAGCTTTCATAAAATTTGAAATAAGCAGATTTATTGTTATAACCTGAAAGTCAATGGAGTTGCCGAGAATGGCGCGCTGATAGGTGCTCGTCCTGACATAGTCCTGCATCATGTTCTGCTGCTGACTGAGATAGCCATAGAACTGGAAGTACTGCGATGCGGACGACTCTTCGGTGCGCTGCGAGAACACCGACTTCGGTCGCAAATGCTTCACATTCTCAACGACCTTGCGGAAGAGCTGCTGATCCTTGTCGCTGCCAAAGCGCAGCACAAGATTGTCCGACTCCAGCGACACGGCATAGCAGCGCCTGCCCAGCTGCGCGGCATCCGTGTCCGCCGATATCATGTACTCCTTCAGCACATGCCCCAGATCGTTGTCTGTGAATAGTACACATAGATATCGAGATATTATCGATATAGATAAGATATACTATATGTATGTAGATGGCTTACCCAGCATAATGCGCAGCAGTACGCCTTGCGAATCGTAGCTGCAGCTGAGCGTGCAGCTGCTCTTGTATATGTTGCTAAACTCCAGCTTCTGCTCGTCGGCAATGGCGCTGATCACAACGCCCGTAAATTGGCAGTTGCTCAGCGGGCAGAGGGCGGCAGCGACGCTATTGACGCATTTACGGTTCTGCTCGATCGCCAGTCGGTTGCTCCCGCTGCTGGTGGACATTTTGCCGACTGTGTGTCTGATGTGTGTGTGTGTGTGTGTGTGTGTGTGTGGGATTAGGAGCGGGGTGTTAATCACAATACTTTCCGTTATAATTGACAATTTTTTTGGCCTCGCTAAGTTGCACGCGGACGCAAAAGCACATATACAAACGCAGACAGGCAAAAACACACACACGCGCGCACGCACGTACGCACACACACAAAGCGAGACAGACACAGACGCACGCGAGACTCTTGCGACGCGCAAATTTTTTTCGCTTTTTTCTGCTGCTGCTGCTGTCGCGTAAAAATTTTCCACTGCAAATTGGCTGTGAGGCAAGCGTAAGCAATGCACGTCTTGTACGCTATTAATGCTGCTGGCCAATGAATAGCGATTTGTGGCGCGTTCAGTCTCGCTGGTATTTGCAAAAATCGATCGATTTTTGTTGATTTCGTATTGATTTGACACAGAACGTGCGTGTTTCTTGCGAACGTTGCTACAACCCTGCAGCTGTGTAATTGGCGCAGACAAGTGAATGGCTGCGGCGTTGCCGGATAGTAGGCAGTGCAAGTGGCAACGCTGCCGTCGCTCAGTTGGCAGCACCGATACACATTAGAGATGAGCTGTATGTTAGTGATGCATATTTAGCACTATTAATTTTAAAAAATCTAAGCATTAGTTAATATTAATATAAATAGAGCATAAAAAAGTTTTGTTATTTTTATGATAATAATTTATTAATTTGTGTTTACATTATCTCTCAGCAAGAATTGCATATTATATATTAAAGTGTCAGGCACGTTACAGTACAGAAAGTATTAAACAATTTGAAGCTTAACTAAAATAAATTTTTAAAAAATATAATACATACACATATAAATGAAATCTTGCATAATACGATTTTATTTATATGTGTGTGCTATGCATATATATATTTTAAACTTAATTTTTTAATATTAGGCATGAATATACTATTTGTTTTATTTTTATTTTTTTGATAATTACTTTTAACTGAATATTAGCTAAGTTATTAAAGCAGCAGATTTTCGCAGCGATATTTCTGCTCACCACTAGTTCAATTGGCACAGCTAGTCGAGTCTTTGATTTTCATATGTATAAACAAACAATTGCTTTGGCGCCCAACATAAAACTTAAAACATGAATACAATGTTTATAAGCGAATAATGCGCTAATCAAATAAAATGTATTTGCGTTTGCAGCAAAAAGGCCAGACGCTCCGGCGACTACGATTCCTGCAGTGAAAATGAGCACGAGGAGGAATTCTATTACACGGAAGACGACGACGATGACGAATTGGTCAAAACGCCTAGTCCAGCATCTCCACCCACGCTCAGCCACCGGGACATGGCACGTCCGCCGCACGAGGATCCCGAATACCAAAGACAGATCGTTGGCAACTTCAAGTAAGTTAGCAACAATATAGATATACCTAAAGCATATACAATTTAATGATGTTTACCTATCCGACAACAGACAAGGACGCGCTATGAGCAACTATCACCACCTAACGCATCAGCCGTCACAGCTACATCACAGCAGCAGCAGTGGCAGTGGCAGCGGCAGCGGCAGCAATGGCAGCGGTCACATCACGAGCACCCAGCAGCAACAGCTGCAGAGCAACAACACCAGCTGCATACCCACATCGCCGCTGGCGCATAACAACTACACGTGGCCATCCACCTCGACGATCACCGTGAGCAGCAGCAGCGTATCGTCCCACCCGGCTCAGCACAGCAGCAGCAGCGGCAATGGCACCAGCGGCAGCAATAACAACAACAGTAGCAGCAGCGGCAGCAGCAGCAAACACGCACGCACATCGTCGTCGCGTCCGTCCCACTCGACAGCGCCATATCCATCGCCGACATACGTCCATCATCATCATCACAACTACAGCAACAGCAGCATTGGCAGCAGCAATAGCAGCAACAGTGGCAACAGCAACAGCAACTGCAGCAGCAGCAACAGCAGTCCGGTCATACACAGCAACAGCAGTGCCAACAACATGTTGCAGCAATTGTCGCAGCAGAATGTAACAGTAACGGCGCACCACAGCCACAACAACAGCAATCCTGCGCCGCAGCAGCCGCAACAACAGCTGCCGCAGCAGGCGCAACAACTGCCGCAGCAGCCGCACCACCCACACCAGCAACAGCAACAACAACAACACCACCTGTCTAGCGTGACCATCACGCCCAACTACCATCCGCCGCAGCAGCTGCAACAACAACAACAACACCAACAACAGCAGCAGCCGCAGCAGCAACACATGCGACAACAGCAACCGCAACAGACAACTGCCAGCAACAATCTGATTGCCAATTCCGGCCAGCACATGCCGCTGCAACATGTGTCCGTGCAGCAAGCGGTGAGCGCAGCGCGCAACACGCCCAACTCACCCAATCGACGCACACGCGGCGAGAACAAGAAGTGCCGCAAGGTGTACGGCATGGATCGGCGCGACCAGTGGTGCACTCAGTGCCGATGGAAGAAGGCTTGCAGTCGCTTCGGCGACTGAAAGCGACAGAAATCGTCGACGGAGGCGGCAGCCCAGGCGTCGGCGACACTGCGCCCAGGCGACATCTACAAGGCAACAACAATGACAACAACTGTGGTCCGTTTGGCCGCTGAGGTGGCCGCTGGCAAGCAGTTGCCCGCATCACTCACCATCAAAACGAATCGTCGCTATGGCATGCAGCACACACAACCACACCACAGCAACAGCGGCGGCGGCAGCAGCAGCAGCAGCAGCAGCAACAGCAACAACACCACTAGCAATATCAATAGGCTGGAGCGCGTTAAGAGTGTGGCCACGTCGGTGATTGTGTCGCCGCCGTTGGCTGTTGTTAGCCGGCCAACGCCCACCCCCTCGCCCACCGCCAGCAGCAGCAATGAGGATGTGGCCGAGGTTGCTGCTGCCAATGGGCTGCTGGCCTGGAGTCGTGCTGCCGCTGCGGGCCAGCAGCAGCAGCAACAACAGCAGCAACAGCAGCCACAACAACCACAGCAACATCAACAACAACAGCCAATGTTGTTGCAAGTCTAAGTTGCTGCCGTGTCGTTATTGTTGTTGTTTTTGCGTCCGCAAACAAAAGAAATGAATGCAAATTAATATATATACACACATATATAAATGGTCTCTTCTTATTTACTCTGCATTGGAACAGTGCAAACCTTAAACGTAACGGTATCTCTTTGTTGTTGTGCTGGTGTTGCCAACTGCCGTGCAAATGTTGCTAACATTTGCGCTGGGCAACATTTGCAATATACAATATTCATAATTATTATTATGCATAAATATATATATATATATATATATATATATACATACATATATATACATACATAAATACATACATATTTATTTTAAAAACCTGACTTTGTTAATTCTTATGTTATAAACAAATAAAACAACAACAAACAAAGAGCGGCAACGATTTTTCAGCTGCAATTTCGTTTGGCCAGCAATTTTTATATACGTGCAAAAACAAAAAATGGAAAAACACAAGAATATAAAAATGCAAAAGTTAAAATATATAAAAAAACAAAAAAAAAAACAAACAAACAAATCTTAAACAAATATACATCTGATTTTTTTAGTTTGTAAGACTCTAGTAAATTTTTTCTTAGTCTTAAGTGCAATTTTTGTTCTTCTTGCTCTAAACAAACAAAACAAAACAAAAGAAAAACCCAACAAAAACACTGCAAAGACAAATGCAAATCAAAATATTCAAATAACCAAGAAAAAAATATGCATATATAAATATTCAAAGCGTTACATCAACATATTAATCCAAGCATAAGCAGAAGAATTCAAGAACATACATACTACATATATAAATAGTGAAATTACTTGTGTATAATTAAAAATTCAAAAAACAGTTTAACCAATTACTTGTATGTGTGTGTTAAATCGCTAAGAATTAAGTATTAAGCAACTTCATGCATAAAACAAAACAAAACAAATATAACAACTGCAATACATACGCGTACTCATATATACATGGAAAAAAGAATTAAGAATAAAGAAAGGAAATTGCTTGGCACATTGCAACAGAATGCTTTGTAAATTCTATCAATGAAATAAGTGCATAACGAAAAACGCTGGTAAAATATTATAGATAAGATAAGAACACACATACACACACACATAGACCATCTATAGAACAATTATCCTTGAACCCAGCCCAAAAACAAAAACAAAACACAAAAGCTATCCATGCTACTGTAACATATACCATATAAAGCAAAGCAACTTTAATCTAAATGTAGTGAAATTTTAAAAAACAAAACGAAATGCAATAGGCAAACAAACAGAAAACAAGTAAACAATAAACAGTAAAGAAACAAACAGACAGACAGAGAACAGTTAAGCAGATCAGCTAAAATGAAGACAGGATAAAATTGCAAAATTGATTTTGGAGCCAAGAAGAATATATATACATATATATTATTTTTTGAAAAATGTTCAAATTTTATTTCGTTTTTAAGCTGATTATTTCAAACGATTCTAAAAGTCTATTAATTAATTTGTAACGAACCCTACGACTAAAAACTAATCATATTTAGAACTTTAACTGTTCGCGTTGTGCGACTATTGTGAATTGTTCAAATTACGGTATCAACAATCAAGTCACAAAAGACCCAACGAGGTCTGTGAAAAGCAAAGAGAGCAACTGATGATGGAAAGATAAGCAGGAAGAAAATTAGAGAGGGATAGAGCGAAGGATAGAACGACAGAGAGAGAGAGAGAGAGAGATAAAGAGTGGAAATCGAGAAAAGAAAATACACAAGGAATTCTTAACCAAATTGGAAGTACAAACTACAATCTAGAATATGTATAAACTATAAAAACAAAACAAAACAAAAAACAAACAAAAATACAAGCACACATGGATATATGAATATATATACATACATGCATATATTTTTCGAATTAAGCGCAGGCTCAGTTAATTGAGAAATGTTGAGAGAATGAGTGCAATGAGTGAATAGAGGGCGATACATTGAGCTTAAGAGCAGCAGCAGCTTTAAACAAAACGATTTTGATGGAAGGCAACAACATGTAAAAAACATACATATAAAACATAAAAGAAAAAGAAAACATGAAAACATGAAAATGGAAAATTTAATAACAGGCAGGCGCGCACATTTCTTTGAAATTGTTTGCCGTGATTTGAATGAAATTCATAATGGTGGCCATTGTTTATTTTGGAATGCGACAAAGTTTAACCGTTTCTTTAAGCAAGCAAACATTTTTACAATTGTATTTCGTTTTTTATTAAGCATAAGTTTACAACATAACAACAAACAAAACGTTTAAACATAATTACATACATAAATACATACATACATACATAATGAACAACAAGATGGAGCAAACAAAAAATTCAATAAAACTTGAGACATATTTTGAAATGGTACACAAAAAGATTGTACATTCTTAAATACAATTAATACGACTACGTTAATTGTCAACATTAAATATTGTTTTTTTCTTGCTAATTCTCACACACACACAGACAGAGACACAAGGACACTAATACTGATACGGACACAGATACTGAATACGGACACACACACACACAGACACACACCCTCGATCTTTTTCGTTGCGTTCTGGAAATTATTTAAATTTAAGTGATATTTTTAAAATGTATCCATTATTGTATAATTACTTCTAATGCATACAAAACATACATATATATCATACAATTTTATGTTTATGATTATTATTATTATTATTATTATTATAACGCAATGAACGCAAGAAATGCAAATTCTATCAAAAGGATCCTCAGAATGTTGTCCAGAGCGCTGATCAAGCAGCAAAACAAACGGCACAATTGTTGTTCAACAAAACACAAAAGAAATGACAAAAACAAAACAGCAGCAGCAGCAACAACATAAAAAAACAACAACAAAAAAAAATGGAAAAATATTGTGCAAGAAGTAGGAGTATGTAATATAATAAACAAATCGAGGGCTCGATATCATATTACTGATTATGATTTATAAGGCCGACAGAGAAGAAAAAAACAACAACCATCATAACTGCAATTTGTCTTAAAAATAGTGAGAAAACTGACCACAAATCACAACTACAACAACAACAACAGCAACATGAAAACAACACCCGTTTTATTAAAAATATACAATTGTTATTTATAATTAAAAAACCAAACAACAAACGACTTTGTTTTTATTTGATTTGCCATTTTCGATTTTCACTTCCATTTTGATTTCGCTTTCAGTTACATTTGGATTTGTATTTGAATTTGATTTGACTTGACTTGCTTTTGTCGTACCCCCAACGGTTTCCGAAACTTCATTAGAAACAAAAAGTGAACACCACATCAAGTAGAACTCATTTCTCTAACTGACATGGTTTCTATTAGGGTCACAAACACTGACCAAAACGCAATGTAGAGTTTAGAGTTTAGAGGTCTTTAAAGATCAAGATAGACATTCAGTTTCCACTTGTTTCATTTGTTTATTCTTTTGTTTTTCAGCAATCAGATGAATAAAGTTAATATTGATATACTATACTATAAAATGTAATCGTTCATATTTGCCAATATGTATGTGTATGTGTACTTATAAGCAAAGGTTTTAGCCACATGAATATCTAGATTGATACTTATGATATTTCCTCGGATATTTACTGTATTGTCGTTATTGATGTGTTAACGTTCAAATTAACAATTAAGCAGACAAGTCGAGCATTCGAAAACACTCTGAAGCCGAAAAGTCGATGAATTTATATAGAAGGTCGAGAGAGTGTTCGGGAGTATTTACAATTAGAAAACCCATCTAGCAGCTGGTTGACGGAATCTATTCCACTCTCAGCAGTTGCTAGTACAGCGCGGTATGTTGCATCCACTAAACGATAAACGATTAACGATAACTAAGTAAATACATGCATACAAGTATATTTAAATGACAAGTAAAACAAAATACACACATATAACCAGCATATTTATTATATACAGTAGCGATGACTTGAATTGAATTGGATTTAATTGAATTGGTGTTGTTATCTTTAAGTACTAATGGCATATATTGTTAATAAGCATATATGTATAGAGTTTTCAATGCATTCGATGATTCTCTGGCTCGGGATGTATGTACATATATGTACATATGTACATATGTATGTATGTATGTGTGTGCGGGTGGATGAACTTTTCTAATTGGAGAGCGAAATTAGTTCTAAAAAAAAGAAGAAAATTGCATTCAAAATAAGGCTGATTTATTTGACTTGTTCGTTTTTTTACTCGTATATAATGATATTATAGTGAGACATGCGCCACCACCCACCCACACACACTCACACACACACACACACACCACACACAACAAACACACACACACACACGTGTGTCATATCAACAATTGATGAACCAGGTCCAGAAATATGAGAAATATAAGAAAATAAAAACCGAAATTCAATTTACAATTAAGTACAATTTTTACAAAAATGCTCTCGCATTGCATTCTATTGATTAGTTTAGTGTATCAAGCAAAAGACTTGCGCATTATTATTATTATCGGCTGCATTCATTATCGATCACCATATAAACAATATAGAGTATATATAGAAAGTTGTGATAAGCAGTGTACAAGTTAGGCATCGATTGCAGCTCTCTGGGCAGGTGTTGCACAGATATTTGGGAGCTGCTCAACACTGCCAATACACTCACACACATACATTCTCACATGGCCCACAACTTATGTGTACAACAGCAAGACAACAGGCTCATCATAGCTCATCATTCTCTTCGAATCCACAGTAAACTCGTACTTATATTGAACAAAAGCAATAAGCTGTTTATACAATCACATCTATGTACGTATGAAGATAGTATGTACATACGTACATACATACATCAAATCACAGCGCTACACAGACGCACACATTCTTATAAACTGACTGAAAACTTCAAACCAAATTGATTGAGAACTTAAAAAATGAGAAAACAAAATAATTAATATGTAATAATTAAAGCCACATCATTTTACAAGGGCTCTTAGAAAGGCGATGCCGCTTTAATTAAGTGACACGTAAAATAATTAAATAATTTCAATAATAGTTTTTAAATAAGTTTTTCTACCCAAGAGTTGTTGTAACTTTTTTACGATTTAAATTTTACGGTAATTATTGGCAAATGCATTTTTTGTAACTGGAAACATTACAACTTGTAATCAATTCAAATGAGCGCGTTCAGTGCAAAAATACACGACTTTTTCATTTACTTATGTAAGCGAATGAATTGTTGCTTCTACATAAGTATAAACGCATTTTTATTGCACTAAATTAAGTTGCGTGAATTGGCAAAGCATAAGAAAAAACAACAAAAATGAGATAAAAACAAAAACAAAAACCACAAGATGTCTTCAAAATTGGCTAAAGAAATAACCTTACTTTCAAAAGACTTTTCGCTTGGGTCGTGATTTGGCAAAGAAAACGCCCAGCAAAAAAAAAAAAATAAAAATTAAAATTTGAATACATATATAATTTGCACATTGAAAAAAGAAAATGTACTGAGCGTGCGTCAAAAAATCGTATATATATAATTAAATAACATTTACAAATGATCATTTAATTAAGTTTTCAAAGTGAATCAAGACGAAATGTGCTATTTAAAACGTTTTTAAGATTTAGACGTACGAAACACTTCAAATGACTCTATTAACATTAAAGAAAACTTTGTTATCACTGGGCTTCTTAAGAGCTAAACCCTATATAAGCACTACTTAAGAGCTTACTTACAATCATCACAAGCTCTCTCTCTCTCTCCTTAACACTTAATCTTACTATGTATAACTATAACTATCATTCCCAAAACTCGAATGCACATCAAATTCATTCATTCGCCAGCAAAATAAATACTCATTATATCTCAAGTAGTTCGTAAACCATGAATAATATAATATGTACTATATGCATAATTGTTGTTGTGTCTTCATCCCAAAATCGTTAAGAATCATAATATAAGTTTAAGCAGCAACACAACATTTTGTTTTGTTATGTTTATGGCTCATCACATGTTGTTTTGTTTCTCTTTATATGTAGTATCTAAAAGCATACAAAAATTTTTGTTGAAATCTAACGTTTACAAAATAATATATATCTATGCATTATGTTAATGAAACGATTCTGAGTTCGGCTTTGATAAACCTAAAACTACAAAACTAGTTGAACTGGTTGTCGATATGTCATATGTAGCATTAGGCTAATGCAATAATAATAATTGTATGTAATTGTCAAAACTGTATGAATTATTCAAATGAACACCATATTACAAGGTACAAATAAGGCACACAATGTGACAGACACCCGAAACTGGGCTCTGACCCAGAGGAGCAGGTGAAAAATCAGACAAGGACACACACACACACACACACACACACACAGTGGAAAGTAAATTGCAACAACACATACACACACACACATACTTATAAAGTTGAATTTAGCATAACTAAGTTTTCATCAAATAAATTGATAAACTAAAAACAAAAGGCAAAACCGTTTAAACAGCAAATTAAATGTCGTGTAAATTCATGTTAAACATACATAAATAGGTAAAAATACTAAAAATACATACTATATTAACATAAACATATAAATAAACAAGAAAACAAAATTAAATGCAGTAAATATACAATACATACTACATATATACGATAATAACCATAAAATACATACGGACATGAAACCGAAAGTTATGAATAGAGACAAAAAGCTTGGAAAACAGTTGAACTTGAGCTACTTTCAAAACCGATTAAACAGCAAGCAAATTTATTATGGAATCTTAATATTGATATAAATGTACTAGTGATTGAATGTGAAATGCTTGAATATATATATACATAAAACGATAACTGCAGATATATACATACATAGTATTTACATACAAGTGGAACCAAACAAAAGAAAGAAAAAACAACACAGAATTCAGATATTTGTGAGCCCAACTACATACAAAACATTAATAATAAATACTTACATGCATTTGCAAAACTTTTAACCAAACAGAAACAAAGCAAAACAAAAAGAAACAGTAAAGATGTTTAAGAATATGAAATGAAACATTTTACGTGAGAATCGTGTACCTACAAAGCAAGGAAACAAAACAAAGTGAACAGAAAAGAAAAATTATATACATTCTATATTTTTTGCAAAGCAAACTTGTGAAAAATACAAAAGACAAAAAAAATATATGTAAAACTAACTAGAGCCAGCAAATGAATCCAGACATTTTAAAGGAACAGACTATAACAATGTTTTTTAATAATGAAAATACATCTAAAAGGCGAAACTCGCCAAGTTTTCATGGCGAACACAAACTACAAAAAAGAAATGACAAAATCCAGAATATTTGCATATACGAGAAAAATCTTTTATATGTCAAATAAATCAATATATTTTGCGTCTTTATATACAGCAGACAACATATTTATATATTTACACACAAGCCACACATGCATACATAAAAGATACTTTTACCTATCTACATACAAAACAGCATAAATATAGAAATATACAAAAATTTGAAATTCAGTTTGCTTCTTTGCTTCATAGAACTCTGATTTTGTGTGCTAAGTTGGAGAAACGAGAAACGATCATAATTGTGTGTATAAGCACATTAAGTGCTAGCTATATGTATATGTATCTACATAAATGTATAAATGTATCAACTCATAACCACACTAACAGTAAAAACAAAAGAGAACACTCACTTTCACTCCACTCCATAGGCATCCATCATACTTCTCATAATTGTCATCACAGACAGTAAGCATACTAACGTATTTTAAGCAGAAGAAATAGAGATACACGAACAAATATATATTCAACTTCTTCGAAATCATTTAAATGTTAAATGTATATGTTAATTTTAAACAATAAACCAAAACAAAAACAAAACACAACGTGAAGAATTTGGAAAAAAACTAAGAAGCAAAAAAAAAAAAAACAATTACATAAATAAGCAAAACCAAACGAAATGAAAATTCTATGATATAATAAAATAAAAACAAGAACAAAATGATACTTTAAATATCAACAAAAGTTTGTTATTTTTATTTTTTTGGTAAATTGAAAATATTTTAATTTTTCAGACAATTTAAACTACCTGCCTACTATACAAATTTAATATTTTAGCACAAGGGGCTTGTGACATAATCTGATTAGGTAAGTTTCTTAAATAAATTCAGAATTATAACAAGATAAAGTATTCTACTACTAATCTCTGCCCAATACAAATTTAAATTGTGCGACTGGCGCCAAACAATAATCGTATATCGGTTTCGATACATTGTGACAGCTCTGTAGCAATCAGCTTGGTTCTGCCTTAAATGTTAAAAGTGTGGCAACTTCGAGCGCATGGGTCAGAGTGTTTTTTCATTACCAAAACAAAAATATTTCCACAACGTAAATGAAATAAAAATACTTTCGCGCAAATTACTAGTTCAATTGATTCGATTACCACTTTATACGGTGCAACCAAATACACGCATAATGAGTGACAGCAAGGAGAGCGATAAAGGGTCGCCAACAAAGCCCCCGTCAAAGTCGACGTCAACTGAAGCGGAGACAGATTCGGACAGCGGCGAAACAAGCGAACAAGGTTTGACAGAAGAAGAAATTCTAGTTGCTGTCAGTTAATATTACATACAAATTACAGATAAAAGCACAATGGTTATGCTGCGACGATTCTTCTCACAGACATTGAGCTTGGCAACTGGCACAACACCAGACGACGAAGGCGCAATTCTGGAAAAGGTGGGTTTCCATCGTTTCCTCATCTTTCCACAAGGGGAAAATTCGCTCTATTGGAGTTGCTAAACTTTGAGCTGTTTTCACTATGGAATGGGCTTACTGCGCAATTGGCAGATTGTAACTCCTTTGCTTTTCGTCAGGTAATACCCGAATTGACCTTTGAGGGTCTCTCATCGCACTGGCGTCAGCACGGCTTCAAGAACATTGTGACCATGGTTGGTGCAGGCATTTCTACATGTAAGTTGACATTGTCATGAATTCTTCGGCTTTTGCTGATCAATTTTGCATAGCTGCTGGCATTCCGGACTTTCGTTCGCCGGGCTCTGGGCTGTACAACAACCTGAAGAAGTACAAGTTGCCGCATCCCACGGCCATCTTTGACATGGACTACTTTGAGAAGAATCCGACGCCATTCTTTGCACTGGCCAAAGAGCTGTACCCGGGATCGTTTGTGCCCACACCGGCACATTACTTTGTGCGGCTGCTGCACGAGAAGGGTATCCTACAGCGCCACTATACGCAGAACATCGATACGCTGGACCGTTTGGCTGGTCTGCCGGAGGACAAGGTCATTGAGGCACACGGCAGCTTCTATACCAACCATTGTCTCAAGTGCAAGCACGAATACGATATGGCCTGGATGAAGCAAAAGATATTTGCGGATGAGCTGCCCCGCTGCGAAAAATGCCGTGGTCTTGTCAAGCCGGACATTGTCTTCTTTGGCGAGAATCTGCCGTTGAGCTTCTATACCAGTCCCGATGAGGATTTCAAGGACTGCGATTTGCTCATCATCATGGGCACCTCACTGGAGGTGCAGCCCTTTGCCTCCCTCATCCAACGTGCGGGGCCGCGTTGCGTTCGCCTGCTGATCAATCGCGATGCCGTTGGGCGCGCCAGCTTTGCACCCTGGATGGATCCCAGCGAGCGATCATTGCTGTACGGCAAGTCTAAGAATACGCGCGATGTGGCCTTCCTGGGCGATTGCGATGCTGGTGTCATCGCACTGGCCGAGGCGCTAGGCTGGGAGGCGGAACTGCAGCAGTTGGTCAACACCGGGCGAGAGGAAAAAGCCGAGGCTGATAAAAAGGCAGGTTTAACCGAAGAGGCGTCGGGCAGGCCAAAGCCAAACAAACTTGACCTAAACTAGTTATACGATACGATACGATTGAATTATATATGGTAAATGACGAATAGAAAATTTATTTTAGTGAAGTGTATGTCCAATGATTGAGTATAAATCTTTATGTAAATCTATATGTATATGTATGTTAATCAACCGAACTAAGCGTGTGTTCCACTGGATTTAATACCCTGCTAGAGGGTATTATGTTTTTGTAAGCCCCATATGCAGGCCAACTGAAAGGCTGGTCCTTTTGACTCGCTTGGTTATTGAGTGATTAACTTATAGTTTTACAAACTTAACAGATTAGCTTAAAATCAATCTTGAGCGCTATTGGTTCTAGTTAAAACAAAATCTTTCGGTCGCTCAGTTTTTAAGGTAACTGCTTGAAATTTTAAATACATCCATCTTTGCTGCAGACATAAATATAGATATATATTTTTTGAAATATCTTGACCAAACTTAAAAATTACAGGTAATAATCTAAACAATATCAAAAATAGTATAAATGTCGAAATATTGCATATACATATACTCAACATTGGATTACTAAATTGAAAATGAGTTCGTATTGATTTTCAGCATATCTTAAGCAAATGGAACTGCTATGTGTGTTATTACGCTTTTATCATGTTGGCAATAAAATATTAACAAATGTTAACTACAACTACAACTGAAAGTGCATTCAATCGCCGGCCCATGGATACCACTATTCGTTGTTGTTAATTATTCAAGCGCCATTAGCGTCGCTGTACAACATCAACCGCAAAAGCTGTTTGCAGTTGGGCAAAACTTTCCGGTGTTCGTTGGGGGCAGCCAACCGCCAAACAAAGCAAAGGTTAACTTCTCATCTCCGCCTGCGAGTTGTGACCGCACACATCGTCAGCATTGGCAACAATCAACTGCAACTGCTGGGTGGGCTGGGCCCAATCTGTTTCGGGCCACCCGGTTGCATCAAGTTAATGGCACACAATCTGTCCCAGTGCCAGTCACACATATGTATTTGGATATATGTAGCATATGTCGCTTCCGGCTTCAGTTCGAGGCTGCTGCTCCGAATTGGCCAATAGAAAATACGTAGCTGGCAAACGGGGGCTTTAGCCTTTAACGAGTAGCACTCGTGTGCACTAATTAAAACCAAGCAGAGATCCACAATAATCGAGTACTGCGATGCCTGCCACAGCTAGATAGTAAATCAGTCGGCAGTAATGGTAACATGTCAACCTCCTACTCTCTCTGCCTTCTTCTCTCTTCAAATGTGCAAATGCATTAGGTAATCAGATGCAGCAGCGGAAAGCACAACGGAAATGTTGATAGTCGCTATTTGTTGCAGTTGCACTTGCAATTCCAGTTGCAGTTGGCATTGGCACATCTTCGACCTGCTGCTCGGTAATTAAACTAATGGGTTTTCTCAACTGTTTTCTAAGTCGTGTCAGTCGAGTGATGAAATCATCAACTATGATCTGGTGGCCCATTACATTTCTTACGTTTACGTACCAATTGACCCAAATGACTTAACTTGGCTTAACCGTTGTGAACTTGAACGTCGCCCCAAACTGTATTTTGGAACACCATTAAGCACATTCCACACGCACTCGCTATTGATGATGCTTCAGGCGATGCACAGTGGTACCGAAGCTATTTTCGTTGCTCAGAATATTAGTAATTAAATAAGTTATATAACAATAAATACTTTATGCCCAACATTTTCAGAATAATAATGATAAATTATATAAAGTATATATGTTCTTGATCAGTATCAACAGCCGAGTCGATCTAGTCATATCAGTCTGTCCGTTTGCCCGTCAGATATCGGAGACAACAAGAGATCAGAGACTGGTCAGTTCAAGTCTATTTTATTCTATTGATAACTCCTCTCGTTCAAAAGTTATCGATCAATTTCGACTTCAGGCCAGCGTTTTCGAAATGGAAAATGTAAGATGTAAATGTTAATGTTAATGTGAAATGTTAAAAGTAAAATGTTAATGTTTAAAGTAAAATGTTAATGTAAAATTATAAACGGACGTAATTTCGAAATGACTATGAAATGGCAAATATATATAATGACAATACAACAAATAAAAGATCTATGTTTAAGTCTTAGGTTCTCAATTCTTTGAAGATTTATGATATTGTCTATTGCACCACAGTGCAATATTAGTTGTGCTTGCGTGTAGATTGTCAACATGTTTCATATTTGTAATCAAAACGCGAGCAGGTCCTCTCGTCCTTGCCCAACTACAAGTCAGTTCATCAATGGAGTTTGAGGGCTGTTTTGTTGCGTTCCTCGATGTCATCAGCGACAGCTGTGCGCGTATTTTGATATTGAATTCTTGACATGATTGCGCGGCCACAGCTTGTCGTGCCGCCATTTAAATGAATATATCCTAGTTACGCACACACACACACACACACACATATAGCCAAGCATTTTAAAATCATAACTCATGCATGTGGAGCGCTAATAAACTGAGATATATGTATGCTCAATGCAAATAGTATTTGCATAGAATATGTGAGGCTGCTACATATTTATAGACATTATTGTGAAATAGGCGGTAAAATGTTGTCATCGCTGCGTAAACGAAATCTTTATGAATATTTTATTATTGCTTTAATAAAAAAGAGAAAGAGAGCGTCACGGAATGAAAACCCAAAGAAATAGCACCCAAGCAGACGACGGGCTGCGTTCTGAAAAGCAATTTGTGTCAATAAATATATATGTATGTTGTGTGTGTGTGTGTGTGTGGCCGTTTAGCATTGTACATGTGTGTTGATGTTTCATCTTTGGTGTAATAGCGGCAACAGCAAGAAGAACAACAGTAGCTACAACATAATCGTCATAATCATTTTATGCGCATATTTTGTAGCATACTTTTGTGGTCATAAATTTTTATTTGCCTTGTCGGGGCTGCTTGGAATGTTGTTTGCTTCGTATAGAGAAATTAAAGTGCGATAAGCTTGGTTTATTTTCATGGCTCGTGTTTTACAAGCACCTTAAAATGTCCTGCAGCACATAAAAAACCACATATGTATGTATATGAGAGTATTCAGTATGCAATCAAACAATTGCAAAAATGTTGTTGGGCTCTTCAGCGATATTGATAATTGTGGGTTCATACACACATATATTTATGTGTGTGTAGCTGTGTGTAGCTGTGTGTTTGTGGGCGTGCTTAGGGCAGTTGCCCTGCTGTCAAATTGGCGGTTTTGTTGGCTGCAAATGAGCAGTGCGGCTTATGCGGCGGTCTAAAATAAATTCGGCTTGTGGCTATTTGATGAACAATTGCAAAATGAATTGAGTTGCGAAATAAAACAATTAAAAGATCAGCGGGCTAGGCTCAAAATAATGTGTGTGAGCTGAGGGTTATGGAGATGCAAAAAAAGGGCCATTAATTAACTGTAGCGCTGTAGTGAAGTGTAACGAATTGGAAAACCAAATAATTCGCATTGATTTCGTTCGATTCAATCACGTTTCACACAACCACACACTCACACACGCACACACAGACATAGGCAGGCACCCGCAGTGACCGCATGAGCATTGATTTGCTGCGGAAAATCTCTGACAGCGTTGCAAGCGAACTGCATGGAACGCACGAGTCCATTGATTGCCAAAGCCAATCCGATATGAATAAATGCACGGCAGTTTTGTGTGTCACCCCAGCAGCACAGCACAGCGCAGCACAGGTTTTTGTTTGATCTCAACGGGAAGGATGCTTGTTGGGGTTGGGGTTGGGGCTGGGGGGCTACGCAATGCAATTGGCTGCATTTAATTGTTGCACAGCGTGCAGTGCCGAAACAAAAGGATTTGCGCTTTGTGTGCAACGATGACAAGAAAAAACTTGCTAAATTAAAAACCGGTTCAGCTAAAAGAGAGACAGTTCAACAAGGCTGGACGGACAAATGCTTTACAAATGGCTTTCAATAGTTTAGCTTTTATTTTCAGTTTCAATTTGTTTGCCTGCTGGTTTCGCTGCATTTTCATTTGTTTTTGCTATTCTAGAAAATTGTCGGTATTCGTTTAAATTTATGACAATATTTAATGCCATATATATATGTAGTTTTCAGTCACGGCAGCTAATGGCATCCAATTTATACCATAGTTTGATTAATAAAACAAAATAAATTAAAAGTGCGCCAATGCAAAGTGAATTACATAACAAGTGGGGAAGGATAATCTTCGGCGTGCCGACGATTTTATACTCTTTTCGAGTTTATGGTTTTTAGTCCTTTGGAGACTTTAAACAGTCATTACTTTGCCAAAATTGAACCAATTTGGCAGTTCCTGGTCAATTTGTTCATGGTTATTCCTCTTTTATTATACATCTAAGTTTTATCCAGTTTTGATATTTTCATATGTTGATGTAGTGAATAAATCCCTTTGAATAATAAGTCTCTGTGCAAAGTTTCATCGCGATAGCTCAAAAGCTGAGAGACTATATACTATAAATACCGGCAGACAGACAGACGGACATGGACAGATCAATTTGTTTTGTCATCCTATGCATACTGGAGGCAACTTTTGAGGGTCTCCGACGCTTCCTTCTATGCAAGACACACTTCAGCACAAAATGAATGTACTATTTTCTTCGAAAAGTGTATAATAATATCCACCAAATGACAGCAACAACAAAATTAGCATAGATATAAATAAATAGCCGTGTGTGTGTATTATATATTAATAAGCCAGAGCGTTCGCTGAAGCATGCAGAAAAAAGCGAAATGTAAAAACAATTATCAATATTTAATTCATTTGGTGGTTTTTGCGAATGCAATGCAATTTTTAATAATATATGAAAATGCGGTTTAGACAGATAATACTTAAATGCTCAAATATCAGCATAAATATGTTCTTTGGTCAACTAAAAAATAGACACACAAAAACAAATATCCTTTTTTGCTAAAATGTAAATTATTAAACTGTGCATTGGAAATTGTATCAGTGTTTCTTTTGGTGATTTTTCGCACGTAAAACTGATAAGTCAGCCATTTAATGCTCGACAACATTAAAATTAAAGGCATTTAATTAAAGAAATAATTTAGCAAACAGAAAAGCATTTGGAGAGCCCAAAATGGGCAGAAGGCAATGTCTTGCATTGCGAAACATTTCCTTCGTTCGCTTGCAACACCTTTCAGCAGCAATTTGGTGCTGCATAGTTACCTTTCCGGATGTGAGCGTCTCGCCTCGTCTCACCTCGACTCACCTCGTCTCACTCGCCTTATCGCCTCGTGTCGACATTGGTAATTTCGAGAAAAGCAGAAAAGCAGCAATAGAAGCAGTTTGTAAGAGGAAACAGCATTACAAATGCCTGCCTGCCTGCCTGCCTGGCAAATACAAATACAAGTACAAGTATTTTGTATTGCATTTTCGATTTGCACTTTACACGCTTTCATTACACTTCGTTTCCGGTGCAAAACACTTGACCATTGAGCATTAAGCTGCAACTTCTTGTTGCTATTGTTGTTGCTACTGCTGTTCAGTTTGCACACTTGAACGACTCGCGATTATCAACAAAATCCGAAGCGCAACATTTCGTTTGCCACTCTAAAATGTCGAAGGCTGAGACTGTGTCATAATCATCCAAATTATGTTGCATTTCATGCTGAGCACTATGATTGCAACTTGCTGCGGCAACAAACACTCAACTCCCGTCACCTCCCCTCTCCTCTTTCCCATAAGTGTGACAGCAGCTAGCGATTGCTGCATTGAGGCTTTAAGCTGCAATTTCGTTAAAAAATTTCCAATCGATTTTGCTGGTTTATCGCCAACTTTATTTCCACTTTGTTGTTGTTTTGGCTAGCTGCCACTTCTTGTTGCAGCGTGTATCGAGTCTTTGCACAGTGGTTACAACATACAAATAAATGAGGCGTTTATAGAAACAATATGTTCTGTATTTAAAGGAGTTGTCTTGTCTAGTCTAATTACTATTGACTTTGTTGTGTATTCATTTCAGAGTTCTCTTTTCCTTTCATTCCCAAATATATCTTAGATTTTTCAGCACATAACTAAAACTTTGACCATATTCGGAGATTTTCTTATATATTACTATATGGTCTATTACTGATTGGTCTTTTTTTATATGAATTAAATTATTTTTTAATTTATTTTAATTTGAATTTTTCCATTTTCTACATTCTAAACATACATTTTTTAGTTTTACAATACATTTTGTAGCTTTATATTTATACGATTTAAATTAAGTTTTCTATTTGGATAGTTTTTAGTAAACATTCAATGAATAAATAAAATAAAATAAATTTCCTAGCACTTACTATTAGTGAAGTGTCTTAAGTGAATTACATTTTGGTGCTTTTCTAGTCAATGTGCAGCTTGCTACATGTGTGTGTGGCATATTGCATTCCCAGAACTTACGGAAATGAAATGTGTTTCTATTTTAGTTTTATTTCTGTGTGTGCATTTACACGCTCGAGTGTTTGCGTCGAACCCGCAAAATGCGAGTACCTACGAAAAATCAACGAAATAAACTACAAACTACAAACACAAATACGAATCCGAATATAAATATAAACACAAATGCTAGCACCAAAACCCTTAATACTCAAGTCTATTTACAAATCATGGCAAAAATGCAATTTGCAATGTCCAAAAAAGACGATGGCGAATAAACATGCCCAGCTGCAGTCGGACAGTCTAGCAAATATGACGTTCGGGCTTCAGCTGGTAAATATTTGCGCATATTACGTATACGACTCGCTGCCACATAAATTGCTTCATATATGAAGGGCTCTTCAGTATCGCATCTCCCACACACACACACACACACACACACAGGCAATCTGCATAATTGTGCGGGAAATATTATAGCAAAATGTTGCGGCCTTGCAATTTATTTTGTCGTATGCACATATATAATAGAAAATTCATGATGTCCTTTCAAGGACAAACGGCAGAGTGTGCCGCTAGCTGTGTCAAAATTTGATGTGCTAGCTAATTAACATGTAAATACTGCCGCATTTCTATGCATTGCTTTGTTGTGTGCGTGTGTGTATGCGTGTGTGTGTGTGAGAGAGAGCGTGTGTGCTCTCTTGTATTATGATTTCCAGTTTCATATATCACATGACATCTGTCACATTGTATAATCCCCACGCTGAGTGTGATGGACTGCAATTGTTTTGAGTTCATGTGCAATGATGTGTTAGTTATAGCCACTAATCAAATTATAACAGAAAAAAATCTGTATAAATGTAAAAGTACAAAAGTAAATGATTCAGATTTAAATGTACAACTAATATCAAAACTGCCTTGGGAACGAAAATCGGATCAGTTTTGTCAAAGTTATAAGTCTTTTAAATCTTGGAAGGGCATTTCTACGCCATATTTTGACAAACAGTCCTAACTTAGTTTCTCACATTTTACCAATGGTAATTTTTATTATTTTAAGTTTATAGCTGAGCTGGCGATATAATTTTATTTATATATTTATTTAAGCACATTTATATGTTTTTGGTAAATGTTTTGGCTTAAAATGAAACTTTATGAAAAGCCCCAACAGACTTGGCCATTTAAAGTTTAGCTGTGTTATATACACAAGACTCGAATGCGAAGTGCAACGTTCCGCACGAGTCAACACTTTTCATTAACTTGCAACTGCGTTTTATGCGAAGCAAATTGGCCACGATGAAAATATAACAAAAATGTTTAAGCCAAGAGACAAGAAAAAATGTGCACAGCAACCGAGCGAGCGTATGGCGAAGAAGAAGAGGAAGATAGAAAGAGTCCGTTTTGGGTGGTGTGAGATCCATGCCACATTGTTGGCCATATGTTGCAGCCAGTTTGTGGTTGGTTGGTTAGCTTGTTGGCCAGCCTGCGGCCAAATGCGAATGCTGCTCGATATTTGCGTGTGCGAGGTGCGTAAATTTCCATTCTATGCATATCTACATATATTCACATCAATATATAGATGCATGCATAAGCGCTAACAAAGTTCGACACCAGACGCTGCGTATACTTAATTTTTGCAAAGATATTTGTACTCGAATAGTTTTGGTCAGCCGCACGACAGGGCGTGTTTTAGACTTGACTGTTTAATTGCCGTGGCCCAACAGAGTGAAAGTTTAACTATGTCCATGGGATTGCTAATGGCTGTGTGTGTGTGCGTGTGTGTTTGTGTGTGTGTGTGAATTGAAATCGCCAACTGTGCTGTGCACCCAAATGGCCAATACTGCTCAAGCGACTAACGGTCTCTGTTAAGCTCTGCTTTCGTAGCTGGCATCTATATTTTTTTTGTTTGCCTGTGCAAAAGCCTTTAAGCTCTCCTTGCAATACGAGTAGCCACACGCACAGCAAGGACTATCCTATACACACACACACACACACACACAAGACACACACGTTTGCTGAGCAATTGAATTGTTTCAATTGGTGCTTGGCCTGGGCTCAGTTTCAGTGCTCACATCCACATTCTTAATGAGAGTCAATGTGTTAACTGGTCGCGCTGTAAGCGTTCCGGATGTTGTGTTGTCGTTGTGGTTGTTCAGTGGGGTTGTTTGTTCGGTTAGTTAATTGGCAATGCACTACGACTATTGAAATTGCAGCTTTGCCTCTGTAAATCTGTTGCATTGTTGCAAATTGTGGTTTACAGTTGCACTTCATTAGTTCGAGTCTAAGTCAAAAGTGACTTAAAGTGACATGCTAAATATGCTAACCACAGTTTGAGAAGCTTTGAGCACGTGAATTAAGTCTCATTTAAAGCTTAACATTTAAAACTAAACAGAAAGTGTCTGACTTAAAGTTAAACTAAACTTTTAACAGCATCTGAAAACCTTAAAAGACTTAGAAAGTTTCAAGTTGAAAGATATCGCTCCTTTTCTTTTGTCTGCTTTTGTTATTTGGATCAGAAGTCAAATTCTGTTTAGGCATACTCCAATATCGATGTCATAATCTGTTATATTACATGCCTGCGTATATTTGATCTGCAAACAAGTTGTAAGGCAAGAACTTGGGTTAATTTGATCCGAACCCTTGCCTATTTATTTGTACTGTTTGTTGGCTTGAAGGCCTATCAAAACAATATTGATATGGGCTGCGTTGCGCTGTGTATCTTTAATTAAGCTAATGCCAGTGCAAACATTGCCGCAGGTAAATGAACAGCAGTTTAGCCTCGTGTGTCATTAAATTCAATTTGCCAGTCAATTGCTGGTCAGCAATTTGCAGAGATGCACCCATATATAAGGTTGCACGGCTGCCCGGCGGGTCTCAAAGTGCCTCAAGATGTTGCTGCCCAAACAGTTGTCTCACTTGACCAAGCTGATCCAGATTATAGGTAAGCATTCTTTATTTTATATATTTATTTATGTAAGTCAAGTTTCACTTACTGCTTAACATTCTGCATCCTTCTCCTATGATCTAACACAAAAGGTATATACAAATTAAGAGCGCAAGTCAACCTTCAACCTTCTTTGTTCTTTTCCTGTTATGCCTCTAGTAAATTTCTTACACACAAGTATTAATTACAATTATTGTCATTCTTAGTTAGCCAATACTTTGCGCCACTCTCCTCGCTGCTGATCGTTCACAATGGCACACTGGAGGCGACTCATTTAGAGCTGGCCTATCTGGATGCAGTGCAGCTGGCTCTGCGGAATCTCAGCCGCCCTCCATTGCTGCAGTGGATCAACGTGGCGAACCTGCCCAATGACATGAACCAAGCGGATGCACTCGAATGGCAAGTGCTGCGTGCTGTAAAAGACAGTGTGACTGAGGTGCGTGCACTTAACTCAACTTAATTCCACTGTGGCTTTAAGAGTTCTTTCATCTGGGTAGGGTTTTATAACGGTACTGCCGCAGACAGCGCAGTTTCTTCACGCCCGCTACTTTGCCACACGGAATGCCAATGTGCGTCTAAAAGACAAACTGTATTTGTTTTTGTGCGAGCATGAAGATCCCAGGGATTTGCTAAGCAAAGAAGTACTGCAATGTAAGTATACCAATTTTATTACAAAGTAAAGCTAAGACAAGTGAGGAAGGATAAGATCGTATACACTTTTCGAATCTGTGTTTAGATTCAACTAGATTTTATTTTACGTATACTTAACTTTTTTGCTGTAGATAAAAAGGTTCATTAAAGAATAATCAAGCTCTTTGGCTTAAATGAGAGAAGTTATTATTCCTAAGCTTAGGCTGGCTGGGCGCTTAAAGTTTCAGAACTTTATTGTGATTTTTTTTTTAAAACAGTTGACTCAAAATCAATATTTAGTTTCGAATTACAATGTTTACCTAAAATAGCTTATTTTCATGTATTTATTTGATTGTCTTATTATTATTTGATAAATAAAAAATAATATAATTAATAAAGTTATTGCTTAAAAGCGATTTTATAAGATATAATTACTCAATAGTTAGCCTTATCACAAATAAATCTGATGCTGAATTTTCATTAAATAAAATTCCTTTGCTTTCATCAAACTAAAAATGAAGCTAATAACCGAATGGTCTTTCAACAAATATCATGTAGACTTAAAAACCAAAAGCATCACTTTCACACTAATCCTTGTAATGTTTGCTTGGTTTAATGCTCGAGCGTTTAATATTTGCCAACAATTGTTTGGCATTAGTTTTATTTAGTCGACAATAAAACGTGAATTTGAGTGAGGCTCCCCGGGGGCACTGACAAAAGAAGTCAAACTCAAAACTTTCGACACACACTCGAGCACAAGAGTGGCAACAACAACAACAACAACAACAACAGCAACAACAAACAGCCATGGGGCGCATCAGTTGATCAAACTTTCAACTTTGGCACTGGCCAATAATTTCCACGCTTGACGGCGTCTCCTTCAATTGCAAACTTTTTTGTTGTTATTGGCTGGAACTTAATTTGGTTGTTGTCTTTCCGGGCTTGTTCGAAATGTTGTAATGCGCTTTAGTCTACCCACACCATCTGATGGTGCGGCCAAAAAAGCAACCAAATAAAGGATATAGTGTAAGCGCAATTGGAGCAGGAGTTGGAGTTGGGGATGCCACAGCCAGCTTGCCACACCCACACCGCGACATCAATTTGGAGCTGTGGACGCAAAAGTTTGTCGGTGCGAGTGGAAATTTGGATGCTCTGTTGCTGGACGCATTCTTGCCGAACGAAACTTTTACCAACCGAGCCCAACTTTATCCCAACAAGCTGCTCAATCTGCAGCGGCGCACGCTCCGCATGGGCTCCGTTACTTATGTGCCATACACAGATACTAATTATGTGGTAAGTAATTGCCGGTTAAGTTTATATTTATCGTTGTTGTTGCTGTTGCTTCTATTGTTGTTGTTGTTGTTGTTGTTGTTGTTGTCGGCACGCCCAAAAGCGCACACAAATGTCGTAGAGATTTGCACGCCGGCATTAAGCAAAGCCAATTGGTCGTCCTCGCCAGCCTCGTTCGCCACATTGTCCACATCGTTGTGTCCTTGTCGCATTAGAGCGCTCTCCGAAATGGTCATGAATAAATGGCCAGCGGTTGTTCCCCAACCCCAACAGCCCAGCCCCAATCCCCCCATTGTCTTCCCCTTGTGCTGATCTGAGCGAGTGCTGTGTGCTTGTGTGTGTGTGTCTCTCGTTTGCTTAGTGGCTTGATAGAAAGTTATTTCCGGCTGTACTTATGTGTGTAGTTGAGAGCAACGATTTCGGTAACTAAAATCCAAGCATATGCTCTATGGGAGTTTATCTGTGTGTATAAATATATATATATAAATATTCTTTTGACCACCACACTTTTGTCAGTTGCTGTCACTGTGCAATTGTGGGTTGTGCACAGTGGAATTTGCTGGTAGGTAAGTGAAGCCTGATATGTTTGTAAGATAAATTGATTAGTACGTTGATATACATCTGACTGTTCGTTAAGCGGAATTTAATATGACCATTGAAATATTATAAATAAATTTATTGAAAAAAATAAATAATAAATCAAAAATTAGCAAGTGCTTCAGAGCTAAATGCGGATATGTTAAAGAGGTCAAACAGGAACGAGAATCGGATAATGTTTTACAAAGTTATGGGAGTTTAAGATGTTGGAATGGGAATTCTAGGGACTTTGGAGTCTTATCGTATCTTGTTTTTAATAGATAGTTCGAATCACTGTAATGTACCGTTTTTTCTCGCTCTTTTATAATGCTTTTAATTAATTAATCCCTTGTGTTTAAATATAACTTCCTGTTTTAAGCTCAAGTATCAATGTTTGTACTATTATGTCGAATTCTATTATAACTATACCTATTTTTGATGAATCCCATGTAACTGCCCGTTTCAATCAAACTTTGACCACTGTGCAAGCCCTTCGCCCACACGAAAATGGTCGAACACAAACAAAACAGTTGAAAAAATTCTTTGTTGTCACTTGGTGGAAGTTTTGTTCGCACTCAATTGTTTGCCTTAAGGACATTCGCACATTTGTAAACACACTCACACCAATAACAACACACACACACACACATGGCCGCAAGCGTGTGCATGTGGTTTTTGTTTATGGCCGGCTTAAGCACAACATTGATTTAAATTACGTGTTTCCATTTAATTGGCGACGAGTGTCGATGTGCATGTATGGGTGTCTATTGTCTGTGTGTGTGTCTGTGTGTGTGTGGGCGTGGCTTACATTGTGCTGGCCATTACGAGGCCATTTAGTAAATTAGAACAGACACTTGAATGACCAACAATGGACGCCAATTAGGCGCCAGAACTTAATAAACTCCCGCAACTTCCACAGGCAGCTGGTGTCGGCAATGAGGATCCAATTAACCCGCATGAAGCCAATCGTTCCATTGCCTTCTACGGTTCCGAGTCGAACATTATGAGGACCTTCTGTGAGGTGCACAACTGTCGCCTGCGCGTCGAGGCCTGTAAGTGAAAAGAGTAGAGTATACAGGTACTTAAAGCGACATCAAGTATACAACTGGTTAGCCAGCATTAAACTTTCATTGTGATCTATACAATACTCCAAACTTTTATACTAAATATATATATTCATTTAATTTTTACTTTACCTAATTAACAAAAATGGTCGTATACTTAATATTTATTGGCTTGGTTTGAATAAAGCCAGAACTTAACTTTAACTTCACTGCTTATTGTGCTGCTATTATTGTGCTGTTAGTAACTACATTTGCCATTCACAGATGGCGCTGACAACTGGGGCAGCATCTACGACAACGAAAGCGCCGATGGCCTGCTGGGTGACATTTACAAGCAGCGTGTTGAATTGGCCGTTGGCTGCATATATAATTGGTACAATGGCATAACGGAGACATCGCATACTATAGCACGATCTGCGGTTACCATTCTAGGACCTGCTCCCGAGTAGGTGATCTGCTGCTCGAATACTAAGCTTGACACTAATATGAGCATGTATTCTTAGGCCTTTGCAAGCCTGGTGCACAGGTATTCTGCCCTTCAATGGCGGCACTTGGCTGCTGCTGATCTCAACGATAATCATCTGTAGTCTGGTTTTATATGTGCTGCGTTACTCGAACTATTTTCGGGATAAGAGTAGGCAGCATAGTGTCTTTCTGCATGCCCAAAATGTGGAGAGATCTCTATTGGATACATTTGCGCTCTTCATTCAGCAGCCATCGGCGCCCTTGACGTACGCTTTAAATATAAATATATTAATATATCTATTTATTTTTGTATTTATATTTATATAGTTCACTTATATTATATATTATATATACATATAAATATATTTTATTATATTTTAACAGTTCAGTTTTTCTGTAATTATTATGACTAATACTTAATATGTACTATATGAATTTACATTTTTTTCTTCATTAAAATATTTTTGAATTATTCATGCCTTATATATTCGTTTTTAAATTAGATAATTCATTTCAGCTTTGACCGCTTTGCCACGCGCTTCTTTCTGGCCACATTGCTGTGTGCAACGATCACGCTGGAGAACATCTACAGTGGGCAACTAAAGTCACTGCTCACAGTGCCTCTCTATGGTGCACCTGTGGACACGATGGATAAGTGGGCGCAGGCGAAGTGGAAATGGGCAGCTCCATCGATTGTCTGGGTGCATACGGTGAGAAAATCCGATCTGCTCACGGAACAGATCCTGGCACAGAACTTTGAAGTACGCGACTATTCCTATATGTATAACGCAAGCTTTCGACGCAACTATGGATTGGGCATTGAGCGTTTGGCCTCTGGCGCCTTTAACTTTGGCAACTATGTGACGCGGGAGGCGGTAGAAAATCGCATTGTAGGACTTTACAGTTTTGACTACACTCAGAAAAAATATGCTTTTAGAATAGATAATTACCATAAAATTAAAGTGAGACGCCAAAAAGCATATTTAGGCATATTCCTATTTTCGAAATCACATATATTTTGTAAATTAGGATTGAAATGAAAATTATATAATGTGAAAGCATCTTTCTTTCAAATTCACTTAATATATTCGGAAATGGGAATATGCTTGAATTTCTAAATTTTCTAAACATTTTTACTATTTATAAATGAATCTCTCATCCATACAAAATAAAAAATTTCAAAATCTTAAGCCAAAATTTGGCTTCTATTAAGTAAATTGAAGATGAATACCCTGGTCCATCTAAGCTTTGTGGCATATCTTATTCTGAGTGTGGCGTGTGCAGATAATTGATTAGCCATTGCAGGTTTTACGGGATGATCTCTACTTTGACTGGACCCGAGCGGTGACCATTCGCGGCTGGACTCTGATGCATCACCTGAACAGGCACATACGTATCTGCCAGGAGGCGGGTCTCTATGTGCACTGGGAATTGGAGGTT